>OZ022249.1:11636110-12274110 GCA_963978915.1 Caenorhabditis parvicauda | reverse complement strand
TACGTGTATCGTGTAGTCAGTCCTATCTAGAGATGTAAGTCTCTACACCCGTAGAGCTCTAGGTAGTGACCCCTCTACGCCAGCACCAAGAAGCCATCCTAACCACTACAATAAATATATTGGATATTACATCGTATACCAACCACAAAGTCGACAACCTAACACCCTTTTCCTGACCCTCCTCGATTCTCAGCAATCCAAGCGGTTTACGTGCTGACTTGAGAAATCTGAGGATGTCCCCGAAAACCCCTCATCAACGACTCTGACAATATTTACATTCTAGATTTTTTTGAACCATTTTTTCTGATAATAAACAGTTTCTGTTAATGTTTCTTGCAAGTAAAATGTTCAGAGCCAGAAAGTATTTGTCTGAGTTATGAACAATCACGATTCTTGCAGCTCAAGTGAGAATACCGTTGAGGATCTAGCTTCAGGATCGTTGCCAAGGCAATGTTGGGTGGTAATAACAATAACAATGAGTCATTCCGAGAGAAGGTCTAATTGGAAAATAGATGAGATACAGGGTGACTATCAATGATAGGTTTTTAGTAAAAGCGATACAGCGTTGCAAAATTTAATCAACTTTTTTTCAAATCGCAGGATGATATTTCGAAACTGAATAACAAAAAAACTGAGACCAATAAGATGTGAACACTTCACGGCTGATTCCGGCAACATCGAAAAAACGCTCTGTGTACAAGAAGGCAGCAGACCAAAGGTAGTTGACGGCAACATCAGCGGGTGCATTCCGAAGGGCCAACTTCAGTGTCTCCGAACATATTTTTTTTTCATTGGAGACTTTTTTCTTAACTGTTTCTTAGTAGTCAGTACATTAAATTGAAAAGAAATCTGGGCTTTTCTGAGTCGCATCAAAGCTCTATGAATGGAATTTTACGATACAGCTGACTAACGGTGGCCTTATGAATGGGTGCGCTATCCTGCTGGAACGTGAAACGGCGTTTTTGTTTTTGCTGTAAGGATTAAAAAAAGGTGCAACGTGTTTCAAAATCATAGTTAGGTATAAGTGCTTTTTTAGTTTTCCTCTTGGATCGAGTAAAATCTTGTCGGCAGCAGCGATGACTGGACCAGTTCAAGAAGTCTTGTGAATAAAATCTTCTCCCTTGGAAACGCAGAAGCAAAAGGATTGCAAACCTGGTAAATTTTCTGTACTTTTTTAGCTTCTGTGCGCTACGGCGGTAGAGGAATTCTAGCCCGTGGTTGTTCATTCTGACCATCGTTCAGTCGTTTTCCCATTGATATCTCAGTTATGCGATGAATTGTAACAAGTTTCTGTTACAAACTATGCTGAACAGCTTTTTTTAACTCTGTCAGAACGGACCTTATTTTTCAAAACTAAATATCCGATGAAAAATCTGTCAAAAACTGATAATAAGTGAATTCACACTGGTTGAGGCTCGAGATCAAATTCTGGAAGTTCTATAGGGACACTTTTTTTTCGGTGTTCAAAATTTTCACCTTTTTGATATGTTCAACAAACTTTGAAAAAATGTTCAACGGTTGCGTCATTTTTAGACTCCTCTTCACAAATAGCAAGAGAACAACTCCAACCCTATTCCGCTGTAAATGTGGGACCACGGAGAAGGTGGCTTGTACAAGGTAGGTAGCGATACTGACAATCTATTTGAACACGTGATTCTACGGTTGTTGCATAGAAAAATGTTCTTGATGCAAGTTCAGTGAATTTTTCAGTGACTCAAAATTGTTTTGCAAAAAGAGAAACTTTTTTGTTGTTTTAAGGTGGTTCTGATTGTAAAAATGGCGCCTGATTTCCATTTACAAGTTTTGAACTTCCAGGTCCGGATGGAAACTTGACTACCATTTCATAGAAGCTGTTAATAGTCTATCTATTCATGGACCTTGTTTGTGAACTAGAAGTACGTGAAAACTGTGTAAAAATTATTTTCTTTCAGAGTAAAAATATTTATACATATTACACGAACGAAATAGAAAACTGCTAACTGTTCCAGATCATGTATAGTGCATACCAGAGTTGCACGGAATTCCGATTTCCGCTCTTTTTTCACTTCCAACTTCCGTCAAATTTTTTTCCGTGAAATCGTTTCTACTCAGACAGGAATTGGCCTTCACCTGTTGTGAATGATCAGACAAACAATATCTCTGGGTTTTAAAAAACTTTTTTGCACTCCCGACTACCATTGAAAAGATTCTACTTCCGACTTCAACTTCAGACTTCCGTCCTTTTTTTCACTTCCGACTTCCGACTTCCAAATTCCGAGAAAAAATTTCGCTTCCGTATTCCGACTTTCGTTTTGAAAAATTTTACTTCCGTGCGACTCTGGTGCATACATTCAGCACTAGGCCAATAGATCAAAGCACATCAGTGGTGCTTGATTACCGGTTATCATAGGACAGTATTCAATTTTTATATCAAAGTACTTTTTAGTCATCATTGATTTCTCAGTTTTTATCCGTCGCATGTAGTATCAGTGAGATTATGATGAGCTTCTGGTGTGCGGGTACACATCACGAGGAACAATTAGTATCTGCTCTAATGACTCGAAACAGGGATAGCGGTTGCGAAGGGTAACAGCTTCATCCGTCAAATATTCGAACTTGACGCCCCTCATTTGTACATTCGAGAGTATTCTACGGCAGTGTTGCTGGAGCCCAACGAGCCTCTTCCAAGCCCTTTTCCCAGAATCCCAGCCGACCCACCTCCAATAAACTTTCACTCCCATGATTCACCACATCCCCAAACAAACTTCTAGGCTTTCACCAGTTCTTGCTGACCTCTCTCTAAGTGTAGCAGTGAGGTAAGCAACAACTAGGTAGAAGCCTTGGAGTAACTTTCTATCCCGAATTTACAGAGTGTACAAAAATTAGTTTATTAAATTGTGGAGAATCTACATGGAAGAGCAGAGAGTCAGAAAATTTCGTGAATTCACGAAAAATTTATTCAGAAAATTCTTTAGTATACATTATAGATGTGTCCAGTGGTATCCTGTCTAGATCTGTTTCGAGAGGGGTTTTCTGGTATTCACTCTTCAAACATACGTGGGGGTTGAGTGGGATTCAGGCTTCACAATGACATTGGGAATGATGAAAACAGTTGAGGGAAAGAAGCAGTGAGAAAGAAAGGGAGAAAGGAAGAGAGAGAGAAAAGAGAGAGAGAGAGAGAGAGAGAGAGAGAGAGAGAGAGAGAAAGAAAAAAAAGAAAGAAAGGAAGAAAGAAAGAAAGAGAGAGAGAGAAAGAGAGAGAGAGAGAGAGAGAGAGAGAGAGAGTTTTACTTACAAATTGGGAATGGATGAACCGCTTTATCTGATTTCTCTTATACTGTTGAAGTTCAAGGAGCTCAATGTATCACTGAGAGATGTTTTTGAAAAATTTCCTGTGCGCGGAATTAGAATATAAAAAGTAGGTGATCCTCTGTCAAACAAGAACTACACTCAGGTTGAAGAACAATTCAAGCGTTCTGAAAAATAGAATAACGAAATTCATCTTGAATTTCGCAAAACGAAAAATTTCGAATTACTTGATTTTTGGCCTTCCGAGATATCGAATGCTCACATTTCCCGTTACGATACATGATACAGCAGCATGCTCAAGTTACTGCTTTTGGACAGTGGTGTTGATCTCCACCGGTTAGGCCATATGAAATTTTTTGTGAGACATTGTCTGCTCATAGCACTCGAGTATGAGCTCATAGTAACAAACCTGTGGATACAACCTTATGGACGTAGCCCTTTATCATAAACTTGAGGCAATAGCCCGTAGGCACATTGAATACCTCAGATTACTTCTGGGTACCACAACCAGTAATTTCCAAAACTTTGGGTGGACCGGCATCAGACCATAAATGGGCGACAGAAGCATCGGGCAAAAGATGGACCGGACGATAGTCGCCCATTTATGATCCAATGCCGGTCCACTCGAACTTCTGGAATATGAATTCACACTTACTTTGATCTTGTCAGAAAAAAAAAACGGTCAACCGGCAGTCATGAGTTCACACTCGCTTTCTTTGTATCTCAATTTCACACTCGCTTTGCTCGTGTCACGACAAAAAATTATTAATTGAACCGAATGGGGAGGTTGGGCCCAAGGTATCTCGCATCTGTTCATGCTGCAAAAACAGTCCATAAAGAGAGACCAAACAATATTGCATCGAGTCGGTACAGTCGTCTGATCGCCATCCGTCTCTCACACTTTTCTTATCTTGAGCTATATTCGCATCCGATTGTTGGAGTCTGGCCAGCAGCGGGAGACTTTTAAAAAACTTTTTTTTAAATCACCGCGCAGCGCAGCGCCGAGCAAACGGATCGAACACAAATTTGCTGACCACAACCTCCCCGTTAAAACTATCTTTCCAATTGAGTTTACTTCATCATCTTCATCTTGCTCCGTTACCTAAGAGCTGATAACGAACCGCGTACACACCTGTAACAGATTTGCGCTATATTGAATTGAAAGAATTGATAACTTTGTTAGCAGGTCGTGACCTCCATCCCCCCAGCTTCATTAGACAATGTCGATCTCATTCTCCGTGTTATTTTTTTACGCTCAACAGTATCTTACTGTTTCAGTTTCATAAACTCGTTATCTTTCGTGGAAACAATTCACTTAATGTAACAATGATCAAAAAACAATCATAAAACTAAATATGGGATCAAACTAAGAATAGTCAACCTTCATAATATTTCATCCAAAAAACTGAATTTTAATACTTTACAGTTTTGATTACCATTGGGAAAACTTGTCAACCTGTATTGGACCAAAAAGTCTAAGGCTAAATTCTATTCAACCGTAATTCCCGTGGATATGTTAGAGAATGCTTTCCAGATTTCGTACCTTACGTTATTTTCATTGAAAAATTGTTGGTCTATCTTTCTCTCTCTCTCTCTCTCTTTCTCTCTCTCTCTTCTCTCTCTACTTCTCTCTCTCTCTCTTTCTCTCTCTCTCTTCTCTCTCTCTTTCTCTCTCTTTCTCTCTCTTTCTCTTTTCTCTCTCTCTCTTTCTCTCTCTCTCTCTCTCTCTCTCTCTCTCTCTCTCTCTCTCTCTCTCTCTCTCTCGATCTCTCTAGACTTCTCATATTTTGGTAACATTTTTCTTTTCAGAACTAACATCACCAATCGTTCGAAATGAACAACGTGAGTTTGTTTTTTTGTTGTTGCAACAATTATCTTCGATTTTCAGAATTATCAAAACGCGCATTCAGTGCGTGCTGAGGAAGATGCAGCCTGGATCAATGAACCAACTCCATCACTTCCTCAACAGCCGGTTGGTTATTTTAATTATCATAAAATTTGAAGGGTGCAAACTTTCAAAAATCAATGAGAGTTCTTCACATTAAACGTTTTCTTACACTCAAATTGAGAATATCGTTCAAGTAAGAAGTTGATTTTCAGAAGTTCGTGGCGGTCAAGTACAATGGAACTGTCAATCTTATAAGACCATCAGTGTTGAAGTCGTTCGGGCCAAAACTACAACCAAGAAAGGTAACCATGATAGATTTGATTTACTCATCAGCTTTTTTAGCTGGACAAACTTCAACTTTTTTGCCTCTACGTGGTTGGAACGAACGAAATCACGTTCCTTCCCCAACACATTGAGGATCACTCTGTATTATCGAAAATAGGGTTCGTACTTTTTGCATTCAATGAAAAGACTGGAACAATAACTTGAAGAAGCACTTTTCTCGAGCTTTTCTCAACAGGAAGTTACTCCTAAAATTTGATCAGAAAATGATCAAGGAATTACATATAGAACACGATGTCGGCTGTAGATATCAAAAATTGTTCACTGAAACTATCATCATTTTCAGAACGGATGAGTGGTACCAGTTTCTGCAGTCAACGCTCGATATTGTCAGCAAGAAGATAGACTCGAAAGCATTTCTGGAAATGGAAAGTGACTCATTGGAAAGACTGCAGCAAACAACCACGCTGACTCCTCGAGAAATTCTTCAACTTCTCGAAACGAACGTGAGTGACAATAGTTTATTTCATTACGTAAATTGATAGAAAACAATTTCAAATAGAATTGAAATTTTGTGTGGAAAAAATAAAATTTTGGAAAAAAAAAAGAGAGAGAGAGAGAGAGAGAGAGAGAGAGAGAGAGAGAGAGAGAGAGAGGCAGAAGGATCTCCGAGCGTAGCAAGAACGTGTCTGATTTCATTCAGTTAGAAGCGTTTTAGGACAAGGATTTCCGTGCAAACAACCTCTCTTCAACCGATGATCCTTTGAGAAGAGTTGTATGTGACAACAACGTTTTACGGAAGAGTTCGTCGGATGAAGTCAACGCGACGTTTTTCTCGCATTCGAAAGCAAATTACACAGTGAGGTTTTAACAGTTCACTCAGTCAAAGATGAGTTTCAGATTACCCTTGTGAACGGAAAACCACAGTTATACCAATCTCAAATCGCTCCAGGTAGTGTGCTCAATCCCTCTGAATACACTACAGAGTTTCGAGGCAAATTTTTATGGAGAACTTGTGCAGAAGGATCAATAACTTTGAAGGTAAGCTGATTGAAAATCGAACACGTGAACCAAGTGTGAAAAGTTGTGAGTTGAAGAAAACTGAGAATTATTATTCAGATTGATGACCCAAAACAAACGGACTTGGCAGTTGATGCTTTGATTGAGAATGGGTGTCAAATCCAAGAAGCCTCACAAGGCCGCATTGTTATTTCAAAGATTCCTTCGAGTACAGCCGAAGAGGGGAGGAAGAGAGAATGGTTACGACGAGTTTGCCAATGTACGGTGTGACGTTGAAAACGGTGATATTCAACGCGAAACCTTCATAGAAACGGATTGAGTAAGTTGGATTTCTGTTTTGAACTTCTTTGAGAATTTTTTCAGCTCAAATCATAAGAAACTGCATTTTTTGAGTAATTTCTTAGTGAAATGCTCTACCGAACTCGGAATTTGGAGTGATCAGCTTGAAGCTGAATATCGTCACCAGAGCAACATCACCAATTGCAACCTCTGGGAATTCAGCACAATTCTGTGGTCGGGCAGTTACCAAGACAGGGAAGAAGAAATCCGAATCAGATTTCCGAGTAACGACGCCGGTTTCGCCCTTCTCAACCTATTGGCGACGAAAGTGCCCGATAGCGAATTTGCTTTCGGATTTGAAGACGAACACATGGTGAATTCATTTTATTTGAAAAACATCCTTTCCTTGTTTTTTTTCTCACAAACTCGATCTGAGAAACTTTTGAGCAACCTCATAATAACAATTTGCAGCCTCGTTTTGAGCCGGTCATTCGGAGGACGATCACGTGCTCGAAAAAAGTCTCCAGAGCTCTCCACAAAAATATGAGGTTTGTCAGTTATTACCAGAAACTTGATAAAGTGTATCACTTTTTGAAATCTTGGCCACAATTTGACACTGATACTTCAGGATACTTGACCACGATTTGAGAAACGAAGATGTCAACGACAAAGGAAGGCTTCTAGACGTGGTAAAAATCAATTAAATGATCAAACATAAAAAATATATTCAGACTCCCGATCATGAGTTTCTCAGTTTTTGAAGACTATGCTGTAGATCAGTGAATGACGACGAGGACTTGATTGGTGTCGAAGGGTGGGCCAGAACGTTTGTTGTAACATCCACCGTAACTACTAGTATACTTTGTAGATTTGTGGATGGAGGAATTTCACGACTAGAAAAACTGTTAGAATGGGAACGAGTAGACGTGGACGAACACATTTTTTATGGGTAACCCTATCCTAACAGAACTGATACTGATGTTTACGTTACAGTGTGGGAGAAGCCCTAGCTTTCCATTTGGAGCAAACATGCAATAATTCGATCGTAGTAGACCTAGATAAATTTGCAAGAAGGTTCTACATATTAGGGGACGACACCGCAGTACGAATGGCCAAAGACGAAATACATCAGTGGAAAACAAAGATGATTAGGACTACGTTCACAGTAGCAAGGCCAAGATATTTTGATGTCATACGAAGAGTCGTCGGCAATTCGGAAGTATTTGCCAGTCTGCAGTAAGTTGTTTTTTTTCTTTCAAAAAAAAGAATTGTTCAACTGCCTTGTTGTTTGTGGTTGAAAACTATTTTTTTCCAGATCAATGATTCCATATCTGCAAAAAGGGGATGACCATACTTTTGAAGGATCGATTGCCCAATTCATTGGGTTACAAGCGTATTGCGACGAACTGAACGAGGCAGTGAGCTTTGATAACATTTTTTTGAAAAGAAAGACAGAGAGACAGACAAAGAAATAGAGAGAGAGAGAGAGAGAGAGAGAGAGAGAGAGAAAAGAAAAAGAGGGAGAAGGAGAGAATACATTAAAATCATGATTTGTCAGATATCTGAACGACTGGCGAACCTTCCCGAGTCGGTTCATATACCGACTTGCCCGATATGTGCGAATTTATTGTCTTATGACTATTATCGTCTCGATTCGTGCGGTCACGTCTTTTGCCGTCCATGCATCAATCATCTGGTAATCAACTTCATCCGACAATATGTACCCGACCGTGAATTTCAGGTTAATTCTTGTATCACTGGTACCGGCGATGTCATGCTCTGCTTCCATCCAGGCTGCGAGCAAGGACTCACCGCACTTGACGTCAAGGTTTTTTTTCAATCCTACTTTGCAAAAAAATCAAATTTCAGTACATGTTTTCATTATAACTTCCCACAGAAAGTTTCCAACAAAGATTCACCTGTAGGTATTGGTCCTTGGGGACGACGAAAGAATCAGAAGTCTCGATGAGCAAAAGATAGAGAAATTCTTCAAGAAGGCAGCAGACGTTATCATTAAATCAAACCAAGCCATCAAGCATTGCCCGACTCCAGACTGCTTTGGACTTTTATTTGTGAGTTATCTCTTCCTTTCAGAAAGGTCAGAATCTTATCAGTGAAGGGTAATGTGCATTTTTACGCCCGAAAAACGTAGTGAAAACCCAGAAAAAACAGAAATTTCAGCACTTGTCCGGTCAAAGTATCCTCACCTGCAAGTCTTGCTACGTAAAAGTATGTGGAATGTGTCTGCGACAACCTCATGAAGGGTGAATTTCAGATCTTGATATCGAAATAAATGTAAAAAAAGGAACTGAACATTTCTGAAAAAAATTATGATTGCAGATTTCTCAGTATTAACGTTGATGAGTCAAAACGTTTTTTGCTTTCTTTAATGTTTTGGAACAATAATTATTGAGTGATTGACGATTTTGAGCTTCGTGTACGTATGTATTTCAGAATCACGTGTGAGAAGTTTAGCAAACTCGTGGAAGATCCAGACTGGTCTATCAAAAAGTGGCTGAACGAAGGTGGCGCAGAAAGAACTCGAAGCTGTCCTAATGATAATTGCAAAGTCCTTGTTGAAAAATCGGCAGGTTGTAACCATGTGCAATGCCCTTTTTGCAAGACGCACTTCTGCTGGTTGTGCAACTTTACGTCAAGAACAGAGGAAAAGGTTTACGCTCACATACACCGAGAGCATCAAGATCCGGAGGGAGAATAAAGGTGAGTACTTGTTGTTGTTATCCTTCATCATATGTACAGTATGAACAACGCATGGAAGGGGAGAAAAAATTAGCGAAAATCCTGCTCTTAGAAACTGCTGCTTTCAAATAAGACGTATAGAACTCCAAAATAAAAAAGGTTAATCAAATAGGCTGCGAGCGTTGCAAAAAATATGTTCTTGTAGTAAAAATGTCTCAAATTAATTAGTTTTCAGAGAGTTGTAACTGAAGAAGATGTGGACTCGCCTCGAAAGTATTTTCATTTCTCGACAATCAGGCAGAATAATTTTCTTTATTATTTGTGAACCAAAAGAGCCGTTTATAATTCTGTCAACCATTGTCAACATTTGTACCTTTCATATCGTCATTCTCTTTTTTATTGCTTCAATTTCTGGAAAAATGCTCCTGACAAATCTATTTCATTTGCATAGAAACGGAAACATTCAGAATTTTGTTCCAACTCGCGTTTATCACAGAATCTTTCACTCCACACGGACAATCAGTGTTTTTTTCTGTTCCCGAGCAAACTCACAGTTTTATATACAACTTGCAATGAATGCTACTTATGCTCGCAAGCAGTACTTCATTTGATATACTGACAACACATGCTCAAGATCGGAGGAACTTTATTCGCATCATCTTCAGATTCAGGTCATTATGTATATTCTCATCTCAACTTTTATGACGCAATAGCTCGCCCGGTATTGCAATTTTAAAGAAACGTTATTAGTGCTCAATAATGATTGATTCTATTAATTGTAAATATTTGTTTTTATTTTTCAAGACGCAATAAATGTTGTTTTCTTAAATTGTAAATGGAACATCAGAAAAATTGGCTATGTAAAAAGTCGTTGAAGTTTCAGAAAACTTTCGATTGGTTTCAAAAATATTTATTAGTTTTTATGGCTAACAAGCCGTTTTCATTAAACTCGAATATTGAAAACTAACTATTCGATAACTTTGTTCATTTTTTGGAAATCAATTTAGTCGGCACGGTGTAACACTTCTGGCCATTCCAAAAGTGTACGTGTTGGGGGAGCGACAATCAAGGATGGTTGGTCAAAAATCGCTTAGTTGCAAAATGTTCAAATCGGGGCCTCAAATATATTTACGATATCAACACTGGTTAGTCTCCTCGAAATATCTTACAACAACATTAAATACAATTTTCTTGTTCACTAAGGACTTAAACTGAGCAGGATACATGGAATAAATGGGTAAAAATACCAATAGACTGCTGCAAAGCGATTATCCGGAGCGTAAAATTTAATCTTTTGATTGGGGTCGACTGATTCGCGCCTTTTTCGAAACTCCACCCCCCCCCCCTCCCCAATCGATTTTTCTCATCTTGGTACACCGTGGTCTGGCCTTCTGAATATTGCATACAGTTCGATTGAACTTGTCGAGATATTGTAAAGGCTTGCAGCCGACAAATTTGTGTGTCTTTCAAGTGGGCAGTCCGTCAATATGTGCGTTGTCGCAGTTCGAGTGAACAGCAGGAAGATTCTACAAAACTTGAACAATTTCGTTTTCTTGTTCACTTTTCTCACTATTTGAGTGACCTGTTTCACACGCTTTTGTAAGAAAGTGAAGGTGATAAAGAGAGAGAGAGAGAGTGTGTGTGTGTGTGTGTGTGTGTGTGTGTGAGAGAGAGAGAAATTTTTCCGATACCGATTTCACTGGTTACATTGTAAAAACTTTTTTGATACTATCGATACGAAAATTGTGGTTTGGTCTTGTAATAATGACAAAAAAACAAAAGTTGTTCTGAGAACTGCGCTCAAAATTATAAAGCAAACAGAACCGTTTGAGTCCGTGCGTAGGACACTCGATCTGAGCCCATAATGATTGAGACTAGTCTCACTTTCTCTTGATTCTTTCATTTTTTGTGCAACACGGAATCAAAGGTCATTTGTGCAGTGCACGTTGTATCACTTAGCTTCTCGAGTCCATCGAGTCCAACGGTATAACATTACGTTCGTTGTAACACAACCGTCCGAGTTTTGCCGTGAGCCGTTTTTCATTCGTGACCGACAGGTGTTCCTTTCCACTTTACTGCATTACAGATGATCACTCTTCGCATGTTTTTAGCTCAGTCCCTCACCGGTCATCCCACTTTTCTTTTTTTCGTGTTTTACCAATATCACCATAAATAACTTATGTCTAGTACCATAACCTTTGAAATCTACTAATTCTTCCTGAATGAATGTCGACAGTGGAAAAGCTCTCCTCATTTTCTCGTGAAAACTGATAATTCTGATAGTACCAGGTATTTTTATTATCTTTGAGATTAATTTCAAATTTTTTTGAGTGATCCAACTCATTTGACGTAGTCAAATAACTACCTCAGAAATATTAGGTTCGAGCTAGTTCCTACAAAACTACACCTTGGCGCCAACCGATAGTTAAACATCATTCAGAGTTCGATTTTTGAACTCTCAACGGTCAGTCACAAGAGATACTTTTGTTTGATGTTTGTATGTTTTTGCGTCACACTGAGATTCTCAGAAAACGGTCCTCTGACAAAGCTCAGAGCGCGTTTTCTGGCGATAGTGAACTGTTGAGGATCAACAAACAAGCAAAGTGACGAAATCTTGAGTTTGAACGACTCTTTTGTCTGTTGTGTGTCAGTTGATCAATGATTCTGGAAACGATTCAATGAATACAAAAATGAAATCAATAGAAAAAATGTATGCTTTGATATTTTTCCATTGAAAAAAGTGAAAAAAAACCTCGGAACTAGAAATTCTAGAAATCAAAGAATTTCGATCGAAAGACTGCTGTGAATGCAGTTATTTGAACTTCAATCTAATTTTTCATGCTGTCATCAATTTTCTTTACATTCTTTTCGTTGATTTACCTCACAAAACAACACCATTGGAATGCTGGAACTTGTTTTGAAAACATTCATCTAACGGGTCAATGTCAGTTGGCTGCCACCTCCACAGAATCACAACGTTTGAAGCACCGACCAGCTGGCGTGTTGCTTTTCTCTTTACTGACCAGTTGTAATGAGTAGAATGACCGGTGAAACTGGATAGCAAAACAGTCTTGATATGATTTCAAGCTGGAACACTCAGAAAAACATTTATAAAAACATCATTCTGAGTTTTAAAATAGGAAAAACTATGGCAATGGTTCTAGCTCAGTTTCATTCCGGTAACTCTCAGACTTATGTGATTAGCAAATACTTGGGTCAAGTGTTACAAAGTTTTTTCCTCAAGCAGACTACAGGACATCTGTGAACAAGCGCGAAGAGTGTCGGCAGAGTCTTTTCCAACTCTACCGACAAACACTACAATCTGTCTTTTCTTAGTTTTTCATGCTTTTCCTGTAACCAAGAGAAAAGTTTTTGAGAGTTTTTTTCTGTTTTGATTTTCTCCTATACGACTTCTGTACGGTATGTATCAATTTTAGGTTAAAATTAGGTTGTCTGAGTCTGATTAGTGAAACCATTGAGATGTACCGACGTGCCTTCTGATGAAGATCAGGATATTGAACTGGAGATGAAAATCCCGAAAATCCAATCAAAGGAGATTTTTCTTGCAAGATTGATATAGAACTAGTGTTTTAAACATAGTTCTCACAATTCAAAGCTTTAAAGTCAGCTGGTGTACTCAATTTTGTTCAAACACAAATAAAACAGGTCGTACCTTCATCTCACATCACTTTCTCATAAAAGCGAAGGTTTTCAGTGCACTTGATATCAACCACTTTACTTTTTCATCCATTCTTCCCCAAAGTGTCGAGCCATGTTGATTGAAGCGATCAAGTCTCGCGCACCCCTCAGATCTGGCTCATTGTGTGCCTGTGTAATAAATCCTCATCGGTACCCACCCACTTTATACCAATCTCATTGATAGCACAGCTTTCATTGAAAGCCGACAAGTCAACAAGGTACGTGCAATTTTGATTAGATTCTATTTTAACTATTATCCATACCGATGAGGGTTCCGCACAGCAACACGTTCCACTATCTCTCATCACGTTTTCTGTCACGCTTCTCTTTTCAACCTATTCACAAAAAAAGATAATGTTCTTTCAGTTTGTCATCTTCGAACTACAAAGCTAAAGATTTGAATAGTGGAGTGTTGGGTGCGCCCTTTATATGAAAATTGCTCAGCAGCGCAGCATTTAATGCTCTATTTTCAGCCGCTGCCGAACAACATGTCCGACGAGGAAGAACAATAGTAGGTTATGCGTTCTAGTTTCAGCAGCTATTCATCGTCTCCTAGCTCTGGCTACCCACTGTCATACAGTTCCTCTAGTGGGGGTCGCAGGTCGTCAGCGACGCCTGGCTTCTCCTTGAGGTCTGAGAGCTCGGCCTCATCCATCAATTCTAGAGAGCCATTCTCGCGCGGCAGCCGAGCTAGGGACTCGCTTGCTACGCGCTCGTTTGCACGTGGGGGAGGTTTGGAGCGAGAGTTGTCGAGTAGAGTGTCGCGAGATGACCACACCAGTTCACTCCTGGAGCGGTATGGAGGGTCGTCTAGCAGTGCGCAGAAAAACCACCCCGGGGAAACCTCCACTATGCAACTTCTGCGGCAGCGTAGGGAGCAGAACGACCAGGGTCGACGTTCTTCCATGGATCCACATGGTGAAAGCATTTTCGATAATTTATTCCGTGATCAACCTTCGACTTCGTGGGGATTCGAGAGAACAGCTCCGACAAGGCAGACGGTTCCGGATGCACAAGACGTCAATCAGAGCGAGTACATGAATAGGCTTCTGGCAGCACACAACAGAGTTGATGAACTGCTGAGATCAAGAGGGAAAAATTGTGAAGACGAGAGAAAGTACATGCGCACCTGGGAAGAAATTCCGTTGATCAGAGAAGAACGGTATTTGCGTTTAAGGACTCCAAGCATCTCTAGTGACTCTGGCTTATCTACTGACAATGACAGTGACAAGAGCAATGCAGAAGCGGCGAATGCAGCTTCTGAAGAGCCACATGCCAGTGATTCTACTGAAAAGGCTGATGAGACGGAGACTGAAACGGAAACTGAAGACTCGGAACACGTCATCAATGTTCCTGTGGTTGGAGAATCTGAAGAGGAAGAAGAAGAAGAAGCTGAAATTGAGGAATCCTACCACTTGAAGCACGAAGGCACGTACTTTTCTGCACAAATCACGTTGCCCATCAAAACTCAGAAGGAATCTGTCTCACTCTCTGTGAGAGCTGTGTCAGATGTCTCAACTTCTGCAGAATGTGTCGTCATTGCCCGTCCAGTGTCCAGAAGGAAAATCTTCTCAATGTCGGAAAGAGTCACAATCAACGAAAAAGCAAAGCTCCAGTGTCTCGCTGCAGAATTCTCCACAAAGAACATGGTCAGAATCATGAAGAAAAAGGCTGCAGCTGAAGATGTTTCTTTGGTCACTCCGTTGAGAAACGACCATGCCAGGATCAAAGCCAGATTCCCACTTCCAGCTGACGACTCGAAGAATCAAGTCCTCTTCCGACGACGTTCTTACGATGATTCGGTCAAAATCCAGCAGAAGTGTGTTCTAGCAAGTCTGAAAAGAAGAAAACTGCCTTCCATTCCATCTTCTGCCGAGATTTCAATCCAGCACTGCAGTTTTTATTCTCAGTTTGCGAAAGACAACTTCGTTGAGAAGAATGTCAGAATGAACTTGAGGATGACTGAACGTGCGCCGAAGAATTGCACGGTAGTGATTAGTCTTCCGGCTCCACCGAGAATCCAATACGCAAGTTTGGACATTCCATTGAAGGCTCCAGTTCGGCAACTTCGTCGTTCTCAGACACTCGAACTGACGAAGAAGAAGAAAGTTGGCAAACTCACTCGCTCCTTCACTATGGATATTGAAAAGGAAGAAAAGGAGCAGCGAAAGGTCAACCGTTTGGTCATTCCTGACTTCTTCTTGCAGTCGAATGCAGAAGCACTGGAAGAATGGAAAAACTCTCAAGGAGTCAAGAAGGTTTCAATCATCGGAGGATTTGTCATCACTGCAGCTCCGAAGACGTCACCGCAACAGCAGCTTCGTCGAGCTGGAGCGATCAGAAGACGTCCACCTCCACAAAAAGAAGTTACTGCGCCGTATCTCGACTTCCTTCCGGCAGAGGCAAAAATTCTGCCAGAAGTTCCGAAAATTCGGATCGTGAAGCCTCCAGATCCGGACCCACCTCCGTTACAACCATCTCGTTCTACCAACCAATCTACCGGTCATTTAAACTTGCATGGCTCCCTAGAGCGTACCGTGAAGCCTAGTGGAGCCACAAAATACGAGTCACCCATCACGGAACTGTCAGATGCCGATAAAATATTGATTGAACAATACCGCCAGAAACTTCATATTCCCAAGCCACGAGCCATCTTTCGTGCCATTTCGCCTATTGGTGCCTTCAGAAGTCTAAAGTCAGCCTTCAAAGAAAGATGCAGTAGTCCACCACCTACTGAATTCATCAGAGCCGCATCGCCAGCTCGCATTCCCATACGGAGCCCAGAGCCCTCACGAAAGCCTTTCCGTCTCCGCAACGTCGCAGCTCAGAACAAGCATGTTCCACGACGTCACTGGCTTGATTTTGCTGTTGACCTTCGGAAGGTTGACATGAAGAAGCACAAAGAGAGAAAACTTCCCAGAATCTGCACGCTGAAGTGGATTCCAAAGTGGCGCAAGCGGTTAGATTCCATTTTAATGATTGTTTCACAATAACACAATTTTCTATTCCAGCTCCGACGAAGAAGTAGAAGAGGTAGAAGAGGAGGAAGAAGTCGAAGTCGAAGAGCCATCTCAACTTGTCGACACTCCAGCCGTTGAGAGGTTTGTTGACTGATGACTGATGTTGAATGTCACGTGTGCTTTTAGTGTGTTACGAGACATCTCGCAGTGCAAATAGAATGATAACGCGTGGGACAAAATTTAGAGAGATCTGCAAATATCGCGCGTTTAAAGAGTTCAACTACATGAATCAGCTATACTTTGCAGACCGAAAACCAAGTCTATCACTGAAGATGATGACACTGGTCTCACTGAAGGAGAGAAGGCCATGGCGGTAAGATTGAAAATTGATAGAAATATGTTTCTCAGTCTAAATTTGGAATGTTCTTTTGGGAAAAATCAATTTTTCTACTTGGTAGCAAAACATCTTCTTCGTTCTGTGTTTATATTCTCTGAATTATTATAAACTTGAATTCGTTCGAAAAATATCAAAAGTCACCTTTTGAAGGCTGCAAAGCGCCGTCAAGAAGACGAAGACCAGGCGAAGCTCATGGACTACGAAGAGAGAAGACGTGCTGAAAGAGAGAAGGAGGAGGAAGAACTCAAGAAGTTGAAGGAGAAGCAGGAGAAACGTCGTCTGGAAAGAGAACAGGAAGAACGTGAGATGGAAGAAAGACGGAAGGCTGCTGAGAACAGAAGACGTGAAGAGGAGGTGAATCAGAAGAATTTGATGTATTACAAAATCACGTTTCAGGAAGAAAAGAAGGCCAGACTAGAAGAGCAAAGAAGAAAGAAAGAAGAGGAGAAAAACAAGAGAAATCAGATGATCGGTGGAGCTTTCAACCCAAATGGTGGAAGGTAATTTTTCAATAAGAAACTCAACTTAGAAAATCAGTTCTCGAAAAGTGTACTCAAAACTCTAAAGATTTACTTTAATTTCCAACCTTTAGATTTGAAATTACAATCTATAATTTCAGAAACTTCTCAATCCCTAAGAAGTCTGAGAAATCGAACGACAAGTTTGGCAACATTGTACAAGCCAAACAAGAAATGGGTATGACGAAAGATCAGCAAGAAGAAGCCAAGAGGGTAACACTTTCTTTTATCTCATTCGGATTCCAAGATTCTTTAATTTCAGGAAGAGTTCAAAAAACCAAGAAGAAGATTTGTTATCAAAAATCTGAATCTTCAATAGGTTCGGGTGGTTGTAGCTTATTGTCCGTCCCGTACAGTTGCTTTTTTCCGAATTTAATTTTATTAACAAAAATTAGAAGATAATTTGTGTACAGACTTTTTCCTCCGTTTCCCGCCCAAAATTAGAGGATTGACAAAAAATTTCAGATCTTCATTGCTAGTGTACAAAAGTCAATTCTCCAAGCATCCGAAATTTCCGCATCCGACCTGAAAACGAAGATCAAGGACCTCCATGCCAGAATTTGCAAGCTTGAGGCGGACAAGTACGACTTGGAGAAGAGACACGAAAGACAAAAATACGATGTGAGTTGGAAATAAGTTGATCCCTCAGTTTAACTTCAAAAACGTTGTTGACGTTGATGAGACAGTCTGACGATGTTGTTGTTGATGAACACACCTCGTTAACAATGATGTCAATGTGATGTATGAGGAAGTAAAAACTCTGTGGTCATCATGATTAGCTAACCTTCTGAACTCGTTGTCAGCTCAAACATGGGTAATTTAACCAGGTAGATGATGTGGGGCTATTTTTGTTTTATTTTTCCACACGAGTTTTTAGTACCGGGTAGTACGTCAAATAAATTTTCTAGTTCGATGGGCAGTACATTTCAGCTGAAAGAACTCAACGAAAGACAACGTCAAGTCGCCAGAAACTCTGCTCTCAAGAGTGGCATCGACCCAGCTGACGCTGGAAATTCCAGATATCCAGTAAGCGAAAAAAAATCCCTTTCCGTAAATCCGAATGTTTAAATTAGAGTTTTCTGACGTATGGAAGGTTTAATTAGAACTTTTTCCAATGTTTAGTTGGATTCATTTCTGCGTGATTGTGTCAAATTAAATATACGAAAGGCCAGATAGACCAAAAAGAGCAAACACAACATTGCGAAGTTTGCACTTTTGAAGTGATGTGAAAAGTCAAATTTTTACTACAAAAATGCTTTTTCTTTCTGAATCTGAACCTGTAGTCTGGAACATTAACGCAGCCAACTGATGAAAAATCCATCTCGCAACACATTTTATTGATCACATAAAAAACAATTTCAGCACAAAGTACTCATGATATCCAAGTTCGAACGCAAAAGCGAATACAATTTCAACGCGCGAATGAAGATTTTCCAAAAAGTGAGATGATTGTGTGTGTTTCAGCCGAAGGTCCAAATCGTCTCCAAGTATGATCGTCAGATTGATCGTCGAAACTTTGGTGAACGTCGTTCCGTGTTCGATCGGGTCCGTTGTTTTTGTCCAAGTCAAAAGTCCCTTCATGTTTGTGTGCTTAAACGTGCGGTTATATATTTCCTCGTCTCTAATTATAATAATGAGCATATAAGTTCTCGGTACGTAATGTCGTAATGTTTTCAAAAAACATTAAATAATATTAGAACAAGTCAACTTTTTGAGAACGTAATTTTTTTTTAATTTTGAGTGAGTGAAAATCTATGAAGTGTAAATTTGTGCTGGAACTAACAAGACGTTTAGAAGAATGCTTATCCATGTTTCCCGGGTGTTCTTCCACCGCCAGCAATCTACGAGAAGGTTTTCCCAGAGAGCATCGTAGCGGAGGTTTGACCGCGCTACTCTCACACAATCTAACATAAAAGTTTTCAGGAAGCTGTAGTGGATGAGGTAATACATGTTTCATGTTTCAACCTAGACAGGAAAATACGTGTACTGGCAGTGTGCCAAAAAATACTGTATGATCAGAATATCACGTTTCTGTGTTTCAGGAAGACGAGGAATAAACGTATCTATTGTTCAGTCAACATTCTGTCAGGATTTTTATTGCTCAATAACCCTTGTGAAGACTTTTATGTAATAAACTTACTCATTGCTCAGTGTTCAATGTCGTGTGTTGTTGATGTTCAGTCTGATGGAATGATTTGATGAGTTTGACTTCATAATGTTCTGCGTAGTTTGGGATACGTAGATTTTGAACTTTTAAGACCCAAATTCAGAATCAATTCCCATCAGACGAGAAGGATCTTGCTCGTGGTGGAGCGAGACCTCCTCCAGAATGGGGTCCAAAACCTCTGGACGAAGTTTTGGCGTATCTGAATCACCCTGAACGACTGGCAAAGTATAGTCCAGAAACTTCTCATACACCGACTTTGAAGAAATTCTCAACGCAACCAGGCATTTTGAAAATTCCGGCGGCTTTTCGTGAGTTTCTCTCAATTTCCAAAACTGTTTCCTCTTTCAGAACAACACTGAAACACCAAACAATCAATCAAACTACAACATCAAGGAATCTGACAGTTCCAAACAAGACTCGTATTTGAATAATATTTATTTTTGTTTCACAAAAAAATTACTTCACGTTTTTTTCTGGAAGTTCATCGTATAGGATGAAAAGAATTCATGAAACGTATTTCCAATGTGTGTTCTTACTAATAAATAATTGTTCGTTCGTTGGAACAATTCAGTTTTTGATGAGTGACAGTAGAATTATTCATCAGGTCAATTCTGCATGGAGAAGTTCAGAAAATAGTCGCCTGTTGGAGGTAACATTATCTCCTGATGTCACGTAGCTTAACAAAGTCTGCATTCATAATCACAGTCTTAGAAAGACGCGATTCCAGGATGATCTGGTTCTTATATAGTTTCATGACGTTCTGACTTGGAAATAAAATTGAAATGAAACCATAGGAATTTTTCAAAACGATTAGAGGTTGTTATGCTGGATCATAGACAAAGTCGAAATTCTCTCTGCAGAACATTTCCGGGTTTTCATTGTGGCTAATGCTCGGATCTAACTATGGAAACGGCGTTCAGATGATTTGCATTTCAAAGTGCAGCAGACCGTGGGAGAACTTTTTGGATTCGACTTTGTGAGACGAGTTACGACTATTACTTTTTTACGACTCCATTTGCTGGATTGAATAGCGTGAAAAAACATTCAAAGCGGTGTCGATGAACCTTAGCTCTGTTGGAAAAATATTTTAGTAAGAAGCACATTTTGAATATCGCATTTTTGACAAATAAGAACCAGTGTGGTCTACACAGGTCTATTCAGGTTCAGTTACACCCGTTTTGGCTTAAAAGTGGTACTTTCAAATTGAAGCGGTATCGTATACCAGATTTTAGTTTTCATTAGTTAGTGGGATGAGTTTTCATTATATTTGAAATATTCGTGCAATACTTTGCTATTACCAGGTGTTGGACGAATATATGTATTGTGAGCACGAGTTTGAGAATCGTACGCAAGTCAAATTCCATCTTCAACTGTTCTGAAAACCGTTTAACAAACTTGGGAATCTTCCGGATTTTCAGTAGTTGATTCCAAGCAGTTTTCACAAAAGATCAAATTTCTCTCAATCGTCTTCTAAAATCGGCATTACAACATTTGAGAAGATTTATACTGCACTCCACCAAAAAAGTCACACTTCAGAATACAGTTTCAACGGAATACAAGCAAGTCAAGCTGAATGAATTGATTGGTGTTGTTCTTAGAACTTTGTGTAGAGATCGTCGTGTTTCAGACAGAATGTGGTGATAAAAAGGAGATCAGCGGGTGAAGCAATGACTAGGTAGGAAGCTGGGATGGTGTGAACAACATAGTTTTCAAGGATTCCGCTTTCTACCACTAAACTATGTAAATTGCACGGTCATCAATGTTTGAATGGGGTTTATAATGGGTTTTCTGCAGCCAGTGGATACATGAAACCGACACGACTGTCCTGTCCGAACCCATTTGAGACAACACAGATGTATTCTCCCATTAATTCCCAGTCAATCTTCTTAATGAGAAGATCGCCGTTGGAAAGAACCTGTAATTGGATTCGATGTTTTCGAATGGTACTGCCGAACTTACATCAAAATTTTCTTGATTGTTCAGAAGCTCGTGGTTACTGTTGTACCAAGCCACTTTAGCTCTTTTGTCGTTGGTGCGGCAGTTCATTTGGACTGCATTATTCTCATTTTCAAAGCGTGAATCCGTGAATTGGGTGATTCTTGGAACGGTGAGTTTGGTCTCTTCACAGAACTCGTCACCTTCGCCTTCTGAATTTCAGAATGTGTACGAAGTTTGTTTTTGAAGAACTCGTATCCAAATTTTGATAAGTTCAATAGAAATGCCCGCTCATTTAGTCAACTAATGTTTTGCGTACTCATATCCTAATTAGTTCATTAACTGGAAGCTCACCAACAGTGACTTCGATCGATCTTTCCTTCTGCAGGTGTCCATTGTAGGTAATGCATGAGTATGATCCAGCGTCTAATTTACTTGCACAGGGGATGTATAAGTCGCTGGCGATCGTGTTGAAGGAGACTACTCGGTTACCGATGTTCCTTAGTTTTTCCACCAGGGGAAGGTCAAAACTGCCTTGGATGATTTTTCCGTTCTTGGTCCTGAGAAAAAACATGATTTATCTTTTTTTCAGATTGTTTTGCAAAATCACCGTGAGAAAGAAGTCAACTCACCAAACGATAGTAGGCACTGGTGATCCATAAGCTTCACAATGAAGCTTGATTTCCCTGTTGATGCCCACAACAGTGTCATTGGAGTTATTGTTGACAAACTTAAGAACGATCTCTTCTGTCAGTTGACCTACAAGAAGCCGTTAGAAGAAGACGTGCAAATATTTGCCACTCACTTTTATCCAGCTCATCGTTGAGTTCTTTCAGTTGCTCCTGTGCCAGCAGGACATCTGTTTGTCTTCCGAGGTCAAATGGAATGCCCAAGATAGTATTTATACAGGCTAGAAGAAGGGCAAGTTGACACAAAGATGCTCTTCTCGTTGACATGGCAGCTAGGGCGGAGTGCTTGGCCGGCGAACGAAGCGGAATGAGAATACGAAGTAGGCTGTACCTCACCAGCCCGTTGGAGGCGGAGCGTGGCCTTTCATGTATTAATTGTAGGCTAAGCCACATTTGGGCTACTGTATGTGGAAAATGGTTCAAAATATGAGGATCACAAACATCTGAAAATAAATGCACTTACCGTTTTGAAAAGATGAAAACTGATCTTAACATTTTTTTCTTTTACAAGAAAGTTTCACTTATTTTTTCACCCATAATTCATTGTTCTTTTTACAGCTGGAACGTGGTATCTTCAAACGTTTTTACAAACTATTTAGTAACAACGATCCATATTTGCTACAATCTCGAGAAAATCATAGAATATTATGCACCACACAGAGAATCTGTGTTAAAACTGCTTTGGATAGAACAGTGAACCGTTTTTCTCTTGAAAATGATTAGTACTGTTGCTAGATCACCAGAGAATGATGGACTGAAAACTGGTAGTAATATTAGAACGTTGAATGAGCCAAATTCCATTATTCCGGGAAAGCCATTCAACTTCGGCGAATAGTTTTCACACTTTTCGCATCGAGAGATTCGAAAAGTGGAGAACTTTATAACAATTATCTGAACAAACGCCTCACTTGTTGTAAAATTTTTGTACACAGAAAGTTGAGTACTCTTGAGGGAAACTCTTATATCTTATTCGAGGTATGCGGTGATAGTTTTGAAAGAAAAATAAATAAGTAAGAACGATGTAAGAAAGGAAACACGTTTTCTTCCATTCCTATCAATTTCAGTTTTTGAACTGAAATTATTTGAACGCTCAATTTGAGAATAGTTTTTATGTTCTGTAAATCAGTAGATTTTCAGAAGTAATAAACTAACAAAAGTCTTGACCTTCTGAAACAATCGGATTTAAGTGATATCCCAAAAACATGACGTCACTGAGCCACGATTAGCCCAGCGATCTTTGATTTGTCATTGCAATGACCTTAGCCAGTGCTTGGGTAATTAGGGTGATATACGTCATATCAAAGGAAGAACTGTTACAAGCTGATGGCGCAACACAACATCACGTCACTCGACCTCCATTCTTCAAATTCTTTGGCCAGCTGTCATCACCTGAAAATAGCCGAAACTACTCAATATTATCAGGAGCATGAATATTTCATTCCAACGTGACGAAACGCCAATTCCAATTCAGCGTTGGAATTTCCAAATGCCATGTGAGTCTGATGATCTACTACATATACGGAAGTCAGATGTCTTCAAGGGATCAATTCGATAAAGAAACTTCCGTCTAACATAAAAATGACATCTCGCTTGAACATCAGCGTTCTGCAAATCTGTGGGAAATGCTGACATGGACTTTTCTATTTTCACCCAATCTTTAAATACTACACAGTACCTCAAGGTAACGAGGTTTTTTTGCTAGAAATAGAGTTGCAAGAACGACATAATGACGCAATGGAACAACAAAGAGCTCTGGTTTCTTAGCTTTTAATTTTTTATTCAAAACAGGAAAAGAACATGTGTCTCATCAGTTCCAGTAAACAGTCTGTCTGAATAAAAGGACCGTGAGCTAACGTTTTTTGACTCGATACATCGTACTCTGTTCGTTCTTTGCAAATGTACTATTCCTATTTTTTTCCAAACTGTGAGTCTGGAAAAAGTCGCAGGTGTTTTCATGTCAAATCATCATATGACAGCATGTCGGTGAAAAATGAAATATTTTCTGAGATTGACAAACTTAAAAATCGTTCTGTTGACTGCTGATGAAACACCATAATTTCTGCAAACGTACTTGTTTGATGTGAAGATCACTTGGTCAATGCATTTTTAGGAATTCTCCTTTTTCCAGGAATCCACAATTAAATTGCTTCATTCGACTGCATTGAGCATTATGTGGTTCTTTTTCTTTCTGATCAATCACAAATGTTTTTCATGACATTGAAACCAATATGGTAATTGTGAAATGCGTCTGTTTTTGAATTCAGCTGTCGTCGGAGAAAACCAGCCTGAAAATCCAGGAACTTTTGACTTTTGTGGTATTTGTGTGGGGTTGGTGTATGAAAAGTCACATTCTATCCTTTTGGACTTGCAAATTTAATTAGACTGGACGGACGAAAAAACATGGAAAGCATAATTTTCCCACGGCATTACGCAGAATTCGCTGATTGAAGAGACCTTCCGTTTCCCATTATGTTTTGAGCTGTAGATGATCATTGTTCTGCAAACATTGTTGAACGTGAGAATCCAATGCTACAGAATGGGCCAGAGAAAGCCAAGAGATTATGAAGAACAGAAAGGGATTTTGTTGAGATAAAAGTCTAATCACCTTAGAAGATTTTGAAATAGTCTGAGTATGTAATATGTTAAAGTGGGAAACAATGATCGAATCTCAGAAAATTGACTTTGGAAGTGGATGTTGTTTCTAATTATGAAGATCAAGAAATGTATTTTTGAGGAGAAGTAACTACGAAGACAAAACAACATAAAACTATCTGCATCAAGAAAAGTTATCAAGGTCCTAACATGACATTCTTAGAATAATCTCTTCCGTTTTGTAAAAACCTGTTTCAATAATCACACGGCTTTAATCATCAACCAATCAAGCTTTCAGCTGGAGCAAAAAATGAGATCGCCGTTGTCGACACCCGACTGTCAAAAACAATAGCTCAACAATTTTATAGTACTCTTTAGCAAGATAAAGATTACCTTTTCAGCTTTTATTAGGTTGTCGATTAAGTATCCGAATTTTTTGTAGAAAATTTCATTTATCATTATCTTAACAATGCACAATGGTGATTTTATATATATTGGCTATCAGCATCTAGGACTTGTTACCAACGTTGGGCTAGCTTTTCAATGCCATTGCGACACCAGGTCTTGCAGTATGACTGAAAGAAGTTGCGGAGGTGGGATTCGACCTCGACTACATCAGCGTAATTATTTCCATCTTTACATTGTTGGAGGCCAGAAACCATATTGAAATAAGAAAAAGCTTGATCAAAACTATAGGGTGGGTGAGGTAGAAGGGTCCAACCGTAATCAAGTAGCTCAGTCTTGGTTAATTTACTAACATGGAGTTGAGCGCTGTCATGTTGAAGATAGATTTTTGCATCGGCTCCGCGAGTAGAAATGAGATGAGCTTTGAGGACTCGTAGCTGACGAACATAAAGTTCATTGTTCATAACAGTACTAGCCTTCAAGATCTCCCAATACTATATGCCACGAACGGACCACTAGACGGAGAGCATCACTTTTTTGCCATGAAAATCAGCTTTGGGAACGTCTGGAGCAGGGGAATCGGCATTTAAACAAGTGGTCTTCCGTACAACATTAGAGTAGACTATCCACTTTTTATCTTTAATGATGATGTGATCCTGCCATTGAAGACGGCGTTGAGAGGTGAGCAGAGACATCGGCATATCGACCCTCCAAATTTGATCAAAATCGGTGATACCATAAATTATCCATCTTTCGAACGTCTCTTTCTTGTTGATAGACCTGAGTCTCTCAGCAATTGTGGAATGGTTGAAGCCAACTGTTGGCTCCAGTTCACGAATACTCACACGTGGCTCAGCCTCCACGGCTTCAAGTAGCTAGTCAATAATCATCTCAGACCGACGACCTGACCTTGGGACATGTTCGAGGTTGTAGCTCTTTTCATTTAATTATGTGTAAAATTTGTTGAATGTACCAGCAGAAAGGAGTATTCAGTCGTACGTTTAGTGAAAACCATCCCGGCTCCCTTTTGGTTGGAGTCATAAACGTGAAGAAATAACAAAACATGACGGACGCGAAAATGTCCGCGGAAAAACAGCGTTACCATTTCCAATCAATGGAACTGAGTGAATACTCACTCAGACTACTAGCAAGGGGAAGACAATAATAATCCACTGAAGGAGAGGGGCGGTTGTGGTCTTGGAAAGCCAGGATGTGTACTCAAAAACACCCTAAAAAATTCGGGGACTTAATCGACAACCTAATATTTCATATAATCGTTTAATCGTTTGAAAATCACTTCAAACCAATTTTTGTCAAATACTCGTGAAATGAAGTTTTTTACAAGTTCACAACGAAATTTCTTGTTATTATTGAAATTGGAAGACACAAAATTTGCGTTTTCAAATGTAATGTGAGAAAATTCAATCTAATCTTTTTCAGAGATCGGCTGGAGAAGCAGTAAACAAGAGATAAAAAACAACTCAAATAGTATAATTGACACGGTACTACAACAAAAAATAAATTTTTATCTTTGAGATTTACGATAATCTCCTCATGAGTAGCCAATTTTTCGTAATGAAGATTTAAAAGCATTTTAGTATGAAAAAATACTGAATCAAAATTTTATTCGGCGTCAGCATTCAGATCCAGGTTTTTCCTGTGGATTTTTTTGTAGAACATCTCATAAACTGAATTGTTCGACACTAATATGAATTTTTACAACATAAAAATAGAAGTTCCCGTTTGTTTCTCAAAATCCCTAACTGAATTAGAATCATAAATTTATTTTAAATAGATATTTTAATTCAACAAACAGTATTATTTTGCAAATTTGATTTTTTGAAAAACATGGAAATCTTCTATTGTGGCTCTCATTTTAAATTTTAAAATTTCTGTAAAGGCACAAGGCTTCACGTTTTATTAAAAATCTTTGAATAAAATATTTTTATTGACAGATTCCCGATGCCAATGAAGAATATGACAATGGAACTCTAGAAATCAATCGTTAATTCACCACGCGATCGAAATAGTATCTAGCAGATTGCATCAAAAAATCCACAATCGTTTTTCTATGAACAACACAACAATTTTTCGAAAAGAAAACTTTGGAACTTGATTCACATTTTTAAAATTGAAACATGTAAAGTTTGGAAAAAATAGAAAAAACATCCTTTCGCTTTTTCATAATCTTTTCCATAACTATATGATAATGTGTTTTCGGTATCTTTTGTTACGTGTATCAATGGTCTTTTCTCCAGATTCAGCTTCAATTATTTTGAAACTTCTTGTAGACAAAAATATATAAAGTTATATCGTGAATTCGATTCTCGCTTGATGCAAAATTATTGATCTTAACCTATAACCTTCTTTCGAATTCCATTAATTTCAATAATTAACAATTTTACGATAATTTGCTAAATAAATGATGATAAATAAAAGCAATTGCTCATCTAAATTCATTTTTTGATACTTAGCCTCTTACCTCCTCCTATTTCATTTGAAAAAATGAGAATGATGAAATCTCTTTTTGGATTGAAATTTTGCTGATGACATTCTTCTGAATGAATTTGAATAATTTGAAAAACTCAGTTTCAGAAAAATCTCGTCTCATAAGAAACACTAAAGCAAAAATCATAAGTTAGCTGCGGCGGAGAATCGTTGGCTGAGTATCAAACTTTCACACACACGAACTCTGCGCGTCATGTGAGTCATAATTGAAAAATTAGACCATGTGTGTACAGCATAGTTCTGAATTTCGACTCCCGTTTTTTCCCTTTTATTATGTATCCAAAAACCTTCCCTTTTAACCATAGTCAAAATCAGTGTTATTTTCTGTTCGAAGCTTGAATTATTGTCAAAACAAGCTCACAGGAAGAGTGGGAATAGTAATTATGTCCAACGATTTTGAGTCGCTCCCAGTGGAAATCTATTACGTTATTGTCAAAACAAAATTCCTCTTACTTTTCGACAAAATCTATTTTTGCGTTTTTTGGAATGCAGCATTGAAAATTATGTTAATTTCATACGCTACAAATTCAGTTCAACTTTCCATAGTTTTTTTATCCAGCTTGATGACTAATAATGATTGTTCGAAGTGGTCTAGAGGAACATTCCAAGATCATTAATTGCGAGAAATGTTACAGCGTTCACATAACGGCTGAACCAACGAGCACTTTTCACTCAAAAATTGTTTCGTGTTGTTTTCTGTAACAAACGCGCTTTCTCATTTCAATCAGATTTTCAAGTCACAGATCAGATGTTTTGATACACTATTTCTTGTATTATTCTATTTTCATCAATTTTAACCTATTCCTTCCGTAGGTTTTTTGCACTATTCTCCATAACGATCAAGTTTTTCAAATCCAATCGGTCATTTTCTCTCAGTTAAACTTTTTTCGATTCAAGATTCTCGAAAATACGAATTGGTTCATTTTCAAAATTCTCTAACAAAATTATTCTTCATAATATTCTTCCTACGAACTCATTCCAATTTTCATCCACCTCATCGCGAATAACACTTAACGATTGTCGTTTCCGTGCAATAGTCGAGGAGCAATCTACACCTGCCACACCTGCTCGTTTAATCCGAACTAATTATCCTTTATCTGATCGATCTGTTCCAAGGTTAAGCTTCCCACAACCAATTTGAGTCATTCTGAACGTTGACTCGATAATTATAGCTCGTGAAAACAAAAATATAGGTCATTTTTTCTCAATATGAATGTTACGATTTTCATCTTCCAATTGGATAATAAACTCATCCATCAACCCTCTGTTGTCAATTTCTCAAAAATAAGTTCAGAATGAGTAACATGAAACCAGTTGAAGTTGCTGCTGAAAACGGTTCAGATGCTGCCCACAACGGCGAAGCGCACCTCGAAAACATTGATGTTGATGTGGAGACAGAAGATCCAGCTAAGATTCCGGAAGAAAACGCAGAAAAGAAAGAAGAAAGTAAAGAATCCGGAAAAGTAGAAGTTGAAAAGAAGGAAGGTCTCCAAGTATGTTTTTTTTTGAAAATATAATAGCGTTCGGTCTACAAAACACATGTTTTTCAACTGTTATGTGTTTTTTTGGATGAAAACAATAATCAAAAAGATTTTTTTAAAAAACTGAAACTTCAGGACTTTGTTCATTAATCTTGGAGAAAGGTAATTTGCAATGAACTATATTTCAGAATTCAACGAACGAAACGATCGGCAATCGGAAAAGAGGTCACTCAGGAGCTGATGCAGAAGACAACAAAGATGAGGGGAGAAAAAAGAAGAGGGAAGAAGGAACTTCCACAGAGGCTTCTTCGTCAGAGCCTTCTTCGTCTCAACCATCGTCCTCTCGACCATCAACATCGCAACCGTCAACATCTTACGTTCTTCCGTTTGATTATGTGAGTTTGTCACGACTTTTGATTACGCTTGCTTATCAGACAAAAATTCGAGTTTGTAAGATTGAATGAAAATTTTCAGGTAGAACTAGACATCACACGATTTTCGTAAGTTTTCTTCTCGAATTTTAAAAATTCTTTCCTCTTTTATTCATTCTCACTAACTTTTTGAACTTTTCTGATGATGTTATGTTGGGGAAACTGTCTATTCATTCGATGTTCAAAATTTTTCAAGTTCAAAATTATCATGGAGAATTGATAAACTTACAGCAACGCTCATGACATTGTACGCAACTTCAACTTCTTTGAAAGTCTTGCTGACAACTCTGATGACAACGCTGCTCTTGTGGAAGACTTTGAAGAAGAAGATGAAGAAGAGTTTGAAGCGGAAGAAGAAGACGAAGAAGTTACCGGCAGCTTTGGACCGTGAACAGCAAGTTCTTATTAATGGAGATTATTCCTAACAATTTCCCTCTGTTTTTTTTTCAAAATTGTATCATCGTTCTTATTAATTACAAGTGATGTGATTCTCCAATTTCATTCTCTCTGTTTTTCTGTGTAATTTCGGAATGAATAGTCACAATAACTGTAAACTGGTCTATGAAAATAAATTCATTCAACTTAAAAAATTTAATTGAAAATATGAATTCAGAAAAACTTCATTTGTTCGGACGTTATTATAATTTTCTCATATTTTTTTTTCTATCTTCTGTGAAAATTTGCACTGCGTGTTTCAATGTGGGCAAAAAGAAAAATTACATTTTCTTTATAGTTTTAGTTGATACGAAAAAGTGTACTGAATCGTTTTTATTAAGAATCAGTTTTTCATTTATCTTTGTCGACACCTCAAATTTTAGGCTTAGGTAAGGTTCAAAGCACTAGTTAGGTACGATGATAAGATTTGATCAAAGTTTAAACTTGATTATCACAAAAAATTTTTTCACCTTGTAAGCCCTCCTTGAGGAAATGATTCTTAATAGAAACGATTCAGTACACTTTTTCATATTAAGTTAGAGTTTTGAAGTCGTTTCGAAAAATCTTATAACTTTTTTCGCAAATGTTTTCAAGTTTTCATGTTCTCTTTGTTGTAAGATCACGTCTTTCGTGTTTCAATTTGTTGCAAAAGTTTCACAATTGAAACACTTTTCCAAAAACTAAATTTTTCTTGTTTTGAGACTTTCCCTGAAAATTATTTGTCTATTCCCATGTGAAAACAGTTTAATCAAACCGTTTGTTCGATTGTTGAATTGTGAGATTATTCAAAGTACAGCACAAAGTTGACTGTCTCATGTTTTGACCCCGAGCGCACAATCACTACTAACGCTCGACATGACGCTCTTTTTCATTGTTTCTAAATTTCTTGCGACTCTTCGTTTTGATTGACCTTTTCATATGCCTCTCTCATACGATCCCTCTCCGATTACATAGTCCCGGGGTGGGTCTTTTGTTAACTTCCTAAAACATAACTGTCTACCACGAGCCACCAAATAGCAAAATCTCTATTTTTCCACTTTTCATAATCTAAAAATAATCTTCTGTTACTCCTATTTCATAGAAAGTTTTGATTCAAATTGAATGACTATAATTTCGGGTTTTTTTAAAGCAAAACTGAATTATTTTTTCTGAAAACGAACAAACTTACGAACCTTCAGCAAAACTGTCTACCACAGGCCACCGATTAACGCAAATTTTTCTGTTTAGAAAGCTTTTTCAAATGAACAATATGACACGTTGAGAACTTTTATCTCTGAAGTTTGATTATTTTGCGGTTTCCATAGTTTTTTATCTTGCTTGATGACTAATAAAAATTATTCGGAGAAATCTAGTGAACATTTTGAGATCATTTATCGCGAAAGATGTCACAGCTTTCAACTCATGGGAAAGCCAGCGACCACTTTCTATTCAAAAATCGTGTGGTGTTATTCTCCATCTTAATCAATCTCTCATTTTGATCAGATTCCAAAGTTAAAAATTAGATGTTCTGAAACCACGAAACGAAACTGAACGAACAAACGAACGAAACTGGTTTGTGTTTCTTGAATTTGATTTTATTGGGAAAAAAATTCCATCATTCCCAAAAAATGTTTAAAAAATCTAGTCTTCATTTTTTGAAACAAACAAATTGAACAGGAATAATTACATATCAAGCAACACAAACCAGTTTCGTTCGAATTGCCATTTTTCATGATTAAGATTTTTTTGATTGGAATTTTCCAAAAGTAAAAATTGGTTTATTTCCAAATTTTTCTAGTTTATACAATATTCTTTATTCTACATTGTAAATCTATGCATTCCCACCTCCTCCCACATAGTCTCAAAAACACTAACGGTTGTCGCTTCCGTGCTCTCATTCAGAGATGGATCTACACCTTTCTGTTTAAGCCTCACTAATTGTTCTCTATCTAATCGATCGATCTGTGCAAGGTTAAGCTGCTCAAAACCCACACGCGTTATTCTGAAGATTTATGACCAGCTAAATGTATACAATGTAGCTCAAGAAATTAAATTTATGGATTATCTTAACATGAACTTTCGACTTTTTGTGCGAGTTGAGAAGTCAAAGACTGAAGTTGAACGTCCAACGACTACCTCTTTTTATTGTTCCATTTTTTGTCGATTCTTCAGAAAAAAATTCAGAATGAACAACGACAAACTAGCTAACATTTCTGCTGAAAACCGTTCCGACGCTTCTCTTAACTGCGAAGCGCCCCTCGAGAACGTTGATGTTAATGTGAAGGCAAAAGATGCTGCTGAGACTCTGGCGGATACCGGAGAAAAGAAAGAAGAAAAACAAGAATCCGGAAAAGAACAAGTCGAAAAGAAGGAAGATCTTCAGGTATGTATATATGAAAGTTATCAGCGTTTCATATGAACATTGCTGACAAACATTTGTTTCTCAGTTTTTTTTTCAGTTTTCTCCAGATCAAAACAAAAATCAAAATGACTGAAAATTGAATCTTCCAAACTCTGCCCAATAATATTTGATGAGGTTAATTTTCAATTAGCTATTCCAGAAATCAACGAACGAAACGACCGGCCATCGGAAGAGAGGTCACTCAAGAGCTAATGCAGAAGACAACAAAGATGAGAAGAAAAAGAAGAGAAGGGAAGAAGGAACTTCGACAGAGGCATCTTTGTCAAAGCCTTCTTCATTTCAACCATTGTCATCGCGACCATCAGGACCGCTACTATCAGCATCGCGGTGTTCAGTACCATACGTACGCCCAACAGAACATGTGAGTTTGAGTTTTCATGATTTATGATTCTGCGTGCTTATTAGACAAGATATAAAATTCGTGAAATTCAATGAAAAATTTCAGGATGAAACAGACTTCAGACGATTCGTGTAAGTTTTCTTTCCAGATTTCAGAAAATTGTTATTTTTTTCTAATTAATTCTCAACTATTTTCTATAAATGTAATTGTTTAAAAAAAAATTTTTTTTCTTTGAATTTTGGTATCTAAATCCAGTCGTTTCCAAAAACTTTATGGACAAAAAATCGTTTCTAGTTTTCTGCATAAGAAACGGCTCGTTACAACGGTGAAATTTTTAGAACCGACCATGATTCCACAAAAAGCAAAAACAATCGTCCTTACATTAGAAAAATAAAGAATTATTAAAAAGTACTTGAATCGGTCGGGAAATCACTTGAAACGAACGAAATTCAGCAACAACAAAACATCGAGAACAAATGAAAAGTACAGAAAGTGACAATTGTTAATAACGAGAATCAAGAGATACACGTCCAAATGATCCGATGATCAATTTTGCTTGCTATCTCAAAATGAGAATATCAACTTGCTTGATCAATTGCGCGCGCGTCACAATCAAAAAAGCTCAAAATAAGCCCGGAATAACAAAATCTGGAAAAAATCGCGGATAGTTGGTACCACCTTGCACTTTTGCGCACCACTTCCCCTCTCTCACTGGCTTCAGCTTGTTGTTTGAATTGTTTATGTTCAACGGGTCGTTTCCTATTTTTAATGAAAGGTTCCGGAAAAGAGCGCAAAATTGAAGAGGGCTTCAAAAACGATCGAATTTGAATATTGGAAAAGATGTTGGAGGAATTGCAAAATTTAACTATCTATTCATTGGAAGATTGAAAAAAACTCTGTTCTCAATACTAAGAAAGAGAATTGATGAACTTACAGAAATTTGGATGACTATATGAGTTTCTACTTCTGGAATGGGTATTCCAATCACTCTGGTGGAAACGCTGATCTTGCGGATGACACCGAAACCGAAGCCAAAGAAGAAGAAGATGACGAAAAAGTCACCGGAAGCTCGGGAACATAAACAACAAGTCCTAGTTAGCGAATATTTTTCCAAACAATTTTTTCTTCTTCCATTTCATCACGTGACTGCATCCTCGTCCCTATTACAAGGACTGTGATTATCCAATCACGTTCCTCAGCGTATTCATTCAGCTTTTTGTTATGGATATCCTAATGAAAAATGAGTTTTAAAAATACTTCGCTTGTTTGGACTTGATTATAATTTACTTACCATTTTTTCTTGGTTACTGTAAAAATTCGAGCTTCAAATTTAGTTCTAATCTCTTTGTACGTCCGTGTAGTACTATCCAAGTACTAGGTGTCGAATGTAGAAGTAGAATTATCTCAGTCTTTATCAACACAAAACTTGGCCTTATATACAATTTACAAGGGTTCTAGAACATTCGGGAAACAAGGTTCTAGAACATTTCAGAAGCAATGTTCTATAACTTTCTAGAACAACATCGATTATTTCTACAGTCACAACAAGTTTTAATTTCGTCAAATCACTATTCATACATGATTCCTTTAAGTTTTCCCTTCTTATTTCTACTTTGTTGCAAAGTTTGAGATCAATCAGTTCAGTTTTAGGTCAATGGGGACTGCAGACTCACATTGCTCTCCCAGTCACATGCGGCTCAGACGTTTGTAGAAGCTTTCGGCAAAAAACAATTCCATCCATCAAGACTTTCGATCTGCTAGAGTGATTATTTTCCGGAACAGTGTGTGTCGCTGACAAGTTATCATAGTTTTTTGCCGACAATTGTGTTGAAAAAAACACAGGTGTCCTAATTTCTGTGATTACAACGTAGAAAGCACTGTCGTTGACAGACCTGAATCCGTTTGACTGTTTCATTTTGAGGGTCTTACAGAATGAAATCAAGACTAAACTCGATACAAGTTTCAAGGGCCTGAAGAAGACCCATGGGACGATTTGTCCGCAAAATACCTGCGTGCAACCATCGATGCCTACCCAAGGCGACTTCGTCTTGTCATCGCCAATTAAGGCAGTTGTATTCAACAAGACTAGTTGATACTTCTTTTCATGATCATGAATAAACTATTTCTCAGCTTATACGGTTTTCTGACTTCTACTTTTTGATATAGACTCTCTAGAAGTTGTGCAAGTAATTTTGGCGCACCCTGTGTGTTTTTGCAAATGATTTTCAGTATTGTTGTTTTTTGGTGTCACACCCGGTTCTCATTCATGGCTCTTTCTGTCTTCACAACTCTAAAATCAGAAAAAAAATTCAAAAAAACAGCGAAAATAAAACATAGTAAATGGTTTTGATTTTCACAATGCTGCACGATTGCATACTTGACAACGGAAAAACGTGAATTTTCACCATCTCGTCCACCATGATCTCTTCTTGAATAGACACAGACAGTCATGGTGACCACTGGCGTAGACATAACCATTACACCAGAAGTTGGTGAATGTGGAGTCTGTGGCTAAGTGGTAAAACACTACGGCCCAGACACACAAAGAGAGCGGTTCGGTTTCTTAGAACATAGAAATGGAAATATTGTACATAGTGTACAGAAAACACGGTGTTTTCACCGTTCCGCTATTTTTTTGTGAAATATTTGTATAGTTTCGAATGTTTCCGTAAATGTAAAAATTGAATATCTATGTACCTACTCACGTAATTTTTCTCATTCCAGAAACTCCCATGGAGCAAACTGATTTTCCGAGAAGTTACTACGCACTGATTCCATAAAACTTATTGTACCATTCGAGGCAAAGTTTTTCATTGAAAAATGCTTAAGAATATGGCAGAGAATTGTAACAAACTTCTGTAACAATGTGACGATTGAACAGTCAACGTTTGTCACTTGACTTTTGTCATTTGAACATGATGTAAGATTTACGAGATCTCTTATTGGACTCGATTCAATTGAACCTAACAAAACTTATTCATCTGAAATCCTTGAAAAAAATAACGGAAAACAACTAGTACTTCCAATCGACGTGGTATGTAAAAAATTTGGGAAAAAAACGTTTTACAATTTTGTTGACGCACTCAGTCTATGTTTTGTCCACTTCTAATTCTAGACGAGTAAGACAAGTTTAGAAAATATCTTTCTTTTACATATTGATTGATCTTCTTAATGAGTAACATCTGAGAACTTCAAGATCCATTCACTTTTGGATGAACTGAAATAAGAATATAATCTTACACGACTTCAGATGAAATGAACGCTTTTGATCACCACATTTTTCATTTTTGCATTTTTTTTGTTCATAAATCGGAAAATAAATACACGATATTGTCATTGTTCTAGTTGTCGAACCCTTCTTTGATCTCGAATTCTTTGGACACTTCTTTGTATCCAAGAAACGAATGCCATTACCACGAAGATGAAAAGCTGTCACGATGAAATACAAAGTAGCTAGGAAACCGTCATGAGATGGATCTCACGACTTGTCTTCCTCACTTTTATTTTCGAACACTTCAAAGTTCAGCAACAGTGGTGCATGGTTGACAAAAACCGTTAGATCAGATTTCAACAAATTACTGTCAATATTCAACATCTCACTACCCAGATAAAGAAAATTGAAAATCCAAGCCAGATAGGCATTGCTTGTACATTTCCGGTCAAATATGAGATTTTTCAAAATCATCAAAAACCCCTGTTTCAAAAAAGACATTGATGTGATAATAGTGCAGCGTCAGATTTCTCACTTTGAAAAAAAACAAAAATTGAAGGCTTGAAACTTGTAATTTATCTTGTAGCTGCCGGAAACATTCAACTGTATACTTTCAATGAAAAGTATTTTAGTGGAGCTAGAAAAACTACCTACAAAAAAACAAGCTAAAGATGATTCTCAATCACTAGGAAAATTTGCATTGCAAATCAATTTTTTGATGTCGACATAAAAGCTAGTGATGATCGTTTGTTAAAAAAGTACCGTGAGAATTTTATAGAACTATTTTTATCAGCACTCTATTAGTTCTAACCACTATTTTTATTTTGTGAACTAGTGCAAAAAATTGAAAAATTCATCACAAAATTTAAAAAAAAATCATACTACATCTCAAAAAAACGAGAATAAAAACCCCTGTCCAACATGAAAATCTATCGAATTCTTCGGACGTTTTATTTTTTGAATTTGGAATTTCGAGAGAAAGTATAGGTTCCGATCGAAAACTTTGCGTCCAGTTTTTTGTGAGGAAAATGTCAATAAATCCAATAATGGACGATATTTAACACAAAGTACAGGACTAATCAAACAATCAAAGAGAATAAAGTCGCAGGAAACAGATTTTCCGTAAGATGAAATTTCTGCAAATAATTTTTTTTGGGATATGACAACTTTTTCATTCACCATGTACTATATAAATCAAATTTAATATTTTTCCCAAACTGTTTCTGATTTTTCTTCAACACGTTTTGATGAAACTCTTGAAAAATTGAAAACTAGAATAAAAAAGCTTGTAATTCCTGTTTTTCACAATGCAGCACAATTGCACATGAGGAAAGTGAATTTCTACCAGCGACTACCATGACCTCTGCAAAAAGAGACGCAGACAGTCATGGTGACCACTGGCGTAGACATAACCATCACCAACCAACAGTTGGTGAACGTGGAGTCTGTGGCTAAGTGGTAAAACACTAAGGCCCAGACACACAAAGAAAGCGGTTCAGTTCCGAAATAGAAACATCCCAAAAACTGTATATAGTTGTAAATTTACTAGGGTTGTATTCACTGTCCCGCTTCTTTTTGAAAGCTTTTTTTAAATTTCAACTAACTTGGGAACCACTAAAACAAATTTGGAAACCACTGAAGAAAATTTGGAAACAATAGACTACACTAGAATTTGTTACTTTTTTTCCGGTGAACAGACAAACGTTCTCCTCCATGTCTGCTGGAAAAAAATCGCGTTTGTCCTGACCGGAACAGTTTTTTTTACCCAGGTTCTCACGGACACATACCAACATTGCTGGTTTTCGCATCTTTGTGATTTTTTATTTTTTGCATAAAATTTACGAATTCTAATTTGAAAATATCTCATGTCTATGTACAACAAATCTTTTTATTCGTGGAATCTTCGAGTGTTATTGTTTCCATGACACTTTTGGCACGAAGACTACAATTCTCATAACTAATATCCGCGTAACCAGCTTCCATCGTGGGATTCGGAAAATATTGTTGTTTCCATGACATTTCATTCCAATGCTACTACTAGCACTACACACTACTAGTGACTTCAAAGTACCTTCATGTCCCCTTATCATGTCTATCTGAAGTTCTGAGAAATTAAACGAGGATCTGAGAATTTGGTCACCAGATTCTCTTTGAATTTCTCGAAACTGCACATAGAACAAGTGACTCACGGCAACTCTCCAACAATGTGGGAGAAATTTTTCGTGAAATTTTCAGAAAAAATCAGAAAATATGTGGAACGGAGGTTTACGTGACGTTTTTGAGAAACTTTTCAATTACTATTTGAAAATGAATTGCTGTAGGAAGCTAGCTGAAAAATCATGAAAAAATTGGTACCGAAGAATCACAAATCATAGAAAGACATCCAGTTCAGTTGAAGCAGCAAAAACACCAAGTGAGTCTCTGTCATTACCCTTCTTTGGTGTGATGTGTATTTTTTGTCTGTTTCATTTCATTGAGATTTTACAGAAAGCAATTGAAAAAATTGGATTACGAAAATATACCGAAGTTGTAGAAGCATCGTAACACTAAATTGTTTTTGACAGAAGATGAATATTTTTGAAAGTTTCTGACGTTAATTTCAGAAATTTTTCCGAATGAATGAAAGAATAAGGTCAATTTTTGAAAGTTTGATGTTTGTAGTATTACGAAAAATCATCCGAGAAAGCAGTCTGACAAAATTAACTAACTTACGCTTATCGTTTTCAGTAGGTTGGTAAATCTGGAGTTTTTTCAAAAATATAGCACAACAATAGAAAACTGCAAGATTCAGGGAAAAGTTACAGAAGTTCGAAAATAGAGAAAACTTCTGAAAAAAATTGTTGGAGACGTTCAGAATGTTTTGTGGATTTAGACCGAATTCGGCAACTCATTCCAGTTATTTGGTAGCGGTCTTGTGACCTTGTGCGAGCATCCGTACGTTGTTATGGCAAAATCCATCTTATTGTTGATAAGAAAAAATTCTCGTAGTGATGATAAATAAAACGCTCTAAATTGCCCCGATTTGGACTCCAATCACAAATATTAGTTCTATTCACTTGGCGTAAGTATTTTTTGTTTTGAGCAAGGCATTTTGAATTGAATACAATTGCCAGTTAAGCTATTGAGCTACAGTATGACAATTATATTGTTCAGGGTTCCGGTTTTACCGGCCGCCGGCCGCCTGCGGCCAAATGATATCGATCACGCGGCCAGACCGTAGTGTCTTTGTTTTTCAGATTTTAGTAGCTAGAACATCAAATAAATCATGTTCCCACGTTTTTCTAAAATTTGGCCGGCGGCCGGGATACTTGCGGCCACGGCCTGCTGCGGCCGGCTTCAGGCTGCCGGTTGGCCGCAAATAAAATTTTGGCCAGAATGTGAATCAAACATATCGAGATACCGTTTATGAACACCTCACTTAATTCGACAGCTTTTTGGGTCAATTTTTATACTTTTTTATTTTTCGATTTGTAAAAGTCAATTTTTTTTGACTTGTCAGGAATTTTACTTTTTTTCTTGTGAAATAGCTCTAGTTTGTCTAATCTATCAATTTAATAGTCATATCAGTCTTTTGAATGGCTCTCAATAGTTGTAAATCCCGCCCGGCCGCCGCGGCCGGGACGGCCGGGTTGGCCGGGGGCGGCCGTAGCTTCAATTTACTGACCGACAGTGATAGAAATGTTTTTTTCTTGGTTTTCGAACATGAATAAGTCTGATTCCATCAAAAATTCCAAGTAGTATTGCACGTAGAGCTCCGCGGCCGACCCCGGAAACCCCGGCCGGAGGCGGCTAGAGCTTCAATTTACTTTTCGAAAGCAATGAAAATGTTTTTTTCTTAGTTTTCCAACATGACTAAGACCGATTCCATAAAAAATTCGAAGTAGTTTTGCACGTAGACCGCTGCGGCCGATCCCGGCCACTCCGGCCGGGCCGGCCGGGACGGCCAAGGGTGATATACGACCTTCAAGAGCCACGAATTTGACTGATATGATTATTCAATTGGTAAAAACTACAAACAAGAGTGAACTGAAACGAGAAGAGAAGTAAAATATCTAAAAATGAAATTCTCTGAAAAAAAAAATTTTTGTTACTGTAGGTTGTGCTATTTTCGGGGTAGATCAAAAAAATTGAGTGTGGTCGAAACGGTCGTTTGGGCGTAGGAGTGGGAATCATCAACTTTATTGGTGTATAGTGTATCTCTTATGTTCAAGGAAGAAAGTTAATCAACTTTTTTGGTCCTGCGACCTCCTCGGAGCTTCTTACACTGTCGCGGCCGCCCCGGCCGCTCCGACTAAAAAAAGCAAAATATGATCTGAAAAGCTGTCAAATCTGAATTATGTGTTAATTAACGATATTATGACATGTTTAATTCACATTCTGGCAAAAAATTTTTTCGCGGCCAACCGGCAGCCTGGGGCCGGCCGCGGCCGGCCGTGGCCGCGAGCATCCAGGCTGCGGCCGGCCGTCGCCCGAATCGGCCAGGCTGATGAAAATGGGCTTTAAAACGTTTTCTGTGATCAATTAAGAGTTATTAGAGTTAGAAGGAATCATTATCACGGTGAAAAAAATTTGGCCGCGCGGCCGCCTGCGGGCGCTGCCTGAAAAACTGAACCCTGATATTGTTGATAGAGAAACTTAAAATCTAATCATTTTCAAATTCGATTATGGTGATTTCAAGAAAATTCTAATATAAAACTCGGCGTTCTGTTCCATGGAAACATTGCAATCATGCAACGGACCGTCTTCCTTATCTTGGTGAGCATTTTTTCCAGTTTTCAAAGAATCAGAGAATTTCAGGTTTTCTTCGTTCTTCTAATCGGATACGCGGCGTCGATTAGATTTTGTTGGGGGAAACTCGACTGCGAAAATGGCCAACACTGCACTCTCTTCATGTAAGTTTGAATCATCTAATTATTCATGAATATAATGTTCAGGTGCTCTGGAAAAGTAAGAAAATGGTACATTTGATTGTCAGAAGTGTGAATGAAGTATTCTCAGCAATTCCTATCGACTTTCATTCAGATGCGGTTCATGAAGACAGAGCAGTATATTAATTTCATGTTGGCTGAAGAAAGAGACTAGTTTTGACTGAACACGGAAAACTTAGAAAATTTTGGAATTAATTCAAAACAGCCAGAAAGCTCGCAAAAAGTAGAACTAAAATTTGTAGAACTTAAACCAAGCAACAAACACTAACACCTAAACATAAACAATGAACAAGAATCTATAAATAAACAGTAGAAACAACATGGACCATGCTATGTAAGGACATTGGAGAGAGAGAGAAACACCTAATAGTGATGTAGCGTTTCTACAACATGCGTTCGTAGTAAAATGCTCAGCATGGATGCATTCTGAGATAGGGTTGAGAATCAAGCCCGCCTGGCGACCGCCATTCCGGCCACCGCCACCGTCATGGTGGCCGCCCGGCCTATTTGGCGGCGCTGTTTTACAATGAGAAATTTTTCTTTCAGTCAAAATTTTCACTTTTGATTTTTTTTAGCAATTAAGTTTAGGATCCTACATCCGATTCCGATGACGTCATAGAAAATAATCTGTTTTTATTGATTTTTTGTTTTTTTTCGAAAATTGGAAATATTTTTTCAGAGTCATTTTAGAATCTGATATGCGACTCTCTAAATCCAGAAAAAACATTTAAGAGGAAAATTAACGACGTCATTGGAATCGAATGCGAGACTCTGTGATGAATTCTGATAAAAATAATTTAAAAACTTTTTTTTCGATGACATCGTCGACGATGTCATCGACAATGTCATTGGAATTGGAAGCGGCCGCCATGGTTAGCATCCGACGGGAAATTGATTCCCTCCAAAGGCAAAGTTCTATTTAAAAAAATTCACAAAAAATTGTTTTCATATGGACATTGTCTAATATATTGAAAAAGTAAACAATTTTTCATTTTGGATGAATCGTTGATGAGAAAACCAAAAAAAAAAAGGAAAAACGCTTACATATTCGGAAAATAACTGTGAATCACAACTCCATCTGGTGTTTTTTATGACAACTAATCGAAAATGCGTGTTGGATTAAATTTATCATTTTTCGTAAATAAGCTCATGAATTAAACGTACAAACGTTGTCTGATATTCATCTACATTGTCCTATATTTTGAAATAATTTTATGTAACAACCGTAGAGTCATACAGGTTTGAACAGGGTATCACTATCTATGCCCCACCCTGTACTTGTACATTTTTCATGAACTCCTATGACATTCACTACGTCCATATCAAAGATGTCGTGCTCAGCTCCTGCTACAAAAGCAATTCCAGTAATTGCAGTTGGAGAAACCTGCCTTGGACTAATCCAAAGATATTATCTGACGCAGCTCACGGTTTTATGAATCTCACTTTCACATTACGATTGATATTCAAGTGTACTCTTCTTGTCACTTTCAACTATCTTTCCAGAACTGATACAATGAGAGAATGAAAGTCCATTATTATCTAACAACGAATCATCCCTTGTAATATGAAAATGTTCTGTTCTCATCACTTTCTAACCAATCTCAGACAAGAATCAGTTTCTCAATCAAGTATTTTATTTTCTCCTTTATAGTCATCAGAAGTCAAAATGAGCAACGCGGACTCAACTACAGGCAAGATTGAGAACAAGAAGATTCTTGTGAAGGTTTGACTTTCTTGAATACTTGACTCACCTTGTCACAAACATACATGAAAATCATAGTAAAGTGCGAAAGGTTTGCAAACTTGTCGTGTTTTTTTTTTCGAAAAGCTGAAATTTGAATGAGTCAGCCTCACCATAAAACTTTCAGAAAACACCACCTAAAGAACAATTCAAAGCTTCCAGAAAACAAAAATGTGTAATGTGTTTTGTAAGAAGAGAGAGCGCAAGAGAGAAGAAGAAGATGGAAATGGAGCAAAGATCTCGGGAGGAACCATCCTCAACAACTGATTAGGTGAGCTCAAAAAAACATAGCTCACTTTTAGAAAAAAAACGGCAATCAAAAGTTTATACATTGTTTCGATTTTCTTCAATAATGAAAAATCAACACAAAATCATATTTTCAGCAAACGGAACCCTCGTTCTGCGAACATCACTTTTTCAAAGTTTTTCCCACGTTTTCCACAATTTTTTACTATGTTTTTTTGGTTTCTCAATGAATAAATCGTTTAAAGAATGGTGTTAGTTGAATTACACGTTAACAAAAATAACATCTTAAAATCAAAATGATTAGTGTCAATCCCATAAACTACTCTGATAATTTCTTGCTCTTTCTACATTTTCGGGTAGTTGGAAAGTTGAGAGCCAGAGCCCGCTTTATCAGAATTAATTTTGTGCACTCCTAAGAACATCCCCAACTTAACTACGGTTTTCTCAACGAACGATTCTCAGTTTTCCATGACGAGACAAATGTCGCGTTGCTTGGATGAAATATAAAATTTCCAAGGATACATCACATCTTGAGAATCCATTTCTTCTTTCTTTCAATCTAGATTGAAGAAACTTTTGAGAAACACAAAGAACGAGATAAATTTATGAAAGCCGAGAATCGTCATACCAACACGTTGTTATTTAACTATCGAACTTTGCTTCGATTATGATTATTGATCTGAAAAACTTTCAGATATGATAAAGAATATAAAATGATAACGAACGAAATAATTCCGTGAAAATGACATGAAACTTATTTACGAGAAGAACTACTTTTCCAATAGGAAATTAAACAATATTAAACAACGGCCGTTCATTCTGTCACCTTTAAAATCAGGCCGTTTTCTGTAAATTCCGGTCGTTTTCACCGATCACTAGAAAACGGTCGGAAAACACCGGAAACGGTTGGAAAACATCGGAAACGGTCGGAAATTCAAAAAGCCTCCGGAAACGGTGGTATTCAGTTGCCTGAGTAGCTGTTTTGCTAAAATGCGTAATAAACATTTTTCATTCTCCCACTGCCTGAATTTCCATCAATTTTGATATTTAAAGCATGGATCAGAAACATTTTTGTTCAGGATGCATTCAATAGCAGATTTGTCGCCTCAAAGTTTACCCTTTCATCCAGCGAAAACTCTCATTATAGAAGTATGCGTTCACCGAACTAAAGGTCTTTTTTAATGTATTTCCGATCGGAAATGAGATCGGTCTGATACTCCAGATTTATGCGTCCAAGGGTATGTTCATTTCCGGTTTTTTTGTTTTAGGCGACACGGAATTTGCGTTTATGGTCAATGTAATTTACTGAAATTCACATGTTTTCTCATGGAAATTTTAGAGTACAAGATAAATGAGGAGATTTCAAATTCAGTCTGATTATTGGTTTTTCAGTTTATTATTCGAACTGTTTGAGACATTTTCAAATTTTAAATCAATATAGAACTTCCGAATTGTACTTAACTATTGTGACTGTAGGAATAGTCGATGTTGTTCTAGAAAGTTATAGAACATTGCTTCTGGAATGTTCTAGAACCTCGTTTCCCGAATGTTCTAGAACCCTTGTAAATTGTATATAAGGCCGAGTTTTGTGTTGATAAAGACTGAGATAATTCTACTTCTACATTCGACACCTAGTACTTGGATAGTACTACACGGACGTACAAAGAGATTACATCTGTAACAAACAATTCGTCTTTCAAAATCTTAGTTCCAGTGGATTTTCTGAACATGAACTTTTGGAGTCTGTTCTGTTACACCACCTTCGGCCTTGCAGCAAGCACTTTGCCGCCTCCGTGAGCACTTTTAACAACTTCAGAAAAAACAAAGATTATGAGGTTTACACCATATGGTTAAACCTCGTGAGAGCTCTCAACTGTGTACAGCTAATAAAATTTTGAAGAAAGTAATGGAATGAGCTTGCCGGCTCAAACTTCCGCCGCATGTGATATCAAGCAGTCACACGAACTTCTTGAGAATAGCATTGGAACCACTTTTAAATGGTGAATATACCACACTTGTATATCAACTTTGGTGGACACCATGGCAAAAAAATTACGATTAGATTATTTTAAGCCGTGTGAAAAATATATTCAAAAGAAAGGTCGTTAAGTATACGAATTGTATATAATGCCGTGGGAAATATCGCTCACAATATCAACCTGAGCGTTCATCCAAACGAAATTGTTGAAGACCTGATTGAGTCAAAACTGAACTTATCCAGTATAATATCCAGTCACACACCACCAGACAATGAAGAAATTACTTTAACTAAATTTGGAGTGATTTTTTCACTTGTAACATCTAGTTTCGTCCCCGTTTCAAGAATTTCGGGGAATTTTTTTTAATTTAAAAAATTTTGTTTAATTACCCTAGTTTGAGGTAACTTACTGTCCCTGATGATGGCATGACGCCGAAACGTTGAACTCAATAAATATTTTTGTGCTAAACCCGTGGTCACTGAGACGATCTGTCATTTACACGAAAAAATTTTGAGTTGCTTTTCACAGAACATCATTAAACTTGAGAATGAGAAGCTGCCACGATATTTTCTGAAGGTAGCTAAGAGATCGTGACATATTGAATCTTATGAATCGTTTTCTTAGTTTTGTTTTTGAACACTTCAGAGTTCGGGAATGAAAAACATCGGTGGAATAAAAAAAGTCATCATTAATGTTTTTTCCATGGGACGGGGTGCATGAAACTTTATTAGTTCCTTTGATTTATAAGCTTGTAACGATGAAATCAAGTACACATTATGAACTTCGAAATCAGCTATGAAAAGATCGATTTTATGTGGTGAAATGTATTTATAGTTAATTTATTTCTTACTCGACGTCAACTACTCGGAAAAAATTATTTTTCCAAATTCTAAAATTGTCAGTTACAATAGTTCCGTGAATTTGTTAGAGTTAAGACTAATGAGACGTACCTAACTTATTCTGACATTTCAAGAACCTCTTCTTTGTCCGAAGTCAAAATAGAAACCGTGCGGAAACATGGCTTTGAAATTTTTCTAGTGAACTCTTTTAATTAATGACGTCAGAAATATTGTTCAATACGTTTTCTTCAAGCTCAACCTGGTCGTTCACCAAAAAGGAAACTCCGAGAGATGAAAAGTAAGAAAAAACATTTGAAGCTGAATTTGTACTCATTAATTATACTCCAAAAAGGGATTGGTACTCCAAATTCATGTGGACTCACCAACATGTCAACATCAGTTGAACTGACTCATGGATCAAACGATTTTAATAAGAAAAATTTCTGGAATACTATATTCTTCCTTCTTTCATCGTAAATGTTCTCTAAATCTCTCGGAATTGCTCGGAGCCCTTTTCCATAAGTGGAACGCCAATAAAACTGAAAGTGAAAGTCAGTCACCATGAATTCCGGAGGTATCCAAGAGACGCTGCCATTTTGAGGTGCATAAATCACGTTTTTATGGGCTGAAATTTTCGTTCAGTCGTTCGTTCGGAAATTATTGCCGTTGTTTAGGACAAGTTTCTCTAGCGGGATAGTCAATGTTCACGCTCTTCTCGGAATATATTTAGATTTTTTCCGGGATAAGAAAACGAAAAAAGCCTCAGAAAACTAGTTTGTGGTCAATAATCACTTCTTCAGTGATCGAAATGGATTTTTTGAATGTTTGTACCCACTGAGTAACAAAAAAATCTACTCAAAATTGAACCAAGCTTTGTTATTGAAAATCCATTACCACAAATCACACGGAACCTTTCTCTCTATATTTCGCAAACTGTTTGATCCGAAAAAAGCTCGAATTTCTATGTGCGATGTCTCAATGAAATAAAAGATTGAAAACTATAATGAGTGAATTCTGAAAGTTGGCCAAAAGACCTGGACGTGGCGTATCCCATAAATCAACCACTTCAATTCGTTCTCAGGGCACTTTAGAGTTCTGGAAAAGTGGTTTATGGCAGGAAAAAGAGTGTTCGAAGGGTTAAATGTGCTGAATATGATCAGTTGTCATGAGTTCACAATTCAATGACTTCTGAAACTTTGTTGGACAAGATTTTTGTCAGAACACTTGGAACTACGTTCTATCATCGACTCGCACCCGAAGAGTTTTTACGCTGTCATCACGGTCAGAAGCAAAAGATTCAGAAATCATGGAAGCAATTCTGTTTCTATATTGTTTTAATTCATTGTGACAAAAATTAGTCACATTTAATGAACTCTGCGCCACGTGGAACCGACCAATAATTATTGGTCACCCTGTAGACAAGTGTGTTCTTGAAATCGAAATTACTGATATGAAAGAAGAAGAGTCATATTTTTTTCTGAAAAGAAGGACATGATATTCTGGTTTACAACTAACTAAATGAGAAGCGGAAGAATGAATTTCTCACAGTTAAAGAGTTCATCAGTTCTGCAAAAAGTGTAGAATCGTATTACAGCATGTTTCTGGGAACTAGTCCACGATCCAGCTAGAACAACTGGCTCACATCCTTTTGCGCCCGCCATCGTGATCTCGCCAATTCCTGATTCATGCCGTCACCGGACACGACAATCAGAAGATGACTCGAAAAGCTCCAATAAGCAAATTCATTTTCATTTTTCCGAATTTCTACCAAATAAACATTCATAGGTGCCGACAGTACTCAAATTTACTTTCGCCTCAAAAATTGAGCATTCTGATTCCTTGAACTTTGTTCCCAACCCACCGTAGTCCATTCCAGAGGCGGGACATGCATTCCGGAAGAGAAAGGACCGCCCAAAGAGGTCCGTAGGGTACAGCCTCCCCAGCTCTTCATTCTGCTCAAACACTGAGCTCTAGGACACCTCCTCATGTCCTTCAAAAGAACTCTCTACTTCATGGCCCTGGTGCTCTCTGCTGACATCCATGCCTACTCTGAAACCAGCTCGGTTTTTGGCCTACCTGAACGCTTTGTTCGTCCAGCTCCATGGAATCGATTTTCCGCAGAAATCTCTGAGATAAAGCCATACAGTGAGTATTATTTGAATTTTCTCAAGCCTTTTGAACTTTTGAAGAACAAAATCTTGCCGAGGATGACGAAAAACCATCGATTTGCCTGATTTCGGAGAAACTCTCGGACGCCAGAGTCGGACTGAACGAGAAGATCACCCTTCACTGCGAGGCATACGGAACCCCAGCACCGACCATTGTCTGGTGAGTCTAGTTTCTCATAACTCCAAGTGGTTGCTACTCTAAAGCCAGAAGAAACCAGTTATAACACGTAATTTCAGGAAGAAGGACGGTAAGATCGTCCAGGGCGCTTACTACCTAAACAACGCGGAAAGTGTCTCCAACCATGGTCAGCCAATTATCTCGCTGAGTCTGGTTGTCAGCGAGCTGGTCATCCCATGCGCTAGTGAAGAAGACGCCGGAACCTACACATGTTCCGCGTTCAATGGGTACACCTATGACGAACACAGTGCTGAAGTGACCGTTGGTGAGTCGAGGATAGGAAAGAAAGGAAAAAAAGAGAAAAAAAGCGTACGAAAAAGAGAGAGAGAGAGAGAGAGAGAGAGAAAGAAAGAGAGGGAGAGAGAGAAGGAGAGAGAGAGAAAGAGAGAGAGAGAGAGAGAGAGAGAGAGAGAAAAGGAGAGAGAATCAGGAGCAGAATCAAACTCATGAGATAAAACACGACGAAACCGTAGAGTGCGCAAGTGTAGAGCAAGAGAGACCGCGTGTTTAAACTGAAATTTTGCTAGAAATTGATAAAACATTCCATGCCCGTAATTATTTGAACCGGTATCTTTTTTCCAGTGAGATCCGACTCCAGAAAGTGCAAGAAGGTTGAAGTCGTTGCTCCAAGAATCAACATGTACACCCAAGTCCGCATCGAGAACAAGTCCAACACTGTTCAACTGAACTGTCGCGGTAATGGAAAAGCCACCAAGATCTTCTGGTTCGACGCCGATCACCAACCCATCGAAAACGACAAGCACTTCATGGTGAGAATTAAAACCGAATTCGATCACTTACGAGTTGTCTTCAGCTTCTTCCAAACGGAGACCTCTTGATCGACAACGTCCAGAGAAAGCACCAAAGCTATTACTACTGCGGCGTCGCTACTGAGTATGGCTCGATTCAGGCCGAGACTACTACCACTCTCATTGTCATCGACGAGTCTCTCAACGATTGGGACGTCATGAAGAAGATTCTTTAAGTGTTAAACATAGCGCAAAATCATTTACCCCGCTTCAAAGTGCTTTTCGTAGTTGAGGGGGAACGGCGAATTTGTGTAAATCAAAAACCACTTCGAACGAGACCTTTTTGGAGAAAGTGTGTGACACTTTATCTCATAGACTCTTTGAATAAGGTTTGAGAGACAGTTTTCAAGTAGCCGACCTAGTCATTCCTCCGTATATTTAACCCCGAGAGCTTGGATATTTTAGTCGCGAGGGTTGAGAATTGCATAGCTGACTTGTCTTCCGTCGTGACCAATGACCCCCAGTGCATATTTTCCCTCGTTTAGCTTGCGTTTACCTTGTCGAGACTGTGTTCCGCCTGTTGACTTGTGTGTGAATTGCAGTATAAATCTCTTCAAATGTTACTTTTCTTCCAGGATAGCAGGTCTTCGACTCACTTGGAACTTGACAGTCATGGTGCTTTCTGGCATAGGTAACCATCACACCTACTGTTGGTAAACGAGGAGTCGTGATTGCACACTTGCCAACAGAAAAACGCGAAATGCTACAAGCTCGTTAACCATGACCTCTCCGTAAAAAGACACCACGGTGGCATACCCATCACACGTAAAATTAGTGAACGTGAAGTCTGTGGAAATGATCGATTACTACGGCCTAAACACACGAAGAGAATGGTTCCGTTACCACTGAACGTAGGTAATAAGACGCAATAACTTCTCGCGTCGAGACAAAAAAGCCCAAAAGGCCTGAAAATGTTCAACAGAGGCAAATTTTTTCTTATTGCCGTATTGACGATGACGCCAAGAATATGCTACAGGCTGGTGAGGCAGTTGGAGAAGCTAAGAAAACCATTGTTTTGGGTTAAGCTGTTTAGTCTCATGTAGTTAGATCTATTGTAGAATTAAAACTTGCTGTTTACAAAGCCTGACAGCAAGCGGAGATAACAAAAAAACTTTCTGCTCTCCGGTCTCCTAACTTCTTGGAAAACCACGTCTAATTTTCAAAATTTTGAGATTTATCTGAATATTTTCAAGCTTGAAATTCTGAAAACTCTACTTCTCCACTCTGGATCTGTCGATTACAGACAAAAATGCAAAACTTGTCGTTATTTTTCAACACCTCTATTTCGTGGAGCAAGCATAACTCTAGAGCCCATCGATCGTCTGGGCTGAACTTCACAAGAAATGTATGGATCTAGCTGTTCATAAAGTTTTCTGCTGGAAATTCTCACAGTTTTCAGAAATTGTGAATAAATCGGACGTAAGCACAACTTGTCGTTTTTTCTTAACGCAGTGTATGTGTGTACGTAAGTTGTTCAACAGAGACAAATTATGATGATTGAATGGTTCAAACTACTCATTACACAGATGATTAGATGTTTTACTTGAACTGCCTCAAAGTAGTTGAATTTGAATTGAGATGTATGAAATCTTTTTGAGCCGTTATAGCCATAGAAGAAAAGCCACGATTTCACTTTTTTTCTACAAAACAGTTTCATCACTGAGAACAGATGAATTTCCACAACTGGGATCGATTTTGCAGTACATATTCGTGAACATAAAGAGAATTTTCGATGAAACCATGTGAGAATAAAGTGCAAAAAATACTTTTAATCAACGCGTAGTGTATAATACCGCGGGAAATAACGTTTCACACGATGTTTTTTCACGAATTTATCCCAAGCTTCTGCTCACAAGTTTTTCAACTCAAGATGGATTTTGGAACTCCAAGCCTGATGGGTTTTTTCGTACAATTCCGATTGGATATGAGGTGATTGAGGTTTTAGAAACAAGTTAACTCGAAAAACACATTGCTCATTCATTGAACTCCATAAAAATAAGAAAAAGCAGTCGGAATTGTGAGAAATTAGTAAAAAGAATTAGTGACGTGGAAAGCTGCTGTTTTTATTTTGAAAAACAACTTTATTCAATAAAAATGTGCTCCACCTGAGGTTAAAAAAAATCTTGAGTATCTATTCAAAAACCAAGAACTTTTGAAGGTACTCCCTTTCCAGAATTTTCTGTTCTGTCGACAAGAGGACAACTTGGTAAATCTGCTCACGATCCGTTGCCGCTTCATGTCTCCGAAATGATTCCATACCGTAGTCCAAAAAAGGCGAGGTTTCTTTTTTTGGAAAAGGGCGTTTGACGTTCGCCCAGAAGTTTTCCCGATGTACAGTCCCCATTCTGCTCCAACTCCGAGCTCTGATGGCTCTATATACTTTCTTCTTTATTGCCCTGATCATCATAAAGCAGCCCCACGCTTACAACAAGAAGAACTCTTTTCTGAAACTTCCTAGAGCTCATACAGAAAACATGCACGGCAATGGTAAGCTAGGTTTATGAACACATGCGATACAATTTTTGTTCTGAAAGATTTTAGGTATTAAAAAAAACTTTCAAACAATTGTGAAACACTTTGCAGAACAATATGGAACAGCTGTTTGCATCTCATCGATGAATCTAATGGAGCGTGAGATCGATAAATACCGAGAACTACAACGTCAGTGTGAGGCGTAAAGGTTTCAAGCTCCAACCAATTTCTGGTGAGTCAACTCTCAGAAGCTTTTCTTCTCTCTATTTTGTTTCCATCCAGAGTATGTGACAAATTAGTGATGAAAAGTATGTATTACTCATCAAAAACAAAACATTTCAGGAAAACAGACGCAAATGATTTCGAAGCGAATCTGGCAGAGACCTATACAAGACTCATTATTCTTGATAGACTCCAAAACGACTGGAAAGATGAGAACACTGCTTGAACACTCAGAAATAGTCTTCCTGTGTTTTTGACTTCTTCGAGACTGTGTTCCGCCTGTTTATTCGTGTATAAATTTCAATATAAATTTCTTCAATTTGCATTTCCTTGATCATGTGATCTATGAAAGCGATAGTCAGAATCAAAAGACATGGAGCTGAGAGCCTGGAGCCAGAAACCCAGAAGCCATGACCTCAGGGAGTTACGAGCTACGACCGTACCGATAGACTCTTTTCCATATACAAAGTCATGAACCCCGAGCCGTAGGTCATATCCGCAAACTAATTTTCATGCACGTTTTCATTTTTCAATATTTGATTTGCATACTCTATAAACTAATCAATTTGAGTCATCAAGAATTAAATCGGTTGCGGTGTTTTGACCATCTCTAGCGCAATGATCTGAACGTTAAGTGTATCTACTTTGCTCATCGATTTTTGGGTCACCCCACTTTATGGCCCCCCTTGCGTTGTCTCTGTTCAGTTCACTCAGTGAGTTGAACACAAACCATTCCCAATTCCCATCACCGTTGCTTTTCATGCTGCTGCAACATCTATCACTATTGCTACTGCTCTTTCCACACCCCATAACTATCTGGAGATTTGGGATGGCCGAAGAGTCTCTGTACGTTTTGGAATACCGAGGCTCTTCGCCCATCTCGGATCTACTTCTAGTTTTTTTAACTGGACATTTGGGCCCGGCTCCTAATGGGTTCGTTCCATCGAACAACTTCAATTATTTCTTAAAAAGACTGTTATAAATAACCGTCGGAACTGATTATTTTCTCTCAAATTTCCGTTCTGTTCGATATACATATGTATGTATGTACGTATTTATGTAGTCTGAAGAGATTTTCGCATAAAATAACGTTGATTTATTCTTACGTGCAAACGTGAAAAGGTCCTGTTCTAAAACAAGAAAGATAGTGCTTCATGAATGTATTGTGTAAATTTTGGACCATGAAACAATGTGATAATAATCTCATAGCATGAATTTCATTAAATCTTACGTGAACACGTGAAAAAGTTATCATTAGAAAATTTGAAATCTTCAAAAATTGTGCTTCACATTTTATTTTGTTTTCTCAAGTTTCTGTGAGTCCAAGTCTTGACAGTAATAAACTGAAATTTAATGAGAAAACCTAGTTATACGTGAAAACGTGAGAAAAATTAAAGTTGAATGACTCGAAAATTTTCAAATTTCAATTTCAATATGAGTTTATTTTCACAACTCATTAACAAATTCAGAATACACGAGGAAAATTACCAAGTGAGTTGAAAACAACACATTATAACACACGGAAACGTGAGAAAAATTAATTTTGAGTAACTCAAAAATTTTCAAATTTCAATTTCAATATGAGTTTCATTTCACAACTCATTATCAAATTCAGAATAGATGAGGAAAATCACCAAGTGAGTTGAAAATAGCACATTATACGTGAAAACGTGAGAAAAATTAATTTTGAGTAACTCAAAAATTTTCAAATTTCAATTACAATATGAATTTCTTTTCACAACTCATTAACAAATTCAGAATAGACAAGAAAATTACAAAGTGAGTTGAAAATAGCATGTTATACGTGAAAACGTGAGAAAAATTAATTTTGAATGACTCGAAAATTTTCAAATTTCAATTTCATTATGAGTTTCATTTCACAACTCATTATCAAATTTAGAATAGATGAGAAAAATTACCAAGTGAGTTGAAAATAGCATGTTATACGTGGAAACGTGAGAAAAATTAATTTTGAGTAACTCGAAAATTTTCAAATTTCAATTTCAATACGAGTTTCCTTTTACAACTTTCCATGAAAATCAAGTTGAACAGTACTGTGGACATTTACTGACCCTCAAGAATACTTAAATCTGTTTGATCGAGCTAAATCCGGGGGCATCTTAGCTCAGTGGAAAGATGCCCCTGTAGCAGCCAAGAGGTGCAGGGATGGGTCCCTGAGGCTGCTACTATCACCCTACTCGTGTCAACTGTGAGTTTGTGGAGTATCCAGTAATCATGGACATTTCAGAACTAAACGGGTGCACTCAGAAGAACATGGTTACAGAAGAAATCTTATCAAAATTAAATAAATATGTCGGGAATTTTTTTTCGCGGACAACGGTCGACATGGACGGACAACGACATATTTTCGCACTTTCTATAACTCACTTTGTTTTGATTTTTGAAAATTGACGCAAAAGAAAACTCATATTGAAATTTAATTTAAAATAAATTGCAGTTTTGGAAATTTGATTATTTACACGTTTTCACGTAAGAATTCATGATTTTTCCGTTTTTCTGTAGTTCATCATATCCAAAAATTTTTTTAGTGTAGTTTGTAGTTCTATCTACACACTCGAACTTTATTCGCGTATTTTTCAAGAGATTCTACGTATGTGATATGAAGAAATACAGACAACTTCAAGTTCTCATCTGAAAATTTGATCTGACAGATTTTTGAAACAAATTGAAAAAGACGAGTCCATGTGTCTACAATAATAATTTTTCAGTTAGTTCATTTCTCATGCTCTTAGCATTAGCCATAAAACACATTTTTAATCTTAGTCATTCAGAAGTTTCAAGCAAATTAACTGTTTCTGACCTAAGATTTTAGCTTTTTCTCAAGTTCAAAACTATGGCGCCAGTTGCATTACTACAACTTCAAATTTGAGTTTCAGAAAAGAGAATAAGTTGGAATTTCTATGAAAATTGTTTGTTTTGAAAGAATTCACCTAACTTCTATCTGATCGAATGTAAGAGTACAAAATGAGTAACCAAAACTCCATTCTTTTCATTTTCTGCCAATTTTGTCAGGGTGATTTACCTGTTCGAACAGTTTCTCACACAACACTCTTGAATTGAACTGAACACAGTTGGAATCCTTTACACCTATGATAAATTACATGGTGTTATTTCACAACATAGAAAATTCCCAAGACCTCAGTTGAAAAAAAACTACTACAGCAGACAGAATAACGGAGAATTTTGCTTTAAAGCTCATCATATGAAATGTTATCTCATTGCTCTATGAAAAAATTAGTTATAACTGAGATCAATCAATCAAAATCGAAAGCTCATTTCTGACCATATTTGATTTCCATTATCAATTTGTTCGAATTGATGGAAGTCAATCGCAAAACACAATAACTTTGTAGATTGAATTTCACTTCTGCTCAAACAACAATTGTTCTCAAACTGTATAAAAAGGAAGTAAGAATGTTTCTGACAAAAATCAGCAATGATTCGATCCAGTTTCCACCTCATTCTTCTATGTTCTCTGACAACGGCTCTTCATAGGTACTGAATATAATTTCTTAGTATTATCATATTCTTCAGAATCAAACTCGAGAGGAAACAACATCAGCCAGCACAGAGAGAGATATTATATGAGTCCGACCACATCCCAGAATATCAAACCTCTTATTCCCCGTGTGACGATTGGGGTATCTTCTGTCCTGATTCTAGTGATGCAACAGACAACACCTTCACGACTGAACAAACTACTACATCGGAGAGAGATTTTGGAGTGAAAAACTTGCCTCTCCATAACGTAGATGACGTGAGATTAGAAATAGTTGGAAGGTTTTTATTATCATTTTGTAGAATGACTACTACGGAACTATCACGATCGGTACGCCTCCACAAAAACTAATAATTCAATTTGACACTGGCTCAGCAGACGTTACTATCGACTGCACAGGTTGTACCGATTGTGAACATCAGAAAAAAGTAACTTCGGGCCGTTAATTCTAACAAGATTCAAATTCAGTTCAAACCTGCTAGATCTTCCTCTTTCAAAACAGACTACGAACAAGGATTTATTGAATATGGTTCTACAAATCTTACAGGATATTTTGGAACCGATTCTGTTTGTGTGAGCCACGGGTGAAAAAACTCTGACTATCAATGACATTCTCAGATAGGAACAGACGGATCATTGTGTACAGACAAAACACAAGAGATTTTCTGTATTCAAAAACAGGTAGAGACCGATTCTGTGGAGAGCGGGATTTTCGGCCTTGGTTTCCAATCAAATGCAGTGGGAACTTCTGATGTCGTTCTCAAGCAACTTCTTTACGGACAAGTATGTTTTTTATTCTCAATTATTGAGTAAGATTAAGAAGGTTATAGGGCTGTGAAAAACCCGTTTTTGCATTCTATTTGAACCACGCGACCGATGGAACTGAAGGAGAATTGACCTTCTGCGGAACCGACCCTAATCATTATAAAGGGGAGATATCTTACTTCCCAGTGACATCAGAACGTGATTGGCAGTTTTCGCTGGGAAAAGTATCCGTCGGTGGAGAAGTAGTATCTCATGGAGCTCAAGCTATTTTGGACAGCGGAACAACAACCATCTCGTTGCCAGCAAAATACGGAAAAAGGGTGAGGTTGTCATGTGAACAAACAAAGAATGTCTTTTTCAGATAAACAGAAAACTTGGACTGAAAGAAGATAGAAATTATCCATGTTCATCTGAACTTCCTGATATCACTTTTGAAATCGCTGGAAATAACTACACGTTGACATCCGCAGATTACCTGTTACCTTTGGAAGCTGGCTCCAGAAAATGTGAAACTGGAATTGATGGTTGGGAAGATGATGATCTTTGGATTCTTGGCGACGTTTTCATGAGAAAATACTACAGCGTTTTTGACTATGGAAACAGACAACTTGGTCTCGCTGAACGTCGTTGAAATGACATTGTCACACAACTTTGAATAAACTTTCAGTCCACATTTTGCGTCTTGAAGAATGCCTTATCTCGGAAACACTTCGTGAAATGTGCTTAGATCTCTTGGTTTCTTTGACATCATGATGACCAATTTTTGCTTCCAATTTTCTGACATGTGGACTATGAAATTACTCGGGAGAGTTTGAAAAATTTTCAAGCTTCTTTTTTGCTATTTTTTTGCGGATTCTGCCAAAGACCTAGTTTGAAGAATATGATATTTTTCAAAAACTTCACGATGGAAAGATATTTCGCAAAATTCTTGATTTTTTAAAGCTAAAAACTTGATTTGATTTTTTTTCCAGAAAACTGTAGTGGCCAATATAGCCACGTCCTAATAATCCTCACTCATAATAGTTATATTAATGTAAACGTGACCTTAAATGATATCAACACGTGTATACTCGACATGAAGATAATCAGTCCTCGACTCCCCGCAACTCCGGGTCCGATACAACACAAGACATCTCCAATACAAGACGTCACAGATAATTAATTAATAAATACTTTAAATCTCCTGATTCTAATACACCACTCGTTCCTATCAATAGGCGACTACAAGTGGTGCATCGACCAAACGAGAAAGGCGACAAACACTACCACCACCGATAGCAAGACAGTAACGTAAGACCCTACCATATAAGACCTGAACAAGGCATTGACGGCGGCAGTGGAAAACCTTATACGGCACAAGAAAGAAAAAAGAATTTCAAGTAAACGTAAGACCTCACTAGGCAGTAAAATAAAGAACACAATCGTACATATGAGTCCCCAAGAGGCATTGTATCAAGAATCACAGAAGAAAGAATTGCAAAGATACGTAAGACCTCACATGGCAGTGGAAGAAAGAAAGAGTACATATAAGTCCAGAAGTGGCATTGTCGTAGAGAAGAATACAAAGCGGGATAACCGTGAAGTTCAGAATCAAACCCAGTCTATGATTGAACTCGTACCAGAATTTGAATTGGGAATTCCACCTCATAATCAACACATAAATGACGTCAAGAGCAACGTGAACGGAGACAATGAAAATTCAAACTCGAAAGAATACAATAAAGAAATGATATTCATGGAGAAGTTATCGTCGAAGTATAATAAACTCAGGAAGGTAACAGAAGAATACTCGAATGAACAAGATGAAGGCTTGATCGAGGAGATTTCGATGAAAATAACCGATTTCGAAAAAAACGCTGGAAAGAATCATAGATAGGATAGTAACGCCAGATTTGATAAGTCGGATAAAGAAGATGAGCAAAGAAGTCGAAGAATGTGCAGACACGGTCGATGAGACTAGAAAGAATGCAAGGAGAAGACGAGAAAATATATACTCGAATATCACAAATTATTCAACGGTCATCCAGAACGAAAGCAGACGAATAGTAAAATTTCGAGGTGAAGCCGAGAAATACGAGGAGCTTATGCACTACGTGAAAGAAGTTATCAACCGATCACGATTCGACAGCATCGACAAGTTCTTCAAATTAGTAGAATGTCTCGAAGGAGAAGCCAAGACGATAATTAACATGCTACCGATCAACGAAATGGCGTATAGCAAAGCTCTGAAAATTATCGAGGACACATACAAGCCACGCAGCAGAACAGTCGCGACGATGTGGAAAGAACTGGAAATGCTACCGAAGGTACGAGATGACGTTCAACGAGAAATAGAGATGCTAAGCAAAATCCGTATTCTAATTGAGTGTATCGAGGAAAGAGAGATGATGGTAATCCGCACGGAAACAGCCAAGAAAATGATCATAGAAAAGTTCGATTGGAAAACACAGAGAATTATTGGAGAAATACTAGCCAACGATGAATCGGAAGAAATGTCCATTATCGAATTGCTCGAAGAGACCCGAAGAGGGATAGAACGAAAAAGAAGATATGAGAAGTATGAAAATGGAAAAGAGGAACCTCACGACATCAGATTCAGAACGGACACGACAAGATGGAACAGCCAAGAAGCATGCAACATGTGCCATCGAAGAGGTCACAAAAGCGTAGAATGTCGTACCATAAACGACAAGGAAGAGAGAAAGAAAAGAGTAATACAGGACAGACTATGCAAAAAGTGTTTTGGAAAACATTGGACATCATCATGCAATGAAGCAAACTGTAGAGAATGCGGAGAAAACCACCACGAGTCCATATGCGAAAACAGGAGCACGAACCACAACCCATCATATTCATACAACAGGCAATATCAACAATCGAATAACACAGCATACATTCCTTACCACAACAGATATCATCAGCAATACGAACAAAGAAACTACCGTCCTTACAATCAAGAACATAATTTCAATGAAAGAACCCAAGATCAAAGAGTTGGGAATAGCATGAACCCAACAGGCGTACAAAATGGAAACCTAAACCATCAAAGGGAAACCTACCCGTTCCGACAGAGCGTGGTAGAGGAAAATGGCCACCAGCAAGCGACATCAGCACAGTACGCAGCAAATGAGAAGTGCATAACAGTTAAAGAAAGAGAACAAAAAGAAGAACCACCAGGTTATCTACCGGTAATGCGTCTCACGGTATTTGACAAGGCACAAGGAATATGGGTTGGAAAGACAGCACTGCTAGACTCAGGTGCGTCACGATCATACATGCTGGAAACGACACGCAGAGAAATGAATTTACCAGATAAAGGAAAAAGAAACTGGTGCGTGCAAACATTTGGAGGAAAACAAGAAGAAATGGAAGGTATACTCACAGAAGTGAAAGTACTAACGAAGGAAGGAAAAGTAACAGAGCTACAAGTGTCAACAACTAAGTCCACCAACATGATTGGCAAAATCGACATTCCAAGACTGACAGACCAAGACATACAAAAATTGAAGGAAAGACATCTGTCAGCCGATGTGATTACCGGATACACAGAAATAACACCTGACTTCTTACTCGGAGCGAACCACTTCTGGGCGATAACCGAAGGCGAACGGATTCAACTCCCTTCAGGATTATTAGCTATAAACACAAAATTCGGAACAACAATTGTCAAAGGAAATCAATTAAATATGGAAATGAATAACTCCCAGAATAATCAAGAAATAGAGAAGAAAAACATAGATCACTGTATGACACTGAATGAACAGAAAGTAGTGAAGAACGACGGATCATCATCAATCAACACCAGGAAAAAACGATCTGAATCATACAGACGTGGAAAAAGAAAATCACAGAGAAGCACAAGGAAAGAACCAAGAAGACAACGTGAAGCAACGATAACGAATGAAACTGAAAAGACACGAAAAAAAAACTACCCAACTCAAGCTAGACATAAGAAATCGAAAAGACCCGAAGGGAAAGAATGGCGATTAACCACAACAACAGAAAACATGGATGATTTCGTAAAAATCCCAAGACAGCGAGGAAAAAATCAGAGAATCGTGCATGAGAGGAATCGGAGAAAGGAAAAATATCCGTTCACCAATGTAAGAAATGACAAAGCGGCAGGATGTAAAAATTGGAAAAGAGCCAGTCGTATTTGGAAACGCACATGCGGTGAACAAATCAAGCAACCATCAGAAGACACCACGATCGAAGAAAAAGATAGCACAGAATCAAGCGATATTATATACATACGAAATCATCCCGAAATCACCATACAGGACGAGCATAGCGAAGTTCCAAACAGTTTCATTCGTCAAAATTTCAAAGGAGAGGATGATCTTGCTAAGCGCAAGTAATACTAGTTCAAGATAGTTCAAAGCAATAGTAGCAGAGAGTAGAAAAACAGTGTCATTACAAATCTTTGCATCAAATGATTTACATTCACGTGATCGCAATACGTCATCACGTTCAATTCATCAGAAGAGGGGATGTAGTGGCCAATATAGCCACGTCCTAATAATCCTCACTCATAATAGTTATATTAATGTAAACGTGACCTTAAATGATATCAACACGTGTATACTCGACATGAAGATAATCAGTCCTCGACTCCCCGCAACTCCGGGTCCGATACAACACAAGACATCTCCAATACAAGACGTCACAGATAATTAATTATAAAATACTTTAAATCTCCTGATTCTAATACACCACTCGTCCCTATCAATAGGCGACTACAAGTAACTTGTTCAGTTTAGTTTAAGTAACTTGTTCAGTAACTTGTTCAGTTTATTTTCAGAGAATATACTTTTTCATTCGAAAAATCTACTTCTGAAATATATAGTAGACTTCTTTGAATTGTTTCTTTACTCACTCAAAATCAAACAAAAAGTCAGAGATAATCAAACTGGAATTTTTATCCTGACTCAGTTTTTCAACTTCTTATTCTTCTGTTGAACCAGTTTCCGCAAAATTCAGAGAAACAATTTACAATTGTTGTTTCACCGTACTCACTTCAAAACATACGAAAAAGAGCATCTAGTTTCATTGAAAAAAAAACACATACATATTACGCGGCTGTGCAATTGCGCTGCATTGTGAGTTGAACATTCGCTTTAACATTTTAACATTCGCTTCTTATGTTATTCAAATTCATTCCGTTCTTTCTTTCAATGTGAAAAAACTGAAAACAAAAAAAGACTGGACACAAATTGGAAAGTTATCTTTTTTTGATTTGTGTTATTTATTGGTACATAGTTTCTGAGAAACTATAGTTATGAAGAAAAAAATAAAGAAACATCAAAAATCTGGAAAATTATTTGTCATATTCCAATAAAAATATTTTCGATCTAATAAAAATTAATTGAAAGAGATATTCTGAGATTTTATTTTTTCAAACGCTCATTCGAACAGTTAAGAACGATAAAAACCGATCGTATAAAAAGCTCTCTGAAGAATGCTATTCAAAACATTTGATCGTATTTTTCCAGCGATGACCTGTGTTCATCGTCAATGTGATGCAACTAGTTCTAGGAGTTGTGGCACGAGAATGCTGTGATCGATTCCCAAAGTGTTCACGAAAAAATGTTAACATTTTAGTCATCTATCTTTGTTCCAAACTTGTGAGAATTTTGAACAGTTCTTGGAAGATTATAACAATTTGAGTGTGTCCTATTATTTCTGTTTCACCCTGTACAATTGAATGAAACATAGCCTTGAATTAACAAATTTAAAAGGATAAAAGATCGTTCAGCTCGAATTTGTGTTTGAATTGTTTGAATCAAAAAACTATTTTTTTGGGAATAATATCTACAGGTTCATGAAAGCTCTGATTTTCTTTCTGGTTTTTAAAAAAATGTTTTTCCAATAACTTCTCTGCTGAACAACTGTAACTTTTATTTTTCAAAAACCAACTTTATTGTACTTATTCATGAAGTGAAAAATAGTTTGACATACATTACAAAGGATAAAACAATGTTAAGTTTCATGTGTCTGAAATTATTACTCGAACAGAAAACCTTGCATCGGAGACTCTCATCTATCGTTTCATAATTTGAAAAAAGATTCAGGTAAACTCTAGAAACTAGACAATCTATCGTATTCTTCCTCTTCAAACTGGCTCCAGCCGTGGATAGCTGGATCTGCTCCGTAGTCGTAGTCCTCATCATCGGAAAGACATTCTCCTCCTAGGTAAAACCAGCCATCCTTATCTGACCTGAAAATGTTAATAAATTATGACGAAAAATTTCACGTGACTGGAAAGGTTTTTCTGTGAAAAATTACACAAATGTTATAATTAAGTAACGTAGTGGTTCCTCTCATTTTTGAGCATCAAAAATTACGGCAATTAAAAAACCTTAAAAACGCGATTTGAAACATTATGTGACACATTATTCTGACAGATTATATCTTCTTGAAAGTTTGTAGAACCGAAATTTATGTTAATAATTATGGATTATCAAAGTGACTCACCAAAACGGCCCGCCTTCTCTCGGCGACTGAAAATTTCATGTCTTTATTGTGGGTTTGTTATTTTCAAAGTGAAACTACAGGGTGCGCCAGGATTAATGCACAAAAGTTTGACCTCATGCAGCTTCTCGTACACACACACTTCTCGAACATCGATTCACCATATTTTCATTAATTGAAATTATTTCCATCATTTTGTCAAGTTCCAGATCAATTTGGTGCAGTTTTAGGTGAATGGTGACACAATGTTCACACTGCTCTTCTATCCATGGGCAGGAGTCTGCTTAGGAGGCATCATTAAACATCTGAGAATCTCGTGAAAAGCTGTCTATGATTTGGTTTCCAAGTTCGAACGGCTGAATACATTTCCGGATAGATGTTGAGACAAATAAAAACTAATAGTCGTAGTTTTAAAGCGGACTAGAGCTGTGAAAGAGAAGGTAATGTGAAATTTCAATAAGATCATCAAAAAGAAGGAAATCGATATGAAAATAGATTGTAATCCGACGGAAACTCTGATCAAAGACAAACTAAAGCTTGTCTGTTATTGTGTGAGAGAAACAATCATTTTCTTGCAGGCTATAACTAAAAAATGTTTCGAAAGATCAAGAGAGCTCTTCCAGCGCGCGAACCCTGTAAACACATGGTGACCTTGTTCTCTCATGAAAAACTGTGGACGGGGCAGGCTGAATTCGAGTTCCAAAATCATCAAACTGTTTTTCAATTGTTCGGAAAAACTTTTGACACAGAAAGCTCCAATCATGAAGCATCGAACCCTGCTCGTGGGATGAATTTCAGAGCAGGATACTTCGATTACGAGTGACCACTGTTTTTTGCCAATGATAATATTAAAATAGCCAGAAAAGTCTACATTTTTAGAGTTTACGGAAAGACATTTATTCACCGGACTCGGTGAACGTTATTTGTTGCTTCAAAAAAACGATGCGCTAGCTCAAATAGCCAAGATGGGGCAACAATGCTGCAAGGCCCATTTTCCTGCGTTCAACCCCGAGCAACATTAACCACTGTCGTTGCCAGACATGAATCCGTTCGATAATTCCATCTAGCGTTCCGTGTAGAAAAATGTGTGGACTAAATTTCATCCAGGTATCGAGACTCTGAAGCGAACCCTGGTTGAAGAATGAGACGTTTCGTCCCAGACTACCTGCGTGCAACTAACCATGGCGAAAAATAGAACAAAACTAGATGGTAATTGTTGATATGATTATTTATAAACTTTTCGGTAATTTACACGGTGTTCTGACTCTCAATTTCTGATATACATCAGAATTTGTGCAAGTAATCTTGGCGCACCCTGTTAATACAGTTGCATCGAGATAAATATCTCAGAATTGCTTTTTTCGTGTTTTTAGAAATTGAAACGATTCTCACACTGGGTGGCGGTGGACGGTTCATAGGATTACTTGAGACTGATGAAGACGGTTTCACAGATGATGATGTTTCTTCTTTCTTATTCTTTTTTCCATCTTCCTTCTTGTCTTCTTCGCCATCCGCTGACAGGAAGCGTTTCAGATTCTCGACTTGTTCTTTCTTTTCGTCATTGTCTTTCTTCTGAAACTTTTTGGTTAATGAAGAATAAGACAGTTGTAGAAACCAATGGTCATACTTCAACAACTTGCAGTACTTTTCAACACCCTCGTTCCAGTTTCAACCTAAGACAAAATTTAAAAAGATTGTTTTGCGTTTGGAGTCAGATTCAGAATTACTTACGAGTACTGGAAAATTGAAAAACACACCTGGACATCGTCGTTCTTCTCCTTTTTGTTTCCACCTGATTCCTTCTGTTTTTTCTCCATCTTCTCTCCGTTTTTCCCGACTTCTTCGACCTTCTTTTTTTCATCCAGTTCCTTCTTCTCTCCATCTCCTCCATTGATCTTTACAGGTTTTTCTACGCCCATATTGTCTTCAGTTTTATAGAGCTTTTTCTCATTGTTGAGTGCAACTGCTACTTCAGCAGATTCGACAGTGCTCATTCTGAATTAGTCTTCATCACTGAGAAACATTATACATATAACGAGGTTGGTGGGAGAGATCTTTAATTTAAGCCATAAATTTTATGATTTTTACAAGTAAAAATTGGGACGTGGAGTGGTGGTGTACATACATATGTATGTATGATGAAAAATGGAATGGACAACATGCCCAAGATGGGTTGTAACCTTTTTATTGAACGATCAAATAGAAGTATTTTACGATTTATTAGACATTGTATGAACCTATACCACAGAGTCTAGAAGCTTGAGATGGTCAGAGGTATTGGGTGTGGTTAGTGTTGAGCGATATCTACTCAGTAGAATGAACTCATTCTCTCAACAAAAAGGAACCCAACTGTTCCAGATGAAAAAGTGCACAAAGAGTCGTCTATAAATTAAACATACGCTGTAACAGCCCACGGAATGAACGAGGTAAAAAAACGCGTTCCTTGATCTTTCCGGACCTTCATTTGTCTGAGACTTGCGTATATTATCGAGGAACAACTGACAGTGAAGAGTTTCTCGTCAATTTGAAAATCTTCCTTACATCGTACAAAAAGGCCAAAATATAGTTCAAATACTTCCTGGTTTCCGATTTGTGCAAAACAGTGCAACAGAGAACAACTTTATTGTCTATCAAATTTATTAGTTATTTACCTGGAGGAAGATACTCTCAGATGTTCTACAGATCAACTCAAAAATAGATTGTGAATATATGAAACATTTGTAGAAAACTGAGTCTGTTCGATAAAGTTGAACAACTCCCACTCACCCCATACTGAATTCTGAACAAATTTTTTTCAGTTTTGTATATTATAAAAATTAAAAAAAACGTCTCCAAAAGACAGCAGCAAATTCAGAGGAGAAATTTTTTATTTCAATTTTCTGAGTGTTACGCGAGACTAGCAGAGCTTATGGCGAAGAATTCAGGGTACGCGTGAATAATCGATGACAGAGCAATACCAACCATCCAGACTGTGTGCACTTGCATGAGAAAAAGACACCGTGGAGCACGCTGATATGATGCGTTGTCAGAAACTTCCCGCGAGAGAATCAACCAAAAAGTGCACTAGGCTCCCCGTGAACCGATTGGTCTAAAATTTAGTGTACTGGTAGATTTTAGTACTCTGGATTCAAAACTTTCAATCTCACTCTGATTGATTCTGACAGTGTCTTGCAATACTGTCTCAAACTTGGCACTTTTCAATGTTTAGATGTTCATAACTCTGTTCAAACATATCATTTTCCGAAAATATTTCGCAGTTATAGTGATGTGATTACGCTCAATCGATCAGAAAATAATGTGTCAAGCGTTTTCGTAAATTTTCACTATTGGAATCGTATTCTAACATCAAAAGAATAGCTGGGATCAAATTTTGAAACAACATTCATCACAGTTTTCGAGATACAGTACTCACTTTTCCCTTTTTTGAGTGGGTTTTTATCTCAGAGTGTACCAGAACAAACTATTATTGACTCAATATCATGAAAAAACGCAGGTCTAAAGCACTTTTGGACTCGTTATGTATCCCGTGCAAAAATGAGAAAGTTATGATGGTTTTAAGTAATCACATGATGGATAATATTTTACGTCGTTATGAAACTTCAAAAATCACCAACACTCATTTAGTTTGTAACAATTGTGTTGTTCAAGTTGTTTCAAGATAATGAATTTTAATCCACAAGAAAATTCCTTCTTTCATATGTGGAAACTGCAATTGTATGAAATAAACAAAACCTTGTTGAGGCGAAAGCGACTGGGAAGCCCGGAGACCCTACAAGCCACATCGGGTTGTCACTCCCCATCAAGCAACAAGAAACAGTAAAAGAAAAGGAACAAAGGGATCTCACCATTTTGCCACCACTACTCCACCGGTCACTCCTCGCGCTGGTGGGGTAGGGCAAAAGGTCCCGACAACGAGCCATGGACCGCCAAAAAACCAACACCAGCCGAACCGACACTAACCAAAGGCACCAGGAAACTCTTTTCAAAGGCAAGGATCGGAACTATAAACGTACGAACGGCTGGCAGCAACAAACATCTTCTAGCCCTAGACCAAATGTGCATGAAACAGCTCTTCAAGAGACGAAAATCACCGCAAGTCAGAACAGCGTGTAATTAAACTCTGGCAATGTACTCATTCTGAACAATCGTGCTCCACGACAGCCTAGTCTGGAATTCTGGGTGCGACAAGATGTCACCCAGCACGTGATAGGAATACAAAAAGTCTCAACGCAAAATCAAGGTTCTCACTATACGAATCAGAGTTACGTTGATCAACGTGTATACTCCAACTACGGCTGCTGCACCATCGACAACAGACAGCTTCTACGGTAACCTGAGCGATTTGTTGAACGACAAGTCAACAACGAGCAACCACCACTATGTACATCACAATCCCGCTGGGAAACTGGAACGCGAGCATCGGTGATACAGAAGCAGGTGACTTCTATACCACTGTGGGGAGATACGGCAACGGCAAGCAGACCATTCAATCTGAGCGACCACAGGCTAATGATTGCATCCGTGTTTGTCGACAGCAAGTATGAGCAGAATCGTCAACACTCAAGAAAAAAACTGCTCATGCCAAGAATAACGAGGAGAGATTTATCTGCACAGATCAGTAAAAATACGAAAATGAACTAAACAGTCTCTTAAGTCTCAACAAACTGAAACACACGGTCTCGCGACACCTCAGCGCTCAAGACCACTACGATATAATTCTGGAGGTATGTAACACCGCAGCCGGAACTGCTGTTCAGACGATTCCAAACCGGAGAACTCTCACTACCACGACAGTGAATCTACTAAAGAAAAGAGCCAACATCTCCGTTGACCAACAAACCACTCAAGCTGAACGACAAGAGACTAATAAGAAGGAGAGAGAAACTTACAAGGAAGACATCAAAAGATGCAAAGCAGAAGCTTTGGAGTTTGTTCTGGAACACAGAAGGTCGGTCAAACAGGCCAAAAGAAAAATCCAACTCAAGGAACTTCCCCTTCACAAAATCAAAAGAAGTTACGAATCTTGGACCCAGGACAGGAACCTCACAAGAGAAGAGGTCAAGAACTACATACAGTGACGAACATGAAGATTTCCACTTTTGGTTTTTCGGTATTATCTCAGCCAATAGTTGTGCAATTGCTGTCAAATTTTCACAGATACTTATTCAAACATATCTAATATTAGCCAACTCAATAAGTTGTTGATAACTCACAAAAAACCTTATAATTATTTTCCGTAGACATGTCTAAAGTCGACTTCATATTTAACCTGATTTCACTTCAATTCAAAGTTTCTGAGAGGCCAAAACATCACAAACTATTGAATACTTATTGATTCAGTTTTTTGAATCATGAAAACATCACGTATTCCAAACCTGGACTCCAGTATCCAAATTCGTAGACTTGACCAGAGAGGATTTCAATGCGCAGGAGTTTTTGCTATTTTTCTCGGATTTCTGGATTTTGTTTTTATTTTTCATTCTGTAAAGCTCAACATAACTTATACACATGATTTGAAATAAGATTTGAAAACAGTCGTCTCACAATCAACATGTCCTTCTGACGGAACCAACTTTCTACAAGTCAGTCGAAGTGTTTGGACTCGTCATCTTTAATTGAGAACGAAGCAAAACTCAAATTTGTCTTCTTCCAAAGAAGTCAAAGCCTGAAACCATGAACGACCATCGGCCAATTTTAATAATCTCCATTCCAGCGAAGATCTTCACCTCCATCGTGACAAAAATAAATGAATGGAGCTTCGTTTCTGAGATTCATGAAAAATAATGATTTTTGCTCCCTACTTCCATTCCTGTCGAGAAATTTACGCATATATGTGCGAGAAAGAACAGCTTCAATTTTTCTAAGAAAAAAAACCAATTAGAAAGATATTCACTCTTTTCTTAGTGACTTCCATCAGTTGAACAGAACAAATACAAATCATTTATTTCATTCACACTTCTTATCGTGTTGTGGTCTTTTCGAGTTCAATTCTTTCTCCGCTGCTTGTTTTGCAATGGCCTTAAGGCGCATAATTCTGGCAGCTCTGAGATCCCACACCAGATTTTCGATCTGAAAACAACCCTTTATTTCTTTTAAAAAACTCTTTACGAGCGTTACTAACACGTATCCCGTAGAAATCGATTCCAGAATCAAACGTCACAACTTTTTTTCAGCTCAACACATTCGAAATCGCTTACCTCGTGGGAAGAAGGTTCAGGACTCGGAGTCAATGATACAAAACTAATCGACTTTCTTGCTGCAGTGGGTCTGTTTTCTCTTGTTGTTATGAATTCGGACCTCTCCTGAGCAGGTTTCTCAGCAGCCGAACTGTCCTCAACCAGCGTCAAGTCTTCCTCTTCCTCATCTTCCTCTTCATCTCCCTGAAAATTTTATATCAAATCAACTTAAGCAGTTTTATGTCCTAGAACTACTTCTAGATAGTATTAAATGTATGTTTTTTCAAATGAATAACTCGAATCAAGTAAACTATAAGTAACTCACGAATGTCCAGCTGGCAATTGCTGCAAGATCAGATGGTAGCTCTGGGAACGGGAACATTGTGTTATGCGAAGGTTGGCTCGTTTTCATAGAATGAGTTTACGTCATAAATCGCGCTTTATATAGGGAGCAAGCGTGTGAAACAAGCGCGCGTGGGAAACAAGCGCGCGTGTGAAACAAGCGCGCGTGGGAAACAAGCGCGCGTGGGGAACAAGCGCGCGTGGGAAACAAGCGCGCGTGGGAAACAAGCGCGCGTGGGAAACTAGCGCGCGTGGGAAACAAGCGCGCGTGGAAAACTAGCGCGCGTGGGAAACAAGCGCGCGTGGGAAACAAATGAGCGTCAGATTTCTTTAGGCTTAGTCTCAAACTATTGAATACTCATTGATTAAGTTTTTTGAATCATGAAAACATCACATATTCCAAACCTGGACTCCAGTATCCAAATTCCTAGACTTGACCAGAGAGGATTTCAATGCGCAGGAGTTTTTGCTATTTTTCTCGGATTTCTGGATTTTGTTTTTATCTTTCATTCTGTAAAGCTCAACATAACTTATACACATGATTTGAAAAAAGAATTGAAAACAGTCGCCTCACAATCAACATGTCCTTCTGCCGGAACCAACTTTCTACAAGTCAGTCGAAGTGTTTGGACTCGTCATCTTTAATTGAGAACGAAGCAAAACTCAAATTTGTCTTCTTCCAAAGAAGTCAAAGCCTGAAACCATGAACGACCATCGGCCAATTTTAATAATCTCCATTCCATCGAAGATCTTCACCTCCATCGTGACAAATATAAATGAATGGAGCTTCGTTTCTGAGATTCATAAAAAATAGTGATTTTTGCTCCCTACTTCCATTCCTGTCAAGAAATATACGCATATATGTGCGAGAAAGAACAGCTTCAATTTTTCTAAGAAAAAAAAACCAATTAGAAAGATATTCACTCTTTTCTTAGTGACTTCCATCAGTTGAACAGAACAAATACAAATCATTTATTTCATTCACACTTCTTATCGTGTTGTGGTCTTTTCGAGTTCAATTCTTTCTCCGCTGCTTGTTTTGCAATGGCCTTAAGGCGCATAATTCTGGCAGCTCTGAGATCCCACACCAGATCTTCGATCTGAAAACAACCCTTTATTTCTTTTAAAAAACTCTTTACGAGCGTTACTAACACGTATCCCGTAGAAATCGATTCCAGAATCAAACGTCACAACTTTTTTTCAGCTCAACACATTCGAAATCGCTTACCTCGTGGGAAGAAGGTTCAGGACTCGGAGTCAATGATACAAAACTAATCGACTTTCTTGCTGCAGTGGGTCTGTTTTCTCTTGTTGTTATGAATTCGGACCTCTCCTGAGCAAGTTTCTCAGCAGCCGAACTGTCCTCAACCAGCGTCAAGTCTTCCTCTTCCTCATCTTCCTCTTCATCTCCCTGAAAATTTTATATCAAATCAACTTGAGCAGTTTTATGTCCTAGAACTACTTCTAGATAGTATTAAATGTATGTTTTTCCAAATAAATAACTCGAATCAAGTAAACTATAAGTAACTCACGAATGTCCAGCTGGCAATTGCTGCAAGATCAGATGGTAGCTCTGGGAACGGGAACATTGTGTTATGCGAAGGTTGGCTCGTTTTCATAGAATGAGTTTACGTCATAAATTGCGCTTTATATAGGGAGCAAGCGTGTGAAACAAGCGCGCGTGGGAAACAAGCGCGCGTGGGAAACTAGCGCGCGTGGGAAACTAGCGCGCGTGGGGAACAAGCGCGCGTGGGAAACAAATGAGCGTCAGATTTCTTTAGGCTTAGGCTCAAACTATTGAATACTTATTGATTCAGTTTTTGAATCATGAAAACATCACATATTCCAAACCTGGACTCCAGTATCCAAATTCGTAGACTTGACCAGAGAGGATTTCAATGCGCAGGAGTTTTTGCTATTTTTCTCGGATTTCTGGATTTTGTTTTTATCTTTCATTCTGTAAAGCTCAACATAACTTATACACATGATTTGAAATAAGAATTGAAAACAGTCGTCTCACAATCAACATGTCCTTCTGACGGAACCAACTTTCTACAAGTCAGGCGAAGTGTTTGGACTCGTCATCTTTAATTGAGAACGAAGCAAAACTCAAATTTGTCTTCTTCCAAAGAAGTCAAAGCCTGAAACCATGAACGACCATCGGCCAATTTTAATAATCTCCATTCCAGCGAAGATCTTTACCTCCATCGTGACAAATATAAATGAATGGAGCTTCGTTTCTGAGATTCATGAAAAATAGTGATTTTTGCTCCCTACTTCCATTCCTGTCGAGAAATATACGCATATATGTGCGAGAAAGAACAGCTTCAATTTTTCTAAGAAAAAAAAACCAATTAGAAAGATATTCACTCTTTTCTTAGTGACTTCCATCAGTTGAACAGAACAAATACAAATCATTTATTTCATTCACACTTCTTATCGTGTTGTGGTCTTTTCGAGTTCAATTCTTTCTCCGCTGCTTGTTTTGCAATGGCCTTAAGGCGCATAATTCTGGCAGCTCTGAGATCCCACACCAGATCTTCGATCTGAAAACAACCCTTTATTTCTTTTAAAAAACTCTTTACGAGCGTTACTAACACGTATCCCGTAGAAATCGATTCCAGAATCAAACGTCACAACCTTTTTTCAGCTCAACACATTCGAAATCGCTTACCTCGTGGGAAGAAGGTTCAGGACTCGGAGTCAATGATACAAAACTAATCGACTTTCTTGCTGCAGTGGGTCTGTTTTCTCTTGTTGTTATGAATTCGGACCTCTCCTGAGCAGGTTTCTCAGCAGCCGAACTGTCCTCAACCAGCGTCAAGTCTTCCTCTTCCTCATCTTCCTCTTCATCTCCCTGAAAATTTTATATCAAATCAACTTGAGCAGTTTTATGTCCTAGAACTACTTCTAGATAGTATTAAATGTATGTTTTTTTCAAATAAATAACTCGAATCAAGTAAACTATAAGTAACTCACGAATGTCCAGCTGGCAATTGCTGCAAGATCAGATGGTAGCTCTGGGAACGGGAACATTGTGTTATGCGAAGGTTGGCTCGTTTTCATAGAATGAGTTTACGTCATAAATCGCGCTTTATATAGGGAGCAAGCGTGTGAAACAAGCGCGCGTGGGAAACAAGCGCGCGTGGGAAACAAGCGCGCGTGGGAAACAAGCGCGCGTGGGAAACTAGCGCGCGTGGGGAACAAGCGCGCGTGGGAAACAAGCGCGCGTGGGAAACAAATGAGCGTCAGATTTCTTTAAGCTTAGGCTCAAACTATTGAATACTCATTGATTAAGTTTTTTGAATCATGAAAACATCAAATATTCCAAACCTGGACTCCAGTATCCAAATTCCTAGACTTGACCAGAGAGGATTTCAATGCGCAGGAGTTTTTGCTATTTTTCTCGGATTTCTGGATTTTGTTTTTATCTTTCATTCTGTAAAGCTCAACATAACTTATACACATGATTTGAAATAAGAATTGAAAACAGTCGTCTCACAATCAACATGTCCTTCTGCCGGAACCAACTTTCTACAAGTCAGTCGAAGTGTTTGGACTCGTCATCTTTAATTGAGAACGAAGCAAAACTCAAATTTGTCTTCTTCCAAAGAAGTCAAAGCCTGAAACCATGAACGACCATCGGCCAATTTTAATAATCTCCATTCCAGCGAAGATCTTTACCTCCATCGTGACAAATATAAATGAATGGAGCTTCGTTTCTGAGATTCATGAAAAATAGTGATTTTTGCTCCCTACTTCCATTCCTGTCGAGAAATATACGCATATATGTGCGAGAAAGAACAGCTTCAATTTTTCTAAGAAAAAAAAACCAATTAGAAAGATATTCACTCTTTTCTTAGTGACTTCCATCAGTTGAACAGAACAAATACAAATCATTTATTTCATTCACACTTCTTATCGTGTTGTGGTCTTTTCGAGTTCAATTCTTTCTCCGCTGCTTGTTTTGCAATGGCCTTAAGGCGCATAATTCTGGCAGCTCTGAGATCCCACACCAGATCTTCGATCTGAAAACAACCCTTTATTTCTTTTAAAAAACTCTTTACGAGCGTTACTAACACGTATCCCGTAGAAATCGATTCCAGAATCAAACGTCACAACTTTTTTTCAGCTCAACACATTCGAAATCGCTTACCTCGTGGGAAGAAGGTTCAGGACTCGGAGTCAATGATACAAAACTAATCGACTTTCTTGCTGCAGTGGGTCTGTTTTCTCTTGTTGTTATGAATTCGAACCTCTCCTGAGCAGGTTTCTCAGCAGCCGAACTGTCCTCAACCAGCGTCAAGTCTTCCTCTTCCTCATCTTCCTCTTCATCTCCCTGAAAATTTTATATCAAATCAACTTGAGCAGTTTTATGTCCTAGAACTACTTCTAGATAGTATTAAATGTATGTTTTTCCAAATAAATAACTCGAATCAAGTAAACTATAAGTAACTCACGAATGTCCAGCTGGCAATTGCTGCAAGATCAGATGGTAGCTCTGGGAACGGGGACATTGTGTTATGCGAAGGTTGGCTCGTTTTCATAGAATGAGTTTACGTCATAAATCGCGCTTTATATAGGGAGCAAGCGTGTGAAACAAGCGCGCGTGGGAAACAAGCGCGCGTGGGAAACTAGCGCGCGTGGGAAACTAGCGCGCGTGGGGAACAAGCGCGCGTGGGAAACAAATGAGCGTCAGATTTCTTTAGGCTTAGGCTCAAACTATTGAATACTTATTGATTCAGTTTTTGAATCATGAAAACATCACATATTCCAAACCTGGACTCCAGTATCCAAATTCGTAGACTTGACCAGAGAGGATTTCAATGCGCAGGAGTTTTTGCTATTTTTCTCGGATTTCTGGATTTTGTTTTTATCTTTCATTCTGTAAAGCTCAACATAACTTATACACATGATTTGAAATAAGAATTGAAAACAGTCGTCTCACAATCAACATGTCCTTCTGACGGAACCAACTTTCTACAAGTCAGGCGAAGTGTTTGGACTCGTCATCTTTAATTGAGAACGAAGCTCATTCTGAAAATCTGATGAGAATATGAAAGCCCACTGCCTTTTGAAAAACGGTGCAAATTATTCACTCGTGAATTCAACATTCGTGACCGTTATGATGACTTTACATGCAGATTTGTCTAGCGTGTACTGGTGTCTACCTGGGGCTAGATCGCTAATCCTTGAGTGAAAACTGTTAGTAACCCGAAACAAAGTTTTAAATTTTTATTATCTCTTGCACAAAGTTTCTAGAAAAAATGAAGCTCGTTTGCTTTTTCTTAGGAATCAGAGGCTGATCTCCATTCATGACGTTATTATAGGGTGGCCACTATTTACCCGCGGAAACGTTAACTGATTTATTTCAGGAAGTATAAGTCAGAACACTGTGTAAGTTGACTAAAAGTTTATTTATTATTATAGCAACACTTATCACGTAGTTTCTCTCCATTTGACCACTATTTGTGGCAAAGGCAGCTCCGAGACGGCTCGAGTAGGCGTCGATAGTCGCACGCAGGTAGTCTTGGACTAAACGTCCCACTACTCGACCAGGGTCTTGTTTAGAGCTTTGATACTTTGATGGTGTTTAGTACTAACTTTGCACTACAAAGTTCTCCAGATGAAGTAACCCAACGGAGACACTTCTGGTGACGACGGTTGGAATTGTCGCTTGGCATAAACGCATTCAAGTGGGTCTCGCAACCCCACCGCAATGTCTTGGTTGTGTGTCGTGGCGGGCCATATCTCTGGCACGTCCATTGAAGTTATTTTGGTATCAGTCTCCTCGAAGTTCATTCTAAAAAGAATCGAGTTATTTCTAAATCACCAGAGATTATCCTTCCAATTCATTTGTTTCCGAAAATTCACTGAAGTACTGGTTGTCTCATTTTTTAATGATATAATAACTGCACGCGTACAAGAAATCGTCGTTAAAACTGAATTTCTTGTTCACACGAGCAAAGATGGCTCAGCTTCTTTCCAACTGATAATTTGAATTTTTTGTTTTGAAAGACTCGAAAATCATGCACCATCAAACAAAATTTATTAGGCACCGGGAACTATCAAGAAATATATTCCACACGGTGAATATACTACATATTTGTGCCCAACGGTAATTTGACATAGTCAGTATTTCAGGTAAATTGATTCAGAATATAAAAATTGAGCGCACTGTCTGGAAAGACGTGCTGCACGCTGAGTTATCATGAAAAACTGCAAGAGATTTTTGAATAAACAGATGAAGGTTGCGGGCACATCCATCCGATCAACCAAGTCGGGATCCATTGTTCGCGTTGTCTTGTAAAGGTGTGGATCAGAACCTACCAGATTGAACGGCCCTTCGCCAACTTCGACCACGTCGTTGCTTTGATTTTCAAGATGTTACTTTGATAATGTCGTTGTTCTATCTTAGAAGTGGTCCATTCTTGATTGTTTCTGGAAAAGTTCGTACAATGGAAATCGATATCTCTGTTTTTCAGAATCTGATGTTTTTCAGAATTCTGAAGTTCTCGCACGAAAAACCACGACACATCTTACACGTTAGTACGATTTCTTCCATGACAACTGTATATCCAAACATGTACAATAAGAACACTCAAAACTAAAAAAACATACAAAAAATACATTCTCCTTTTTTGTTTCAAATTAATCAGAGAAGTCTGCATCAAGTTCGACAATATGAAGAACAAGCTTGCGATTTTCAGGTGTGAATTAAATCAGAAATTGAGTTTTAACGCTTGAAAGAAAAAAAGCAAAAAAAAATTTTTTTGTTTTTTTTTCGGTTTTTTTTCAAAAATGTTAGAAAAAAATTGTATAATGATTGAACAAAATTTTTTTTGTTTTTTTTATTTATTCAACACACCCAATCTAATACACGAGCCTTTCAATTGATCTGTTATCGCTTCTGTCTGTAGGTCCGAGTTTTTTGTTGTTCTTCTTCGAGCTTCTTCAAATTTCTGTAACTTTTTTTGTTTTCAGTCTAGAGATCTGGAACTAACCTTTTTGTCGTTACTTTACACTACGGATAGTACGAACCCCCGATGGAATTGAACTTGGGGGTCTAGAGACCCCGGGGTTCCTACACCGGCCGCTTTAACCACTACACCAAGCGGCCGGCGAATGAGCTACTCTGTATCTGATATGTATCCGCTACAAGCTGTAACTAGGTGGGGTCAATGCGTGTTATGTGTTGTAGCTCACCTCAAAATAATGTTATAGATAAACTTCAAAAAGCAAAAGTGTTCAAAATTTCATTATCTTTTCAATGATGTTGAGATCGATTCACATCTCTTTCTGCATCCTTATGTAAACTCCAAAAAACTAACATTGGTGCTTGCTCAGTTTGAAATCACATTTCGAAAAGTCTAAACATATGCATTTATTGATCAAAATTTGACGTTCACGTCGTTGATTACTCATGAAATCCGTTCTTATGTTCAGTTTTTTTTTCAAATTGGAAAAATAAGAATCTTTTTTCGTGTTCAAACTGGTATAAAGCTCCAAATTTTCACTTAAAAGTGGATTATACTTTATTTAGAATACACGGTGACCATTAAATATGGGTCTGTCGTAAAAGCGCTGCCGCCACGTGGCACAGAAATCAATTGTTAATGTCAAATTTTCACACAATATAAAACCTTATAGGAACAAAATGTATTTATTGCTTTTTGAATCTTCCTCTTTCGGCTTCAATTACAGTGCGAAGACTCTTCGGGTATGAGTCAACCACAGCACGCAGGTGGTTGACGTCAACATCTTTCCATGCTTTCTAAAAGGCCAACTTCGAAGCTGCCAAACTGGAGTAATTTTTGTCAAGACTTTTCTTGCCATCTCTCCCCGAACGGCAAAGTCCATCGGATTTAGATCTGGCAAAGAATCTGGTCACTGAGTCGGTATGAAACTCGGAAAAGCTTCATACAATTTCTGTGTCGCGATCGCCTCATGATCTGGGGCCCATCTTGCTGGAACGTCCAGTGTCGGTTGTCAGTGTTTCTGGGACTTGGGTCTCGACAAAAAACTACTCCAGTTTGGCAGGTTTGAAGTTGGCTTTTCAGAAGGCATGGAAAGATCTTGACGTCAACTACCTGCGTGCTCTGGTCGACGCATACCCGAAGCGTCTTCGCGCTGTAATTGAAGCCAATTGAGAAGTTTTGAAAATCAATAAATAAGATTTGTTTCTATATGGTTATAATATACTGTGTGGAAATTTGACACTATTAAATGATTTCTACGCCACGTGGCAGTGTTTTTACAACCGACCCATACTTAATAGTCATCCTGTACATTCATTTTTTGTCATCATGTCATGTGACAATGTGGATCAGAAACTTCTATGTTTACCGGTCCTTTGCCAACGTAGACCACGGATTCTTTCTTACCAGAGTACATAACAACACGTCTTTTCTGACCAGTCACAGATCGGACATGGAGGAACTCGTTGTTTCTATCTTTCTCTCCGTTTCATGATCAATTTCAGAATATCGAAACTTTCAGTGTTTATGACCGCATACTTAGATATTGTTTATTGTGCGTTGTTGTCTCCTTTTCTCCGACTGAATATGCTCATTTCAATCCGTGTGGCACATCCTTCCGATAGTGCCCGCAACCTTCATCTGTTTATTCAAAAATCTCTAGCATTTTTTCATGTTAACTCAGCGTGCAGCACGTCTTTCCAGACTGTGCATGGTGAATGACCACGCTAAGCAAGAAGCAATCACCTGCGACGGACACACAATAGCTGTTATCAAGGAAACTCGCTATCTCGGGAAGATTCTGAATCACAAGATCCCACTGAAAAAGGTAACAACAAGAATGGACGAGATTCAACTTTTTCCGGAAAAATTAAAAAGAATACTTGCAGGATGGGCCGACTACAGCAACATCGAAGAGGCAACCAAACTTACCCGTGACACAGCCAAAATAAGAGAACTCTTGAGTCAGTGTGTGATTACAGCCTTACTCTACGCAACAGAATTATGGCAACTGCTTCAATCGGAAGTCGGACGACTGCAACGTACGATGAACAAGATCTGTGAAGATGCCGATGTTCGAACAGAAGATTTTGACGTCTCAAAGCTGATCAAAATAAGGGAGCTTGCATTGGCTGACCATGTTGCTCGACAACCACCCCAACGAAGATCAAAGAAGGTCACGGAATGGTCCCCCTTGGGCAGGAAGAGGAGAGTCGGCAGACCGCCTCTGAGATGGAGTGATGACCTCAACAAAGCGAGAGACGATTTCCTCCACTTCCGATCCATGACTGGGCAAAGAAAACGTGTTGGTTTCCTGGTGCGCAAAACCCCATGGTCCACGTTGGCAAAGGACCGTTCAACCTGGAAATTTCTGATCCACGCCGTACATATTTCAAAACAAAAAAAAACAAAAAAAATCTGTCAATTTTTCTATTTTTTTCTGGAAAATTTGCGCAAAAATTGTATATTGAAAGAACAAAATTTTTTTTGTTTTTTTATTTATTCAACACAACTAATCTAATACACAAGCTTTTTGATTTATCTGTTATCGCGTCTGTCTGTAGGTCCAAGTGTGTTGTTCTTCTTCTTTGACCTTGTAAATAACCTCTGTAATTCTTTTTTTTTTCAGTCTAGAGATCTGGAACCAACCTTTTTGTCGTTACCTCACAGGGTGGCCACTATTTACCCGCGGAAGTGTTAATTGATATATTTCGAGAATTATGAGTCAGAACACCGTGTAAATTAACAATAAGTTTATTCATTATCGTAGTAACAATTATCATTCAGTCGTGTTCAATGGGACCTCCTTTCTTAGCTATGACATCACGAAGTCGTCTCGGGTAGGCATCGATGCTCGCACGCAGGTAGTCTGTGGACAAAGCATCCCATTCGTTGACCAAGGTCTTCATCAGGGCCTCGACACTGGAGTGTGGTTTAGAGTTGACCTTGCTCTGCAAAACACCCCAGATGGAATAGTCCAATGGGTTCAGGTCTAGCGAAGACGGTGGCCATTGTTCCTTCAAGATGAATGCAGGCAAATGGGTCTCGCACCACTGTTGCGTCTTCTTTGCTGTGTGCGCTGGCGCACCATCTTGCTGGAACACCCAGTGACGTCCATTGAAGTGGTTTCGGGCCCAAGGAAGTAGATTCTGTTCCAAAATCCAAATTCGTAGACTTGACCAGAGAGGATTTCAATGCGCAGGAGTTTTTGCTGTTTTTCTCGGATTTCTGGATTTTGTTTTTATCTTTCATTCTGTAAAGCTTAACATAACTTATGCACATGATTTGAAATAAGATTTGAAAACAGTCGTCTCACAATCAACATGTCCTTCTGCCGGAGCCAACTTTCTGCAAGTCAGTCGAAGTGTTTGGACTTGTCATCTTCAATTGAGAACAAAGCAAAACTCAAATTTGTCTTCTTCCAAAGAAGTCAAAGCCTGAAACCATGAACGACCATCGGCCAATTTTAATAATCTCCATTCCAGCGAAGATCTTCACCTCCATCGTGACAAAAATAAATGAATGGAGCTTCGTTTCTGAGATTCATGAAAAATAGTGATTTTTGCTCCCTACTTCCATTCCTGTCGAGAAATATACGCATATATGTGCGAGAAAGAAAGACTTCAATTTTTCTAAGAAAAAAAAACCAATTAGAAAGATATTCACTCTTTTCTTAGTGACTTCCATCAGTTGAACAGAACAAATACAAATCATTTATTTCATTCACACTTCTTATCGTGTTGTGGTCTTTTCGAGTTCAATTCTTTCTCCGCTGCTTGTTTTGCAATGGCCTTAAGGCGCATAATTCTGGCAGCTCTGAGATCCCACACCAGATCTTCGATCTGAAAACAACCCTTTATTTCTTTTAAAAAACTCTTTACGAGCGTTACTAACACGTATCCCGTAAAAATCGATTCCAGAATCAAACGTCACAACTTTTTTTCAGCTCAACACATTCGAAATCGCTTACCTCGTGGGAAGAAGGTTCAGGACTCGGAGTCAATGATACAAAACTAATCGACTTTCTTGCTGCAGTGGGTCTGTTTTCTCTTGTTGTTATGAATTCGGACCTCTCCTGAGCAGGTTTCTCAGCAGCCGAACTGTCCTCAACCAGCGTCAAGTCTTCTTCTTCCTCATCTTCCTCTTCATCTCCCTGAAAATTTTATATCAAATCAACTTGAGCAGTTTTATGTCCTAGAACTACTTCTAGATAGTATTAAATGTATGTTTTTTTCAAATAAATAACTCGAATCAAGTAAACTATAAGTAACTCACAAATGTCCAGCTGGCAATTGCTGCAAGATCAGATGGTAGCTCTGGGAACGGGAACATTGTGTTATGCGAAGGTTGGCTTGTTTTCATAGAATGAGTTTACGTCATAAATCGCGCTTTATATAGGGAGCAAGCGTGTGAAACAAGCGCGCGTGGGAAACAAGCGCGCGTGTGAAACAAGCGCGCGTGGGAAACAAGCGCGCGTGTGAAACTAGCGCGCGTGGGAAACAAGCGCGCGTGGGAAACAAATGAGCGTCAGATTTCTTTAGGCTTAGGCTCAAACTATTGAATACTCATTGATTAAGTTTTTTGAATCATGAAAACATCACATATTCCAAACCTGGACTCCAGTATCCAAATTCCTAGACTTGACCAGAGAGGATTTCAATGCGCAGGAGTTTTTGCTATTTTTCTCGGATTTCTGGATTTTGTTTTTATCTTTCATTCTGTAAAGCTCAACATAACTTATACACATGATTTGAAATAAGAATTGAAAACAGTCGTCTCACAATCAACATGTCCTTCTGCCGGAACCAACTTTCTACAAGTCAGTCGAAGTGTTTGGACTCGTCATCTTTAATTGAGAACGAAGCAAAACTCAAATTTGTCTTCTTCCAAAGAAGTCAAAGCCTGAAACCATGAACTTTCTTGTTCACACGAGCAAAGATGGCTCAGCTTCTTTCCAACTGATAATTTGAATTTTTTGTTTTGAAAGACTCGAAAATCATGCACCATCCAACAAAATTTATTAGGCACCGGGCACTATCAAGAAATATGTTCCACACGGTGAATATACTACATATTTGTGCCCAACGGTAATTTGACATAGTCAGTATTTCAGGTAAATTGATTCAGAATATAAAAATTGAGCGCACTGTCTGGAAAGACGTGCTGCACGCTGAGTTAACATGAAAAACTGCTAGAGATTTTTGAATAAACAGATGAAGGTTGCGGGCACATCCATCCGATCAACCAAGTCGGGATCCATTGTTCGCGTTGTCTTGTAACGGTGTGGATCAGAACCTACCAGATTGAACGGCCCTTCGCCAACTTCGACCACGTCGTTGCTTTGATTTTCAAGATGTTACTTTGACAATGTCGTTGTTCTATCTTAGAAGTGGTCCATTCTTGATTGTTTCTGGAAAAGTTCGTACAATGGAAATCGATATCTCTGTTTTTCAGAATCTGATGTTTTTCAGAATTCTGAAGTTCTCGCACGAAAAACCACGACACATCTTACACGTTAGTAAGATTTCTTCCATGACAACTGTATATCCAAACATGTACAATAAGAACACTCAAAACTATAAAAAACATACAAAAAATACATTCTCCTTTTTTGTTTCAAATTAATCAGAGAAGTCTGCATCAAGTTCGACAATATGAAGAACAAGCTTGCGATTTTCAGGTGTGAATTAAATCAGAAATTGAGTTTTAACGCTTGAAAGAAAAAAAGCAAAAAAAATTTTTTTTGTTTTTTTTCGGTTTTTTTTCAAAAATGTTAGAAAAAAATTGTATAATGATTGAACAAATTGCATCAAGTTTGACAATATAGAGAACGGGCTTGCGATGTTCAAATGTGAATTAAACCAGAAATTAAGTTTCGCTGCTTGGAAGAAAAAAAGCAAAAATATTTTTTTTCGTTTTTTTGAAAAACTTCAGAAAAAAAAATCGTATGATAATTGAAAATTTTTTTTGTTTTTTTTTATTTACTCAACACAACTAATCTAGTACACAAGCCTTTTAATCTGTTATCGCGTCTTCGTCTGTAGGTCCAAGTTTTTCGTTGTTCTTCTTCGACCTTCTATAAATTTCTGTAATTTTTTTTGTTTTCAGTCTAGAGATCTGGAACTAACCTTTTTGTCGTTACTTTACACTACGGATAGTAGGAACCCCCGATGGAATTGAACTTGGGGGGTCTAGAGACCCCGGGATTCCTACACCGGCCGCTTTAACCACTACACCAAGCGGCCGGCGAATGAGCTACTCTGTATCTGATATGTATCCGCTACAAGCTGTAACTGGGTGAGGTCGATGCGTGTTACGTATTGTAGCTGACCTCAAAATAATGTTATAGATAAACTTCAAAAAGCAAAAGTGTTCAAAATTTCATTATCTTTTCAATGATGTTGACATCGATCCACATCTCTTCCTGCATCCTTATGTAAACTCCAAAAAACTAACATTGGTGCTTGCTCAGTTTGAAATCACATTTCGAAAAGTCTAAACATATGCATTTATTGATCAAAATTTGACGTTCACGTCGTTGATTACTCATGAAATCCGTTCTTATGTTCAGTTTTTTTTTCAAATTGAAAAAATAAGAATCTTTTTTCGTGTTCAAACTGGTATAAAGCTCCAAATTTTCACTTAAAAGTGGATTATACTTTATTTAGAATACACGGTGACCATTAAATACGGGTCTGTCGTAAAAGCGCTGCCGCCACGTGGCACAGAAATCAATTGTTAATGTCAAATTTTCACACAATATAAAACCTTATAGGAACAAAATGTATTTATTGCTTTTTGAATCTTCCTCTTTCGGCTTCAATTACAGTGCGAAGACTCTTCGGGTATGAGTCAACCACAGCACGCAGGTGGTTGACGTCAACATCTTTCCATGCTTTCTAAAAGGCCAACTTCAAAGCTGCCAAACTGGAGTAATTTTTGTCGAGACTTTTCTTGCCATCTCTCCCCGAACGGCAAAGTCCATCGGATTCAGATCTGGCAAAGAAGCTGGTCACTGAGTCGGTATGAAACTCGGAAAAGCCTCATACAATTTCTGTGTCGCGATCGCCTCATGAGCTGGGGCCCCATCTTGCTGGAACGTCCAGTGTCGGTTGTCAGTGTTTCTGGGACTTGGGTCTCGACAAAAAACTACTCCAGTTTGGCAGGTTTGAAGTTGGCTCTTCAGAAGGCATGGAAAGATCTTGACGTCAACTACCTGCGTGCTCTGGTCGACGCATACCCGAAGCGTCTTCGCGCTGTAATTGAAGCCAATTGAGAAGTTTTGAAAATCAATAAATAAGATTTGTTTCTATATGGTTATAATATACTGTGTGGAAATTTGACACTATTAAATGATTTCTACGCCACGTGGCAGCGTTTTTACAACGGACCCATACTTAATAGTCATCCTGTACATTCATTTTTTGTCATCATGTCATGTGACGATGTGGATCAGAAACTTCTATGTTTACCGGTCCTTTGCCAACGTAGACCACGGATTCTTTCTTACCAGAGTACATAACAACACGTCTTTTCTGACCAGTCACAGATCGGACATGGAGGAACTCGTTGTTTCTATCTTTCTCTCCGTTTCATGATCAATTTCAGAATATCGAAACTTTCAGTGTTTATGACCGCATACTTAGATATTGTTTATTGTGCGTTGTTGTCTCCTTTTCTCCGACTGAATATGCTCATTTCAATCCGTGTGGCACATCCTTCCGATAGTGCCCGCAACCTTCATCTGTTTATTCAAAAATCTCTAGCATTTTTTCATGTTAACTCAGCGTGCAGCACGTCTTTCCAGACTGTGCATGGTGAATGACCACGCTGAGCAAGAAGCAATCACCTGCGACGGACACACAATAGCTGTTGTCAAGGAAACTCGCTATCTCGGGAAGATTCTGAATCACAAGATCCCACTGAAAAAGGTAACAACAAGAATGGACGAGATTCAACTTTTTCCGGAAAAAATTAAAAAGAATACTTGCAGGATGGGCCGACTACAGCAACATCGAAGAGGCAACCAAACTTACCCGTGACACAGCCAAAATAAGAGAACTCTTGAGTCAGTGTGTGATTACAGCCTTACTCTACGCAACAGAATTATGGCAACTGCTTCAATCGGAGGTCGGACGACTGCAACAAACGATGAACAAGATCTGTGAAGATGCCGATGTTCGACTAGAAGATTTTGACGTCTCAAAGCTGATCAAAATAAGGGAGCTTGCATTGGCTGGCCATGTTGCTCGACAACCACCCCAACGAAGATCAAAGAAGGTCACGGAATGGTCCCCCTTGGGCAGGAAGAGGAGAGTCGGCAGACCGCCTCTGAGATGGAGTGATGACCTCAACAAAGCGAGAGACGATTTCCTCCATTTCCGATCCATGACTGGGCAAAGAAAACGTGTTGGTTTCCTGGTGCGCAAAACCCCATGGTCCACGTTGGCAAAGGACCGTTCAACCTGGAAATTTCTGATCCACGCCGTACATACTTCAAAACAAAAAAAAACAAAAAAATCTGTCAATTTTTCGATTTTTTCTGGAAAATTTGCGCAAAAATTGTATATTGAAAGAACAATTTTTTTTATTTATTCAACACAACTAATCTAATACACAAGCTTTTTGATTTATCTGTTATCGCGTCTGTCTGTTGGTCCAAGTGTGTTGTTCTTCTTCTTTGACCTTGTAATTAACCTCTGTAATTCTTTTTTTTTTCAGTCTAGAGATCTGGAACCAACCTTTTTGTCGTTACCTTACAGGGTGGCCACTATTTACCCGCGGAAGTGTTAATTGATATTTCGAGAATTATGAGTCAGAACACCGTGTAAATTAACAATAAGTTTATTCATTATCGTAGTAACAATTATCATTCAGTCGTGTTCAATGGGACCTCCTTTCTTAGCTATGACATCACGAAGTCGTCTCGAGTAGGCATCGATGCTCGCACGCAGGTAGTCTGTGGACAAAGCATCCCATTCCTTGACCAAGGTCTTCTTCAGGGCCTCGACACTGGAGTAGAGTTGACCTTGCTCTGCAAAACACCCCAGATGGAATAGTCCAATGGGTTCAGGTCTAGCGAAGACGGTGGCCATTGTTCCTTCAAGATGAATGCAGGCAAATGGGTCTCGCACCACTGTTGCGTCTTCTTTGCTGTGTGAGCTGGCGCACCATCTTGCTGGAACACCCAGTGACGTCCATTGAAGTGGTTTCGGGCCCAAGGAAGTAGATTCTGTTCCAAAATCCAAATTCGTAGACTTGACCAGAGAGGATTTCAATGCGCAGGAGTTTTTGCTGTTTTTCTCGGATTTCTGGATTTTGTTTTTATCTTTCATTCTGTAAAGCTTAACATAACTTATGCACATGATTTGAAATAAGATTTGAAAACAGTCGTCTCACAATCAACATGTCCTTCTGCCGGAGCCAACTTTCTGCAAGTCAGTCGAAGTGTTTGGACTTGTCATCTTCAATTGAGAACAAAGCAAAACTCAAATTTGTCTTCTTCCAAAGAAGTCAAAGCCTGAAACCATGAACGACCATCGGCCAATTTTAATAATCTCCATTCCAGCGAAGATCTTCACCTCCATCGTGACAAAAATAAATGAATGGAGCTTCGTTTCTGAGATTCATGAAAAATAGTGATTTTTGCTCCCTACTTCCATTCCTGTCGAGAAATATACGCATATATGTGCGAGAAAGAACGACTTCAATTTTTCTAAGAAAAAAAAACCAATTAGAAAGATATTCACTCTTTTCTTAGTGACTTCCATCAGTTGAACAGAACAAATACAAATCATTTATTTCATTCACACTTCTTATCGTGTTGTGGTCTTTTCGAGTTCAATTCTTTCTCCGCTGCTTGTTTTGCAATGGCCTTAAGGCGCATAATTCTGGCAGCTCTGAGATCCCACACCAGATCTTCGATCTGAAAACAACCCTTTATTTCTTTTAAAAAATTCTTTACGAGCGTTACTAACACGTATCCCGTAGAAATCGATTCCAGAATCAAACGTCACAACTTTTTTTCAGCTCAACACATTCGAAATCGCTTACCTCGTGGGAAGAAGGTTCAGGACTCGGAGTCAATGATACAAAACTAATCGACTTTCTTGCTGCAGTGGGTCTGTTTTCTCTTGTTGTTATGAATTCGGACCTCTCCTGAGCAGGTTTCTCAGCAGCCGAACTGTCCTCAACCAGCGTCAAGTCTTCTTCTTCCTCATCTTCCTCTTCATCTCCCTGAAAATTTTATATCAAATCAACTTGAGCAGTTTTATGTCCTAGAACTACTTCTAGATAGTATTAAATGTATGTTTTTTTCAAATAAATAACTCGAATCAAGTAAACTATAAGTAACTCACAAATGTCCAGCTGGCAATTGCTGCAAGATCAGATGGTAGCTCTGGGAACGGGAACATTGTGTTATGCGAAGGTTGGCTCGTTTTCATAGAATGAGTTTACGTCATAAATCGCGCTTTATATAGGGAGCAAGCGTGTGAAACAAGCGCGCGTGGGAAACAAGCGCGCGTGTGAAACAAGCGCGCGTGGGAAACAAGCGCGCGTGTGAAACTAGCGCGCGTGGGAAACAAGCGCGCGTGGGAAACAAATGAGCGTCAGATTTCTTTAGGCTTAGGCTCAAACTATTGAATACTCATTGATTAAGTTTTTTGAATCATGAAAACATCACATATTCCAAACCTGGACTCCAGTATCCAAATTCCTAGACTTGACCAGAGAGGATTTCAATGCGCAGGAGTTTTTGCTATTTTTCTCGGATTTCTGGATTTTGTTTTTATCTTTCATTTTGTAAAGCTCAACATAACTTATACACATGATTTGAAATAAGAATTGAAAACAGTCGTCTCACAATCAACATGTCCTTCTGCCGGAACCAACTTTCTACAAGTCAGTCGAAGTGTTTGGACTCGTCATCTTTAATTGAGAACGAAGCAAAACTCAAATTTGTCTTCTTCCAAAGAAGTCAAAGCCTGAAACCATGAACGACCATCGGCCAATTTTAATAATCTCCATTCCAGCGAAGATCTTCACCTCCATCATGACAAATATAAATGAATGGAGCTTCGTTTCTGAGATTCATGAAAAATAGTGATTTTTGCTCCCTACTTCCATTCCTGTCGAGAAATTTACGCATATATGTGCGAGAAAGAACAGCTTCAATTTTTCTAAGAAAAAAAACCAATTAGAAAGATATTCACTCTTTTCTTAGTGACTTCCATCAGTTGAACAGAACAAATACAAATCATTTATTTCATTCACACTTCTTATCGTGTTGTGGTCTTTTCGAGTTCAATTCTTTCTCCGCTGCTTGTTTTGCAATGGCCTTAAGGCGCATAATTCTGGCAGCTCTGAGATCCCACACCAGATCTTCGATCTGAAAACAACCCTCTATTTCTTTTAAAAAACTCTTTACGAGCGTTACTAACACGTATCCCGTAGAAATGGATTCCAGAATCAAACGTCACAACTTTTTTTCAGCTCAACACATTCGAAATCGCTTACCTCGTGGGAAGAAGGTTCAGGACTCGGAGTCAATGATACAAAACTAATCGACTTTCTTGCTGCAGTGGGTCTGTTTTCTCTTGTTGTTATGAATTCGGACCTCTCCTGAGCAGGTTTCTTAGCAGCCGAACTGTCCTCAACCAGCGTCAAGTCTTCCTCTTCCTCATCTTCCTCTTCATCTCCCTGAAAATTTTATATCAAATCAACTTGAGCAGTTTTATGTCCTAGAACTACTTCTAGATAGTATTAAATGTATGTTTTTTCAAATAAATAACTCGAATCAAGTAAACTATAAGTAACTCACAAATGTCCAGCTGGCAATTGCTGCAAGATCAGATGGTAGCTCTGGGAACGGGAACATTGTGTTATGCGAAGGTTGGCTCGTTTTCATAGAATGAGTTTACGTCATAAATCGCGCTTTATATAGGGAGCAAGCGTGTGAAACAAGCGCGCGTGGGAAACAAGCGCGCGTGTGAAACAAGCGCGCGTGGGAAACAAGCGCGCGTGTGAAACTAGCGCGCGTGGGAAACAAGCGCGCGTGGGAAACAAATGAGCGTCAGATTTCTTTAGGCTTAGGCTCAAACTATTGAATACTCATTGATTAAGTTTTTTGAATCATGAAAACATCACATATTCCAAACCTGGACTCCAGTATCCAAATTCCTAGACTTGACCAGAGAGGATTTCAATGCGCAGGAGTTTTTGCTATTTTTCTCGGATTTCTGGATTTTGTTTTTATCTTTCATTCTGTAAAGCTCAACATAACTTATACACATGATTTGAAATAAGAATTGAAAACAGTCGTCTCACAATCAACATGTCCTTCTGCCGGAACCAACTTTCTACAAGTCAGTCGAAGTGTTTGGACTCGTCATCTTCAATTGAGAACGAAGCAAAACTCAAATTTGACTTCTTCCAAAGAAGTCAAAGCCTGAAACCATGAACGACCATCGGCCAATTTTAATAATCTCCATTCCAGCGAAGATCTTCACCTCCATCATGACAAATATAAATGAATGGAGCTTCGTTTCTGAGATTCATGAAAAATAGTGATTTTTGCTCCCTACTTCCATTCCTGTCGAGAAATTTACGCATATATGTGCGAGAAAGAACAGCTTCAATTTTTCTAAGAAAAAAAACCAATTAGAAAGATATTCACTCTTTTCTTAGTGACTTCCATCAGTTGAACAGAACAAATACAAATCATTTATTTCATTCACACTTCTTATCGTGTTGTGGTCTTTTCGAGTTCAATTCTTTCTCCGCTGCTTGTTTTGCAATGGCCTTAAGGCGCATAATTCTGGCAGCTCTGAGATCCCACACCAGATCTTCGATCTGAAAACAACCCTTTATTTCTTTTAAAAAACTCTTTACGAGCGTTACTAACACGTATCCCGTAGGAATCGATTCCAGAATCAAACTTCACAACTTTTTTTTTCAGCTCAACACATTCGAAATCGCTTACCTCGTGGGAAGAAGGTTCAGGACTCGGAGTCAATGATACAAAACTAATCGACTTTCTTGCTGCAGTGGGTCTGTTTTCTCTTGTTGTTATAAATTCGGACTTCTCCTGAGCAGGTTTCTCAGCAGCCGAACTGTCCTCAACCAGCGTCAAGTCTTCCTCTTCCTCATCTTCCTCTTCATCTCCCTGAAAATTTTATATCAAATCAACTTGAGCAGTTTTATATCCTAGAACTACTTCTAGACAGTATTAAATGTATGTTTTTTCAAATAAATAACTCGAATCAAGTAAACTATAAGTAACTCACGAATGTCCAGCTGGCAATTGCTGCAAGATCAGATGGTAGCTCTGGGAACGGGAACATTGTGTTATGCGAAGGTTGGCTCGTTTTCATAAAATGAGTTTACGTCATAAATCGCGCTTTATATAGGGAGCAAGCGTGTGAAACAAGCGCGCGTGGGAAACAAGCGCGCGTGGGGAACAAGCGCGCGTGGGAAACAAGCGCGCGTGGGAAACAAGCGCGCGTGGGAAACAAGCGCGCGTGGGAAACTAGCGCGCGTGGGAAACAAGCGCGCGTGGGAAACAAGCGCGCGTGGGAAACAAATGAGCGTCAGATTTCTTTAGGCTTAGGCTCAAACTATTGAATACTCATTGATTAAGTTTTTTGAATCATGAAAACATCACATATTCCAAACCTGGACTCCAGTATCCAAATTCCTAGACTTGACCAGAGAGGATTTCAATGCGCAGGAGTTTTTGCTATTTTTCTCGGATTTTGTTTTTATCTTTCATTCTGTAAAGCTCAACATAACTTATACACATGATTTGAAATAAGAATTGAAAACAGTCGCCTCACAATCAACATGTCCTTCTGCCGGAACCAACTTTCTACAAGTCAGTCGAAGTGTTTGGACTCGTCATCTTTAATTGAGAACGAAGCAAAACTCAAATTTGTCTTCTTCCAAAGAAGTCAAAGCCTGAAACCATGAACGACCATCGGCCAATTTTAATAATCTCCATTCCAGCGAAGATCTTCACCTCCATCGTGACAAATATAAATGAATGGAGCTTCGTTTCTGAGATTCATGAAAAATAGTGATTTTTGCTCCCTACTTCCATTCCTGTCGAGAAATATACGCATATATGTGCGAGAAAGAACAGCTTCAATTTTTCTAAGAAAAAAAACCAATTAGAAAGATATTCACTCTTTTCTTAGTGACTTCCATCAGTTGAACAGAACAAATACAAATCATTTATTTCATTCACACTTCTTATCGTGTTGTGGTCTTTTCGAGTTCAATTCTTTCTCCGCTGCTTGTTTTGCAATGGCCTTAAGGCGCATAATTCTGGCAGCTCTGAGATCCCACACCAGATCTTCGATCTGAAAACAACCCTTTATTTCTTTTAAAAAACTCTTTACGAGCGTTACTAACACGTATCCCGTAGAAATCGATTCCAGAATCAAACGTCACAACTTTTGTTCAGCTCAACACATTCGAAATCGCTTACCTCGTGGGAAGAAGGTTCAGGACTCGGAGTCAATGATACAAAACTAATCGACTTTCTTGCTGCAGTGGGTCTGTTTTCTCTTGTTGTTATAAATTCGGACTTCTCCTGAGCAGGTTTCTCAGCAGCCGAACTGTCCTCAACCAGCGTCAAGTCTTCCTCTTCCTCATCTTCCTCTTCATCTCCCTGAAAATTTTATATCAAATCAACTTGAGCAGTTTTATGTCCTAGAACTACTTCTAGACAGTATTAAATGTATGTTTTTTCAAATAAATAACTCGAATCAAGTAAACTATAAGTAACTCACGAATGTCCAGCTGGCAATTGCTGCAAGATCAGATGGTAGCTCTGGGAACGGGAACATTGTGTTATGCGAAGGTTGGCTCGTTTTCATAAAATGAGTTTACGTCATAAATCGCGCTTTATATAGGGAGCAAGCGTGTGAAACAAGCGCGCGTGGGAAACAAGCGCGCGTGGGAAACTAGCGCGCGTGGGAAACAAGCGCGCGTGGGAAACAAGCGCGCGTGGGAAACAAGCGCGCGTGGGAAACAAATGAGCGTCAGATTTCTTTAGGCTTAGGCTCAAACTATTGAATACTCATTGATTAAGTTTTTTGAATCATGAAAACATCACATATTCCAAACCTGGACTCCAGTATCCAAATTCCTAGACTTGACCAGAGAGGATTTCAATGCGCAGGAGTTTTTGCTATTTTTCTCGGATTTTGTTTTTATCTTTCATTCTGTAAAGCTCAACATAACTTATACACATGATTTGAAATAAGAATTGAAAACAGTCGTCTCACAATCAACATGTCCTTCTGACGGAACCAACTTTCTACAAGTCAGGCGAAGTGTTTGGACTCGTCATCTTTAATTGAGAACGAAGCTCATTCTGAAAATCTGGTGAGAATATGAAAGCCCACTGCCTTTTGAAAAACGGTGCAAATTATTCACTCGTGAATTTAACATTCGTGACCGTTATGATGACTTTACATGCAGATTGTCTAGCGTGTACTGGTGTCTACCTGGGGCTCGATCGCTAATCCTTGAGTGAAAACTGTTAGTAACCCCGAAACAAAGTTTCAAATTTTTATTATCTCTTGCACAAAGTTTCTAGAAAAAATGAAGCTCGTTTGCTTTTTCTTAGGAATCAGAGGCTGATCTCCATTCATGACGTTATTATAGGGTGGCCACTATTTACCCGCGGAAACGTTAACTGATTTATTTCAGGAAGTATAAGTCAGAACACTGTGTAAGTTGACTAAAAGTTTATTTATTATTATAGCAACACTTATCACGTAGTCTCTCTCCATTTGACCACTATTTGTGGCAAAGGCAGCTCCGAGACGGCTCGAGTAGGCGTCGATAGTTGCACGCAGGTAGTCTTGGACTAAACGTCCCACTACTCGACCAGGGTCTTGTTTAGAGCTTTGATACTTTGATGGTGTTTAGTACTAACTTTGCACTACAAAGTTCTCCAGATGAAGTAACCCAACGGAGACACTTCTGGTGACGACGGTTCGAATTGTCGCTTGGCATAAACGCATTCAAGTGGGTCTCGCAACCCCACCGCAATGTCTTGGTTGTGTGTCGTGGCGGGCCATATCTCTGGCACGTCCATTGAAGTTATTTTGGTATCAGTCTCCTTGAAGTTCATTCTAAAAAGAATCGAGTTATTTCTAAATCACCAGAGATTATCTTTCCAATTCATTTGTTTCCGAAAATTCACTGAAGTACTGGTTGTCTCATTTTTTAATGATATAATAACTGCACGCGTACAAGAAATCGTCGTTAAAACTGAATTTCTTGTTCACACGAGCAAAGATGGCTCAGCTTCTTTCCAACTGATAATTTGAATTTTTTGTTTTGAAAGACTCGAAAATCATGCACCATCAAACAAAATTTATTAGGCACCGGGCACTATCAAGAAATATGTTCCACACGGTGAATATACTACATATTTGTGCCCAACGGTAATTTGACATAGTCAGTATTTCAGGTAAATTGATTCAGATTATAAAAATTGAGCGCACTGTCTGGAAAGACGTGCTGCACGCTGAGTTAACATGAAAAACTGCTAGAGATTTTTGAATAAACAGATGAAGGTTGCGGGCACATCCATCCGATCAACCAAGTCGGGATCCATTGTTCGCGTTGTCTTGTAAAGGTGTGGATCAGAACCTACCAGATTGAACGGCCCTTCGCCAACTTCGACCACGTCGTTGCTTTGATTTTCAAGATGTTACTTTGATAATGTCGTTGTTCTATCTTAGAAGTGGTCCATTCTTGATTGTTTCTGGAAAAGTTCGTACAATGGAAATCGATATCTCTGTTTTTCAGAATCTGATGTTTTTCAGAATTCTGAAGTTCTCGCACGAAAAACCACGACACATCTTACACGTTAGTACGATTTCTTCCATGACAACTGTATATCCAAACATGTACAATAAGAACACTCAAAACTATAAAAAACATACAAAAATACATTCTCCTTTTTTGTTTCAAATTAATCAGAGAAGTCTGCATCAAGTTCGACAATATGAAGAACAAGCTTGCGATTTTCAGGTGTGAATTAAATCAGAAATTGAGTTTTAACGCTTGAAAGAAAAAAAGCAAAAAAAAATTTTTTTTGTTTTTTTTCGGTTTTTTTTCAAAAATGTTAGAAAAAAATTGTATAATGATTGAACAAAATTTTTTTTGTTTTTTTTTTTATTTATTCAACACACCCAATCTAATACACGAGCCTTTCAATTGATCTGTTATCGCTTCTGTCTGTAGGTCCGAGTTTTTCGTTGTTCTTCTGCGAGCTTCTTCAAATTTCTGTAACTTTTTTTGTTTTCAGTCTAGAGATCTGGAACTAACCTTTTTGTCGTTACTTTACACTACGGATAGTAGGAACCCCCGATGGAATTGAACTTGGGGGGTCTAGAGACCCCGGGGTTCCTACACCGGCCGCTTTAACCACTACACCAAGCGGCCGGCGAATGAGCTACTCTGTATCTGATATGTATCCGCTACAAGCTGTAACTAGGTGGGGTCAATGCGTGTTATGTGTTGTAGCTCACCTCAAAATAATGTTATAGATAAACTTCAAAAAGCAAAAGTGTTCAAAATTTCATTATCTTTTCAATGATGTTGAGATCGATTCACATCTCTTTCTGCATCCTTATGTAAACTCCAAAAAACTAACATTGGTGCTTGCTCAGTTTGAAATCACGTTTCGAAAAGTCTAAACATATGCATTTATTGATCAAAATTTGACTTTCACGTCGTTGATTACTCATGAAATCCGTTCTTATGTTCAGTTTTTTTTTTCAAATTGGAAAAATAAGAATCTTTTTTCGTGTTCAAACTGGTATAAAGCTCCAAATTTTCACTTAAAAGTGGATTATACTTTATTTAGAATACACGGTGACCATTAAATATGGGTCTGTCGTAAAAGCGCTGCCGCCACGTGGCACAGAAATCAATTGTTAATGTCAAATTTTCACACAATATAAAACCTTATAGGAACAAAATGTATTTATTGCTTTTTGAATCTTCCTCTTTCGGCTTCAATTACAGTGCGAAGACTCTTCGGGTATGAGTCAACCACAGCACGCAGGTGGTTGACGTCAACATCTTTCCATGCTTTCTAAAAGGCCAACTTCAAAGCTGCCAAACTGGAGTAATTTTTGTCGAGACTTTTCTTGCCATCTCTCCCCGAACGGCAAAGTCCATCGGATTCAGATCTGGCAAAGAATCTGGTCACTGAGTCGGTATGAAACTCGGAAAAGCTTCATACAATTTCTGTGTCGCGATCGCCTCATGAGCTGGGGCCCCATCTTGCTGGAACGTCCAGTGTCGGTTGTCAGTGTTTCTGGGACTTGGGTCTCGACAAAAAACTACTCCAGTTTGGCAGGTTTGAAGTTGGCTCTTCAGAAGGCATGGAAAGATCTTGACGTCAACTACCTGCGTGCTCTGGTCGACGCATACCCGAAGCGTCTTCGCGCTGTAATTGAAGCCAATTGAGAAGTTTTGAAAATCAATAAATAAGATTTGTTTCTATATGGTTATAATATACTGTGTGGAAATTTGACACTATTAAATGATTTCTACGCCACGTGGCAGCGTTTTTACAACGGACCCATACTTAATAGTCATCCTGTACATTCATTTTTTGTCATCATGTCATGTGACGATGTGGATCAGAAACTTCTATGTTTACCGGTCCTTTGCCAACGTAGACCACGGAGTCTTTCTTACCAGAGTACATAACAACACGTCTTTTCTGACCAGTCACAGATCGGACATGGAGGAACTCGTTGTTTCTATCTTTCTCTCCGTTTCATGATCAATTTCAGAATATCGAAACTTTCAGTGTTTATGACCGCATACTTAGATATTGTTTATTGTGCGTTGTTGTCTCCTTTTCTCCGACTGAATATGCTCATTTCAATCCGTGTGGCACATCCTTCCGATAGTGCCCGCAACCTTCATCTGTTTATTCAAAAATCTCTAGCATTTTTTCATGTTAACTCAGCGTGCAGCACGTCTTTCCAGACTGTGCATGGTGAATGACCACGCTAAGCAAGAAGCAATCACCTGCGACGGACACACAATAGCTGTTGTCAAGGAAACTCGCTATCTCGGGAAGATTCTGAATCACAAGATCCCACTGAAAAAGGTAACAACAAGAATGGACGAGATTCAACTTTTTCCGAAAAAATTAAAAAGAATACTTGCAGGATGGGCCGACTACAGCAACATCGAAGAGGCAACCAAACTTACCCGTGACACAGCCAAAATAAGAGAACTCTTGAGTCAGTGTGTGATTACAGCCTTACTCTACGCAACAGAATTATGGCAACTGCTTCAATCGGAGGTCGGACGACTGCAACGTACGATGAACAAGATCTGTGAAGATGCCGATGTTCGACCAGAAGATTTTGACGTCTCAAAGCTGATCAAAATAAGGGAGCTTGCATTGGCTGGCCATGTTGCTCGACAACCACCCCAACGAAGATCAAAGAAGGTCACGGAATGGTCCCCCTTGGGCAGGAAGAGGAGAGTCGGCAGACCGCCTCTGAGATGGAGTGATGACCTCAACAAAGCGAGAGACGATTTCCTCCACTTCCGATCCATGACTGGGCAAAGAAAACGTGTTGGTTTCCTGGTGCGCAAAACCCCATGGTCCACGTTGGCAAAGGACCGTTCAACCTGGAAATTTCTGATCCACGCCGTACATATTTCAAAACAAAAAAAACAAAAAAAATCTGTCAATTTTTCGATTTTTTCTGGAAAATTTGCGCAAAAATTGTATATTGAAAGAACAAATTTTTTTTTGTTTTTTTTATTTATTCAACACAACTAATCTAATACACAAGCTTTTTGATTTATCTGTTATCGCGTCTGTCTGTTGGTCCAAGTGTGTTGTTCTTCTTCTTTGACCTTGTAATTAACCTCTGTAATTCTTTTTTTTTCAGTCTAGAGATCTGGAACCAACCTTTTTGTCGTTACCTCACAGGGTGGCCACTATTTACCCGCGGAAGTGTTAATTGATATTTCGAGAATTATGAGTCAGAACACCGTGTAAATTAACAATAAGTTTATTCATTATCGTAGTAACAATTATCATTCAGTCGTGTTCAATGGGACCTCCTTTCTTAGCTATGACATCACGAAGTCGTCTCGGGTAGGCATCGATGCTCGCACGCAGGTAGTCTGTGGACAAAGCATCCCATTCGTTGACCAAGGTCTTCATCAGGGCCTCGACACTGGAGTGTGGTTTAGAGTTGACCTTGCTCTGCAAAACACCCCAGATGGAATAGTCCAATGGGTTCAGGTCTAGCGAAGACGGTGGCCATTGTTCCTTCAAGATGAATGCAGGCAAATGGGTCTCGCACCACTGTTGCGTCTTCTTTGCTGTGTGAGCTGGCGCACCATCTTGCTGGAACACCCAGTGACGTCCATTGAAGTGGTTTCGGGCCCAAGGAAGTAGATTCTGTTCCAAAATCCAAATTCGTAGACTTGACCAGAGAGGATTTCAATGCGCAGGAGTTTTTGCTGTTTTTCTCGGATTTCTGGATTTTGTTTTTATCTTTCATTCTGTAAAGCTTAACATAACTTATGCACATGATTTGAAATAAGATTTGAAAACAGTCGTCTCACAATCAACATGTCCTTCTGCCGGAGCCAACTTTCTGCAAGTCAGTCGAAGTGTTTGGACTTGTCATCTTCAATTGAGAACAAAGCAAAACTCAAATTTGTCTTCTTCCAAAGAAGTCAAAGCCTGAAACCATGAACGACCATCGGCCAATTTTAATAATCTCCATTCCAGCGAAGATCTTCACCTCCATCGTGACAAAAATAAATGAATGGAGCTTCGTTTCTGAGATTCATGAAAAATAGTGATTTTTGCTCCCTACTTCCATTCCTGTCGAGAAATATACGCATATATGTGCGAGAAAGAAAGACTTCAATTTTTCTAAGAAAAAAAAACCAATTAGAAAGATATTCACTCTTTTCTTAGTGACTTCCATCAGTTGAACAGAACAAATACAAATCATTTATTTCATTCACACTTCTTATCGTGTTGTGGTCTTTTCGAGTTCAATTCTTTCTCCGCTGCTTGTTTTGCAATGGCCTTAAGGCGCATAATTCTGGCAGCTCTGAGATCCCACACCAGATCTTCGATCTGAAAACAACCCTTTATTTCTTTTAAAAAACTCTTTACGAGCGTTACTAACACGTATCCCGTAAAAATCGATTCCAGAATCAAACGTCACAACTTTTTTTCAGCTCAACACATTCGAAATCGCTTACCTCGTGGGAAGAAGGTTCAGGACTCGGAGTCAATGATACAAAACTAATCGACTTTCTTGCTGCAGTGGGTCTGTTTTCTCTTGTTGTTATGAATTCGGACCTCTCCTGAGCAGGTTTCTCAGCAGCCGAACTGTCCTCAACCAGCGTCAAGTCTTCTTCTTCCTCATCTTCCTCTTCATCTCCCTGAAAATTTTATATCAAATCAACTTGAGCAGTTTTATGTCCTAGAACTACTTCTAGATAGTATTAAATGTATGTTTTTTTCAAATAAATAACTCGAATCAAGTAAACTATAAGTAACTCACAAATGTCCAGCTGGCAATTGCTGCAAGATCAGATGGTAGCTCTGGGAACGGGAACATTGTGTTATGCGAAGGTTGGCTTGTTTTCATAGAATGAGTTTACGTCATAAATCGCGCTTTATATAGGGAGCAAGCGTGTGAAACAAGCGCGCGTGGGAAACAAGCGCGCGTGTGAAACAAGCGCGCGTGGGAAACAAGCGCGCGTGTGAAACTAGCGCGCGTGGGAAACAAGCGCGCGTGGGAAACAAATGAGCGTCAGATTTCTTTAGGCTTAGGCTCAAACTATTGAATACTCATTGATTAAGTTTTTTGAATCATGAAAACATCACATATTCCAAACCTGGACTCCAGTATCCAAATTCCTAGACTTGACCAGAGAGGATTTCAATGCGCAGGAGTTTTTGCTATTTTTCTCGGATTTCTGGATTTTGTTTTTATCTTTCATTCTGTAAAGCTCAACATAACTTATACACATGATTTGAAATAAGAATTGAAAACAGTCGTCTCACAATCAACATGTCCTTCTGCCGGAACCAACTTTCTACAAGTCAGTCGAAGTGTTTGGACTCGTCATCTTTAATTGAGAACGAAGCAAAACTCAAATTTGTCTTCTTCCAAAGAAGTCAAAGCCTGAAACCATGAACTTTCTTGTTCACACGAGCAAAGATGGCTCAGCTTCTTTCCAACTGATAATTTGAATTTTTTGTTTTGAAAGACTCGAAAATCATGCACCATCCAACAAAATTTATTAGGCACCGGGCACTATCAAGAAATATGTTCCACACGGTGAATATACTACATATTTGTGCCCAACGGTAATTTGACATAGTCAGTATTTCAGGTAAATTGATTCAGAATATAAAAATTGAGCGCACTGTCTGGAAAGACGTGCTGCACGCTGAGTTAACATGAAAAACTGCTAGAGATTTTTGAATAAACAGATGAAGGTTGCGGGCACATCCATCCGATCAACCAAGTCGGGATCCATTGTTCGCGTTGTCTTGTAACGGTGTGGATCAGAACCTACCAGATTGAACGGCCCTTCGCCAACTTCGACCACGTCGTTGCTTTGATTTTCAAGATGTTACTTTGACAATGTCGTTGTTCTATCTTAGAAGTGGTCCATTCTTGATTGTTTCTGGAAAAGTTCGTACAATGGAAATCGATATCTCTGTTTTTCAGAATCTGATGTTTTTCAGAATTCTGAAGTTCTCGCACGAAAAACCACGACACATCTTACACGTTAGTAAGATTTCTTCCATGACAACTGTATATCCAAACATGTACAATAAGAACACTCAAAACTATAAAAAACATACAAAAAATACATTCTCCTTTTTTGTTTCAAATTAATCAGAGAAGTCTGCATCAAGTTCGACAATATGAAGAACAAGCTTGCGATTTTCAGGTGTGAATTAAATCAGAAATTGAGTTTTAACGCTTGAAAGAAAAAAAGCAAAAAAAATTTTTTTTGTTTTTTTTCGGTTTTTTTTCAAAAATGTTAGAAAAAAATTGTATAATGATTGAACAAATTGCATCAAGTTTGACAATATAGAGAACGGGCTTGCGATGTTCAAATGTGAATTAAACCAGAAATTAAGTTTCGCTGCTTGGAAGAAAAAAAGCAAAAATATTTTTTTTCGTTTTTTTGAAAAACTTCAGAAAAAAAAATCGTATGATAATTGAAAATTTTTTTTGTTTTTTTTTATTTACTCAACACAACTAATCTAGTACACAAGCCTTTTAATCTGTTATCGCGTCTTCGTCTGTAGGTCCAAGTTTTTCGTTGTTCTTCTTCGACCTTCTATAAATTTCTGTAATTTTTTTTGTTTTCAGTCTAGAGATCTGGAACTAACCTTTTTGTCGTTACTTTACACTACGGATAGTAGGAACCCCCGATGGAATTGAACTTGGGGGGTCTAGAGACCCCGGGATTCCTACACCGGCCGCTTTAACCACTACACCAAGCGGCCGGCGAATGAGCTACTCTGTATCTGATATGTATCCGCTACAAGCTGTAACTGGGTGAGGTCGATGCGTGTTACGTATTGTAGCTGACCTCAAAATAATGTTATAGATAAACTTCAAAAAGCAAAAGTGTTCAAAATTTCATTATCTTTTCAATGATGTTGACATCGATCCACATCTCTTCCTGCATCCTTATGTAAACTCCAAAAAACTAACATTGGTGCTTGCTCAGTTTGAAATCACATTTCGAAAAGTCTAAACATATGCATTTATTGATCAAAATTTGACGTTCACGTCGTTGATTACTCATGAAATCCGTTCTTATGTTCAGTTTTTTTTTCAAATTGAAAAAATAAGAATCTTTTTTCGTGTTCAAACTGGTATAAAGCTCCAAATTTTCACTTAAAAGTGGATTATACTTTATTTAGAATACACGGTGACCATTAAATACGGGTCTGTCGTAAAAGCGCTGCCGCCACGTGGCACAGAAATCAATTGTTAATGTCAAATTTTCACACAATATAAAACCTTATAGGAACAAAATGTATTTATTGCTTTTTGAATCTTCCTCTTTCGGCTTCAATTACAGTGCGAAGACTCTTCGGGTATGAGTCAACCACAGCACGCAGGTGGTTGACGTCAACATCTTTCCATGCTTTCTAAAAGGCCAACTTCAAAGCTGCCAAACTGGAGTAATTTTTGTCGAGACTTTTCTTGCCATCTCTCCCCGAACGGCAAAGTCCATCGGATTCAGATCTGGCAAAGAAGCTGGTCACTGAGTCGGTATGAAACTCGGAAAAGCCTCATACAATTTCTGTGTCGCGATCGCCTCATGAGCTGGGGCCCCATCTTGCTGGAACGTCCAGTGTCGGTTGTCAGTGTTTCTGGGACTTGGGTCTCGACAAAAAACTACTCCAGTTTGGCAGGTTTGAAGTTGGCTCTTCAGAAGGCATGGAAAGATCTTGACGTCAACTACCTGCGTGCTCTGGTCGACGCATACCCGAAGCGTCTTCGCGCTGTAATTGAAGCCAATTGAGAAGTTTTGAAAATCAATAAATAAGATTTGTTTCTATATGGTTATAATATACTGTGTGGAAATTTGACACTATTAAATGATTTCTACGCCACGTGGCAGCGTTTTTACAACGGACCCATACTTAATAGTCATCCTGTACATTCATTTTTTGTCATCATGTCATGTGACGATGTGGATCAGAAACTTCTATGTTTACCGGTCCTTTGCCAACGTAGACCACGGATTCTTTCTTACCAGAGTACATAACAACACGTCTTTTCTGACCAGTCACAGATCGGACATGGAGGAACTCGTTGTTTCTATCTTTCTCTCCGTTTCATGATCAATTTCAGAATATCGAAACTTTCAGTGTTTATGACCGCATACTTAGATATTGTTTATTGTGCGTTGTTGTCTCCTTTTCTCCGACTGAATATGCTCATTTCAATCCGTGTGGCACATCCTTCCGATAGTGCCCGCAACCTTCATCTGTTTATTCAAAAATCTCTAGCATTTTTTCATGTTAACTCAGCGTGCAGCACGTCTTTCCAGACTGTGCATGGTGAATGACCACGCTGAGCAAGAAGCAATCACCTGCGACGGACACACAATAGCTGTTGTCAAGGAAACTCGCTATCTCGGGAAGATTCTGAATCACAAGATCCCACTGAAAAAGGTAACAACAAGAATGGACGAGATTCAACTTTTTCCGGAAAAAATTAAAAAGAATACTTGCAGGATGGGCCGACTACAGCAACATCGAAGAGGCAACCAAACTTACCCGTGACACAGCCAAAATAAGAGAACTCTTGAGTCAGTGTGTGATTACAGCCTTACTCTACGCAACAGAATTATGGCAACTGCTTCAATCGGAGGTCGGACGACTGCAACAAACGATGAACAAGATCTGTGAAGATGCCGATGTTCGACTAGAAGATTTTGACGTCTCAAAGCTGATCAAAATAAGGGAGCTTGCATTGGCTGGCCATGTTGCTCGACAACCACCCCAACGAAGATCAAAGAAGGTCACGGAATGGTCCCCCTTGGGCAGGAAGAGGAGAGTCGGCAGACCGCCTCTGAGATGGAGTGATGACCTCAACAAAGCGAGAGACGATTTCCTCCATTTCCGATCCATGACTGGGCAAAGAAAACGTGTTGGTTTCCTGGTGCGCAAAACCCCATGGTCCACGTTGGCAAAGGACCGTTCAACCTGGAAATTTCTGATCCACGCCGTACATACTTCAAAACAAAAAAAAACAAAAAAATCTGTCAATTTTTCGATTTTTTCTGGAAAATTTGCGCAAAAATTGTATATTGAAAGAACAATTTTTTTTATTTATTCAACACAACTAATCTAATACACAAGCTTTTTGATTTATCTGTTATCGCGTCTGTCTGTTGGTCCAAGTGTGTTGTTCTTCTTCTTTGACCTTGTAATTAACCTCTGTAATTCTTTTTTTTTTCAGTCTAGAGATCTGGAACCAACCTTTTTGTCGTTACCTTACAGGGTGGCCACTATTTACCCGCGGAAGTGTTAATTGATATTTCGAGAATTATGAGTCAGAACACCGTGTAAATTAACAATAAGTTTATTCATTATCGTAGTAACAATTATCATTCAGTCGTGTTCAATGGGACCTCCTTTCTTAGCTATGACATCACGAAGTCGTCTCGAGTAGGCATCGATGCTCGCACGCAGGTAGTCTGTGGACAAAGCATCCCATTCCTTGACCAAGGTCTTCTTCAGGGCCTCGACACTGGAGTAGAGTTGACCTTGCTCTGCAAAACACCCCAGATGGAATAGTCCAATGGGTTCAGGTCTAGCGAAGACGGTGGCCATTGTTCCTTCAAGATGAATGCAGGCAAATGGGTCTCGCACCACTGTTGCGTCTTCTTTGCTGTGTGAGCTGGCGCACCATCTTGCTGGAACACCCAGTGACGTCCATTGAAGTGGTTTCGGGCCCAAGGAAGTAGATTCTGTTCCAAAATCCAAATTCGTAGACTTGACCAGAGAGGATTTCAATGCGCAGGAGTTTTTGCTGTTTTTCTCGGATTTCTGGATTTTGTTTTTATCTTTCATTCTGTAAAGCTTAACATAACTTATGCACATGATTTGAAATAAGATTTGAAAACAGTCGTCTCACAATCAACATGTCCTTCTGCCGGAGCCAACTTTCTGCAAGTCAGTCGAAGTGTTTGGACTTGTCATCTTCAATTGAGAACAAAGCAAAACTCAAATTTGTCTTCTTCCAAAGAAGTCAAAGCCTGAAACCATGAACGACCATCGGCCAATTTTAATAATCTCCATTCCAGCGAAGATCTTCACCTCCATCGTGACAAAAATAAATGAATGGAGCTTCGTTTCTGAGATTCATGAAAAATAGTGATTTTTGCTCCCTACTTCCATTCCTGTCGAGAAATATACGCATATATGTGCGAGAAAGAACGACTTCAATTTTTCTAAGAAAAAAAAACCAATTAGAAAGATATTCACTCTTTTCTTAGTGACTTCCATCAGTTGAACAGAACAAATACAAATCATTTATTTCATTCACACTTCTTATCGTGTTGTGGTCTTTTCGAGTTCAATTCTTTCTCCGCTGCTTGTTTTGCAATGGCCTTAAGGCGCATAATTCTGGCAGCTCTGAGATCCCACACCAGATCTTCGATCTGAAAACAACCCTTTATTTCTTTTAAAAAATTCTTTACGAGCGTTACTAACACGTATCCCGTAGAAATCGATTCCAGAATCAAACGTCACAACTTTTTTTCAGCTCAACACATTCGAAATCGCTTACCTCGTGGGAAGAAGGTTCAGGACTCGGAGTCAATGATACAAAACTAATCGACTTTCTTGCTGCAGTGGGTCTGTTTTCTCTTGTTGTTATGAATTCGGACCTCTCCTGAGCAGGTTTCTCAGCAGCCGAACTGTCCTCAACCAGCGTCAAGTCTTCTTCTTCCTCATCTTCCTCTTCATCTCCCTGAAAATTTTATATCAAATCAACTTGAGCAGTTTTATGTCCTAGAACTACTTCTAGATAGTATTAAATGTATGTTTTTTTCAAATAAATAACTCGAATCAAGTAAACTATAAGTAACTCACAAATGTCCAGCTGGCAATTGCTGCAAGATCAGATGGTAGCTCTGGGAACGGGAACATTGTGTTATGCGAAGGTTGGCTCGTTTTCATAGAATGAGTTTACGTCATAAATCGCGCTTTATATAGGGAGCAAGCGTGTGAAACAAGCGCGCGTGGGAAACAAGCGCGCGTGTGAAACAAGCGCGCGTGGGAAACAAGCGCGCGTGTGAAACTAGCGCGCGTGGGAAACAAGCGCGCGTGGGAAACAAATGAGCGTCAGATTTCTTTAGGCTTAGGCTCAAACTATTGAATACTCATTGATTAAGTTTTTTGAATCATGAAAACATCACATATTCCAAACCTGGACTCCAGTATCCAAATTCCTAGACTTGACCAGAGAGGATTTCAATGCGCAGGAGTTTTTGCTATTTTTCTCGGATTTCTGGATTTTGTTTTTATCTTTCATTCTGTAAAGCTCAACATAACTTATACACATGATTTGAAATAAGAATTGAAAACAGTCGTCTCACAATCAACATGTCCTTCTGCCGGAACCAACTTTCTACAAGTCAGTCGAAGTGTTTGGACTCGTCATCTTCAATTGAGAACGAAGCAAAACTCAAATTTGACTTCTTCCAAAGAAGTCAAAGCCTGAAACCATGAACGACCATCGGCCAATTTTAATAATCTCCATTCCAGCGAAGATCTTCACCTCCATCATGACAAATATAAATGAATGGAGCTTCGTTTCTGAGATTCATGAAAAATAGTGATTTTTGCTCCCTACTTCCATTCCTGTCGAGAAATTTACGCATATATGTGCGAGAAAGAACAGCTTCAATTTTTCTAAGAAAAAAAACCAATTAGAAAGATATTCACTCTTTTCTTAGTGACTTCCATCAGTTGAACAGAACAAATACAAATCATTTATTTCATTCACACTTCTTATCGTGTTGTGGTCTTTTCGAGTTCAATTCTTTCTCCGCTGCTTGTTTTGCAATGGCCTTAAGGCGCATAATTCTGGCAGCTCTGAGATCCCACACCAGATCTTCGATCTGAAAACAACCCTTTATTTCTTTTAAAAAACTCTTTACGAGCGTTACTAACACGTATCCCGTAGAAATCGATTCCAGAATCAAACGTCACAACTTTTTTTTTCAGCTCAACACATTCGAAATCGCTTACCTCGTGGGAAGAAGGTTCAGGACTCGGAGTCAATGATACAAAACTAATCGACTTTCTTGCTGCAGTGGGTCTGTTTTCTCTTGTTGTTATGAATTCGGACCTCTCCTGAGCAGGTTTCTCAGCAGCCGAATTGTCCTCAACCAGCGTCAAGTCTTCCTCTTCCTCATCTTCCTCTTCATCTCCCTGAAAATTTTATATCAAATCAACTTGAGCAGTTTTATGTCCTAGAACTACTTCTAGATAGCATTAAATGTATGTTTTTTCAAATAAATAACTCGAATCAAGTAAACTATAAGTAACTCACGAATGTCCAGCTGGCAATTGCTGCAAGATCAGATGGTAGCTCTGGGAACGGGAACATTGTGTTATGCGAAGGTTGGCTCGTTTTCATAGAATGAGTTTACGTCATAAATCGCGCTTTATATAGGGAGCAAGCGTGTGAAACAAACGCGCGTGGGAAACAAGCGCGCGTGGGAAACAAGCGCGCGTGGGAAACTAGCGCGCGTGGGGAACAAGCGCGCGTGGGAAACAAATGAGCGTCAGATTTCTTTAGGCTTAGGCTCTTTGTTTATGATCACGATTTGTGATAGATACTGTAGTTTCAGTTCGGATCAATATTTTTGAGTGCGCTTTTCGAGTAATATTAATCCAGTATCAGATTCTGATCAGAGGATCAACGTAAAAGTGAACAAAAGCTAGAGATACATGTTTCAAATGTCGGTGTTTCCACTATCCAACCACTGGTAGGTCGACGTTAGAGCAGAGAATGAATTCGTGAAATGTACGACGGTGAGTGAAAACACTATTCACTTAGGTTTCTTAGCCACCGGTTCAGCTGAAACTTTGTTCAGAAAGAAAATTTCTGTGTTCTGAAAAAACTATCACAAATTTTGCATTCTTCCAGCTTCCGACTTTAATAATTTGTCTTAGACTAAAATTCAGTCTTTTGAAACGACTTGAAAAACACGTTTTATACAAAACAAATCAGTATTGGTGAGTATTGGTGAAAACAAATCAGTATTGGTGAAACAAATCAGTATTGGTGAGAAAGTTATTGAACATTGCTTCTGAAATGTTCTAGAACCTTGTTTCCCGAATGTTCTAGAACCCTTGTAAATTGTATATGAGACGTTTCACGAGAGAATCGACCAGAAAGTGCGCTAGGCTTCCCGTGGACTGTTTGGTCTCAAATTTTGTGTACCAGTAGTTTCTGATGCGCTGAACCCAAATATGTCAGTTTCGTTTTGTTTGGTCCTACAAGCAGCATTCAGTACTACCTGGAAAACGGCGTTTTTCAACTTTTAGACAGTCGTAACTTCTTTCAAAAACATTCAGTTACGACGATATTACATGACGGTGTTTGTAGCATCATTTTGAATCGATCTCTATAAATTTTTTTTTGGAAATTATCGATTGATTTTTTCGCGCATCACATTTCTGCTCATAACTTTTTTTGTAATCACATAGGGTACTTCATTCTATTTCCAGTGGATAGAGAAAAAATATTTTCTCCGAATGGTTACAAAAAATAAAATTTTTAGTTATTTATACGATAAAATATTGGTCATTGAAAAAAATATTTTCTGTTTCTGTCCTTCAAAATGACTTTTTCAACAATTTCAACCGTTTAAATGTATTTTTTCATCAAAAAATGATGTAGTAACGAAATTCGGAACAAAAATCATCATAGTTTCCGAGATACGGTGCTCGTTTTTTTGTTTTCAAGTTCAGACATTTCTATCTCAGACACAACATTTGAAAATTCTCATTTTCTATAACTTATAATCATGAACAGACCTAGATCTTCAACCTGACGTTGATCGTTTTGTATCCCGTCGAAAATTAAAAAAGTTATAACCGATTTAGGAGACCCTATGAAATCACAGGTTTATCATCTTTTTTTTATCCTCAAAATCAAAAAGTTCACACTTTTCCAGTTTTATTTTGTTCAATCCGTTTGTTTTATAAAAACTTGAATTTTTCAGTAAAAAATACCTGATCATAGTTTTTGAAACTTATGTTATGTTGTTAGGTTGTCGACTTTGTGGTTGGTATACGATGTAATATCCAATATATTTATTGTAGTGGTTAGGATGGCTTCTTGGTGCTGGCGTCTACTGGTGTAGAGACTTACATCTCTAGATGGGACTGACTAGACGATACACGTAAAGGCACATCAATATCTACACGTACATAATACAAATGGGGTATAACTTCTAATCTCCCAAACATTTCCCCTTCTAAAAACAGAAAAAGGATGGACACTCAACCCTGAACAGGAAATGACCTTCAGCGTAATTGGGATCCAGATTTGAGACCTAGCCAGATGTGTTAAGCAGGTCGAGGGATGAAGTTTTCATGTAGAAAATTTTTGCACGTTTTTTGTTACAAGCGAGATATTTTAATTTAAAAATTTTAAACTCCAAAAATGAGTGACCTCTCGCACGACACAATTAGATCCAACAGAAAAAAACAACTAGTGGGGTGGTGGAGTGGTCGAAGGTTCTGCGTTCGAACCGAGAGGTCTAGGGTTCTATTCCATCCACTGACGACTTTTTGGTCATTTTTTTGCACTAAAAGTTGAAAAACGCCATTTCCCAGGTAGTACTACATTGTGCTTGTAGGACCAAACGAAACAAAACCGACATATTTGAATTCAGCGCTTCAAAAACTACTCGTACACAAAATTCAAGACCAAACGGTTCACAGGGAGCCTAGTGCACTTTCTGGCTGTTTTTGGTCGATTCTCTCGTGAAACGTCTCATATGAGACTGAGTTTTGTGTTAATAAAGACTGAGATAGTTCTTCTTTTACATTCGACACCTGATACTGATACTACACGGACGTACGAAGAGATTACAACTGTGTGGTTATTTGAAACCGTCATAACTTTCTCATTTTTGCACGGGACACATAACAACTTCAATAGTGCTGTAGACTGAGGTTTCATTCATGATATTGATTCTAAAAAACTAGTTTGTTCTAGTAGTCTTCGAGATGAATCACCGTCAATCTGCTCTAAAACGAAAAAAGTGAATACTGTATCTCAAAAACCGCGATGAAAATTGTTTCCAAATTCGATTCGCTTTTCTTTCGAAATTAGAATATGATTCCGTTAGTGAGAATATACAAAAACCTCTGACACATTTCATTCTGATCGATTGAGTGTGATCACATTACTATAACTGCAGAATATTTTCGGAAAATGAGATGTTTGAACAGAGTTATGAACATCTAAAAATTGAAAGGTGCCAAGTTTGAGACAGTATTGCAAGACACTGTCAAAATCAATCAGAGTGAAACTGACATTTTTGAATTCAGAGTACGAAAATCTACTAGTACGCTAAGGTTTGGACCAATCGGTTCACGTAGAGCCTTCGTTGATTCATTCGCGAAACGTCTCCTAAGAATTTTACAAACAAGACGATAAAAAAAACGTACAGGTCTCTGAACTTTGACGAATTGATCGATAGTTTTTAAAACCCAGAGATTGATGAGTATCCCGCGGATGCCATCAGCTTTGTTGTTCCATTCGGTGTTTTGATAAAGTTTTCCGGAAATGGTTTTCAGAAAACATATGTATGATGTTTTTGAAAAAGTCTGCAAATATTTTTGGTTTTCTCCATTGTCCTATTATCAATGATCTCTCATCTTGTATGAGTGAATCAAAACATTCTTATTGTGAAAAAATCAGCAGCATCAGTTCTTCAATTGAGAGAAATCACAAAAATCATGTTTATTGCAATCAATTCGGAATGGTAAACACAATAATCAATAAACTACATCACAGTTATCTGTTTTTGAAGGCTAAATCACAACCAGGAAAAATCCCAAATAAACCAGTAGGGAGTGGTGAAAGATGATAGAAAAAAAAACTTCGATGTAGTGGGAATAAATCAATAATGGTCTACTTTGTAAGAAAAAGAGGTTTTCTACGATAGTACGTGGTGCAAATAAAAATCAAAAAATTACCATATGCATAAAATTTCGATATGGTTGTTCCAAAAATAAAAACTGGAAATTTCTGATAATCGATTGGTAGACGTTTAGAACATGGCCAAATCTGCAAATGGATCTTTCTTAGCTGCTGGTTTCTGAGTTGTTCTTGGTACTGGTTTCGGAGCGGCAGAAGTTGGGCTTGTTATAGTTCTGGCTGACACAAATGAATCCCACTCATCGTCTTTTGATGTAGCCTGGAATCGTCTCTTGGAAAAATATCAGTAGCAAACGTTCTACGCTTCAATGTGATCAATCGTCTAAAAATGTCATTTTTCATGTTTGCAAATGTCTTGAACCGTTAATTTTCAGTGGGCAAAGGTTATTCACTCGTATGCGCTAAGCGGTATGAGACTGTCTCTTCTGAAAACGTATTGCTAACAATGTTCCAGAGTTATCAAATTTTTGAGCATGGTGGGCTTAATATGTCAATTTTTAAGAAATTAGTAAAACATGGTTATCAGATTTTACAAGCACGGATGCCTGACATTGGCAATTTTTCTGAGCACAATGACGCCGAAATGCCAACCTTCATGAACTCCTTGAGGTTAAATCGTCCTCTTTCTCTGAGGTTAATTTGAAAATGTGAAAGGTTCCCCCTGATTCCTAGAATCAGGATTTTTGCATATATTTTCTTATCATAATCAAGAATTACCGCTGCTGAAGTGCTTGTCTTGTTCTGAGCTTCGAATCCCCACAGCTGTTGTGACTGTTGTTGCGGAGCCGGAGCTGGTGCTGTTGAACTTCCAAATATGTCAAATGGCTGCTGTTTAATACCAGAAGTGACTGTTGGAGAGTTGACAGCAAATTGCTGAGTTGGAGCAGTTTGGGGAAGCTGAAAACAAGAATACTTTTTTTCAGTGATTTTGAATAGTGAAATTATGGAATTTTCATGAATAATTTCTCAGTATTGAAACCATTGCATTACATTTCCAGTTGATCAGCTGTGGAACTTGTTATGGTTACTTGAAAAAACATCAAGAATCTTTGAATTTCATCAGCAAATCAACGATGGACGAAAAAGAACTTACACTGTCCCCAAGACCCATAAGATCGAACAAGTCGTTAGCGTTACTTGTCCCAGTCGATGACGCCGCTGGAGCCGGTTCATCTCCAAAATCTATAAGTGATGGTACATCGACAATTGGCTTTGCGACCTCTTCTTTTCTTGGTTCTTGGAGGACAGAAGTCTTGGGTTTGGTGTCATTCGGGTTGTTGAAATCTGAAAAAAAGCAATATCTTTGTATTTTCACTAAATTTAGTTTTGTGACGTCTGAGATTCTTTTTCTTTACAAACACCTCTCCGAGATTGAGAAATCTCACCAAAAGTCTTGTTTTGCGGCTCTGAGTTGTTGTCGTTGGTGTTGAATCTGTACTCGTTACTGTCGTAGCGGTTGTTAGAATCATAACGGTTGCTGTTTTTTGAGTTTCCATAACTATCGTTGTAGTTGCTCGATGAGCTGTATGAAGAGCTGAAGGACATGCCACCCGACTCCGAGCCGAATCCTTCATACTTCTTTTTGCTGACCGATGACGCGTTTTGTCTCTCAGACTGAAGTTGTTCTGGGTCGTCTATCAGTCTCAGAATCTCTTTGGCTCGGTGGTTAACTGCAAAAATGATTCACATTCAGAAATGGGAAAATTTTCGAACTCATATGAAATCAATAAATACTCACTGCTCTTCACACTGTTATTGTCAGCAGTATCGCTGGAGTAGAACGAGGTGAATTGTCTGACAGTGTCACGATTGTATTTTATTTTCTCGATTGCCCGATCGGATCCGTTTTTCAGAAGATAGTCGATGATCAACAATCCCTGCAAAATTTTCAAAATTTTCATTTTTCTGAAGCGGGAATGACAACTAAACGGTGTGCTCTAAGAAGGTTTCATAGTTTGCGAATACGGAACTGATCTGCAATGATGTCAAAAATTTTTATGTTGCTTTTGTTCCCAAATTATATCACGTAAAACTTTGTAAAATGGTTAATTTCGTATCTGAATTTAAATCTTTATCACAAAATAATACATTCACAGAGTTTTCGCGCTTCATTTTATGAAAAAAACTAACGTAGCGGTTTTCGAGAACGACTATATTGTTTTCAAAGCAGTAGGAAATACTGGAATTCACTAGAGGAAGTGGGATTTGTGACTTTTTGACTCATCAATGATCGAAATAACCTTGTAATACTGATGTGGTCGGAGTCCTTTAGTTTCCATTCTCGTGAAGAGGCAAGCCAAAATTTCTTTCGATTGGAAGTTCCTGAAAGTTGTTTCTTTGAACTCAGAAACTCAGTTTAATTTTTTTTTCTGGAAAGATTCTAACGAAGATATGTAATGAATTCTTTTGTGGAACTCTATTTGACTGATTCCCATGTATTTCAAAACTATCTTTCTTCGAAGTCGACGACGCTATCATTCAGATAGGAAAACTCACGAAAAAGTTTGCTGAGAAATTTGTTTCAACAGGGTTCCTGATGGTCCCCACTTGTCGGTCGACGTTGCTTCATTGATGATTTTCCCTTCTTCTGAAGCAGGGTTGAAATAGTCATTTCTGAAAGTTCATGGTTAAAAATAGCAAAAATGAATTCAACTCACATGCTCTCTTTGACACGTGAAACATCGTCTGAGTTGACAATTTGGTTGATTTTGTTCTGTACAGTATTGGCGAACTGCAGCAAAGACATCGTTCCAAGTCTGTAATGAATTATCGTCAGCGAGACCGGTCAGCAGGATGCAGCAAGCAATAACAATGAACGTATTGACGAAATGGTATCGATCGATGGAATAGACAGAAGGTGTTCTATAATGCAGGAAATCGATGGAGTGTTGGAATGCTAGCGAAGCTGGAAATTTGTAGTACATTACATATAATTTTATGTTGTCATGCGCACGAATGCCACTGGATAAGTGTATTCGATTACTAATCTTTCAGCGCTGATATGGAAGTCGGATATTTCTTATTATTTTACTTTGTTTCAGAACTATCTCAACAAACTGAATTTGAGCATTGTTGAAATGAATGTCATAATATTTGGAGAGAGTGCACTATACTTCGAAGTTATGAAATTTTCGAAGTTTTGTTTCAAGTTTTTGTGAAAAAGTTCTGCTTCAACTTGAGAATAACGAGAGAAATGAACAACTTCTGTAAAGAAGTGAGTTAGATTATCAGTTTATTGGTAGTGTTGATAAGCAAGAGTTATTCATGATCAAAAAATGAAAAAAATCAAAAATCTTTCAAAGTTTAAATTTTATTTCAAAATAACAAAAAAAACGTATTGAATACCGAATAAGGAAGGGGGTGATTAATTTATTTGATCAATCGATCGAGTCTCGTAGAACGGTGAGAAACAGAGAATGTGAAGGGAATCTGTATGGTAAATAAAAGGCCAGCACAAGAAAAAGTGGTCGTTGCAAACGCGCTCCATTGTGTCGCCATGTTATTTTGTCGCAGTGCTAACTTTTATTGTGATGTGAGTTGGAAACGACTGGAAAACAAATGAAATACATGTTCAAAACTACTAAAATAAATAAAAAGTAGTTTGAGGGAAGTTCCCAATTACCTATTCGAAACAAAAATGAGTTACTAAAAGTAATAACTGTTTTTTTCTTCAATAATTTTTCACTTTTTAATGTTTTGCAAAAAATGAAATTATGCTCTATGTGAAAGTTCTACTTTTACCAGGAATTTTGAAAAAGATTAGCGAGATTTCCTACTTCAATTTTTAAAAAATAAAACTAGGATTTTTATGACTTTTTTGTTTAGAAATAGGTGAAATTTCACAATACAGTCACAAAGCAACAACGGGATGTTTCACAAACTTGATGAGAAGTGAGATAAAAAGAAGCAGCGAATCACCTTTCTGGATCTTAATTTTCTCTTTTCTGCGTCAGAAGTACTTGTTAAAGCTACTAAAAGGAGATTAATGTGTTTCGCCGGCAAAATACACGGATTTACGAAAAATTCACGGGAGTCCTTCGATTGCAGATATTCGTCATGATGTATTATTCATACGATTTCTGGAGTATGTACAAACTTGTTTTCACACCTGAGAGGTTCATGTGAAAACAAACGAGATAAAAAACTACATCTTTGGGAAAGAGAAACAAATTTGTTTCATCTCATTTCCGATTGCATTACTTCAAAGAATGAAGAAATTCACATGCAACTTCAGGAAAAAAGAAAAAAATACGTGTGAAACTTGAATAAAGCGTTAGATTTACTTCCCACAAAGGTCACGAGCAGCTCACACTCCCAGTAGCAAGAGAGAAAATGTGTGAGAACCATTTGTTGAGAGTATTAATAAGAACAATAAAACAGGGGCGTTGGACCCATATGACGCTATAAAATTGGGTTTTTGATGGATGGTCCGGTTGACGTAACAAGAATAAGATTCACCCAGATTTAGTGAGCGTGGGAGATTTTCCAGAGAAAAGTTATTTCTGGCTGAACTTGAGTCGATAAAGTGTAACTATCCGCGAGCGTTGGCGTGATTTTCATGACATTTGCCGATTTAGTTTTTCTCAATCTCTCCAGTTACAAAGCAGCAGCTAGTTGAGATTGAGCTTTAGTTGTATGAAAAAAAAGGTTAAAGCAAAGATTTTCGAGAACATAGAAAATGAACTCTCAGATATCAAATCATAAAAATTCAAAAATAAAGAAACCAGTAAATTGGTTCAAGTGGTCTTCTGTGACTGCAAGTCTACGAGTTTGAAACCACTCCTTTTGCATGTTTTTTTCTGCATTTTCCTTTTTTAGACCACCAAAAAACTGACCTCAATTAAATGTTTCCAGAATTATTGGTTTTAATATTTCATTTTTGTTACGAACTGCAAAATACTTAATGATCACCCTTTCAAGATTAGGAAGTAATTGATAAAACTAAGTAATCAGAGCACAAATGCTTGCGTGAATCAGCAGTTGTAGCAAAACTTATCGAGAACAAGTTATCTTACAATGACTCAATATTCTTTTCTAGAAACTCACCTTATCAAAACTGAAACAAAGTTTTGCTGAGGGAGAGCAAAGAGGACTCTGCTGCAACTCTCTAAAGTACAAAAAACATGAAGTTTTGCTTTCTCACAGTTCAATTTCATCCATGAGTCATGCTGCTATCGAAAATGATGTAAAATTCGTTTTTCATGATTAGGTGAATTGAGTTTTTCTCTAATCAAAAAAGGATTTGTGAATTGAAGACGAAAATAAAACTGATGGATTATAAATTTGAATCAATGATGCGAGAAAAGCTCAAGAGATGAGTAGCTCATAAAAATGAATGTGAATTTCCCTATGTTTTCAGCACCAGTCATTATTCAAATCCCTCGACTGTCTCCTGCCTGGAAAAGCTTCTGCCAATTCTGAAAACATATTGCTTAACCTTGTTATCAAAACAAACTCGTTTATGTTTGGGACACGAGACTGGAGCTGACTATTCAGTTTTCAGTTGTTTAATCCTGATCTTCAAAATGATTCTGTTGAAATTTTATTCACAAAAAATTGTCCATTTATACAACTGTTCATGTTTCTAGAACAACATCAAAAACTGTGTGGTGACTCTTTGCGAAAGTCCTGAGCTAATTTATATATCAAACAGAGTTGAGATCTGGAAATCCTGAAAATTGTTAAGAAGATCGGGAAAAGCATCTCAAATCACCTGGTTTGCACTATAAAAGAGACTGAACCATATCGACAGTACCCTTTCATAGTACAAAAAAAGTAACGAGATCGAGAAGGTGGGGTGAGGGATTGGAATGTATAGATTTTGTAAAGATCCACACGATTAAACTCACAGATCGAAGTAAATAATTGGAAACCTCTCTAGTCCTGCCTTGCATTATGCAAAGTACTGAGCACACATTGACAGTACTTTTGCATAGTACAAAGCAGGTCATTCAGAAGTGGTGGTCGAGATGTTGACTACAGTGGGTTATGCTTTGTCAGCACAAAGAGGGGAAGGGAATTTCGCAATGTTGCGAACCCGAGAGTTGCACTTACTTTGTAGTCTGTGACACAGAGTCGGTCGGAAGAAACCATTGTGAGATAATAATAGTTGCTGAACGTTTAGTACATCGTGTACATTTTCGATGACACACACTCTCACATACAAAAGTGACGAATGCGAACAGTTTACAGTATGAGTCACCCGCGTGTGCTAAACCGGAATCTAAGTACTTTGTCGCTTATGCTTATGTTAATTTTGCTGATTTGCATATTTAGACTGTTTGGACTGAACGGTTTGGGATTCCATTGTTTCATGTGATGTTCACACGACTGAGGTTGCATGGAAAAAAGTTGAAAGCGGAATTTTCTCTCGAAATTGAGGTCTAATGAGCTTATAATAGTTGTATGGGCTCAGAAAAAAAACTGTGAAAAAACTTATCAGGAAAATATGTCAAAAATTTCTCTGGTTATGAAAATATTTTTTGAGAGTCTCAAACCAGATAATTGTTCCAAAGATGTTCAAAAACATTACATCGGTTGTTAAAAACTCATAATAACATCTATTTCTATAATTAAAAATGTCTTCATTTGAACACAAAAATGTCAAAAACTCACCGTTTCTAGAGAACCGAGTCGAATATTTAGATAATGGGGGTATAGAAACAGAAATAATACAGAAATAAAAGCATCGGTGTTGTGAGATGGCTACCAGTGAGCGTGAGGGGGCCAGTAACCCGTGTCTGTTTTATACAAGCGGTGAGTCATGTCCTGAGGGGAACGCCCACATTGGGAAAGAGGCATCATTTATTTGCCCAAACATTCGGTTTTCGAAACCTGGATGTTTTGAAACACATGCTCAGCGAGAGTGAAAATGAGTAATCTAGAGTGGGCGAGAAGAAGTATGCCTATTTTTTAGCGGTGAACATTACGAATTTTTTGCGTCTTCTGCAAAAATGACTTTTTAAAGCTTAAGAATACATTCATAATTAATGAAATTGCAATGGTGATTTTGAAAAATATGTTTCGTTATTTCCTCACTTTTAGTTCATCTAGTTCCAAACACCACGCAAGATTATGTTCGATTTATAAAAATCCCAATTTCATTATTTTGCTACGTGAATTCTCGCTGCAAAAGTAATTTTCCTGCAAACCCCAAGATCAAATAAGGATAGATTCACGTCTGAAGACGCAAATAACAAATTATACTTCTTAAGAAATGCGGAAAAACAACTGAAACATAAGTCGTCTTCAATATTTCAACCATTGAAAACTTTTTTTTCAGAAAACCAAGCAATAATTATTAAAATCAAATCATGGAAAAATCTCTCTATCTGATAGAATTCTGTCGAAATTCCCGAACATTTCTGCAACAGGTGTGAGTAAGGTCGTATTTCACAAGGAGCGTCTTTGTTTTGACCTATAGCATATTTCGAAACATGCGTGAGTCAGCATGCAAAATGAGTCATGCAGGCTCCCTCGGGCTGACGTATGAGAATTCTTCCAGATTATAATTTGCAAAGCGACGTTGTGACTTCTTATCAGACAATCGTTTTCCGGATGTTGATGGCAACATTTTGAATTTCAACACAACGAAAATACTAAGTTATCATGTTTTAAAAACGAGAAACTGTTGAATACTACTGGAATTTGACTCGAGAGAAGAAAAAACAGTGTAAATCACTTCTGAAATTGTATTTTTGTATATTTTTGTACCATTAGGAACTCTCAATCATTATTTTTCAGAAAATTTCATCTTTATAGTGTGAAACACTTGAAACACACTAGACAGTTTTTCATGAAATTTGAAATGATTTAAACTTTTGATTACCATGATTTAAAGCAAATCGAAAAAAAAAATCTTGAGCGAGTAGGAAGAAAGAGCGAATGAACTTGGACGAAAACGATGCAAACTGACTTTACAAACTAAAATTTCCCTTCAACCCCAGTTTCTATTTGTAGTGATCAATGATCACAAATCCTGTTTTCTGATAGAGTTGACATTCCCATGAGAAAGCTTTCTCATACTTTTGCATTTCCGCCGCACCAAATGTATTATTGTTGGTGATAAAAGCATGTTTGAACTGATAACCAGACATTGTTCGGGTTTGATTCGACATGAAAAGTTCGAGAAAGAGAGTGGTACAAGTCACAGAGTGTGTTTGTGAAGAAATAATAAGACACAACGTGAAGGGAACTCATTAAACTGTGGTTTTTCATCTTGATTGTCGAATTTGACAAACTGACTCTGTCCAATTGGTCTGGTGGCGTCGATAGATCGCACATCGTGCCCTTCATTTCCAGTAATGTTTTGAATCAAGACAAACAGACACGTGAAAGTAAATAAAGAGACTATTCGTCGAAATTATGTTTGATGACGTCGGTTTTTGATTTTGTGAGTCATCAATGAAGTATGATACAAAAAATCTAACTAATCGAAATTCGGAATTTCGCATCGTTGAATCTTGTTTGAATGATAGTGTTCAATTATTGAAAAAGCATGAACAAGAAAAATGTTTAGTTTTTTTCTTCATGAGCTTAAGGACAATCTTCAAATTGAACTGAGTACTGTCGAAAGCGACAAAAGTTATTCTGACAAAATTTTTGACAGAAGTTCTGCTTCAGAATGAATTTTGTTCTCAGTCTCTTGGTCCTGGAAGTTCCACAGATAGTTACTGCTACAAAATGTTCTTGAATGGAGATTATCCTCCAGAATATGTCCTCTTGCAAAATCCAATGTATTCCTGTAAACAACTTTCTTCTCAACAATAAACGTTCATATCGCAAGGTTGTTAGATCAAACACGTCACTCTCTCACACGACGTCTAATTTCGAAATGCGTTGAACAAATGTCACGTTTGGCATTCGAATGAAAACAGGAATGGTTTATTTGTTCGTCATCAAAAACAGTTCGAATGATAGTGTTTATTTTTTGGGAAATAAACATGGATGACCTCAGGTCTGATTTGAGCACATCGCTTTTTCACATGAAGTTGTTCACCTCACAACCTCACATTTCTTTTTCAAATTTTTCATACCAAACACTGAAATTTGGTTATATTAACCTGGAATGATCAAGAAAAGTCATTCAAATATCGTTCTTGTTCCTTTTAAAAGAAACTGCAGACCGTTCGCTCAGAATTTCCACATCTCGACAAAACCGTTAATCTGAATATCTCACATTTGAAAAAACTGATAATATTTGGGGTTTTTCATGATGTCCGCTTGTCGTTGAAACAGTTCTACAAAAATTGTGTTCAATATAGTGAATTATCAATTTCGACAGATTTATCAGTGAGAATTCATACATAAATCTAGTTTTCCTCATTTTTCTGCTTATAGAAATAGAACACATTTGTATAGTTCGTGTACACTTCATTTGATTTTCTGTGACATGTATTCAATGAAATGCATTTGTAGTTTCTGTAAATGTGTTTGTCATCATCGTCACATTTCGTCAAGGCAGATGAGGCTGTTACATCACGCTGTGTGGTTTTTGTATTCTGAACAATGAATAGCAGTCAGCTTTTAAAATTTAAAGTTTCCAAATGTGCTGGAATATATTGGAAAAGTAAGGTAGATCAAAAACTTATATCCTTACTACATTTGACAAACAAGTAGAAAATCTTGAAGTGACTTGGGAGTTTCGGAATTCAAAAATCGGTGTACGTTTGAAAAAATGTTTGTTTGCACTCAACTTTGGGGTTATTTCAGCAATGCTGGATGAACTGTTAGAATGTCGAATGAGTATCCAAATTTTTCATAACAAATTTCATTCATCATTATCTTAACAATGCACGATAGTGATGTCATATAAATTGGCCACCAGCGTCTATGACTTTTTGCCAACTTTGACGTAGTTTCTCAATGTCATGGCAATACCAGGTCTCGTCGTGTGATTGGAAGAAGTTGCGGAGTGCGGACTGGACCTCGGCTTTATGGCAGTAATTATTTCCATCTACAGATTGTTGAAATCCAGAAAACAGTTAGGAATCAGATGAGTCTAGATCGAAACTATATGGTGGATGGTGAAGGATGGTCCAACCTTATCCGATTAGCTCAGTCTTAGTTAATTTACTAACGTGGGGTCGAGTGTTGTCGTGTCAAAGATAGATTTGTTCATCCACTCAGTGAGTAGAAATACGATGAGTCTTGAGGACTCCTAGCTGTCTTTGTTGTTGAATCAAAAGATTTTCAAAATTTGGGCAATGACAAAAAGGCGTTGTTCGTGTGTCCATGGGTACCGGTACATTTGTTGACTATCATACTCGTAGTGTTCCGCAAGCGTCAATGAATGATGAATCTGTCAAAAGCCGGAGTTGAAAAAATCAAAATCCAGAAAAATGTGAAATATTTCACAGTTCTGTTGAATTCATACAAAATCTTTTCAGTGATCATAGAAACAAGTTTCATCGGTAAAGAAAAAGCAGAAGAGAAAAACAAACTTTACCTGAAAATGGAAGAAAAAATGTTTTTGTAGGTCTTTACCCACACGTTAAATGGAACCTAGGTGTAACTGTTGACTACGTTGTAGAAAGAAATGATCATGATACAGCAACTGTGCTGGGCTCACTCTCTTGCTGAGTAACATGCAAAAGAATAAAAATGTAGAGGAAGATGTAACTTTTAGGAAAATTGTTGAATTTCAGAGATGAGGAATGATACATCCACATACATCCGGTGGAATTAAGAAGTCACACAGCGCGAATGTGGAAAGAAAATGCGGAAGACCGTTCTTTCGGAGAAATGAGAAAAAAAAACAATTTTTTCTCAATTGTCGCGAAAATATGATCAATTTTATGTGAACACCAAGTTTGAACAGACTTATACAGTTCAAAAAATGGGAAAGAGTCACACAAATGCTATTCAGGGTTATGAAACAAGTTTCTAATGTAAAGAAAAAGCAAAACCGAAAAAAACCGACTTATTCTCAATGAAAATTTTATCTTTTTTTAAATATTCCAAAAAATGCCATGAACTTAGCAGCTAACGTAAGAATAAACGTTGGGAAACGTGCAAAAACATTTTTTACCACAGTTTATTTGTAACACAATTATCGATAGTTCAACTTTTTGCCTTTGCTTGTTGTCTGGTGGATCAGTTCATGCATTTTCTCGTAGCCAAAACTTCACAAATTAACAGAAAAATCGTAAAACTCAAAAAAAAATGCGGGAAAATGAAAATATGTTTAAAATGTGACCTTTTTTGAGTTTGAGGTGAAAAAATTATAATCGGAACAGTGTTAGTCCGATGATTTTCATTTCATAATAATGTTTTGGGAGCGCGGAAATTTTCATCTGACTAATTTTCGCAAAAACCTTCAAACTTGAGAGAATTTCATAAAGTTCCCGGCAGTTCATAACAATTTGTATGAGTCTTATAATTATTCCTGCCGCACCCTGTACTAGCAGACAAGGCATTATTGCCTTATGTTTGGTGAAGACTATTCCGGGCTCCCGTTTGGTTGAAGCCAGAAAGGTGAAGAAATAAAAAAAGATGACGGAGCTGAAAATGTCTGCCGACAAAAAACTATCATTATTAATCAATTAATCAATCGACAACCTAATAGTCGAGATGAAGATTTACCTCATTGTTTTTTTTTCATCTGTATGCCGAAAATTTGAAAAAAACGAATGCTGTTCTGAGTTTTGAACATTGTGTCCCTTTGTCAGTTTCTATACAAAATTAAAGGGTTATCCACTCTTTTCATGTTGTGTTCTGAACACAACAGTTTCAAAAACTTGGATCGTGAGCTCAGAGAAATTTTCAGCAGAGACAAATAATTTGGACACCTTGAGTGTACTTCATGTTTTCTTTCCTGTCAACAATATACTGAATTTTCTCGGTGTTGTATCAAGTTGCCATCATCGCAATTTCTCATGACAGAGTTTCAAAACGGTTTCAGCACGTTGGCAATGCATTGTCATTTTTGAATAACTCACAGAATTTTGTTCAATTTCTGCTTCTAGTGGTTGCACTAGTGATTGACTATGTTTATACAAGATCGGGAAAACGTCAGAATAAAGTTTCAAAAATTTTAGCAATGTTTTAGAACGTTCTCGCGTTTTGACCAACTGGTCATTGATCTATTGGGTTCGATCGCCCTTATCAGTCAGAACTGAACTGCAAAGTGAACAAACAAACAAACAAGCGGACTTGTCCACTCAACAAGTTCACTTCTCACCAAGTTCATTCACACGGTTATCTTCCATCGCGGACTGAGACTATCCACCATTGCTGACCAGACCCGACAGCACGTCGACACCCAACGGCATGACGGTTCAGACTACGACACATTCAAGCGGTAAGTTTTGACGACTTCCAGCAAATTCAACAGTTTTATTCAGATTCCAAACTACGTTGGCAACACACAAAGTTTTTCCTGCTGTCTCAACATGCTCTCTTAACAAATCGAAGTCATCCTGACTCGTCTGGAAACTTCAGCCGTGACTGGATAGCCGACATGAAGTACTCGTGTATATATACCACGTGGTGAGTAGAAAAGAAATTTCACTCCAAATTGAAATTTTAGTGTAAAATCTGATAAGATATGTATATTTCTCTTCTTATGCGCAAAGACAAAAAATACTGAATTTAAATATCTCTGCATATGAAGACACACAGTGGTGTTGTGATTGTGATTATTGGTAATCATCGATCACTGATCTTTGACAACCCATGTAATCAGTACTGAAAAGCAAGGTCCACGAACAAGTAGAGACGGAGTCATTTTTCTGCTTTCAACTGATGTAAAGACGAATCAATGTCTCCTGACAGTTTCACCATGTTTGGATAACCTACGTGAAGCTTGACGACTCATTCTTCATGAAGGGCTGGGATTATCCATCGTGGTCGACATCGTGGAACCAGGTTACGTCGCCTTCTACCAACACCAGGAGCCATGTCATCAGAAGAAGACACAAATCTTGCAAATCTCAAAGAGTGAGATTAACCGATGTTCAACACAACGAAATGTATACATTCAGGATTTGAAACACAGCGAGTTCTGCGTCGACCTGATGTAAACACTGGTCAATGTCTCTGACGGTGTCACCATGTTAGGATAATCGACGTGAAGATTGACAACTCACTCTTCATGAAGGCCTGGGACTATCCGCCGTGGTTGACTTCCGGAAAACGGAGTAAATTAACTTCTAAGAACGAAAAGTCACCTGAAATCGCGATCTTCGACAACAGTGGAGTCGAGCAGTGAGAGCTGTAATTGACATGAGAATTGATCATAACTGTCCTCGAGGTGAGTAAAGTCAAAATAGCAGTCGCAAGCGACGACATATGGACTTCTTCCCCAAGAGCTCATTCAGGTTGTGATCACTCTCAAAGCTTTACACAAACACCTTGTTCGAATTTTTTCTGGTTGAGAGAGGAGAGAAAGGAGAGAAAGGACTAGTGGAATAAATGAGGTGAGTGGAAGTCAACCGTTTGAAGAATAAACTTCGAATTTTGTCAGTTTTTTGAAGTCAACTGTTCAGAGCCAGATCTGTCAAGCTGTCTAAACTCGTTGGTCATCTTCAGTCCGGGACCTATCTTTGGCGTCTAACAGGTAACCTGGCCAAACAATTATCCCCATCGCATATAATGCAACGTGTTTTGATATCTGATGTGTCTCTGTATTTTATCCTCGTGTAATTCTGTCAATTTTGTAATGAGTGCGAAATAGAAAAAGAGTGAAATAGTGAGAGAGAAAGAGAGGGAGAGGGAGAGGGAGAGGGAGAGAGAGAGAGAGAGGGAGAGAGAGAGAGAGAGAGAGAGAGAGAGAGAGAGAGAGAGAGAGAGAGGGAGAGAGAGGGAGACGGAGAGAGAGAGGAGGACGGAGAGAGAAAAAGAAAGAGAGAGACGGAGAGAGAGAGGGAGACGGAGACGGAGAGAGAGAGAGGGAGACGGAGACGGAGAAAGAGAGGGAGAGGGGGATGGAGAGAGAAAAAGAAAGAGCGAGACGGAGAGAGAAAGGAAGAGAGAAAAAAAGAGGAAAAAGATAGAGAAAGATGGAGAAAATGAAGAAGTAAAAAAGCAGAATAGAGCTCCCCATGGGTAGAGCTGAATAGAGCTCCCCATGAGTGGAGCTCCACATGGGTGGAGCTCCTCATGGGTGGAGCTCCCCATGGGTGGAGCTGAATTTAGCTCCCCATGGGTGAAGCTGAATAGAGCTCCCCATGGGTAGAGCTCCCCATGGGTGGAGCTGAATAGAGCTCCCCATGGGTGATGCTGAATTGAGTTCCCCATGGGTGAAGCTGAATAGAGCTCCCCATGGGTGAAGCTGAATAGAGCTCCCCATGGGTGATGCTGAATTGAGCTCCCCATGGGTGGAGCTGAATTTAGCTCCCCATGGGTGAAGCTGAATAGAGCTCCCCATGGGTAGAGCTCCCCATGGGTGAAGCTGAATAGAGCTCCCCATGGGTGGAGCTCCCCATGGGTGGAGCTGAATTTAGCTCCCCATGGGTGAAGCTGAATAGAGCTCCCCATGGGTGGAGCTGAATTTAGCTCCCCATGGGTGAAGCTGAATAGAGCTTCCCATGGGTAGAGCTCCCCATGAGTGGAGCTGAATAGAGCTCCCCATGGGTGATGCTGAATTGAGCTCCCCATGGGTGAAGCTGAATAGAGCTCCCCATGGGTGGAGCGGAATAGAGCTCCCCATGGGTGATGCTGAATTGAGCTCCCCATGGGTGGAGCTGAATTTAGCTCCCCATGGGTGAAGCTGAATAGAGCTCCCCATGGGTAGAGCTCCCCATGGGTGGAGCTGAATTTAGCTCCCCATGGGTGAAGCTGAATAGAGCTCCCCATGGGTAGAGCTCCCCATGAGTGGAGCTCCACATGGGTGGAGCTCCTCATGGGTGGAGCTCCCCATGGGTGGAGCTGAATAGAGCTCCCCATGGGTAGAGCTCCCCATGGGTGGAGCTGAATAGAGCTCCCCATGGGTGATGCTGAATTGAGCTCCCCATGGGTGAAGTTGAATAGAGCTCCCCATGGGTAGAGCTGAACAGAGCTCCCTATGGGTGAAGCTGAATAGAGCTCCCCATGGGTGAAGCTGAATTGAGTTCCCCATGGGTGAAGCTGAATTGAGCTCCCCATGGGTTGAGCTCAACTATGAAATTATTGAAGTGAGGATGATGATGACACTTGTTATTGTCCTCACTTCAAGTTTTTTTCACTTTTTGCGACATCTTAGAATGAGTTGAGCTGTTCATAGCTCCTCATTCGTTCCTCCGGTGGTTGAAGTGAGGATAATGACATTTGTTATTGTCCTCACTTCAATTTTTCTCATTTTGTAAAGTTGTGGAACATATTGAGTTTGAGTTCAGCTCCTCGATTAAAAAACATCGGATCGCACTATGTGTGCATTTTTAAATCCACCGTAGAGGACTGAATAGAGTATAGAGCTGTTTATAGCTCCTCATTCGTTTCTCCGGTGGTTGGAGTGAGGATAATGACAAATGACAAATGTCATTATCCTCACTCCATTCTTATAAACTGCTTAAAAAATACCTAAGTGACAGAAATTGCGAGAATAAATGCAGAGCTGGTTGTAGCCCCTTACTTGTGTGTTGAAATTTGAAGTGATGATAATGACCGCCCCTCTTTTCCACTATTTTTTAAAATATGTATTGTTCTGTTTTCGAGCTGATTGGAGATTTTTCATCTGTTGTATTTGTCTTGTATAATTGTTGGCCCGAATTCTTTTTTTCGAAATGTGTTTTTGTATCGTTCAGATTTATTTCAATAAATGTCTCTGTTTCAAAGTTTTGTTTTGCCGCGGAATATCATTTTCTGACTGAGAGAAGACTGTTTTTCTACACTCTACATAGTACATCTGTTGTTGTATTAGACTGTCGGGAAGGTTTTGATAACTTTTTCAAATGTTTATTTCTAGAAGGGTATACTATTAATGAAACGATCATGGACTTCATAGCGCTCAACAATGTAATGCTATTGTTTGTGTAACTTGCATATTCCTTTTTTGTAAAAAAAAATTGATAGTGATTTGAAGTACATACATGACACGATTTCTGCTGTTGTGACAATTTTTGTTTTTGATGTTTTATCTCGTCCGAGATGAGTTGGATCAAAACAAACTGTATTGTTGCTAGAAATTATTGACGAAGAAAACGGTGGTAGAGAAAATCCATCCATTCAATTTCCAAATTTTCCCGCCACTTCTTGAGCAACGAGTGAGAAGTGCAAGAACGCTGGTGATAAATTTTTTGAATTTTCAAGCTGAGCGATTGACCGTGAACTTTTTATTCCCTGAATTTTTGGACTTTGTCCTACAAGTCCCTACTTTTGATTCATAATTCTGATCAAACTCTGTGAGATCATGGATCACCCATCTTCCGAGCTTTTTTTGTCAATGAACCCGAGATTCTTAGCAACAATGAGAAGATCAAAGCCAACGTGCGCTCCGATTCACGAGTTCCACCATATGGGTCAGCATCCACGGCTTCACGTAGCTCGTCCGTATCCTTTCTCGGATTGGTGACCTGACAACGGATCATCTTCGAGGTTGTCATTCTTCTCATTGTATTGGATGTAGCATTTGTTGACTGTACGAGCAGACAAGGCACTATTACCTTACGTTTGATAAAGACTACCCTGGGCTTTCTTTTTGTTGAAGTCAGAAAAGTAAAGAAAAATAAAAAAAAATGACTGAATTGAAAATGTCTGCCGACAAAGGAAACTATCATTATTAATCAATTAATCAATTGACAACCTAATAGTTATGATGCAGGAATACCTTGCAGGACTACGTTGTAGAAAGAAATGATCATGACACAGCAACTGTGCTGAGCTGGGCTCACTCTCTTGGTGAGTAACATGCAAAAGAATAAAAATCTAAAGAAAGATGTAACTTTTAGGAAAATTGTTGAATTTCAGAGATGAGGAATGATACATCCACATACATCCTGTGGAATTAAGAAGTCACACAGCGCGAATATGGAAAGAAAATGCGGAAGACCGTTTTTTTCGGAGAAATGAGAAAAAAAAACAATTTTTTTTCAATTGTCGCGAAATTATGATAGTTTTTATGTGAACACAAAGTTTGAACAGACTTATACAGTTCAAAAAATGTGAAAGAGTCATACAAATGCTATTCAGCAATTTTGGAATGAGTTTCTATTGTGAAGAAAAAGCAAAACCGAAAAAACCGTCTTTTTCTCAAAAAAAGTTTTATCATTTTTTCTTCAAAATTTCCAAAATTGTCATCGACTCAGCACCTAAGGTAAGAATATAAGAATAAACGTTGGAAAAGGTGCAAAAACTTTTTTTCACCACAGTTTATTCGTAACACAATTATCGAGAGTTTAACTTTTTACCTTTGCTTGTTGTCTGGTGGGTCAGTTGTTGATGGGCCGTGGTCGCGCATCTGATACCTGAATTTCGTTGTGAGCTACCGTAGAGTGTCAGAAACTAACCTTTGCCTACGGACAGTGGATCCGCCCCGAGAAGGGATCGAACTTGCTTGTCTTCAATTTTTTCGCGAAATATCATATTTCTCAGATCTGAATTTTATATCACATAAGGGTTAAGACCAGTGCGCCGTAGACGTTTTTCAAAATCGTTTAATCACGCATTTTCTTGTAGCCAAAACGTTACTTATTAACAGAAAAGTAGTAAAAATCAAAAAAAAAATTGCGGGAAAATGAAAATAATTTTAGAATGTGACCTTTTTTGAGTTTGAGATGAAAAAAAGCCTAGTCGAAACAGTGTTACCCCGATGACTTTCATTCAATTTTAAGATTGTCAAAGAACACTGGATTTATGTAGAATCTTTTGAGTTATCGCGAGTTTTGGTTACCTTGCGACATGTTGTTTTGGGTGCGAAATATTTTTATCTGTGTAATTTTTGCAAAGAACCTTTAAACTTGAGAAAATTTCATAGAGTTCCCAGGAGTTTATAACAATTTGTATAAGTCCTATAATTATTCCTGCCGCACCCTGTACTAGGCATAGGCATGTTGTCAGTCATTGGCAGTCGATTGGCAATACCTCTTCTCCATTGACAATAGTATTGGCAATTGATTGGCAATGCTAATGGCAATGCAGTTTGTTATAACACCATCTTCAACGTCAAGAAGGCTTAGAAATCAAAATTCAAGTCAATTGCATTGCCAACAGACTGCCAATGTTTTTAGAAATGGAAAAGAGGCATTGCCAATCGACTGCCAATGATTGGCAATATGCCCATGCCCATGTCGCGAAATTATGATAGTTTTTATGTGAAAACAAAGTTTGAACAGACTTATACAGTTCAAAAAAGTGTGAAAGAGTCATACAAATGCTATTCAGGGTTATGAAACAAGTTTCTGTTGTAAAGAAAAAGCAAAACCGAAAAAAACCGACTTATTCTCAATGAAAAGTTTATTTTTTCTAAATATTCCAAAAAATGTCATGAACTTAGCAACTAACGTAGGAATAAACGTTGGAAAACGTGCAAAAACATTTTTTACCACAGTTTATTTGTAACACAATTATCGATAGTTCAACTTTTTGCCTTTGCTTGTTGTCTGGTGGATCAGTTCATGCATTTTCTCGTAGCCAAAACTTCACATGTTAACAGAAAAATCGTAAAAATCAAAAAAACAAATGCGGGAAAATGAAAATATTCTTAAAATGTGACCTTTTTGAGTTTGAGGTGAAAAAATCATAATCGGAACAGTGTTAGTCCGATGATTTTTATTTCATAATAATGTTTTGGGAGCGCGGAAATTTTCATCTGACTAATTTTCGCAAAAACCTTTAAACTTGAGAAAATTTCATAAAGTTCCCGGGGGTTCATAGCAATTTGTATGAGTCCTATAATTATTCCTGCCGCACCCTGTACTAGCAGACGAGGCATTATTGCCTTACGTTTAGTGAAGACTATCCCGGGCTCCCTTTTAGTTGTAGCCAGAAGGTAAAGAAGTAGAAAAAGATGACGGAACTGAAAATGTCTGCCGACAAAAGAAACAATCATTATTAATCAATTACTCAATCGACAACCTAATAGTTACGATGCAGGGTTACCTCATTGTTTTTTGATCTGTATGCCAGAAAAAAAACGAATGCTGTTCTGTTTTTTGAATATTGTGTCCCTTTATCAGTTTCCATACAAAATTTAGGGTTATCCACTTTTTTCATGTTGTGTTCTGAACACAACAAAACTTCAAAAATTTGAATCGTAAGCTCAGAGAAACTTTCAGCAGAGACAAGTTATTGTTTTCTTTTCTGTCAACAATAAACTGAATTTTCTCGGTGTTGTATTGTAACATTATAAGCCTTTACGGTGCTTATATGTTATGAAGTTCAACATGTCTTTGTAGAAACCTTTATTGTCGACAAGGTTGGGGTCTGTGAGACACCTCGTAGCGTCAGCACAGAGACATGGAATTATGGTGGTGGTTGGTCATAAGGGGGCGTACATCTGTATAACACAACTGTGGAGAACATCTGTGGTACATGAAAGGATCCGACTTTAATGGTAAACACAAAGTGCTCATCTTAGTAAGATGATGAGGTGGCACTGGTAATGGATCACTGTTTACATCGTCAGTATTGTACAGGGGGAATAGGACCTTACAGTATCAAGTTGCCATCTTCTTCGCAATTTTTCATGAAAGAGCTTCAAAAAAGTTTCAGCACGTTGGCAATGGATTGTTATTTTTGAATGACCTACAGAATTTTTTTCACTTTCCGCTTCTAGTGGTTGCATTAGTGATTTACTACGTTTATAAAAAAGCGGAAAACGTCAGAATGAAAATTCAAAAATATTAGCAATGTTTTAGAACGTTCTCGCGTTTTGACCAACTGATCATTGATCTATTGGGTTTGATCGCCCTTATCAGTCAGAACTGAACTGCAAAGTGAACAAACAAACAAACAAGCGGACTTGTCCACTCAACAAGTTCACTTCTCACCAAGTTCATCCACACGGTTATCTTCCGTCGCGAACTGAGACTATCCACCATTGTTGACCAGACCCGACAGCACGTCGACACCCAACGGCATGACGATTCAGACTACGATACATTTCATTCAGTAAGTTTTGACGACTTCCAGCTAGTTCAACATTTTTTATTCAGACTTCAAACTAAGTTGGCCACGCACAAAGTTCTTCCCGCTGTCTCAACATGCTCTCTTAACAAATCGAAGTCATCCTGACTCGTCTGGAAACTTTAGCCGTGATTGGATAGCCGACATGGAGTACTCGTGTTTACATACAACGTGGTGAGTAGAAAAGAAATTTCACTCAAAATTGAAATTTTAGTGTAGAATCTGATGAGATATGTATATCTCTCTTCTTATGCGCAAAGACAAAAAATACTGAATTTAGATATCTCTGATTGTGAAGACACACAGTGGTGTTGTGATTGTGATTATTGGTAATCATCGATCACTGATCTTTGACAACCCATGTAATAAGTACTGAAAAGCAAGGTCCACAAACAAGTAGAGACGGAGTCATCTTTCTGCTTCCAACCGAAATCAAAACGAAACAATGTCTTCTGACAGTGTCACCATGTTTGGATAACCGACATTAAGATTGGCGACTCACTCTTCATGAAGGGCTGGGACTATCCATCGTGGTTGACTTCCTAGAACCAGGTTACATCGACTTTTTCCAACACCAGGGTCCATGTCATCAGAACAAGGCACAAATCTTGCTACTCTCAAAGAGTGAGCTTAACCGATTTTCAACACGATGAAATTTATAAATTCAGGTTTTGAACCACACTGGATTTTGTGTCGACCTGATGACAACACTAGCCATTGTCTCTGACAGTGTAACCATGTATGGATAACCGACATGAAGATTGGCGACTCACTCTTCATGAAGGGCTGGGACTATCCATCGTGGTTGACTTCCTGGTACCAGGTTACATCGACTTCTACCAACACCAGGGTCCATGTCATCAGAACAAGACACAAATCTTGCGAATCTCAACAAGTGAGATCAACCGATTTTCAACACAATGAAATGTATACATTCAGGATTTGAAGTAGAGCGAGTTCTGCGTCGACATGATGTCAACACTAGCCGTTGTCTCTGACAGTGTCACCATGTTTGGATAACCGACATGAAGATTGGCGACTCATTCTTCATGAAGGACTGGGACTATCCATCGTGGTTGACTTCCTGGAACCAGGTTACATCGACTTCTACCAACACCAGGGTTCATGCGTCGACCTGATGTCAACACTAATCATTGTCTATGACAGTGTCATAATGTTTGGATAACCGACATGAAGATTGGCGACTCACTCTTCATGAAGGGCTGGGACTATCCACCGTAGTTGACTTCCTGGAACCAGGTTTCATCAACTTCTAGCAACACCAGAGGCCATGTCATCAGAACAAGACACAAATCTTGCGACTCTCAAAGAGTGAGTTTAACCGATTTTCAACACGATGAAATTCATAAATTCAGGTTTTGGACTATACTGGATTTTTGTTTCGACCTGTTGTCAACACTAGTCAGTGTCTCTGACGGTGTCACCACGTCAGGATAACCGACGTGAAGATTGACGACTCATTCTTCATGAAGGGCTGGGACTATCCACCGTGGTTGACTTCCTGGAACCAGGTTTCATCAACTTCTAGCAACACCAGGGGCCATGTCATCAGAACAAGACACAAATCTTGCGACTCTCAAAGAGTGAGTTTAACCGACTTTCAACACGATGAAATTCATACATTCAGGTTTTGGACTATACTGGATTTTGTTTCGACCTGTTGTCAACACTAGTCAGTGTCTCTGACGGTGTCACCACGTCAGGATAACCGACGTGAAGATTGACGACTCATTCTTCATGAAGGGCTGGGACTATCCACCGTGGTTGACTTCCTGGAACCAGGTTTCATCAACTTCTAGCAACACCAGGGGCCATGTCATCAGAACAAGACACAAATCTTGCGACTCTCAAAGAGTGAGTTTAACCGATTTTCAACACGATGAAATTCATACATTCAGGTTTTGGACTATACTGGATTTTGTTTCGACCTGTTGTCAACACTAGTCAGTGTCTCTGACGGTGTCACCACGTCAGGATAACCGACGTGAAGATTGACGACTCATTCTTCATGAAGGGCTGGGACTATCCACCGTGGTTGACTTCCTGGAACCAGGTTTCATCAACTTCTAGCAACACCAGGGGCCATGTCATCAGAACAAGACACAAATCTTGCGACTCTCAAAGAGTGAGTTTAACCGATTTTCAACACGATGAAATTCATACATTCAGGTTTCGGACTATACTGGATTTTGTTTCGACCTGTTGTCAACACTAGTCAGTGTCTCTGACGGTGTCACCACGTCAGGATAACCGACGTGAAGATTGACGACTCATTCTTCATGAAGGGCTGGGACTATCCACCGTGGTTGACTTCCTGGAACCAGGTTACATCGACTTCTACCAACTCAGGGTCCATGTGTCGACCTGGTTTCAACATTAGTCATTGTCTCTGACAGTGTCACCATGTTTTGATAACCGACGTGAAGATTACCGATTCGTTTTTCATGAAGGGCTGGGACTATCCACCGTGGTTGACTTCCTGGAACCAGGTTACATCGACTTCCACCAACTCCAGGGTCCATGCGTCGACCTGATGTCAACACTAATTATTGTCTGTGACAGTGTAACCATGTTTGGATAACCGACGTGAAGATTGGTGACTCATTCTTCATGAAGGGCTGGACTATCCACCGTGGTTGACTTCCTGGAACCAGGTTACATCGACGACACCAGGGTCCATGTCATCAGAACAAGACACAAATCTTGCGAATCTTAACGAGTGAGATCAACCGATTTTCAACACAATGGAATGTATACTTTCAGGATTTGAAGTAGAGCGAGTTCTGCGTCGACCTGATGTCAAAACTAGCCATTGTTTCTGACAGTGTCACCATGTTTGGATAACCGACATGAAGACTGACGACTCATTCTTCGTGAAGGGCTGGGACTATCCACCGTGGTTGACTTCCTGGAACCAGGTTACATCGACTTCTACCAACATCAGGGTCCATGTCATCAGAACAAGACACAAATCTTGCGAATCTTAACGAGTGAGATCAACCGATTTTCAACACAATGGAATGTATACTTTCAGGATTTGAAGTAGAGCGAGTTCTGCGTCGACCTGATGTCAAAACTAGCCATTGTTTCTGACAGTGTCACCATGTTTGGATAACCGACATGAAGACTGACGACTCATTCTTCGTGAAGGGCTGGGACTATCCACCGTGGTTGACTTCCTGGAACCAGGTTACATCGACTTCTACCAACATCAGGGTCCATGTCATCAGAACAAGACACAAATCTTGCAAATCTCAAAGAGTGAGATTCATCGATTTTCAACACAATGAAATGTATACATTTAGGATTTGAAATGGAGCGAGTTCTGCGTCGACCTGATGTCAACACTAGTCATTGTTTCTGACAGTGTCACCATGTTTGGATAACCGACATCAAGACTGACGTCTCATGCAATCGAAATATCTGTCAACAGTGGAGTAGAGCAGTGAGAGCTGTTTCTGACATGAGAACTGATCACTCCTGTCTTACGAGGTGAGTAAAGTCAAAGTAGCAATCGCGAGCGACGACATATGGACTACTTCCCTAGGAGCTCATACATGTTTTGATCACTCTCAAAGCTTAGCGCAAACACCATTTTTGAATTTGTTTCTGGTTAAGAGAGAAGAGGGACGACTAGTGGGGTATATATAAAGTGAGTGGAAATTAACCGTTTGACGAATCAAATTCAAATGTTGTCAGTTTTCTGAAATCAACTGTTTAGATCCAGACCTGCCGAGCTGTCCGAACTTGTTGGTCATCTACAGTTTGGGACCCATAACTTATGTCTAACAGGTAACCTAGCCGGTGATTCTCACCATCGCATATAATGCACCGTGTTTTAACATTTGATGTCTCTGTAATTTTATCCTCGTGTAATTCTGTCAATTTTGTAATGAGTGCGAAAGAGAAGAAGAGAGAAAGAGAGATGAAGAAAGTGAGAGAGAGAGAGAGTGAGATAAAAAAAAGAAAGAGAGAGAGAGAGAGGGAGAGAGAGAGGGAGGGAGGTAAAGAGAGAGAGAGAGAGAGAGAGAGAGAGAAAGAGAGAGAGAGAGAGAAAGAGAAAGAGAGAGAGAGAGAGAGAAAATGAAAGTGAGAGAGAGAAACGGAGAGAGAGAGATAGGAAGAGGAAAAGAGAGAGAAAGAAAGAGAGGAGAGAGAGAGAGAGAGAGAGAGAGAGAGAGAGAGAGAGAGAGAGAAAGAGAGAGAGAAAGAGAAAGAGAGAGAGAGAGAGAAACGGAGAGAGAGAGAGAGAGAGAGAAAAAGAAGGGAGAGAAACGGAGAGAGCACTATTTGAAAAGCCCCAAAAGGCTGCACGTTTTAGCTCTCCAAAAGAGAGCTCCACCCAATTAACCAATAGGGATCACGATTTGGCTCCCCAAGAGGGAGCATCTGTTGCCTCCTTCAGAGACAGCACTATTCAGCTCCCCAACGGGGAGCACCATTTTGCTCCCTAACGGGGAGCACCATTTCGCTCCCCAACGGGGAGCACCATTTCGCTCCCCAACGGGGAGCACCACTTCGCTCCCCAACGGGGAGCACCATTTCGCTACCCAACGGGGAGCACCATTTCGCTCCCCAACGGGAAGCACCATTTCTCTCCCCAACGGGGAGCACCATTTTGCTCCCCAACGGGCAGCACCATTTCGCTCCCCAACGGGGAGCACCATTTTGCTCCCCAACGGGGAGCACCATTTCGCTCCCCAACGGGGAGCACCATTTCGCTCTCCAACGGGGAGCACCATTTCGCTCCCCAACGGGGAGCACCATTTCGCTCTCCAACGGGGAGCACCATTTCGCTTCCCAACGGGGAGCACCATTTCGCTCCCCAACGGGAAGCACCATTTCTCTCCCCAACGGGCAGCACCATTTCGCTCCCCAACGGGGAGCACCATTTTGCTCCCCAACGGGGAGCACCATTTCGCTCCCCAACAGGGAGCACCATTTCGCTCTCCAACGGGGAGCACCATTTCGCTCCCCAACGGGGAGCACCATTTCGCTCTCCAACGGGGAGCACCATTTCGCTCCCCAACGGGGAGCACCATTTCGCTCCCCAACGGGGAGCACCATTTCGCTCTCCAACGGGGAGCACCATTTCGCTCCCCAACGGGCAGCACCATTTCGCTCTCCAACGGGGAGCACCATTTCGCTCCCCAACGGGGAGCACCATTTTGCTCCCTAACGGGGAGCACCATTTCGCTCCCCAACGGGGAGCACCATTTCGCTCCCCAACGGGAAGCACCATTTCTCTCCCCAACGGGGAGCACCATTTCGCTCCCCAACGGGCAGCACCATTTCGCTCCCCAACGGGGAGCACCATTTTGATCCCCAACGGGGAGCACCATTTCGCTCCCCAACGGGGAGCACCATTTCGCTCTCCAACGGGGAGCACCATTTCGCTCCCCAACGGGGAGCACCATTTCGCTCTCCAACGGGGAGCACCATTTCGCTTCCCAACGGGGAGCACCATTTCGCTCCCCAACGGGGAGCACCATTTCGCTCTCCAACGGGGAGCACCATTTCGCTCCCCAACGGGGAGCACCATTTCGCTTCCCAACGGGGAGCACCATTTTGCTTCCCAACGGGGAGCACCATTTCGCTCCCCAACGGGAAGCACCATTTTACTTCCCAACGGGGAGCACCATTTCGCTCCCCAACGGGGAGCATCATTTTACTTCCCAACAGGGAGCACCATTCCGCTTCCTAACGGGGAGCACCATTCCGCTTCCCAACGGGGAGCACCGCTTCGCTCCCTAAGATAGATTTCCATATCGCTCCCCAATGGGAAGCACCAATTCGCTCCCCAACGGGAAGCACCATTTAGCTCCCCAACGGGAAGCACCATTTAGCTCCCCAACGGGAAGCACCATTTCGCTCCCTAACGGAGAGCACTATTTCTCTCTCCAACGGGAAGCACCATTCCGCTCCCTAACGGGAAGCACCACCTGGCTCTCCAAGAGGGAGCACCAACTCGCTCCCAAAGAGAGAGCACTACTTGGCTCCCCAAGAGGGAGTACCATTTTTCTTCCAAACGAGGAGCACCATCCCGCTCCCCAAGAGGGAGCACCATCCCGCTCCCCAAGAGGGAGCACCACCTGGCTCCCAAGAGGGAGCATCATTTCGCTCCCCAAGAGGGAGCACTATTTTGCTTCCTAACGGGGAGCACCATTTCACTCCCCCAGAAAGATCACATTATCGCTCCCCAACCGGGAGCACTAATTCGCTCCCCAACGGGAAGCACCATTTAGCTCCCTAACGGGGAGCACCATTTAGCTCCCTAACGGGGAGCACCATTTCGCTCCCCAACGGGGAGCACCATTTCTCTCCCCAACGGGGAGCACCATTTCGCTCCCCAACGGGAAGCATCATTTAGCTCCCTAACGGGGAGCACCACTTCGCTCCCCAACGGGGAGCACCTATTCGCTCTCCAACGGGGAGCACCATTTCGCTCCCCAACGGGGAGCACCATTTCTCTCCCCAACGGGGAGCACCATTTTGCTCCCCAACGGGGAGCACCATTTCGCTCCCCAACGGAGAGCACCATTTAGCTCCCCAACGGGGAGCACCAATTCGCTCCCCCACAGGAAGCACCATTTAGCTCCCTAACGGTGAGCACCATTTCGCTCCCCAAGAGGGAGCACTATTTTGCTTCCTAACGGGTGGCACCATTTCGCTCCCCCAGAAAGATCACCTTATCGCTCCCCAACCGGGAGCACCATATCGCACCCCAACGGGGAGCACATTCTGCTTCCCAACGAGGAGCACCATTTCGCTTCCCGAGAAAGATCACCAACCGGGAGCACTAATTCGCTCCCCAACGGGAAGCACCATTCAGCTCCCTAACGGGGAGCACCATTTAGCTCCCTAACGGGGAGCACCATTTCGCTCCCCAACGGGGAGCACCATTTCTCTCCCCAACGGGGAGCACCATTTCGCTCCCCAACGGGAAGCATCATTTAGCTCCCTAACGGGGAGCACCACTTCGCTCCCCAACGGGGAGCACCTATTCGCTCTCCAACGGGGAGCACCATTTCGCTCCCCAACGGGGAGCACCATTTCTCTCCCCAACGGGGAGCACCATTTTGCTCCCCAACGGGGAGCACCATTTCGCTCCCCAACGGGGAGCACCATTTCTCTCCCCAACGGGGAGCACCATTTCGCTCCCCAACGGGGAGCACCATTTCGCTTCCCAACGGGGAGCACCATTTCGCTTCCCAACGGGGAGCACCATTTCTCTCCCCAACGGAGAGCACCATTTAGCTCCCCAACGGGGAGCACCAATTCGCTCCCCCACAGGAAGCACCATTTAGCTCCCTAACGGTGAGCACCATTTCGCTCCCCAAGAGGGAGCACTATTTTGCTTCCTAACGGGTGGCACCATTTCGCTCCCCCAGAAAGATCACCTTATCGCTCCCCAACCGAGAGCACCATATCGCACCCCAACGGGGAGCACATTCTGCTTCCCAACGAGGAGCACCATTTCGCTTCCCGAGAAAGATCACCATATCGCTCCCCAACGGGGAGCACCATGTCGCACCCCAACGGGGAGCACCATTCTGCTAACGGTGAGCACCATTCCGCTCCCCAACAGGGAGCACCATGCTGACCTGGCTCCCAAAGAGGGAGCACAACCTGGCTACCCGAATGAGAGCACTGTTTGGCTCTCCAAGAGAGAGCACTATTCCGCTTTCTAACGAGGGAACACCACCTCGCTTCCCAAGAGGGAGCACTTTCTGGCTCTCCAAGAGGGAGCTCCACTTCGTTTCCCAACGGGAAGCACCATTCCGCTCCTCAACGAGGAGCACTATTTGGCTCCCTACGAGGGAGCGCCATTACGCTCCCCAATGGGGATCATCACCTGGCTCCCCAAGAGGGAGCACTATTTGGCTCTCCAAGATGGAGCACTGTTTGGCTCTCCAAGAGGGAACACTATTCGGCTCCCCAAGAGGGAGCACTGTTTGGCTCCCCAAGAGGGAGCACTGTTTGGCTCCCCAAGAGGGAGTTCTAATTCGCTCCTCAAGAGGGAGAACCATCCCGCTCCCCAACTGCGAGCACCATCCCGCTTCCAAAGAGAGAGCACTTTTTGGCTCTCCAAGAGGAAGCACGAATTGGCTGCCCAACGGGGGGCACCATTTCGTTCTCCAAGAGGGAGCACTACATGGCTCCCCAAGAGGGAGCACCACCTGGCTCCCCAAGAGGGAGCACTATTTGGCTTCCCAAGAGGGAGCACTGTTCGGCTCCCCAAGAGGGAGCACTGTTTGGCTTCCCAAGAGGGAGCACTGTTTGGCTCCCCAAGAGGAAGTTCTATTTCGCTCCTCAAGAGGGAGAATCATCCCGCTCCCCAACTGCGAGCACCATCCCGCTTCCAAAGAGAGAGCACTTTTTTGACTCCCTAAGAGGAAACACCATTTGGCTTCCCAACGGGGGGCACCACTTCGTTCCCCAAGAGGGAGCACTACCTGGCTCCCCAAGAGGGAGCACCACCTGGCTCCCCAAGAGAGAGTATTATTCCGCTTCCCAAAAGGGAGCACCACGAGAAAGGTAGAGAGAAAGAGAAAGAAAGAGAGAGAGAAAGAGAGAGAGATAGAGAGAGAGAGAGAGAGAAAAGAGAGAGAGAGAAAGAGAGAGAGAGAGAGAGAAAGAGAGAGAGAGAGAAAGAGAGAGAGAGAAAGAGAGAGAGAGAAAGAGAGAGATTGGAAGAGAGTCTCTTTCTCACTCAATCAATTTTGCCTTACGTGTTCAACACGCTTTTAATTTTGTTTGTTTTTGTTTTTTTTTTCTTGTTCAGTATGGGTTAACATTCATTTCAAATAAAAATTGGATGGTTTCAAGCAGTTCATTGATTCTGTTATTAGAAACAGATCTCGTTGCTGAATTGTTTCTTATGACTTGATGAAGTTGCAATGATTCAAAGAGTTAAAAACGATGAATAAACAGTGTAATTCAGGGAAACTTATTGTGACTTTTGCGTTTGTGTCGATTCATCAAATGAGGAAGTAGCTCGATAGAATTATTAGAAAACATATCAGTACACGGACTGTTGAAAGTTTCTGAAAAGATATTTGGAGTGGACGCTTGAGTTTCTTGGACTTGTAGTAGGCAACAACCTTAAAATAATGTGGGTCACTGTATTTGTTCGTTTTTACCTCTGGCATCATTGAAGGCTTTGGTTTGTATCCTAGTTCAAGCTTAGCTTTATCAGTAGAAAAGGTATTCGTCAGCGCCATCAAGTTGAGCTCTGTTGTTGACGTAAACTCACCAAAGTCGACAAACTTATAGAGAAATGCCTCATAGAACATCAAGAAGTAAAAGACAAACAAGTAGGGTACACGAATCAGAGGAAGTTCACGTCCGAAAACTTTGAAAAGAGGTTCCCAGAACTCATAATTCCCAACCTTCTCATCGTCAAGAATGTGATAATTCTGAAAGAATAAGATTTGAAAAATACACTTCAAACGCGTTCAAAACTTTTGTTTCAACATTTTCTACCCTCCAGTTGTTTCCTTACTAGTCTGAAAATGTCGCTAGTGAGGCCAGAACAAATGCAATAATAGTTTAAAATTCAGCAGCTTTTTGCGATTGGTCGCAGAAAATATCGTAACTGTTTTACCTGACCATTTGGTCCATTCTCATTTTTCAGCGTTTCGTCAGAGATCAGAAATCCATGAACACAGTTGTCGATGCTGGTGTATTGCGTCACAATCCTGTCATACTTTTGACATCGTGCTATCAGGAGTCCGCTTTGAATGTACGACTGTAATGAACTGTTTATTGGTTTATTAGAACTCGGAACTAACGGCAACTCTATCCGTAATGTTCAGCTCACCAGGTCCATAAACACCTCTGAACCGAAGCGAAGCAGTCCGGAATTCAGTTGAAGCATGATTGCTTATCAACTCTTCTGCTCTTGCTTTGGACTGACCGTACCAACTGGTGACCTGAGATACAAACAGGTTTTTGCGTGAGAAAAATGTGACTCACGTTCTCTAGTTTTGGCCTTGGATAGTCTTCTGTTGCATCTCTGAGAGTCTGGAAAAAGTCGATACTGAATTCAAGAATTGTCTCACATCCCCGGTGAAGATACATATGCAGCTACTAGCAAAAATGAATCGCTTTATGTGGAATTTCTTGCACTCGTTGAGAAGTATTGACACACCATCTACGTTTACTTCTTCAATCAATTTTCTATTTTTCTGAAAATTGACAAACAAATTGCGACCGAAATATCAATCAAACTCTGTTTTTTCCAGTCATGCCTACTGCTGCCAGATGGAACACGACTTCGACATCTTCCAGGAGTGGTTGCAAAATTCGAATATCGAGAAAAGAGCCCTGAACGTTATTCAACTTGTAGAAGAATTTAATGTTTCCTGTATTTCCAATCAATTGAATAATGTTTCAAGTTGTTTTGAAGAATTAGATGATAGTGAGAATATATTTTTCATTTCGTATTCTCACGGAAGACAACAATCTCCTCTTCTTTACACTTCGGTTAAACCATTAGCAAACCCAACCCTAATCTTAGCATGAGAAAAATATATTTATGGTAATGCACATCACGTTTTTCACGTTTCAAAAAAACGGGATGTCACCGGATGCGAGATACGATGGAATGCAGCATACTGAGAGTGTAAACCGACCTGGACAAATCTGAACGACGATGAATCCAAGTCCATCTGATCAAACTTTCTTAGGACCAGATCCAAAACAGTAACCTCGTAACCCTTGTTAACCAATGCTTTGGTCAAGGACTGCCCCATGTATCCTCCACCACCGATAACTACAGCCTTGACCATTTTTAGTTGCGATGAATCAGAAGACCCTGAAATATTGATGGAACAACGCAATATCGGAAAATGTAGCTGAAAACTTATCGAGTTCCCAGACTAGCCAAAAAATCTAAAAATGAATCTGGTAAAGAGTTTATCAAGAAAAAGTTATTTAGAACAGAACCATGCAAAACTTAAATCTTATTTATACTTATCACAGATTAATAAGGCTTCTGAACCTGCGTCAGAGAAGAATGTTCATAAGCATGAAAAAACTGATGGACATACGGAGAACGCATTCAATACTCTTTGCAAGTACAATAGTGATGACAAGTACACATATGATACACTTGTAAGAAACTTCACAATATTGATTTCATCACAGAAGCCGTGCGTCTGCGGAATTCAGTGTCTATGTGTTCTGTGCGCCAGGCGTTTCTGTAACTGGGTAGACGATGTTATCTGTGACAACTCCGCAGAGTAATCCAGTTGCTTAGAAGATTTTTTCTGATTCATCCGCGGTTCCAAACCGTTGGGCTGTCACGGTGGTCACTCGCTAAGATAAATGAAATGATAAAAACTTGCGTGCGCGATTTCATGAGGGATTTTACAATTTGGGCATTGGATATAAAGGAAAAAGGCATTTATTTCTTATAATCTGAAACTTGTGAATCTATTTTTTAGCATTTGTGGCTTCAGTATTTATTATCCGAAGGTCGTGACTCCAGAATTTATTTTCTGAAAATATGACTTGAGTATTTTCTGCGCACATTTTTTTCGATATTTTCAAACCAAAATTTAGTTTTCATAACCAATATTTTGAAAATTCTCAATATTTGTTCATTCATGGATTTTTTAGTTTATTATACAAGTGTTCACAAAGTCAAATTACGATACACGATTAAGTTCATTACAATTTCTTATAGTGGTTTTGCCAGCCGTGAATTTTTCACAATGTTCATAATTAGACCGCCCACTTTGAACACTATATTGCAAAAAGTTAAACTTCGCACAAAGTTAATTTTCACTACTTTTTTACAAGTTGCAAACGGATCACTCAATTAAATTTTTCTTGTCACGGAGATTAGAGAAGAGATAACAAATAACAGGTGGCACATTTTGTTTGAAACAATTCGAATTGAACAGTTTTTGTTTGTTACCAGAAGTTCTCAGCAACCCAGAAGTGTGCAGTTCTTACCTGTCGACCTTATTCGCCCAGTAGAAGCTACCCGCAAATATTTACTCTCATTCATCTCCTACTGCCTTCAGCTTCAGCTCCTTCCGCTGTTGACCATTCGACTTTTGCATTTTCATCCGATCATTTTAACGGAAACTGATACCATCGACAACCGGCGGCTTCCAGGTTTGTGATTTTTCTTCTCAATTTCCAAAGCGTTTGTGCAATCATTTGCGTTATTGTTCGACTGAGATGTTACAATCATAATCATTAGTGGAAACTTATTTCTTTCAACTAATTCCGAAGCTAGAAATATACTCAGAAATAGATTTGCAAAATGTGTAAATTAAGAGGAATGAGACGAAGTTTAGTTTGGGTTTCATATTTTCAAAAGTCAAGTTTGGTCCGAAAATAAGTTATGCAAGGAATGTTTACAACGCTTTTGAATTTTTTTAACGTTTGTCATTTTTAAGTTGGATTATGTAATGATATTTCACATCACTTTGAATTTACAAAAAACGAACAAACAGAAAATTCCAAAAGAGTTTCCATGAAATGGATTCCATTCATATTTCCCTATTGATGAATGAAGTCTTTTATCTGATACCATTTTTCGCAAAATATCATAAACACAAATCTATCGGCGCATTTGGCCCGCGTTATCCACGTCAAATCTGACGACCTTACCGCAAACTCAACAATTTCTTGTATCCAAAACATTCTCAATCTGTTTCCACTCTGTAATTTGATACCAGCTAGTTTGTCATTGAGTGGCGAGAACTTCACATGCACCTGGATATGGCAATTCTCACTTTTACATGTACAAGTGAATGTGCATTTTGCACGAACATTCTTTTACAGTTCCCTCACGGCTTAATCATCTCATTGTTTTCTATGGCTTAGTCAACATCAGGAAAATGTTCAGAATGTTTTGTACTGTTGCCCACTTTGTTTTGAGAGTTTCTGAAAATGTTTTGCAAGTGGAAAAAAGACAAAAAAAACGTGAAAATTTAATGGTAATTGTTGAGATGCACATCTTGGTTACTGTTTCAATTTGTTGTAGAACAGTATTCTAAAATTTGAAGTTCAAAACCCTGTTTCGAAACTTTCCGCAAATACAGAGTCGAACAAAAACAAGGGTTACCAGTATTTTACCATAAGATTCAGTTACAAGATAAAAAATTCCCAGTTTTGAAAAAAAAACATGAATTTGTGAATGCGTATTAAAGTTTTAACTGAAATTTAACAGTTTCTACAATTTTTGTTCTGAGTCTGTGCCGACTCTGGTGTTATAAGTTTTATCAGTTTAGATTATTCTGTATTTGCATTCACGGTGACTTCCATATACGATTCGGAACTCGCAACATATAGGTTAATAATGATCGTCCCATTGGTGTTTGTAATGGCCGATCGGTCTCCAAATCCTAAAACTACCCATTCTCGCGCATTACTATGCATAATACCCGTCTGTCGTCCTCATACATTGATTTATGATTTCTTCGTAGTCATTTTACCAGAAAATAAAGATGTTTCAATATTAAAACAATTGAGATTCCTAAACCAAACTGCTCATGAGAAATCACACATGTTTACAGTTCGCTTGTCTTCCAGCTCATCAAAGTTCTGAATTAGGAGGCTTTTAACACAGATTAACATGAAGCTTATTTGTTCATACATCAACATCTGTACACAATGAACAGTGGCAACGTTTTCGCTTTTAGAGCTTTGAAATAATGTTTGACATGGTTATTCATATTGATATTTTAAAGAATTTTAAATTATGTTTCCAGTTTTCCACATTTTGAGAGTAATTTCCATTTTGCTCACTTTTTTCACCTTTTTTTCCAAAATCAAAAATCATAGGAATTGTATAATATTTTCTTTTTTCAAATACGTCCGAAAATTATTTACTTTTTGTTGAATTTTGGAACCTTTTTTAAAATTCTTATTTTTTCAAAATTATAGTCCTTTATGATTTTCCCATGTACTTTAACATATTGTGAAAGAGTAGAAGATCAGAATCATCTTTCTATTCACAAGCCATGTTAGGTGCCAACAGGTATCCCATCGCAAAAACAGTTAGAACAATGCGGGATGTTGTGTGCTAGTGGTAATCGTAGACTGTACATTGGTGCGCGAAAGCCTCTTGGTGACAGCTCGGTAAATAGCGAGAGCTTCAGCACAACAACTACCTTATTTTCCAACTTCTCACTTTTGTATCTCTTTTATCTGAGCTGAATCTTTTCTAAAATCTGGAAGTGTTGTTTGTTCCAAAATTTTGTTTGCTTCACTGACCACTGCGCTCAAAGACGGAATTCTGAAATTACTCATTTTTTTGAGAATCACATTTCGAACTTTCTTTGACTTTGAGATTTTATCACGTTTTGAAACTTAAAATTATCTGTTTTTTACTCATTTTGTGTCTGTTCAAAGATTATTTTGTAAACTATTTTTTTGAAATTGGCTACAAGAAAAAAATCTCATCAACGGAAATGCATTATTTTCAAGCTTCAAGTAAAAAATCCTTATCCTCATTTGAGTTCCGTCTGTTCTTGACAAAGTGCATTGCTACAAACCGTCAAAATTGTACGTTGCACTTGAAACGCACTTTCTCCCGATGAAATGATGTTTCACCATCGAGAAAGAACCTTTCCGTGAAGTCGTCTTGAGATTAAAAACAGCTTCTCTGCGTTCTCTTACATTAGAACTTCTGATGCTGTTGTAGCATAGTCTTCGTTTTGTTCTGAACTCTTTGTTTACTTTTGTGCAATTGTTCTTCGAGAAAATATTAAAAACTCGTTCCTCGTAGTTCAACAAGATGATATGAGAGTTTGGTCGTGTAAAAAACGTCGAATGTTTGCTCTCTATCATCCGAACCCATTGATATTTAGATTGCTTTCTTCGTCTCTACCAAAACTATCAATCCCAAATGAAGGAAACAATAACATCGATCATTAGGACTCTGTTGCATCCCATATATTGCAGTCCGACCTCCAAAAAACCTTGCAACTTTGATTTAATTCACATTTCAATTGAACTTTCAGCCGTGGATGGAAACAAGCAAAGAAATACCCCTGATACAACGAAGACCCTATCCGGCTGACAGCTTTCGGGCTTTCTTGTCCGCTGTTTTCGCCACTTTTGTAGTATGTTTTTTATAACTGAACGAATTTTTGTACATGAGCTGTAGATGAACCAGCGCGTTTTTACTATAGAATACGCAATCAAACTGACATGGTTTATTCTAATAATGGCCAAGTAGTACCTTTATACACTTTCTTCTCACTTCTTTCTTGCAATAATTGAGTGTGAGGTCACTTTGTACAGTTCGCGCCTGGCCTTTATTATTAGCAATTCATCCACGCTACGCCTCACTTCATCCTTTCACTCTAACTGTATATTACTTGAAGAAAAGTTGTCCAGTGTCGCTTTTCTACTAACCTAGTGGTAACAAGAGGTAGAATTATTGTTTTCTTGGTGTGAGGTAATTTTTGATCACATTGTCTTAAAAAGGTGATCATCTTGTTCAATGGAACTCTAAATTTTTTTCTCGCAAAACAGTTGATTCATCGTTCTGTACAAAAAGAAACTGGCTCGATTTTCTTGAGGTCAATTTATTTCAGTTTATGTTCAGTCAAAAGTATTAACTGATAGTTTTAACAACGGAAGTTTTTTTTTAATTCGAAGTTGTTTTTAAGCTCAAACTTCTCATTTTTGAGGTTATTCTCATTATGTCAACAATATATCAGGTTCACAAAAAGTAATGCGATGACAGTGTTATCTTGTTTATAAATAAACTTCTGATTTTCAGACTTTTCTCCTGTCCATCCAGATCGTAGTCTTCCCGGACTCGAGAAAACGGCGGCTATCCATTGAAGCATCGGCAACACCCCTCGAGAACAATAACAACAAGGAATTTACGGTCAGCTTTATTTTTGGAATGAGCACAATGATTGATTTCTCTGTATGAAGTAGAAATAAGGTGGTCGGGGACATCTCCCAGCAACGTGAATACAATGAATGAGCACATCTTCTTTGTTTTGCTCCCTTACCTCCGACTCATTTCTCAATACATAATAACCGTGTGCTCTGTTGGTGGCTTCTTCGAGGTCAAACGCAAGCTTTTACAAAAGTTATCATGGAGATGTTAGTTTTTTTTAAATTCCTGATTCTATTCGCTTCATTTTTGATTTTCAAAGTCGAAGTACTTTTCGGTACAAATGTCCAGAAATTTCGAACAGAATCTCTCCAAGAAACCTGAATTTTCAAAACTTCATTTTTTATTTTTTTTGAGTCGTGTGAACTAGGTTTCCTCTGATTTCCAGGAAAATAAAAAAAAAGCATCATATTTTTTCTTACTCTGTTTGAATTGATTTCTCTTCATTTGTTTCTCGGGCCAATATTGTTTACCTGTATTTCTGTTTTTTTTAATTTTCAAAGAAAGAAAATCCGCAGTAAACTTTTTATTCGAAAGTGTCATTCCCCATATTTTTGTCCACTATTGTTTACCGTTTTCCCTAAAAACTCTTTCTATGCTGAACAGATGTCTCGTGCGATTTCGCATGACTTCTTGTCAAATTTCACCACGTCACAATCATCATGTATTCACGTTGTCATCCTTCGTTTTTTTTCTGACTCAATTGATGTTCGATTAAGTGTGAACCATTTACGTGGAAGGTCAATCTCGAACACAAGTCTTGGTCTAATACGGGCGATTCACAGTGAGGCACAACGTGGTGTGTGCGAACGAGTGCGAGCGCTGGCAACAAATGATTGTCGTGGTCAAGTGGTGGCCCAATGTCACTGTGCCAATATACACAATCTGCCCTTTTTTGGTAAATGAGTTAATTTTGTGACTCGTTTCGATCCCTTTGGTCTCGCTTTTGCACACGGTTCTGCGCACTCATCACTTTTCCTCACTTTTCAAGCTTCCAATCTTTTGACTGTTCTATAACACGAGTTTGATACAGTACACAGAAAACACTGTGTCAAAAGTTAAGTCAAACTATTGTCTGGAAACATTTTTCCTTGACTGTACATGGCTGATTTCTGTACGACAAAACCAACAAGAAAAATAAATTTCACAAATTAACTATTTGGAAGACAAATTTTCCGTCGCAAACTCGTTGTGAGTTCTAAAGAACGCAAAACTGTTTTGACTCAAATACAATTATTGTTCTTTTTTTAATTTTTTTAAATTTAAAATATTGCGTTCTCTGAGAATTTTCTACATATCAGTAGATTCTCGAAATAATTTTGCTGGTAATCGTATTTGCACGCCACAAAATCGAAAAAATAACAAAAAACTAGAAAACAAATTCTGTTCAAAATCGCGAAATTGGCCGATCAATTATAAAAATGGAATCAATAAACTATCTCTTCTGCCTATGTCAACCTCGATTTGTCAGATTAGGTGTGAGTATCCGCATTGATACTATCATTTCCGTTGATGAATGTCACGATTAGTCATTCTACTCACTTTCTTCTATTATTTACGACCATATGTAGGAGAAGAAGTCTGTTAGTGTCGAATAAAAAGTGAGTCAACGAAATGAAGGCAAATAGCAGAGCCGACACGATTGATGTTTCTCAACAGTCATCTTATTCGCACTTTGACACTCTTTTATCCTGGCTATACTAATCGTGATCGTTGTTTCATGATACTCCTTCGCATATGATTCATATTATTTCACCTTATTTCACTCAGACTTCTAATGCATTTTTTATTTATTGAATATATCAGCTTTTGTATATTTTGATGACTAAATACTTCATAGTTCATATGTTCATAATTTTAAGTTGAATATTCAACTGGTTTTTTTCATTGAACTCAACTCGATAATCATTGATTCAAGTTGTTTCAATGCCACCACAATAGTTTTTGAGATAATCGGTTGGAAACTTAAAAATGATTTGTTTGTGAATGGTAATGCTGTTTAAGTTATTTGCTAACATTTCAAAACATGGTTTTGATTATAATTTCAAACTCGACATTTAAGACTAGGATAGTCGAAATAAATCAACTCGAAGTGTCCTTCACTCGCTTGCAACCAATATCGTACTAGTTAATTAATGAGGTTTTCCGAAAACAACGCCCCAAAAGGTGGTTAGCATCTTATTCTCGTCACTTGGGTAAAGTATATGTGTAAGTTGTCACCCAACCCGCCTATTATTTCTATTTGAAGCTTTCGTTTCGTACGAGTAACTCACATTTCTGTCGTAAAAATGTCTCGTAGTGTTAGAGACATAAAGCTACTGTGCGACGCGGAACAGTCACCTATTATCATCATATCTTGGACATTTTCACTAGTATTAAACTGGGCGACATTTTTCCATGAATATCAGTCTCAACTTTCAGGTGTCCGAAATGGAGGAACAGAAGACGAAAACACCGTCGTCAGTTCTGTCACTTCTCCAGACAGATGAGATGCCGATGTTCTCGGCTTCAGATGAAGAACCGTGAGATTTTGAGAATATTCTTCATATTTGAAAATTCCCAGATCAACATCAGGACAACCTCCACCATTACCAAGCTTGCTGCAAACAAACATTCCGCTCCCAAACTTTCTCCACACGATAAATGAGGTAATTTTATCGTTGTAACTGGTCACGGATGATCATAAACGTTCCTTCAAAACGTTATCTGGACAAGATCGGGACACAGGTTTTCGATCTCATAAAGTTTCACTAACAAGTTCATGGAACATCTTCCCATTCGCCCGAGACTATGCATAATACCGGTCGGTTTGAAATTGAGATGATTGGTTGCGAATTACCATGCATATTCACCCAACCACCTACACTTTCTTAGGCAGACGCACCGAGATTCATTCCGAAATTCCAGTTTTGCGGTTTGGTTCATTCCAAACATTCTTGACGTGAATCATGTTTTCATTGTCTTCCTGATAAGCTTTTTTGAATTTGGTATTGAAATCATACAGTCATGGCCACCAATAGAAACGACACTTCTCTAAAGGATACTAACATTGTGTCCGAACACGTTCCGTTTTTATAAAGATAAAGCTCGAGTGACGAATATCTCACTAAACTTTGACATGTCTTGGAAATGTTTTTTTCGTTCATGACATGATTACGTGATATTTTGAGGTTGTTTTGGGCTGTCCACAAGAGAGATTTGATCAAACCAAGCCGGCTTACCGGTTAGTAAACCTTCAAATTATAGTGTTAACAGAAATAAATTAAAAGAACCTGCAAACGCACCACATAATCAGTGGGTCGGAAATGGATTTGGATTAAGGACCAGCCTATCTCCACCATTCCATGGTGTCGGCGTGACCTGGGCGCACCCTAAACGAATCCAGTAATTACTCCAGGTTGCCCATATTGGGTGCAACCTCTCCTCTTTGACACCCTCTCTCATCTACCAACCAACCGTGTGCTCATTGAGAGAATTTTCTCAGGTTGCCCTATACAAGCAGGTGCAGCATGCTTCCAACGCGACTCACACACACACCGAATTCTAGTTTTGCCCTACGCTTCAGGCGTCGTTTTCTTTTCTCGACATAAGATAACTTGATTCCTGAATGTAACATTATTCGCTCTTGATTTTTCTGCTCTATTTTTGGTTGTTTTTAGTTTAAGGAATTAATCATCGTGTCTTTTCTTGAAAACTTTTCCAGATTTCAATTTTTCTCCGATTTTCAAAAACACTTCTTCTTTTTTCACATTTCGATTTTTTTGTTTTTGTGAACTTTGACATTTTCAAAACTGTAAAAAAAATATTTTTTTCTAGTTTGAAGTAAGTCTTTCTGAGCACGATCATTTTTCCAATCAATAAAAAAGTTTTGTTCAATGATTCCGAACATATTTCAAGAAATTCTTCATTATGGAAGTACCAAGTGAATAAAAAACATGTAACATAAACTCTGAGCCTTTTCCGATTTCTCCAACATTTGACCTATGACGGAGTGAGAAAGATTCTGCATACATCATCCCTATTTCTCAAGGTTGAGTCTTGCTAGGTTGATAATATTATGAGATAATGTGAGTGGTGCGAAAAAGAAGAAGAGAACGGTCGGCGCGACTCGATCCCTGGATCTGTTTGGGCAGGGCATTGACCTAGCGATTGTCCCTCATTTATCTGCTGCCATCAAACAATTGCAACCCCAAATATAGATCGTACCCCTTGTTAATGTTGCTTTGATGTCGCTGACATCACACTAGTGCATTCTTCCGCGAAAGCAATACAATGTGTTATTGTTAACAATTCTATTAAGGTTTTCAGTAGTAAGTCAAGAATTTCAAGCCCCTAGATACTTTTTCAATGTACAAAAAGTTTATAACTCCCACGAGAACTCGTTTGCAACCATCATCTCCTCAATAGAAACGTTTTCCGCGTCATCTATTTTCGACTTTACTGTGATACAACGTGCACCATTTATGACCGTGGTACTGTTTGCTGAGAGGTTTTAGTATAGAAACGACCATGCGGAAAATGTTTGCGTTTTCCCACGTGTTATAATATTTCAAAGTCGATTCTTATATGTCAGATTATACTTTGAAGATTATCGCTTGACGACGATCGAATTACAGGAGGAATCTGACGACGTGCGGTCGATCAGTAGCATTGCCTCACCAAGAACCGTCGTGGAAAGAAGAAGCCGTGACAGTTTGAATTTGCTCAGTCCGAGTCCTAGCGAGTTGCAACAATCGTCTGACCTAGAGGTGAGCCCCCACCGACTGTGTTAACTGTGCCTCACTTAATTAGTCTTTTTGTTGTTCTCTTGCTGTCGACTTACACTACACCTTCTGACTCACGCTTTATACCATTCCAGGAGCCGACAGACGTTGTCGACGTGCCCGAGCTGGAGCGACGAGACGAAGAAACCTTCGACCTGCTCAAAGAGCTTGCGAAAATCGGCCAAACGACCAAGGTAGTAGAATATCATGTGCTCATTACTCGGAACTGTTGTTTGCTTTGTAATCCATAGGCTACTGCTAACAACTTTGCATTTCTGTCTGTGTGGACTCGTTGGTTTTCACTTACAATAACGAGCTAAAGCTCAGATTACCTCATTTTGTTATACTATGTCTTGTGTTGGTCGTTGATATGTTCAGTTCTCACCACACACTACTTATTCTATTTAACTATATATCATTTTTGATTAAAATAATCGAGTAGTCATAGAAACCATTATAAATGTCTGGAAAACGTGACAAACAAGCGGTGCCTATGTGAATGTTTACACATCAACATGAAGTACTCGAGAAGGTCGACCTAACATTGCTCATTCATTTTCTCATTGATGAACGTTGAAGACGCTGATATTCAAGATTTTGTCGACCAAATCCTCGACACGGTCGTTTCTGAAGGCGAGCGAGGAGACGTTATCCTTGTACCTTTGACCTCTGATCGCTCCTCTCATGAAACTTCTTCAATCACTATCCCCGAACTGGCCTATTCTCAAGTATTTCATGTTGCTGTCTCCGAATCTGACACTGAAAAAGATCAGAAACCCCAGGAGAAGATTTATTTCCAACTTTCTGAACCTCTGCAAAATTCCACCACAGACTCTGAGGTAAAAATAACATGTTATTGTTAGGACGACAAGACTTGAAGTGATAAAAACAAGTGTTTGCTCTTGAGTTATGTTCCAGACAATACAACAACAATGGTTTCAGATGCAACAAGACGACCCGGAGATTGTGATTCCAGAAGAGACGAAAAGTGAGGTCGAGTCAACAAACATCGAAGAACTCGGCCAAGCTCACCAAGGCAACGAGGAGCCACCAACAAAAGCCGTGCCGGAAACGGTCAGCGAAGAAGAAGAAGAAGAAGAAATTTATGCAGTTCCGAAAGTTGCTGACGAACCCATGCACGAGGAGCCTGCTCATATTGCCGTGGAAGAAGTGGTGATTCTGGATGACGATCAAAAGGTGAATGATTGACATTTTTTATCAATAATTTTCTGAATTATTTTGGAGCACATAACATTAGACTTTGAAAAAATGTTCATTGACCACTAAAATCTGAAACTGTTGAGTCTATTATCAATTTCTGTTTTAAACAAAACATTAAATTGAGAATCTTTCGACAACTTAATATAACATTTCCTGTTCCGAATAGTAACAAATAATAGAATACACTACTAATTTTCATCAAAGCCTTTGCTCAATCAAACGTTTACTTTAAAACAAATAAAAAAAAGAACAACTAGTTACATCAAAGCTTGATAGAGTGAATTCATGAACTCGCAAAATAAACAAACGTTATGTATCGAATTTTCAATTGCGGTGCTCCACAAAGGGCTTATTGAACAAGTATGTACATGTTTTGTTGAAACGTTATCTAAAACAAATAAATAATTGGTGACAGGTCATGTCAAAAACCGCATTCTCCCACAGAGAATGGCAATCTAATAATTCAATCGATCTCCTTTGACCACCAGCTATGCAAATGACCGCTTCTCGTATTGCTCCATCCATTCATACATATAGTTTTTGGTTTTGCTCTCACGCTTGCTCTGTCTCTCTGTCTCACTCTTCGCGTTGTGACGCCTTCAAACCAAATTCGTGTTTTCACCGCGCATCGCAAACATCATCGGGGTTGAATGTACTGTATGAGTCATCCTCAGCACTGACCACCAAGCCAATACTTTCCATCTGTATTCTATATTGAATCATCCTCGCCTCGTCCCTCAACACGCGCATTTTTTACACCTTACTGTGAAATGTACCGCTTTCAAAATAACTTTCAGGTAGGATGTGATATACTATTAATAATAATCAAATTTTAGTCTCCTATAACTTTCGATTGCTCTCCGGATGGAAAAAATAAGTAGCCTAAAAGATAGTTTTTTTCCTGCGTTTAATAAACAGTCTTCGAGTGGTCCTGAAAATCTTATGAGCTGTGGTCAAGATTTTCTGTTTTTGAGAGAAGCAATTTTTGTAGAGCTAATTAAATTTTGATTTTGAAAAATTGCGTTTTTTTGTGAAATAAAATAGCTCAAAAATATTTTTGAGGCAGATTTTGACATTTTATGAGCCGGAGTTAAGTTATTGTTTTCAAACCGTCAATTTTTCTAAAATACGTGAATTTTGAATTAAGTCTCTTGAAAAAAACACAAGTGAGAATTGGACTGATGTGATAGATTCTGAATTGTGATAATTTCAAAACGGAGATGAGTGGTGAAAAAACAATGAGGTTTTCTGCTAATTGGTGAATAAATGTTCTTTTGATGTTTTTGACGCCGATAATATATTTGATCAGATGAAGAATACTGCTATTATCACGTCATTTCAGCTAAACAATAATATTTTGCCCCTTTTATATCTCACTGAGTCTAGCTATCAAAAACGTCAGATCTGAAAATTCCGACAAACATCGTTTAATTGATTGTTTCAATTTTCAGTTGACCGACGCTGACCGAGACCAAGACGAGGAGTTGGTCTTCAACGACGAGCGGAGAAAGACCGTTACCATGTAAGTAATACCGCCCCACTGAAGGCAAAAAAAGAAAGAGAAACTATAAAACACCTCTCCACCGAATGATCGTCTTCAAGCCATAAAATCAGATCGTGAGGCAACAATGGAATTCGATGCTATCTTTCCGTACAAGCCTTGTTTGTGAGGCCGATTCGCAGAAAAGAAAGAGAGAAAGAGAGTTTCTTTTCTCAAATCTTCCTCATTTCGCCCTCCTTACATGCGGTGTTGATCCAGTGAAACCGGTTACCTCGTAATACACATGTTACTATCTGTAGTTCCATTCGCGTTACTTGTTAGCCAACCCCTTTTTCATCTCTGATAGATCAAACTCAGCACACAACCGGTTGAGAAGGTCATTCGGCAGGAAATGTTACAAATTCTGGTGGAACTCATCAACAAATTGGAGAGTGAAACATGAAATCAAGTACTTTTTCACCTCAAAAATTAATTCTTCCAGAAGTTTCAGTCACTTAGAATGAAACAAATTTATTTCATCTAAGTTCACAAAGTTGATCAATTACTGTTAAAAAAGAGTAGTTACTGTTGTTCTTTAAAGTTGATCTGAAGAAAAATCACAGATTTTGATTGATACTCAAACATGACTTATCAAATCACTCAAATCATGACTAAAATAAAAATTGACGTCACTAACCAATTTTGTTTAGAAATTCCTGAATTCTTCATAGTTTGACTATACCAATATGACTCAGAATTCTACATCAGTCTTCTCATTTTCATTCAAAAATTCTTATACATACATGTCACTCCGTTCAATCATTCAAAGAATGAAAAGTTGTTTCAATTTTAGATCAGGCTTATCATTGACACCATGGTGTTAATAACATTTCAACCGGCCAGACGACTTTCCGAATTTGTGAAGATGCGCGCTGGTCGAATCACTCATCTAGAATTAGCAGAGATTGAGCGAATTCAAGTTTCACCAAGAATAACACTGTCTAAAATTCTCTCTCCTCACTCTCACGTGCCCACGCTGCGCGATCCAATCAAACTTAATGACCTAACAAATCGAAGTTCTTTGTTACACGGACCAAAATTCCTTTAGATATTGATCAGAACCCCTCCTAGTCCCCTTTTCTAAACGTTATCTTCTTCTAAGTACGTGTTTGTGAACACATTCTGTGTGCACCATAGATAAGAATAGAACTATCACTCTGCTTACTCTAAACGCATAGTTTTTCTCTCCGTTAAACAGGTAAATATCAAATTTCATTTCCTGTAGGTGAAATGTTGAAATTGAGACTCAATCCGTTTCTATTTGTTCAAATTGTTGATAACATACCAACTCAACTAACTCTTGTATTGGTTCTCATATTTTTCTTCAGGAACGATAGTCACTCGATCTCGACGACCCTAGACACTACTAGAGAAGAACTCAGATTCAACGATTCGGTAGCTTCGAACCCGATTGACGAGTCCTTCCTCATGCAACAACAACAACAACAGAGGTAAGCAATTCTCTGATGTAGATAAGTTTTCTCGCGCAGAGGTTGTACAGTTTTTTGACCGTGAAGCATTTTGCTCGCTTCATGATGATTCAGTCAGCGCGTCTTCTATATGGAATATGAGTCAACCCTGATGTAGTTTGACGTCGTTCGCTTTTTTTTCCTCCGTTTCTCATTTGGTGTACACGACTCATAAAGTCACTACGATTTGAGATTGCGACCCTGAATCAATATACCATTTTCAGTAGCAAGGACGAGGAACGACCTCGCTCGCCATTGGACCTACCACCTCCACCAAGCTCTGTTGTGATTCCGTCGAACCAAGTGACAGAGAATACCACCAGGACTGTAACCAATACATCTTACAACTCTGCGTGGTCACCGACGGATACTACCAGACTTCCATCAACGTTGGTTGGTGCTCAGCCACTCCCCAGTGTCCTCACGTCTTCAAACAAAACAACCAACTTTTACTATAAAGGAGGTAAGACGATTTTTGTTTTTTTACGCTGAACAACCCGATTTTAAGTATTTGACATAACGATTAGCGAGAAAAGACGAACACTTTGCACAGTCATTCTTTTCTCCCATAGAGTTGTTTCAAACCATTCTCCGTACTGACAGTTTGGTGAAAGATCAAGAACCAAGAAGGAATCCATATTATTAAGTTTCTTGTTTGCTATATGTGTGTTTTGAAATCATACCCGACCTCTGCTGTACAAGAATGAGCTAATGTTGAGATACACATTTTCCAGATCTAGTATTCGAAATCATACAAAGTTTTAAACTTTAAAATACAGAAAAAAAAACAAACTTTAAAATTGATTATCAAACTGTTTTTTGAAAAAAAAATCGAGACTTCTTCCAATCATGATGTTTTGACAAGTTAATTAAACAACAAGTCTCACAAAACTCTATTCTTTCGATAAAATTCGGTGAGAACCAATTAGAACCTGCACCCACAAATAAATCAAACCGAGTAAGGTGTATGTTCAATTCGGTTCGAAACAAACGAGTTGAAGTGTCCTTTCGCTTTCGCAAACGGCAGATTGCGCATTTGGTGTTACGAGATTGAACCTCACAAAAACCGTTCAATCTGACGGTTCCAGGAACATCGACGATGAACGTGCCAGTTGATACTCCACCTCCACCACCGCCACTGCCTCCACTCAGCTCTTACAGTGCAGTCAGCAGCTATCCGACTGCAGCACCTTCTGTAAAAGTGAGTTTAGAGATAGAGAGAACGAGGGAGAGAGAGAAAGAGAGAAAGTGAGAGAGAGAGTGAATTTTGTTGAGAGAGTCTCAGAATTGATCAGTGTTTCCTGTCTGTGAGCTCTCGATAGACACTCATGTTTCCAACTTTTTGTTATTAATGGAAAAATTCCACTCCCATTCAAAAAATGACTGAAGTGCCAAAAATGTCGAGTTTTGTCCCACCAAGTTGTATAATCTACTAATTCCCTAGAACAGGATCGACATTACGTACAAACGACCTCACTCCTCTACCTTCTTCTCCCTTTTTTCCTACTCACCCACGATCATCATCTCTTCCTTCCCAACCATCTGACAAAGTGGAAAAAGCGCGTCGATGACCACTATTCAGATCCACTCGTTCAAGTAGCCACCTCACACACCATACATATCCACACCGTTCACGGAATCCTCTTACTCGGATTATCCGCCGTTGTCCCAGCACTCCTATCTCCTTCGTAGTGCCAAGACGTAAAGAACTCTCGGATGATGTTTTATCTTGTGTACCCGATGTTCCAAACGACTTTGCATTTTGTATAGTCGAATGTTTCATAACTGTACAATACCTCGACACATTGGTGTTTTCACTCTCACGCTTGTCATGCCGGCTCGCATATGCTGTCATCTACATAGTCTTTTTTCTCAAATCAAAACACGTCAAGTTCTACGTGACCATGGATGCCTAGATATCCAATGCTTCTCTATTTTTTTTTCAATGAAAAAAAAAGTTCAGAGATGTCATTTTTTCTAACACAATATCTTTTTTTCTTGTGCTTGTGAACTGAAATTCCAAATATCACAAAATGATAGAAAATTACAATTATGAAGCAACTCATTTCTCTTTCTGAAAACAGTAAAATGCAAAAATTATCTTGGGCATGCCAACAGATCAACGACCTGTGCACAACAACTCATTCTACCTATTGGGGTAACCTTGAAGCAAGTGCAAACATGAACACCCATACCGCACACATACACACACGTGATGGTGACCCCCGAGGTCACCAAATGTTGTCCGGGTGGCTGCTGCAACCGCCAACGGGCATGGTGGTCTGGTGTTTGCTTACCTGTCGGTAGCGCGCTCAACCTCTGTTGGGGGTCCACCCGTCCCAGTCTCGTGTACGACAACATACCTTGACGTATTGGGCTATTATTGTCATCCTGCTGAGTCCACGTTAGACTCACATTAAGCTCTACTAGTCCCATGTTTCAGGTAACTTCTATCTGGATTTCTGTAAATCTTCTCAGTTACAGTATACAAAAAAATCTTGTTGAGATTCATGAAATTCAATCTCATACTGATATTCTTCGAGAATATTATTTTTTTCTCAATCTCAGAATTAAGAAATTTTGTAGAGTTTTTTTTACACGTCACTCAATTTTTTTGAACCATTCACACAGCTTCATTGAAACCCAATAGAAGCTTCATTCGATAGTTTGTCTATTGCTTACTTTTTGGTACAATTTTCGCATGGAAAACTATTTTTTACGACAATGCGTCTGACTCGGTGCCCTGTTATTAGTTGATTGCCTCCACCCAATATGATTCGACTACATTTTACGGCAAAAGATAAGACCAAAGTGGTGGGAGCGTTTGGCCCACCAACCAGCCAAGGCCACCTAGACCCAACAATGGGGGAATGAGGGCCCCAGTCACGGCAGGGCATTCCTTTATCTTGCACTTATGTCACTGGTTCCCTCATCAACCTCAATCCATCCGCTGGCAAACCGTTCAGTAACCTATCCGGCACATTTTCATTCTGTTTGATGTTTTTTGTATCATAAACAAGTAAGAACATTTAAAAATAATTTTCACGTTGTTTGTTCTTATTGTCTGCTATCCAACAAAGTACTTAAAGTGTTTTATCAGAAGTAGATTTTCGACTCTCATATTTCTCTTGTGTTTCAAAATTTGATGGAACTTGTTTTGTCAACGGTCACAATCAAAATTTTGCTTCGAACAAACTCAAGTTTTAAAAACTCTCTCGGTCCACTAGTTAAAGCCGGCACCGAGAAAAGCATTCGAGATTACAGTAATCGTTTATGATACATTTCATTCCAAAACCAGTACTTTTGTGTCCAAAGATCCTTCCGCTTCTTTTTTTTCTTCTGACAGACCACGTGTTGGTGTTGTGTCGGAATCCGGTCAAGACAATGGACGCAACATAAGTCTGTGTCGTTTCCAAGCGCCTCAATTTTCCTTCCACTTTCTGTTTGTACTCCTCAATTTTTGTTGACACACAGCCACGATATTCTCTTCTTCCATATGCATCCTTGTTATTTATTCAAATCTCTCTTTCTGTCCTCAGCTTTCTTTGCACTAGTGGATAAACGACAGCGCGGTATACCCACTTTCCAGCAAGTTGACCCAAGTGCAATTTTCCCACAGTATAACCCCCCTATTTACGTTATCAGCGAATCACAGGGTCAACTTGGTTTATTTGTACAATTTACCAGCCAGTCGATAACAGTCATCCCTCTCTCTTCTCTCTCTCTCTCTCTCCCTCAAATGGGTAGATCAAAAGCGGTGTGACGACGAAGGCCTAATGTGACCTGGACCACATACACACACACCTGCACCGACATTGTCTGCCGCCAAGAGACAGCTTTGGTAATTAGGCTGGTTGTTAAAATAAAGAAAGGGTCTGGCTTTGGTTGCCATGGTTTTTGCATCGGATGAGGTTTTTAATCTCAACAAAACTTGGTTTTGTTCGAATATTATTAGTATATCTCATTTTTTGTAAAGATTGTATGATCTGAATTCAGTAGCACATATATCGCTAGAAGCATGGCCGTTTTTAAACGCGCTCTAATCTCACTTTTGCAGAATGAGTACGGCAACTCTCACAACGAACAGTTAGATCTTTGTGGATTTAAATTATTATTCTTACTTACAGTTCATTGAAATTAAAGGCGCATCACTTAATCGTTCTTGTGTTTCAAGGCGAAACTGCTACAGTACTAAGTAACCGATTTACGGAGGCCAGATTTTTTAACAGGTAGAGGAAGCTATGTGAGTAGAGAAAAAAGTTTTTTCTCTCTTTGAAAATCAAAAATTTTATACTTTCTTCAGAACAACAGGTCTTTGAGTTCATTCGACAGGAATTCTCTGAACATTTTGATTCTTGATTGAGAGAACCTGGAGAAAGAAATTTTATCAAGAAAACATTATTTCCAGTCAACTACTTTGATTTGTCAGAAACTTTCATTCATTAAATATTTTTTGTGTTCAAACTTCGAAAAAGACATACAGAAACAACAAATATTGGTATTTCACAAGTGTTTTTGACTTTTCTTCAAATACCATGATTTGGTCTACCAGAGATAAAAACAGCATGAAACAACGATCTCTCAGAACTGTTTATTTTGTGCTTCTGACAAAATCGAAACGCAAATATAGACAATGACTGATCTTCTCATGAATTCTCTGCCGGATTCTCAACATTTTTCCCTTTCAATGACCGTATGAAAGTCACAGTAACATATCGTTCCTGTAGGTCTGAGAAAACAGTTATACACGTAATTATACGGTGTCTGTGCGTGTCCGGAGTCGATTTAGGTCAACAGTTAATGATCCGTCTTCGACCCTCACAGTTTTCAATCCACATTTTGATATAATAATATTCTAGAAAAATTTTTCTGGGTTTCGTCACATCACTTACCATCTGGGTGGCATTTTTAGAACAATAATGTTCTCGGTAGTACAAAAAAGTTTTCGCAGCCCAATGAATTCTTCAACAATTACAAAATTCAAGAATCGTGAAAACAGTAAGCACCTTGTAATAAAACGAAAACTCGCAAAACACCAATACTGCTAGCAGCCTTGATTATCAATCTTTTCTTGGATCCACATACTTAATACTCCAAAATCATTCCAATCATTTCAGTCACATCACTCATCACGAGACGATCTTCTGTCGGAGCACGGACACACCTCGCGAGCCACAGTTAGAGAGATCCCCGTGCAGCGATCCTCGTCCACAGCACCGTCGCACTCGAGTGTCTTCGACTACCGCGTGATGCCATCAAGCTACTCAACGACCACACAACATGTCACTGAGAATCCATCGGTATGTTGTACTCAAACAAAAAGTTGGTGACATCAAAGTATGCAACCTTCAACATGCACTACGAGTTGTTAACTACAATCCACTATCTAAATGTTTGCTTATCACCGAAGTTACAAAAAACGCGTACACATGAATCATCACGAGACGTGCTAGAACTGTGACTCCTTTTTGACCTTTATCAATCAGAATCATACCTCTGGAGTTTTAGGAATTGCTCGAGATTGAAGAATTATTCAAGTTCTCAATCAAAATTTTATCATATAAATAGAACTTTCCAATTCTAGAAGTCCTTTTTTAGAAATTATTACTTATCAAAGCGAAATTATCGTTTTCAAACTGAATGATTCATTCAAACAATAAAATTCAATTTTATTCTTGATTTATGTCATCTAAAATTGACCCGCGCAATTTACATCCATGTAGTTGATCAGTATAAAACACTTGAGCACTGCATTTCACAATTTCAAAAATGCATATTCGCAAATAAGACATGAAAAACAAACAAGCCGAAAACTGAGCTAGAGCATCGTTCCTCGTTTGAGCTCAAGGAAAACTGAACCGTTTCGATCACTCGGAAAGAAAGGCACACAAAGAGAGATGAGGTGGGAACAGAAACCAAGAATACAATGAACTATGGTCACTTGTGTATACACTTGTACCTCATTCTCTGTTTGTACGACCGAGTACCGGTAGTGTATGTGTAGTCACACCCTTGTCTCCTCCCCTTTTCCCACCCCAGGCTGACGATTCAGTTTCAGGACGAGTACTACCGTCGTGAAGTGATGACCCGTACCATCATCACTAGAAGCACCGAGGCCCTATCCCAGGTGAGTTGAGTCCGACTTCCTACTATTCATTCACTGATATTTCGATTGCGACTTTTTTCCAAAAAAAAGTTTGAATTCGCTCTGAGATATTTTATGTGTTCAGAATACTGGTGATTTTAACATTTCAGTAATAAGCGCGTAGCCAAAAACTTTTTCTAAAAATATTATTCACTTTTAACAAATGATATCAGGTTGACGACTCTAAAACTTCTCTTGAATGAGAGACAATAGTTTCTGTTTTTTTGCAACTCAACTTGTTTTATTTGGGTATTTTCTATCATTAAATTTTTCAGTAACAAAAATAGGGAATAAAGACGTGTTTTACTCTTACTACACAAACCATTATTAAGATCAACAATGTGTCCAGTACAATTGACAATAAAACACTAGTTTTCTTTGATGACTGTTCATAAACAAAGAAAATGTTGTAGTGTTGTAGTGAATCGAGTGATAACTTTCAGCCACAGCTGGGACGTTCTTCATCTCCCATCGAGCGATACATCACTTACAACGACGGTGGTCGAACAAAGGAGGAACGTACTGTGGACTACAAGATGACGGTTCACCGCGATATAGAAGAAGAAGAACGACACATTCGCGAAGACCAAGACCGCAGGAGACAAGAGGAAGAAGAGCGACGTGCCCGTGAAGAAGAAAGCAGAAGGCGTTGGGAACTGATGGAAAGGGAGACACTCGACCGACTCCGGCTTCAGCTTGAGCAGACTGAGAAGCAGCTTGAGAAGGATCTCGCTGACCGTGAAAGACAGGCAAAGGACAGAATCGAGAAGGATCGTACCGACAGGCAGAGACAAGAAATGATCAGAAGAGCCGAGTGGGAACGAATCGAGAAAGAGAGAATCAGTCTGGAAGAAGCTGAGTTGGCGCGCAAGAGAGCTCTTGAGAAGGAACGACTTGAACGTGAAAAAGCTGAAGAAGAACGAAGAGCCAGAGAACGTCTCCGTCTTGAGAGGGAACGACTGGAGCGTGAACGTCTTGAAGCTGAGAAGCGAGAGAAGGAACGACTCGAGAGAGAACGCATTGAACGCGAGAGGATCGAACGTGAACGTATCGAAATTGAACGGATAGAAAGAATCAAGCGTGAGCGGATCGAGAAGGAAAGAAAGGAGAAGGAACGTGAGAAGGAGGAAGAAGAGAGACTCAGAAGGTTATTTTTCGAATTACTTAATTTTTGGGAAATAACTTTTTCCCAAAATCACAACATTTTGCTTGAGAATTTCGTAAAGCCAGTTCAAAAGAACAGTCACCAGTTGAGAAGTATTCACGTTAAACAATGAAAAAAACATGAAACATATTACTAATTTCACTCAATACTCTTCTTAAACTAAAAAATGAAATTGACCGATCACGATAGTGATTTTTGTTCAAGCGTTCGCAAACCATGTCATATTTGTATACTTGTTACTTGTTTCTTTTGTCGTCTCTTCCCTGGATCGCAATAACCGTGAAATTTGCCGTCGAGCTTAGTACATACACTGGAAATGTGGTTATGGTATTTGCACTCGAGGGGCTTTCACAAGTGTGTATACCTGGCTGGCAGGCATAAATACACACAGAAGCAGAAAACCGAAACAACCCACTCGAATGAAATGTCTCTTTGACTCCAAAATACTCAATATTGCACTTTACAGAGAGCGTGAAGAGCTAGAACGCATCGAACGTGAACGAAGAGAGCTTGAACTTCGCGAACGTGAAATTCTGGAGAAGGAGAGAAGAGATGCGGAGGAGCGTGAAAGACAACGTCTCGAAGATGAAGCCAAAGAAATGAGAAGACGTGAAGAAGAAAGAAGAGAAGCCGAGTTGGTTGCTGAAGTCGCACGTCAGGCGGAAGAACGAGAACGCGCCAGAAGACGTCAAGAACGTGATGAACAAGAACGTCTTGAGAGAATCAGGAGAGAACAGCAGAGAATCGATCTCGAACGTGCTGATGCCGATAGAAGAGAACGCGAAAGGTAGAACATATTCAGAAATTCAAATTCAAAAGTGTTTCAGACTTGAAGAAGAACGTCGCGAGAAGGAACTTCTGGAAGCTTCTCAGAGAAAGAAAGAACTTCGCGAACGTGAACGTCTGGAAGACATCGAGAGAGAACGTCTCCGTCAAGAAGAAGAACGCAAGGAGCGCGAGAGAAGAGATCTCGAGAGGTAATACTATTGCGGAACTTGAGAAACACCATAAATTACAGAAGAATCGCAGCCGAGAGGGAACGTCAGCGTCGTGAAGACGAAGAACGTGAGAACACCAGACTCTCGGAGCTCGAAAGAGCCGCCGCTCTCCGACGTGCTCAGCGTGAAGCCGAGCTCGACCGCGAACGTGAACGTGAAGAGCTTGACCGCAAAGCTCGCCAAATTGCTGAGATGGAACGCAAAGAGAACGAGAGACGTGAACGCGAAAGACTTCAAGAAGAAGCCAACCTCGCTGAACTTCGCGACAAGGAACGCAGAAACCACGAGATTAGAGATCGTGAGAGAAAGGAGGCTGCCGACCGTGAAGCTAACAGAAGATTGGTGAGAATCCAAAAACAACAAGAATTACTGATTGAAATTCAGGAAGACCGTCGCTCCAGAGACAAGCTCGACTACATTGCCAGAGAAAAGAGCGAGAAGGAGAAGTTCGAGATTGAAAAACGTCGTCTCATCGAGGAGAGAGAAGCGCTGAACAGGAAGAAGCATCATCTTCTCAGTAGCGAAACCCTCGCGAAGCTCACACAGCCATCTTACTTCAGCAGAGTTGAGCCAGCGGAGTACACCACCAAGGTGGAACGTCAGGTATGCGGAGGATTCTGAATAATCTTGAATGGTTTTTTTTCAGGTGATCGAGAGAATCGATCGCAACGTCTGGGTCGAGGACTCACCACTCTACCCAACATCCTACCAAAATGCCATCTCCTACTCCCTGGACTCGACTAACGATGACAATACTAGGGACAGAATTTTTAACCCAAATGACATCAACAGAAATGGATCTGCCAAGTGAGTGATACAAATTATAAAGAAAAACTTGACAATTGGAGTTATTCACTCAATTCTGAACAAGAATTTACAAAAAGAAATGACGTAATCTACCGCTTCAGAAGCCGATACCACCGCGCGAAGATGGACAAGGCAAGAAGAGACTTTTACTCAACAACTCAGGACTCGACAGGTCAGAATTAAGCATACCACTCTCTTCCCGTGTCATTGTCGTCGTAATTTTTGACATTTTTTGATACTTGCTGCATGATTTTTTCTCAACCGTTTTCTTCTTTGTGTAGTCCGCTTCTAGCATCTGTGTTTGTGAGTACAACTGTTTCTACTACTACTTGATCAACCGAGACGATGCCCCAAGACGTCACTAGGAAATGAATGAACAACCGATGACGACCCAACAAGTAGCATAATAACCTGACCCTGCATGTGCATCTATAGCATTTTTGACAAGTTTCCCCATTTTCTGCACTTTCGCGTTGTGATGGTGCAGAAATGCTGGAACTGCCAGAGATAACAGCTTGGGAGGTCTGGGAACGGTTTTTCGAGTTTACCAACTGTTCCCAGATTCTTTGGAGAATCCGGCTTTTTTCAGACGTTCTTGAGCTCTAAAAAAGTTGAACTCTCGGTCTTAGACGGAGCAACTTTTGCTCCACCAGCAAACATGTCTAACACGCATGCAAACAAAAAAATGTACCAGGAAACAGTCATTCGTTCACTCTTTGGCGTGCCCTTGATTATTTTCAAAACTATCGATCCCGCTCCTTGTTTCTGAACAGCTTCTATTTTCTCCCTAATCAAAGGCTTTTTCTATCTTTGACAAAAAGTGTGCAGCGTGCGTCATGTTTGTCTGCGTGTAAATAACATACTGCCAACAATAAAACCCGAGTTTCTCTCTCTTTTTCTATACAACTTGAAACCCTTACTCTGTCATATTTTTTCACGATCAATCTATGAGCGATAAATGTTTCTGGTTCGCCTCTGTGTACGTGTTCTGAAAAAAAAACAGAATGGCCGATTGAAGAGTGAATGAGTGACTATTGATGTTGTACAAGTTTTCTTTTTGCTTTTTTGCTGTTGTCAATGTGGTTTCATGTGCAATGGGAGTAGAAAAGAAGCCTTAACGTTACAGATGTAGGAAGTATTCGGAAATCACCAGAAGAACGAACCATCAGAACAGAGTACCGTTCAAGTAGTCAGTCCAAGTATAATGACTCGGATTTTCGATCTGAGAACGCGCCGTACCCAAGAGTGGGACCGAGTCCATATGAACAGGTTTGTTGGTTTACATGAAGTTATGAAAAAAATATTGTAAAAAAACTGAAAGTGTTGCACTCAGTGTTGGGAAATATAGAAAGTTGGTGAAAAACATTTGAAGAGTGAAAAATGTCAAAAAAAACATGCTGTTCAATATGAGTCACTCACAAGCAGGTCATTGGAAGAATGTGCATTATTGAATCTTTTTTGACGCTGGTTCAGTTTTTGTTAGTTAATTTTCTGTATTTGTCAGATTCAGCTGGAAATAAAGGTTTTTTAACTGCTGCGAAATTCTCTTCGAGCGAAAAACTGCACTAAATTCAAAGCATATTGTTCCAATGACAATTCTCACAACTCGTAAATTCACATTGCTTATTGTCTCTCTAAACGCTGGTGTTAGGAATTTGACCGTCTTCTGGAAGAGACCGAACGCAAGTACGCAGCATACAGACATCGAATGAGCCAGCCGAGTCTTTACCATGTGAGCAGAAGCCAGACCACCCAAGATTATAAGGTAGGTGACACTAGTAGATTGCTTGATGTGAGGTCACTGTTCAGCACCGTGAAGAATAACTTTTCAAGTTTTCTTTCATGTCACATCGTCTTTGCGTTTCACAAAAAGTTGTCAGTTTTGCCGTTAGATGGAAAAATACAGCTTTAGAAAATTTATGAAAGTGAAACTGACTGTTAACAATGCACAAACATAACCTTTTCTCTGAATTCATTAACAATGAACTGACCGAACGACACTGATAATATTAGGAACGAATTTCAGTTACCAACTGAGAACAGAGCTGGATCTGTTGTTGATTATGAACGCCAGGCCAGAAGAGAATCCCCAACTGACAATTCTCACATCAGAAGCCGATCGGCTGATTATCTCATGGATAGAAAGTGAGAAAATATTCCATCCTGATTATTTAATTTGTTTAGAATCCGTGAAGAAACTGAAGTCCCTGAGAACCAACTGAAAAAGTCGGCTATTGAGTCTTCTCCAAGAGAGTCCAGAATGTCTGAACACGAGCTGAGATTCAGAAAATCGACAGAAAAATTGACTGTGCCAGACTGGTACAGAGAGAATCGCCCAACTACCGCAACATCGTACCGTCCGTATACAACAACAACGACGACGACTACGACATCCAACGTTCATCATCCAGTCAGCCAATCACACAACCAGACCACTGAACTGGACCTGCCAAAGGGAATGTTCGACCGTTATAGAAACGAAATCGAAGACCTGCGAAGATCCCGATCGTCCCTACACCAGAACGCTCCAGATGCTCGACAGGTTGTTGCCTTGTGAACTTCTACCAACCCTCTGTGCTTGTCCTTCTTTTTTTTTGCAACGTTGCTTTATACCCAAATGGATCATAACTTGTCCTAAACTCAAACATGCATGCAGCTCCTTCACCCTTTTGTTACCTTCAGTTTTTGGGGGTTTTTGTCATGTTGCTTTTTGTGATTCATCGATAATTCGTGAACAGAGAAAAAAAATTCAAAAACCCAATTGTTTCCCTCGTCCATGTCATCCCTATGGTAATAAGTTTTTCAAAGAGGAAAATACCACTCCCAACAGTTCATGTTATAGAGAAATGTTTGATTTTCACTTCTCAAATTCTTTCATTCTAAAGAAGACGGTAAACTATGTGATTTTTATCAAGTGAATAAATATCATTTATCAAAGCACGCTTCTCATTTTTCGGTTCAACTTCTTCCCCTATGCTTGGCTGTTGCACGCGAACACGGTCTGAATGTCTTCTTTGAAGGGGTCTGATCTGAGTCTGAACGAAGTCGGAAGAATCCCCGGCTACACTGTATCTGAAGTTCCCAACGCCTGGAATCATAACGCGACCAGCAGGTGGAGATGATTTCATTTCAATATGAGAAATGGCCTTCAGATATTCCCGAGTAGTCGAAGTCGCTGATACTTTTGTTGGAGCCGCTAGAAATGAGCAAGACAATCTTTCATCTAGATATGGTGGAAGAATAACTGTAGAGGAGATTCTAGACTCTATCTTCCAGAAGACAACACCCTTGTCTTCTAGTAGAATGGGATACAGGTGAGAATAAATACTGAACTCCCGATCAAAATGTATGTTTATTTCAGAAGTCAGTCACGTGAAGGTCTGTACCAAGGAAACACGGACGGTCCAGGAATCTACACTCAAAATTTAACCGTGATGAATGAAGCCATCCGTCAACCTGACCGTGCCGAACAACTTTTGAAGTTTGTTTTATTGCTCGATTTTCCAATCAATAAACTTCAGGAACGAAGATCTGTTTGTCAGATGTGAGCAGTGTCACCTCACTAGAGAACTCGCCTTTGCAAAGCTATCTTTTGTAACTTGCAAGCACTGCTACACGTACTACTGTAGCCGGGACTGTCGGTAGGCCAAAGAATGAATTCTCGCCTTGAATATCAATTCAGAAGCGACAACTGGGCAATTCACTCTCAGAGATGCTCTTTTGCAAGAATCAACACTCTTTGTAAAGATGTGATCATGAAGGTTTATTGTTGCACCAGCATTTAAAAAACTCATGCTCATTTCAGGTGAGAGAAGACGAAGAAGCACAGGCATTCATGTCAAAGGTGGCAAGAGAAGGCTTCTCATCATCTGGACGTGGAAGTGTGAACATCAGACTGTCATCCCCTCAGCTTGCCCAGGTAGGGTGTACAAAATTTTAACAAATGAAAAGATCTCACAAATTATCAAAATGTTTTAACATGATTTGTGTTCTATTCTTCACGCTCACAATTAATTATTTCAGGCGTACGTGAACTACGGCTGGAAAGCATTAGTCGGAATCCCATTGAACCAACTCCTCTACTACTACACAGTCCAGGCCTTAATCCAGGAACGGAAAGAACCGTCACTCATCGAGCTGTGCAAACGTTATGAACCGAGGTAGAATGATGAAATCAGGGTTCACATCAATTTCCTTCATTTCAGAGAGAAGTTCATCCTGTCTGTGAGCATCATTGCTGATATTGAACGCTGCCCTGAAACTCCACCGCCGGAAACCAGAGAAGTGTTCTCGTTGAACTCACCAAGTATCAGAAACATCCCAGTCTACGCGAGCACAGTGCCGAGCGACGTCTAAACTTATAAAAAATTGCTCAAATCAAATTACTCACGTGTTAGGTGCCAACTAAATAGGTATTGATGTGTACTTAACAGCCACCCAGATTGTATTTATTTTCCTCTTATATAAAAATTGCACCCAATTTGTAAAAATGGACGGTGTGCCCACCCGTTCCAAATTTCGATTAGCCACGATTTCGGTTTCGTGTCATTTTCTTTAACTGATGCCATGTTCAGTGTTTTTAATTCAAATACAGATTGGCCTTTGAAATGATTTGCGTTCCTCTTCTCCTGCCACCTGAGACTATACAGCTTTATGAAATGAATTTTATTAAAATAACATTTCCGAAAAAAGTAGATTTCATGTTGAGAGAAATCGTAAATTTTCCAGATAAAATATAATTTATAGTGTAGTTTCCCAATCACGTCAGTAGACAACACTAAAATAACTTTACTGTTCTGTTTTTCTGAGTATTCTGATGAGTAATTGGTAAAAAGCTTTTATAAAGTAGAGCCATGAGGTTTTCTAACTTTGAAGACGTTTTTTCGATTCTCTAAAATCTGATTCAGATAACTGTTCTGAGGTTTTCTTGGTTTTTTGTTTAGATGTACATTTTACAAACCTGGAACTGTCACATTCTTTTTTTTTTTTACAAAATCAAAGATAATAGTTGAAGCATTTGTACGTGTAAAATCATAAAATCAATCAGTGAAATTTGCGAAAACTGATTTAGCGTAATACGAGACAGATATTGAATCAAGTTATCTGGGCAAATAGGGAACCCTCCAGTAGCATTAGCCATAGAGTTTTTCCATGCAATTGTAAAGTTAAAATTTCAAAAACTTTTTTGAAATGATGGACTTTTTTCTCCTTTTCTCACCTCTTGTGCAAATTCAAAACCTATCCTAGTTCGTTTCTACTCCCACTGATTCTTTGGAAAACAACATTTGTATGATGTTCTTTTTCTGCTGTCAGCTAATTGAATTCAACTACGAAAGTTGGTCCAATCTTCAGTCCGAAGAGCATCCAACAATATGTTAATTTGGAACACGTAAAATGTTCTCAATTTCAATGGGGCTCGTTCTATCGCTTGTTGAAAACAATTTCATACACTTAATCTATCATAAAATTTCTGCAATTTCAAGATAGACCAAAAACCGGCATATCGTTCAGTGTTTTAGGGAAACAATTTTTACAGAAAAAATGAAACTAACAAAAATTTAAAAAACGTCTTAAGTGTTACAATAGGATGTGAAAAATTCATTTCTGAGCGTAGAGATATTCGAAAGACTCGCAAAAAGTTGTTTTCCACTCCGAAAGAGAGAATTTTAACAGAGAAGGCCAGCGTTTGTTGGTTTTCCAAAATGGTCATAAAGTTGAATGAAAGATACTTGCTGTGTTTATGTGCAATCATGTATTCTGCTCGATGTTCTACTCGTCGTGCTCTTCTCCTCTTCTGTTTTGACTAATAATCCCTATTGACCTCTTGAGACACTTTTGTCTCTATACATAGTATATCCTCATCCCACTTCTTATACAAATGTCCCCGTTTCTCATAACAATTTTTGCCATTTGAAAAAAAAACAGAATTCTGTAACGGTTTCTGACGTTGAAAAAAATGGAATTATGAAAAAAAGACCACCCTAAGTAACCTTATTCAATCCTTTATAGAAATATTCGTTTACCGTTTTTCTATACGATGGTCTTCTACAAACTGTTCCGAATTCACATTAAAGATGGTTGAGTTTTCTCCTAAAAGTTGTTACAAAATTTCAAGTTTACTTCCCACAGTTGTCCAAATAACACCAAGGGTTGCGGTCTGTGGTCTGGCATTTTCCTACTGGGTGGTCTCAATTTCCAAAATGCCGCCAAAACCCTCTTAATATCTAGAACCACTTCTTATACAAATGCTCTCATTTGAGCTAATGTCAAATTTAAAAAGTTATGCATACTAAATAGCCGCGGCGGGTTATCTCATCGGTAATAATAGTGGGTTCAGAAATTTTTTGCTCTGTTGTTCACCGGAATAATAAAAGTTGTTAATTTCTCTGCATACTAAAATCAATTAAAATTCATAGTTTTGTCTCATCATGAAAAACATACGGTAAAACATGTTGGAGTTATATTACGATACTTTTTTTCACTCAAAATCTTCCGAAAATTCATTTTTTTTTAGAAAAAAACTGTGATTTCATGAAATCTTGTTAAATTCTACAACATTTTCCAGCGAAGTTTGCAAGTTCTGCAATTTTTCCATATGACCATTATGTGTTTACCATGTGTACTCCACATAATCATTATATTTTGTTATTATCCGGGACCACATATCTCATTTAGAAATATTTACCCAAAACCAACCATATTTATTACCGATTTGTTTATAGTTTCTCCACTTTTTTGTTATGTTTCTTCTAAGGATTTGTTTGTTAGTGCTCACAACATGTGGCTCAAGTCAAACATTAACAAATTTGCACTATGATGTCGTCAATAGTCGAATCTAAGGTTCCGCTTTTTTCAAAGATTTTTCTTTGAATATTTGATTTCTCAGAACTCAAAATCCCACTCATTTGGTTAATGTAGTGTGATTTGATTAAAGAAACCTGTCTTTGAACTTCGAAAGTCATAAAATTTCTAACTTCTTGAAACTATTCTTACAGATATCAGTTTCAAGAGTTCTCATTCTAGTTATACTTTCAAGTTGAAGCAGTGAATACATTAAATCTGTTCGAGTTGCATATATTTTTTGAACATTCGAAGACATTTTCTTGTCATTTTTTATATCTTAAGTCAAATTCAACCGCTTTTGGTTGAATAAAAATATTTTGTGTCAGGGTTTACTCTTTTCTTTTTTGAAGCTTCCAGGCTTAGCTGACTGAGGAACAAAAACTTTCTTGAGTGAGTAGGTGAAATCAGATTCTTTGTAGTCAGGCCACTCACAAAAACTACACCCACATACTAATAATGCATGTTTCCCCACTCGAAGTACATATAAAGAAAAGGAGAACTGAAAGAAGCACATTCAAAAATTATCTGACTTCTACCCTGCACAATCTTTGAATGCACTTGTTGAGCTCCAAAGAAATTAACCAAAAGAAAGTTTCATAAAAAGTTTTGGGTTTTAACTGATGTCAATTAGGCTCCGCTGTTCAATGTTCTTTCGCTTCATTTGAACTTTCTGAATGTTGAATACGCGCTTTGAAGTCATTCTCAAACGTTGCAATATTGGTGAGTAAAATAAATAAATGGTCTAGAAGGTACTTTTCAAGTGTTTTGGTTGGCTCACCACGGAAGTGGTCGATATATTTTGCGGATGGTTCAAAAAACGTTTAAATTACTTTCGATATCTGCCAATACTTTGTTTGTTCTGAAAACATCTATGATGAAAGAACCATCAGTCAAATGTCTTGATCATAGGAATCATTAGTGAATGTTGTATGAAAACCTCACTTTGTAAGAAATGGTTTTTATTACTCGAAGAAACTCTGCGTTCCATTAATTTATTCAAACATTTGAATGAACTTCAAAGTGTTGTGCACCCAATTCTTCGAAATATTCTAATAACATTGAAATCTGAAATCAATTCAAGTTCAAACGCAAAAAAACATGAAAAGTAAAGAATGTCCATTAGCTCTTCTTCTCGACAGCCAGCTGAGATAATCTTGAGGCGCGTCTGCTGCTTCTGCTCAGATAAGTTACTATATGCGTCCTTTATCACAAAAAATGCCCAATCCCGTATTATCCCTCACAAATCTCCGCAAAATCTGTTCAACATGAACGTTCGTTTGGACTCGTAAACGATTTTTATCTGTTTTTCACTGTTTTATGAAAGTAGGCAACGATTGTTGTGAAAGCTTCACCGGAAACACTTGAAGTTTTCAGTGAAATAAGTTTTTAAAACTGTTTCATGGGTGAATTTGATCAAGACAAGTGAAATATTATAACCGACTTTCAACTCAAACAAGACGAATGTTTGGTCAGATGTATTTTGAACAAATTAAATATATTTCTGATTCATATAAATATTTTTTATCTGTTATGTTTGCTTCTCGAGTGCAGAAAAACTTCATGTTCTTTATTCTTTGTTATTACTTCACCTAACTAACCTAGGGTGAATGTCTTCATAGTGCCTAGAAAGTACTTCACATTTTATTTCCAGTACTGTACAAAGTAATGAGTACTTTCTCATACTGTAAATATTATTCCCGCATGTAGAGAACAATCATTCTGTTCTTTAATACTGACGAACATAGACGCGTACTTGACGCATAAGGCGCTAATGAAAGTGTTTAGTGACAACTCTTAGCCGACCAATAGAGAAGGTTCAGACTATGTCGACGTCTGATTCCCCCGTCCACGTCTTCCTGATTCGTCAGAAAACACGAAAAATTCCTGGCATATTCTCTCTTTCCCTCCTGCTGTCATATGTACACTCGTCAATGAAATCGCATATTAATATAATTTTGAGAGATCTAACCCGCCGGGTGTCTTTTATTGTCTTAACTCTGTTTCTGAGTCTGTTTTAACTTTTGAAAATCAGGTTTTTCTGACTCTTTTCTGTATAAAGTTACTTCATAAGGGCTTAAATCATGCAAATCTATGAAAAATTCAATGGTTTTGAAACTTTTCTCTATAAATGCTCCATAATCTCACGATTACAACAGCAATTATCATGCTTGTTATTCTTCGACATGTAAAGTTCTTTTCCTTTCTCATCAATTCTGAACATTTGGCAGTGTCGACGCACAAATTTGGCTTTCCTATATTGCCTCGAGCAATTTTGCGTGATGTCTAGTAGACGTGGTCAGAAGTTTGAACGAAGTAAACGATCATCTTAACAACTAGCCTATCAGTCATAATCTCGACGTACGTCACGGTTAAACCTTGTGACTGGTAGAATCGAACAGGGAGGCTCAGACATGCTACTAGACAATTATGAGCATATTGCTCGAAGGGCAACAGTTTTGACTTTCTGTTATATTTTGAAAAGTTGCATTGATTTCTTGGGAAAAAATGGTGGTTTCAGTTGACAGACGAGCATGAAATTTTTTTTCATAATTATCTTTTGAACAACGATTTCTTTTTATATTCCTAAACCGTTGATATACAACATTTTCAACAACTTCTGATATCATTGAGAAAATTTCATGAATTTTTCAAATTTTTCTGTGTATGGCCTAAATCGATTTTTTCATGTCAATCTCATTTCGCGATCATTTGTCTGATGCTGTCTCATTTTCTGTTTGAAAACTTTCGATATTTCTTAATCTTCGAAAAAAATCATGAATCGTCTCTGAAAAAGACTTTTGAACTCATGCCTCCTTGTACTTTTTGTGTTCTACATAGAGACTTCAATCCTCGCGACCTCAGATCTTTGTGTCGAAACTTTTATCAGTTTTGGATTAGCTTGGTAGAACGTTTAATCCACCTCGAACGACACCCAGTGTTTTCTTACACGAATTAATCTGAACGCTTCATCAACCAAAATTAATAACTACATATTATGAGTATCTATGTGTGTGTGTTTCAGAAAGTGTTCGAAGAAAGCTGGCCGCCCGTCTTCTGGTTGCTCGGGGTTTGTTTTCTATTAGATATATTTTTGATACACTTCTCAAAACTGACAAGCAATTTGCATTTTGGGTGGGCTGCATGCGCGTTTTAATACGACACTACTACACCCGATACTCTTTTTGTTACATCCTCTCTCGGTGGCAGCTATGGATGTTGATAGGTAATAGATTTACAAGTTTGCTTGAACTAATGATGATGTTCAATCCCGCGGCGTCAAATCCTTAATAAGCTTTGATGTTGCACACGGGCGGGTCCCCGCCTTTCGTGGCTTTTCACACTTGCAGCGCTTAGGTAGATCCACCCTCACATTCATAACTTCAAAATGGGAGAATCTATTTACTATATGATCTACAGGTAGGTCGGATTCATTCGGAATTGTAATGTTTTCCAGTTTACTTGACGAACTAGTCAGGTTCAAAATAATATCTTCTCTCTGAATTAGGCATGCGCTCGACTCGTCGAAAAGCAGAAAAAGAAGCCACCGTATCTGAATTGAAAAGCTAACGAACTACTGAAACGGGTACTTCCTTCCGGACTACAGAAATGAGACGAGCACGCCATGCCACACAAGTCTCTTTCTTTTCCACTCCTACTGCCCCATTTTTCCACTACCAACTCAACCAAATTGTTTTTATTAGTACGCCACTCTGCATCTGCCTTATGTGTGACAGATTGAGTGCGACAAGCGCCCTAGTAGAACTCTAATAGGCTAATAACTGGGAGGTATGGAACGAGCAATTCTCAGCCGATGTTCATCGAGCTTACTGTGCTCTCGCGAGCAATTCATTTTATCTGAGTTCCATTTTTATATTTACCATGTTTCATTGAAACTTGCGTGAAAGTATAGCGTTTGAGCATTCTTCAGAATCTGTTTTCAGCATAAAATCATTGAAATTCCGCAAATATTTCTCCAAAAACTGTATTTTTCATGAAATCAGTTTGAAAACCAAATTTTCCAGCGGTGAAGCAATAAGTAGACATTTCAATAGAAATCTCCAGCGTTTTTTGAAACTTGACTTCTTGCTGAAACTTGTACAACTCTAATTTTCAGAGTGATGAATTCGACATCGCCAAGTGCGGCGGCAACGGTCGGCAATATCGCGTACTGCTACGTCCTGCCGTGCATTTGTGCCATAGGTAAGCGTGCAGATATCAAATCCCGTTTTGCATCGCAAAGATTCCTCTTTCTCTCCCCGTGACATTATTATTCAATCGCTGAGCAGCTGAAATCCAATAGAGATGTAGTGAAAAGAAGTCCACTGACCTTCACACGTTAGCTTCTCCCAAATGCAAATCACGCCCTCTGACGGCGTTTTTTTTTGTTTTCAGCAACCAATTTGTTTTGACCCGGACCGGTTTTGCATAACCCACGCGGTCCAAATCGAACTAGAGTCTTTCAGGAATCGTTGGAAACATCACCAATCTCATCGTTCTTGCTTCAAGAAGGCTGAGAGCAGTCTCATACATGTATCTGAGAGCTCTAGCAGTAGCTGATCTTCTCTGTATGATATTCGTGCTCATTTTCGTCAGTACCGAGATGCTGGCAAAGAACGGGTCCACAATTAATCAATACAAGTTGTATCAGCTCTACCAATGTCATCTGATGCTGACACTTATCAACTGGGCCCTTGGAGCCGGGGTTTACGTTGTTGTTGCATTGTCTCTTGAGAGGTACATCTCGATCGTCTTCCCGATGCATTTCCGAGCGTGGAATAGCCCTCAAAGAGCGTCTCGGGCTATCCTTCTTGCATTCATTGTGCCAGCACTACTATACGTGCCGTACGCTGTCACAAGGTACAAGGGGAAGCAGAGATGGGATTCGAACGTGAACGCTACAATTTACTCTATGGACGATCATCCAATCTACACCACATTTCAATGGCAGGTACAAATATTTCCAATTTCCGCTATGCAAACTCAACGTTTCCAGATCTATAAATGGACTAGGGAAGCGATTCTCCGTTTCCTTCCCATTATCATTCTGACCGTATTGAACATCCAAATTATGATTGCGTTCCGTCGACGTCAGAAAATGTTCCAACAACTCACAAAGCGGAAAGAGCAAGCAACTCAGAAGGTCAGTGCGTGTTTCTTTGCTTCTTTTCAGAGAGAAAGAAAACAAGAAAAAGGGATACACATAACAACCTTTCTTCTCAACGCACAATAGACTGGAGGTTTTTTACGTGAAAGCCAAACTTCAGGACGAAACTTTGATGTACATGTTGGGAGGAACAGTTCTGATGTCTTTGGTTTGTAACATTCCAGCGGCGATCAATTTGTTAATTATCGACGAGGTTTGTTCGTTCATACCCGGAAGCTTTTTCAATCGCGCTAATTGCCTCACCAGACATATCATCTTTCAGACACTCAAAAAGCGACTAGATTTTCAAATCTTCCGCGCAGTGGCTAACCTTCTAGAGATTACCAATCATGCATCACAATTCTACGTCTTCTGCGCGTGTTCTACAGACTACCGTACTACCTTCCTGCAGAAGTTTCCCTGTTTGAAGTCAGCCTACTCAAATAGTGGTCGATTTCGATCTATCGTCAAGCGCACTCAGTCTGTGATTCAGAAAGAGAAGAGCAGTAACAATGATGTGAATTCTTGCTCAAAGGTAGGTTTTCTCCCTGGGTGGTCTATATAATACCCCCTATCTTCCAGGCGGTAGATTCCACTTCATGCCGCTTTCCAAAACATAACACTGAAGCTGAGACTGTTGATATCCATCTGGCATCTGGAGAGCAGAGCACGAGTGGTGAGAATCGAGAAACCGAAACTCTTATACGGTACGGTGCAGTAGCCAAGCTCTCCTCCAGTGACAACAATACGACGTTCTTGTGATCTGATCTCTGACATCCCTTGCATTATTTTCCGATCCGGGTTATATTTCCTATAACGCTTTCTAGATGTTGATTCTATGCATAAATATGTAGACTTGTCTTTTATTATCTTTGGCGGTCACTAAAAACAAAACATGGTAGGATAAGCTAGGTACATTGTACTTACTGGTGTGATAAGGTACTGAGAATTAAACTGGCAGGGATGGAGAAAGTGAAACGTTACATCAAAAAGGGTAAAATTCTGAATAAATAATGTGATAAGATAAAACTTACATACAAACTTTTTACACCGTACATTCTCCCTTAAAGCTCATGTGTGTATAAAACTACGTCCAATTGTACGGAAGTGACAAACTTCCATCGTTTTTGATGTAAACCGTTGGGTTAAGTGAAATGACAAGTGAGAGACCACTGACCATTGTCCTAATTTGCTCATTTGCGTTGACGAGTCGATTCAGACAACTCAAAATCCTCGGCGCATCCAGAGTTGGTTCCCACGTTAGTTTTATGAGATTCAGCTCTCGTTCGCACTCTTTTTTGGTCGTTTCCAGCTCATTCTGAAAGTTTGCATTAAGTGAGAAAGAAAATGAAATTTCTTTACTGGAAGAACATTAGAGAAATAAGAAGAAAAAGAAAGAGAGAGAGAAAGAGAGAGAGAGAGAGAGAGAGAGAGAGAGAAAAAAGAATTTACCACTAGTGCTTGCATCTGATGATTGATCTCCTGCGATTTTTTGCTATTTTCCTCTAGAAAAACGACAAGTGAAGCAATGTCTACGTTACAAGGAAGTAAAAGTCGACCATCCATACCGATTGCTAGTTCATCGTAAGATGTAACAACCTGAACACACTGAATAGTCCCTAAAGTATTCCTCGCGAAAATTCACTTTTTTGGATACGTCGAAGCACATTTTTGTAATAACTAGATCAAAAATAGCACGAGATTCAACACATTATGACAAAATCCTTGAAAAAATGGCTTTTTTCAACTCAATTTTTTGCTCAAAATATAAGGTTTTCCTTTAGTATGGATGAAACTCGTCTGATTTTTATTTATTTCTTCTGTTTTTTCATTGAGAAATACGAGAATTTTAGAAGTCAGATTTTACTTTATACAATAATCACCTCGACCATAGTTCCGGCACCGGCACGTCTCAGGCGAACCAACAAAGCTTCACGTTCCCACATTCTGCAAGTTCTGTAAAGTGGGGGCTCTTTTCAGTCTGTTTCGGAGGGATCAAATGATACCTGGTTATCAGTGAGTTCATTTGATTCAACGTCTGAGCAAGTCCTTTGTAGTGTGGAAGTAAGACTGTTGCACCACCAAGCGTCGTCGATAGTTGATCAATAGCTGTTTTAAGTTGCGGCATTTGGCTCTTTCTGACCGAATGTTCCAGGAAAATCTGAATGCCATTGTTTTCAGAAGGCATTTGTCGGAAACAACCTTCTCCCATTGCTCCGGCACATGGTCAGCGCTTAATTGAATTGATCCATCGCAGCAAGTAAAAGACCCTCTTCCAAATCTGGAAACTTAATTTTTTTCACTTTTTTGTCTAGAACTTACTTCAGCACGTTTTTATAACACGCTTGCAGAATTACTTCTCTGTTTGCAGGCTCACACTGGTCGATCAACCGATTCAAGTTGAAAACACAACGTTTCATGTGGGATTCTGCCCAGTCAATCTGCCAGCTCACCTGGAAATTGAATAAACAATGGATTCTGGGCAGAAATTAACATCACGAAGCCCGGTTCTTCTCTTCAAATCATCTATCTCATTCTTCATCATGTACATAATAGCGGAAGAAGCTTTTGATTTCCTTATCGCTTCTGCACGAAATGTGTTGAGCGATGACTGCAGGTCAGCCGCTGCTTTTTTCTTTTTCCGTAAGTACCTGAACACCGCTTTGAAAATACTCATTGAAAGGTATTCTCGTAAAAAACCTTTTTTTTCTTAATAAAAGCACAAAAACGTACATTTTCAAAAGATCTTCATCAATATTCGACGTCGAATATCTTTCATCAGTAGTCGTAGACGTTGTATATTCGGAGTAATCTGGATTCGTAGCTTTTGGAACATTTTCCATAGCGAGGTTACATGATGATAATGCTTCTCTGAATAAGAATTCAATTTTTGTTTCGATGAAAATTCACCTAATTATTCTTATTGGGTCTGTTCCTGCCAGCTTAATACTTACTTTTTTGAAAGTTTCCGTGTTTTTCGTATCTTTGATAGTGAAACTTATCTGAAAAACGAGTATTTCTGGGTTTTAAATTATAAATTTTACATTTATTGGTTGAAGTGAAGGTGAAATGGGAAATAAATCATTCATGTATCCGTTGAAAACCTGAACAAACAAAATTACAACTGATTCATTTTGAGAAAAACAAACTTGTAAAGATTTCTCATTCTGTTTTCTTATCTCCGGATGAGCTGCAAATCTGAATTATGGAGATACTATTGATAACTGAAGAATTTGTACCTATCGGGATGTACTGCAAAGAAGAATGGCCTCAAGGCAACAGAAACTTCATTCAATGACAAATTTCTGTGAAACAATCTCAATGGTGATGTGGTTTTTAGTCTTATCTTGTTCATGAATTCCCACTCTATAAATCCTCATAAATTAATCTTGGAGAGTGAAAACTGGAGGCAAACGTTGTAACAGTGAGATTCAGAGATAGAAAGACGTTCGAGGAAGTGAAACTTGAAGAGTTCGACCACTGAACAAATATTTGTGAAAAATGAATTCTGCAGTGAAAATAATCAGTTCACGGGCGTCGATTAAAAGCAATTTGCAATTCACTATCACATGACACTGGTGTATATTTGGAAACTGACTCAATAATTCCTCTGTTATGACTAAATTGTTTTCACTCTTTTTAGATGAAAGTAATAACAAGTTTTACAGATGCGAAGTTTCACCGCTTTTAGTTCATTTTATCTATTTTTTCGAGATTTTCAATTGATGAACCATGATATTCAACACATGAAAGACGAAACTAAAGGCAAAAGACGAATCGAATCATTGATAAAAAACACTATTGCGTTTGGAAACAAAGCAAGTCGTATTGATAGGGCCAGCACGTGACTTACCCATCCTGTCGTTCATTCGTATTATCTTTTGTTTTTGCGAGTAACATGATATTTATTGGATCGTTGGAACGTGTTTCTCAAAACTCGTAGATCAAATGAGAAGATGGAATGATAAATAGGTGCATATTTGAGAAAATAGAATATTAGTCAGGTTATTCGGTTTGGTTGAGAGATCCTTGCTCGTACTTGATGACTTGGCTGTACATGTCACGTTTGAGGCGCTTGGCAAGCCACTCTGACTTGATGGTGGCAATCTGGAAGTGATATCATATTTAAACGCGGAGAACAAGTTAGAAGTTTTGATATTATGTCGGAAACTAACCTTCACGGAATCGCACTTGAACTTTGCGTGTAAGTTCGAGTGAAGGGCTCTTCCCATCCCTTCCAGAACGACGAGATCAGTTTTCATCTCTGCCATCTTCTTGTTTACCTCTGCGTTGATGCCACTGTAACGTTCATACTACATGCAAATCTCAAAACCGGTCCAACCTGAGGTCAACACAAGGAGAACCTTGACCACTCTCGACACACTGTAGCTGTCTCTTGTGCAGCGCCGCTTGGATCACATCGTCGTTCAGGGTACTAACTTGCTGAACCATTTCGTTAAAGACAAGATCGTTGATGCAGGGGCGACTGTTGGCGACGAGCAGCACCTCAAATATCAAATATCGAAGTTTCCTTATAATCCTTCCTACCTTCTTGCCCATCTTCAACAGCTCCCGGACCATTGGCATGATCCCGAAGATGAAGTCGATTCCCGCATTATCTGGGAAGACCACAACACTGCGGTACTTTCTAATGTTGCGATTGATGATCGCAATAGTCTCGTAGACGTTCTCGTCAACTGAAAATATGTATGCAAGAAACATAGACGTCTGTTTACTTACAATTGACGGCATCCAGGGTGTTGTAGAAGTCAGTGATTCTGAAGTCATTCTTCATTTTCTCCGCGACTTTGCTTGCACCCCAGTCAAAGACGTTTCCGGAAAGGACACACTTGAGGATCACTTCCAGCTTTTTTTGTGGCTCAATCTGAAATTTTTATGGTCATCTTAATCATTTGGATTGTGGAATACCAAGTCAAGTTTTGCGATCAGCGCGGCAAAGCTGTTCATGGCCAAGATCGTCTCTTTGTTCTTCTTCTGAAGTGTTTCTTTTTCTGTCAAACGAAAAAATTGAAAGCTTCTTTCTCACCTGACCGAAGATATCTCTGTAACCCAGGCTTACGAGGAACTGTTCTCTGATTTCAAACATTCTTCTCACTGAGAATGGGCCGTATGCGCTGCAAATTTCAGAAATTCACTTCCTCTTCTCAATAAAATTTACATTGGATTCTCCTTGACTCTCTCAATGTAGTTTTCCACTTTTTGGCAAAGTTCATTCGGTTTCTCGATGTCCGAGATCACCTGAATCTTGAAAGTAGCAAAGGAAAATCATCTCGAGCACACCTGAGACAGAGTTTTCATCAGGATGATGCACCAATCCTGAGTGTCTTTTTGAGAGTTCCAGAGCTCGAATGTGTCAGGTTTGTAGGGCTGGAATTCATTTTGATCTTAGTAGCCTGACAAATTTGTATACCCCAGCAAGAAGAGAAAATCTCTCCAACTTGATCTTCGATGGAATGAGCGTTAGAACGTCCTGTAATCAATTAAACGCTCTCTCTCTCTCTCACTCTCTTTTTTTCTCTCTCTTTCTCTCTCTCCCTCTATCTTCTTCTCTCTCTCATTTTCTCTCTCTATCTTTCTTTTTCTTCTTTCTTTCTCTCATTCTCTCTCTTTTTCTATCTTTGTCTCTCTCTTTTACATTTTTATCAAAACTTACACCCGTGGAAGTTGTTGGAACAAACTCGAAAAACGAGGAACCAAAGATTGAAAGATCTGGGGATTTTTCGAGCAAGTCCGAAACACTCCCAAGGTATTCCTCATGACGGAAGAAGTGTGGGTAGCATGACTGTGAGAAAAGTCGTACGTGAACCGATTAGAACAGATTCGACATACCTTGTTGTTGTACTTGACAAGAAATGGGAGTCTTTGACGTGGTTTGCAGAAACCAATGAGTCCCACAGACTTTCTTTGGTCTCCGATGAACGACTGAAACTCAGTTTTCGAGAGTTTTCGTTTAACAGTCGATGATTGTACTAACTTCGAACAACTCATGCAGCGACTTCTCCAAAAGAAACGATGTGAAGATACCGTGTCTTTGTTCGTGGCCGTAGAGAGCGTGCCACACATCGTAGCAACAGCTGGAATAGGCGTTAGTTTTTCTCAAAACGAGTCCATAACCTGTTGAGATCGTACAGCTGGGCTGTAGTGGTGAGAAGGTAAGCGTCAATCAGTTTGGTGAAGTCTGAATTCCCATCTTATGTTATCAAGAATGTTTTGAAGTGTTTTTTTTTCTATTTCTTGTCGCACACAGCAAAATCACACTAAAATTTTCCTGACAGATTGTACTATTCAAAGTCTGATAACGTTACTTTTGTAGTAGATTCCATAGGACTCGAGATCCTCAAAAAGCCGTTGACTCCAGTTCATGTAGGAAACTCTGGCTCCGATCGTTTTGCCATTCTTGTACTAAAAGTCAGTTTGATAAATTGACGAATTTCTTAGAAACTCACGTTGGTGATCTTTCGGCATTCAGAAAAGTCAAAAATGATGTCGTCACTTTTCTCCTTTTCGATAAACACAATCTCATTGTTTTTCCAGCCAAATCTTTCTCCATCGAGGTACATTCCGAGAAACTCTGCGGCCACAAAGTCGTTGTAGGTGTTTCTGGAAGGAAAAACAACTATTTCTGTTGGAATAAACGTTTATGAGAATGAAGTTAATGTTTTCTGGTTTGAATCTTTCCGAAAACTGTTTTTGCACTCACTCGTTTTTGGTCTAATCTCAAGAAAAAATGCATACTTCCAAAACAACACTTCCAGATGTTTTTCTCAGTTATGAAATCTCCCAAACACTTTTCTCTGTTATTTCACTGGCTTTTCTTGTTCTAAATGTTGAAAACAGATTTTGTGAATCGTTTCCAAAGTTAGTTTTCTTTTTCTGAAACAGGAGTGTTCAGAAAGCTTGCAATCCAAGCCGAAATACTGTTTCTCTATCCTCACGTTTGGAATTGTTCATCCTTCCCACTTTTTTCCAAACCTTCCATTCAATCATTCCCAGTGCAATTGCAACAGTGAAAAACATGTTTACGCACTATTCGTGTCATTGGATTGCAGGAAACTTTGTAAAATGTTGCAAACCTTTCGACAAGCTCGTTCGATTTCACAAGTTCGATTTTTTCCACAGTGATCTGAATTTTTTATTACTCGAAAAAAACAGTTTCTGAATACCGTCACTCGGGGCTCTTGACGGTGTACACTCGCAACAATCTCCATCGGCTCCAGGGTGATGCTTTTGCTGTCAGGCATCTGTAATGATGAAGACTAAATGTGTTACATTGATAAGATATGAACAGAAATATGAGAATGTTACCTCAGAAAATGTCATATGAACGATAGGAAAGATTGTCAGACTTAGAAATAAAAGAAATATAGGATATCAAGAAAATGCAGAAAATAAACAAACGAGTATGTGAGAAATCCTCAGAGCATCAAAAAAACGAGCAAAGAAAACAATGCAAAGTGTCGATCTAATGTGTTTTTTATCGTTTTAACTAAAACCTTCGACGATGGCCAAATGTACTTTGAACGAATGATATTGAACCATATTTATTTAGATTTTATTTTTTCATGAATTCCATAATTTAAAAAAGAAACAAAATTCATGGTGAGACTATTTTCGAATTGTATATAGAAATTGAGTTTGTTTAACCTTATTTTTAACGGAAAATTTATTAAAATTGACTTGAACAGTTACACAACAAATAGAAATAGCTTCTCGATGAGATTAGCGGCAAAAACAAGTGCTAGAAAACCTTCCTTGCGCCCCTGGGTCTCCGACACACTTGTTTACTACTTGCAAGCACGCGTTTCAACTTTGCGTACTTTGTTTCTACTATGTAGTAATTTCACTTTCAATGCTTTTATTGAGATGTGTTTGCTAGTTCTTCCCTTTTCGCGTTTTGAATACATTCATTCCAAAAAATGCCCCACTCAGTACTTCAATAACCTGACCAAGTTTCTTTAAGTACACGGAAAAAGTGTTTTTAGAAAAAAGTACCCGACTCGGTAATTGTAAAACGTTGTTTCATGAGTCCCAGTAATTCACGCTCATTTTTACTGCTCCAGAAATTCCATATACTTCACTATTTATGAAAGAGCAGTGAAAAGTTTTTCGAAGTAATAGAAAGCAATAAACAAAACTGAGTGCTGATAAAGATGCATGTTCAAAAGTAGGATTTTGGAATTAACAAACTTCCATTTCTTTTCTCTCTATGTCGTTTTCTCTTTTCTTTGAATCGATTTGCGCCAATTATACAAAAATTTCTAAATGAAGCAACGAAACTTTTGAAATAGCTTGATACTTAGTGTGGATAGAGAAGAAAAAAACGTGCAAAAGTGCAACTGGTGTGTAGTTCAAGGCACCTGTGGTGCACTCAATGAGTCATTTATGGCAACATTAAAATTATTTGAGTTTTCCATTAGCGTTAAAAGGTTGAGAACATCAACCATTCTCTTACTTTACAATATAAGATTCTAACAAAGCAAAACCAACTCGGTCGGTGTATTGAGGACGGCTCAAAATTTAGGAAGTTAAACCATCAAAAGTGATGAATGACAACATTTATTTTTCTCTCTTAATTGAAAAGATATTGTTTTGATCAAAAATGTGTAGGATTGGTAACTATGCAACGGTCCTCACTCTGATATTCTATATTTCTGAAAAAAGTATCACAAACCTTCTTATTCACTTAAATAACGTTCAAAAACATCCAAAGTGACCAATGACAACGAACATGAAGACTTTTCAACATAAAAAGACAAAGGTTAGCTACTTTTTCTACTTTACTAAGGGAAGCCTAAGCAGAAACGACTTCACTTGATTGCTACCTTGAAAGCAGTTCCAGTCTTAAGAAATTCGAATTTCTTGAGTGATTAATGGGCACGTTCATTTTGACTAGGATTCAGGATTTTCCGCGTTCGACGTTTTCCTACCCATGCCATTGGAGAGCTCAGATAGTCATAATATTTTTCAAAATAGAAAGAAAATTATTTTATTCAAATTAGAAACTTTTCGGTGACTAAAGAAATTTTTTCTATTTTATGACGAAATGTCATAATTACCTAATAATAATTGTACATAACTAAGTAGCTTGAGAATTTCCCACCACCAACGCCAGGTCTCTTTTGCGCCACGTGTCCGCCCGAGAAAAATTTTGGAGTAATTATCGGACACTCATTATCAATCCTGGCTCATTTCCGTTCACTATGTATAGTAAAGCTCATGCGACCTAGTGATGCACAACTTACTATAAGAAGAAGTCAGAGAGCAAAAGAATCTATATGTCTAGAAGGCGTGAGAGGTGGTTTCTATCTCAAATAGTAGCGACATTCTGATGTTCATTTTTCACACATCAAATTCGAAATCAGTTATCTAGGTTTTTATGAGTTACATATGCAGAAATTATTGAAAACACGTAGTATTTGATGACTGGAGACGTTAGGTCATCGCTAAATTCTGTTATTCTCCTCACGTATAATGTCTCCAAACTGTCGATAGAAGTGTTCGAAGAGAAGAATCATCCAAAATATGGCTCGAAAGCCTGTTGTTGAACAGAAAATAGAGCGAAATAGCCAGCCGACCGATGGGGATGGTTACACTGTGCGAATGGCGAGGCACGAAATGTGAAAGCATTACATGTACATCATTCCCAGACAGTAAATTGAAGGAGGATCGCTCCAGCATATTGATTCTTCCTCGGCCAGCAACTGTATTTTTCTTCTTTTCAGTCTTCCATCTCTTGTTTTGCAGAATATCTCTTAGACATAACAAGGCTGTTATTGTGAAGAAAAAAGACTGTGGGAAATTTAAACAACGCCGTTGCTACCAAATGTTATAGATTTATTCGTTGAGCATGGGGGTGAATGCAAAGTGAACAAAAATCACTATGTTTGGCTAAATACCCGGTTGATAGAATTATCCACAATACTTTGAATGGAAAATGCAAGGAAGGGAAATGAGCGAAAAAGTTGACGTTGGTTTTTGATTAAATGAGTCCTTCAATGTTTGGGGGTTGAAGATATGGGAGGTCTTTTGCGTGATGCTGTTCTTCAAACTGCGGCCTGTATTCGCCGTGATTTTTCCTACGGTCTTTGACGTAGCGAACTGCGAAGTAAACGATAATTAGAATCAGAATTACGGCGACCTGAAAAGTTATGATTGAAAGAAGTCAAGATTATTCAAGGTTCAAGAAGATGTCTGATTGTCGTGAAAGTCATTTTGTTTTATTCAAAAATTATTAAACAGATTTTTGCATGTCCATTTGAGCTAAAAACAAGAGAAAATAAAAATTGAACATCAGATCACTATTTCCGTATATTGAAACATCGACACTTGCTCAATAGTTGAACAGCGGGAAGTTTCTTAGTAATATCATTTTCTGGGTGCTTATTTAAAATACATTTTTTAACTGACATGAAACACCGACAGAAAATCAAAAACAATTTTTTCAGTGTTGTGAAAAACAGAATGTTTTTGTTTTTTTTTTAATTGAATTGAAAAAAGTTTTTAACTCACAACGCAAGCAATGACAATTCCAACAATAGCTCCAGCTGACAATCCTGACGAAGAAACAGCTTTTGTCGAGGATTCCATGATGTGGGGTGTGAATTCAGATGGACAGTAGCAGTAGATTTCTCGGTCTTCCCGTCGGCAACCAGCGATAATAGGACTGAGTGTCGATGCTGAAAAAGAATGATGAAGTTTGTGGAATGGAGCGTGAATCATTATATGAGAACATAATTCGCTAACTCGATATTTTATTGAGCAAACAAAAATAAATATGGAAACGACTCTTCTTCCACACATAGACGCAAAATGTGAAAAGTATTGAGAAAGGAGTGCCTGAATGGGGTTGATTCAGCTTCAATTCTGAACATATGATTGTTTGGTAACAGAAGGAACATGGTGGAAACAAAGTAAGGCTTATGCATGCTGTGTGTACAATTCTCAAATTTCAATATATAATAGTAGTTGTTTTGCGGATTCGGTTGCAACTAAACTGTGTTGAGTTTACTTTTTGATACTATGTGAGACAAGCAAACATTGCAAGTAATGTTCCGTTATTGATTATATCACTGCTATCATTTTTCTTGGAGAGTTTGAGAAAGTTCAATGATATAAAGAAGGAGAAAGAATGTTTGAATGTCAACACATGCAAATGTTCAACAACAGTTTTGCTGTCAGTTTTTTGCATGACAATATGTGCGTGTGACAGACAATTTTATCTGTTTTGAACGTTTTTTTTCTGAAAACTGTCAATAAAACTATATTGAGTCATCGTTAAACGACAGCTTTGAGTTCGAACGATATATTTTTGGAAAAAAATATAGAGCTTGAAGCTCTCAGAAACCTTTTTATAGCAAAACATTGGATACGTGAAGTAAAGAAATTATAAAACTAAGACAAAAAACAATTGTATATTCATAACTTTGTGGATACGTCGAAAAACAAAACTAGGTTTGAAAAGCGACAAAACAAATTTCAAATCAAAATTTCATGAAAAACTTTTTTTCATAAAAAAGATTCCACTCATTTTCAGTTATTTGTAGAGGAAAACATGAGTGGGTTATAAAACGGAATAAATTTTTTCAGGGACACAGAGAAGTTGTATACTCATAACTTTTTAGATACGCTCAAAAACAAAACTAGGTTCGAAATATCTGAAAACTAACTTCAAATGAAAATTTCACAACACAATGATTTTCAAGAGAAACAATGCACAGCGCTTCCACCTTTGTCATAACTCGTGGAAGGAAACATTAGTAGATAGTGGGAAACGGAATAAGTGAGGAATTCGCGAGAGGTATGACCAAATGAAAGACACTTGAAGATCCTAAGGATGCCGGGAAAAAAGTTATACCAATTCTCACCCAATGCAAACTCTCTAAGGGACCATTAGGATACTAACTAAAGGATTTCGGATACACACGTTCCCAGTGGACTTCTCATATGAAGTGTATTTCAAGGTCGACAGCATGAAAATTACTCCAACTACTCTTGTAAAACCGTCTTTGGAATGACCTTTTCAAGTGGCACACGACGCCTTGAAATAAGGAAATACAACACTGTGGAAGTGATCGGTAGTGTAGCCGGATTATTGTTTGTTGACTTTATTAAAGTGGAAAGTTCGTTTCAACCCTTCCCGCGCGAAACGACGTGTTGACACATTACGTACAATGACCATCAACAAGCTCGAGTGATCTACTGGTTTTCATAAATTCATGAGAATCAACATCCGCCTGCATCTATTCATTAAATAATCGAGTTAGGGCACGATCTCCTACCAAAAAAAAAAACGCCACCTAACACGTTTAGTGAGGAGAACAAATGAATCAGAGGCGGAGAACAATCGGGAAGGTCGATTCAACATTTCTGATGGACTAAAGTTTTGAAATTTCTGTCACTCTCAATCAACAGAACTCGATTTTAAGTGGTTGGGCAACATACATCCAAAACTTATGTTGGATGTAGTAATCATTTTTCGAACAAACTCTGTTCTTTACAAAATACTTTAGTTTGTTCTTATGTTTTGATAAACTCTGAGAGGAAGTGTTTTTGTGGCTGAAAAGAGCTAGTTTTTAGGAAACTAACTATAATTAGACCTAACCTTACTGAAATGATGTTTTCTGATAATTAATCATCTTAACTAATTAAGAAATTCCACAGATCACTGGTTGGAATTCTGTTTGTGGGAATGAGAAGTTCTTAGAATTGAATTCTGAGTTGTTTTGACGTGAAGAGTTATTCTTTTTATGTTTTGGGCAAAAAAAGAACTAGAAACAAAAGAAAAATCTCGCCCAAGTGTAGGATGCAGTTAGTACTATTATGAAAGCGGGGGTGAATAAGGTCTAATCGTAGTGATAAGGTAGTCCCAACAGAGCAAATATTGATGAGTTCACCTAGTCATTGTTCAGGAACGCTTGGCTGACTGTCTCGTACTGGTCAATAAATTGCAACTAGCCGATTTTGAAAAAAAAAGGTTATTGCACAAAGAATGTATGCAGTGTGATATACGAGAACGAGTTTTTTGTCAATTCACTATGTAACACATGATATGAAGACAGCTTGAAACACACACACACTGCGATGACCTAGTGTTATTTATGGCATAAGCGCTGGTGGAGAAAAAGAAGAACATTTTGTGTTGAATGTGAATAATGATTGCGTTTTCCTGTTCTGAACAGCAACAGTCGGACAGTCTAATCGAGAAGTTGGCAGAAAGTTGATGAGAAAACAGGTAATGAACATGTCCACCACAGACAGAGATGGTGATGTATTGAAATCGTTCCATCACCTACCCACAAGACAGTTGACAGAAGTGTAGCAGTTGATTTTTATGCATGTCGGCGTTTCTCCACATTCAGCTTCTTGGATGTTCAGAAAGAAGGGTCCATCGCATTGCGGCATCCAGGATTGTTTTGGTTCTGACCGTTTGCTCAACCAATTTGCTCTCAAGTGCTCGCTTTTGTGCACAGAACAATCTTTACGCCCCAGGAGATAAGATGCTCCTTGAATGTTACATACGATCGAGTCACACACAATATGGTTGAGCCGACCTGATGTCAAATTGTGTGATAAGACAGTTCCGCGTGCGGTGGATTCAAATGATATACAGTTTATTTATTTTGTCCTGGAATGTTCTTGGCCTCGCTGAGCTGTCATGAACTGGACATGGACAGACCCGACAAAGCCGACACCACTTTTTCATTGCTGCCCTATTTGGATCTTCCTGACAGCCCCCAGCTGTTCTGATTCAATTCCTTGATTCCGCTAATTTTCAGAAAAACGGTTTGTTTTCAATTTTTCAAACTTTTAATCAGCATCTCACGAATCTCTGCTAGAGAACAACTTTGAACTAAAAGAGCAGAGAGAATAGTCTGTTATTCGTAGAATTGTGCAAGATTGCCACTTTAATTTTGAAGATTTTCCACTAGCACAATGAATGTTTTGATATCAAATTTTTTGCATTGAAAATGAAGAAAATAAATCCCAACTGAGTTTCCTGATTCACTTTTTTTCGTGAACTCAACCCTGTCAAAAAAGAAACATAAATTCTAACACAAACACATCACATCCTAGAAACTCTTATTTTTTGAAAAAATAAGAAATGCACACTAAGAATCAGATATATGTATAAACTTCATGATTTTCATGAAAACACTTCAGATTTCAGAATAACTGCTGATGGACCAGACAGCGGAATACACTCTTGACGTGCTGGCACAAAGTTCTGTGGTGTTCATTTCAATAACAATTCTAATGGCAATCGCGTTCGTGACGTACCGGTCAGTCATAAATGAGGTAATCCTCATATTCACGCTTATTATTTTCAGGTGCCTGCAAAAAACCTGATTTCCTTATGCCGGCATCCATGGTGATAATCAGTTTACTCCACAACTTGTGTGTCCCAGTATTCAACCCTTCAGAATTGACATTTTCTTCATATCTTCTTTTTCTCTACCTCTTGACAATGAATTATTTCTGGGTTTTCGACTGATTGTTGTCTGTCAAAAAGTCTGGGAACTCGGCAAATTAGTTTTCGTCTGTTTCTTGTGTGGATTCAGCCTTTCTATTCATGTCTAGATCTTATAAGAGCTCTGTTTTCCAATATAAACGATTAAATCTGAACGTCAATCATCCGTGGCTCTAATTGTACCTACAATTTCCCACGATATAAAACGGCGTGTACGTTCTCTTTTCCCACATTTTCTAAGCATCGACGCCTCTAGATGTGCTTGCCATGTTGCCTTTTCTTAAAGTATCGAAGGTCTGTTTTCATTTTGGGACGAAATTACAGAGTAATGAAACTCAAGAGTCACATTCAACTGGGATGTATCAGGTCGTACAGGAAACCTTTTAGAAGTATTTTTCGATACTTACTCCTCTATTCCCATTCATGTTTCGATCCATTCATGTTTCGATTTTTTGAATCTCTTTCCCAGAATTGATTCAGCCTTGAGCAGCGCGGTCTAGAACATGCGGTTGCCTTGTAGACAAAGGAATACAATTTTGACATGTGGCTCTTATGAATCAAAACTGAATTTTTTAAACGAGTGGTGAATTGAATAAAAATGTGTCGACTCAATTTTTCCACTTCACTTCAACGTGTTGTGCTCATGACATCAAAAGTCACATATTCTATAAATAAGCCTCTAGCAGTAAATACTAATTGTGGTGTCCATTGTCAATATTTTCCTGGGAAAATAGTCTTTGCCCCATCGAGATTAACACGACATCAACAAAGCACGTGAACGTATTAGTTCAACAGAGCACATACACATCTAGTGTAATCAAAAACGTATAATTAAACACCAGTGTTCCAAATGGAAACACTATCCACATTGAAACTTCTACTAATCGCAAAAACCATGAAATCCACTGTGAAATGGACGTAAAATTGATGAATACAGTGATTGCGTCAGGAACACAAAAACATTTTTGGTTATCTCAAGCTCTGTTCCCCGTTATTACTGTTATTTACGAAAACAACGGATCTATTTAACCAGCGTTCCGAATCCTACTTTCTCTATCCAATTCATCGAATTCCACCTGCCGACGTGTTTCAGAAAGACATTTTATAAATAAGAGGCTAATCAGGCAACAGAGAAGCCATGTGTTGTGCTTGGTATCCTTTGCATTCTCTCTCCTTTATCTGATTTCAGTTTCTGTTGAAAGACTCGGAACACTCATATTGTGTTCTGTGCAGTCTTTTTCAACTAGCAATTACCACCCATGAGATTACTATTTTCAACACTCACTTAAGCAGAGTAAATGTTATTTGACCAAGAAGATGTAATATTTCGGATTTTACAGTACGACTTGAGCTGTTTTGATAGGTAGCGACAAAATGCGAGACTTTATTATGTATAACAAAGTTGTCCTTTGTTTTAATTGATGCGTGAAAGTACGCAACACTCATTCAAAGCATGAAAACATGCTATTTCTTTTTTCGTCACGGCTTGAATCAGGTGTCACGGGTTTTTTTTTGGTTACTCAAGGGTTTTTTCCACTATGAAGCGAAATAATCGATAGAAAACCATTTTTCCAACAGTCCTCTGCAGTTTGAGTACCTTTCAAGATCAAAATCGTTTGCGTCTTTCTTAACAGAAAAAAGTGTGTTCTTCGTACCTATACCAAGTGAATGCCATAAACATTGATGTTATGCTTAAAATAATGCTTGTTTCTCACGGAAAACTTTCACATGATTGCGCATGCTTCCACAGGTTCAAAGTAATCTGGAAGACGTGTACAAACTAGAAACATTTTTTGAATTAACCGTTCTGTTTAATAATATTTTTGAATATTTTTCTTTTGACTTGATTTGTGAAAAAAAGAAATTCGAAAACTTTGTAGTCATGAAAAATACTCATTTTGAAATAATAGGCGGTCAAATAAAAGACCCCCTCAACCTCTCATTTTGACGCCTGCAATTCAATTCTTCCTCAATGATTTTCTTTTGTCGCAGGACTATGAACGATCAATTCGACCCACTCCACAAGATCTACTACAGTTTCTGCTGTCACTGTAAAGCATTCACCGTTTTCTGCGGTTTTGTCGAATTCGTCATCATATGTTTTCTCCTTGTCGCAGGTGAATTTCAGTTTTGAAAATTTTTATTTGTCAATTCAGTCATGCCAGACACAGCGAGCAAGTGGTGTCAAGAAGATACACTGGATGCATTGAATGCAACCATCTTCGAGTTCAATGATGAGTAAGGAGTTGACTCATACACAATTCATGAAAATTCTCAGGATGAATGGAATGGAACGCCTCCAAATAACTTTTTGTAGCTCCAGAATCACAATCCTGATTTGGTCGATTGTTCATGTAAGTTTTTGAATGACCAGAAATCAGAGAAACGTCTGATTGCTGTGATTCGTGGCTTTATGAATGAATTTGATGTTTTGTTGCGAGTAATCTGAAAAATGGTTTTAAACCTTTTTGCTTTGATTTTACCAGTTTTTTCGGACCTTTTTTCGGGATTTTTTTTGACCATAGGCAAATGTTGGGGAGTTTGAAGACTGTGGCGAGGGCAAAACTCAACACAGCCTCAAGCGTACTGCGGAGGAATTTTTCCGCTTCATCATAAAAAGAATCAAATAAGCGTTTGATTTCCAGGTCCTTTCAATCTGCGCCATGTTTTATGGAATAAGGATCATCAAATGGCTTCTCTTCCTTCCCCATGTGATTCTTCGGTCAGTTGACAATATCACGTCAGATAAAATGGCTTCAGGGTTCTATGGACAACTTTGTTGATCAGCTTGATCACCTACGTGGCGATTGCGACTTACAATTCTGATGAGGAACTTTACGTTGGTGGCACGATTGCCATGATCTTCGGAGGAATGTTGGCAAGCGGCTCGGTGTATGCGACGTGCATTGAATTCATCTGTTTGCACTTCATCAAGAGATCGCAGGAGACTGGGTTTTCTATCTCGATCGCACGACCCATTGCCCCACACTCCATCTCGCTGTCGGAACGTGAACAAACCAACCATGCCAATGCGCAAGCAAACGCTGTCAATACTGAGGTGAGTTGTATACAACCTACATACGTCAAACCTTCTAATTGGATGGACACCCGGCTTCACGAGCATCGCAACACTCTGGGATGTACGCCGAATCGATAGGCTGATAAAGCGCTAGGAAGGGTTTTGTAGGGGGGATTTTCCAGCAGTCGGGAGATTTATGAACTAAAATTTTATGGGAAACTTAAACACGGGGAAAAAGCTCATAGTTTTTAATAATTGGAATTTTAAAAAGCCAAACAGTTGTTTTTTTCTAGCAGAGGCCTTGAACCAACATGCATTTTTTTTAACTGATTACACGGTTGAAATTTTCAATTTTGCAGTCAAAACACAGACTGTGAGCAGAAATGTTTTATCGTTCTATATTCTCAAATAATAAAGAAAAAGGTTTCCCGTGAAAAAAATCGAAAAATGTGTTTTTTCCATGTTTGGAGTGGAACCAAGTCAAAATCTAGTTCTTAATTGCAACTTTACAGAACAACCGAGCGCTACCACCGCTACGACATAAACGGAATCCATATAATGTGTAATTTATGTATGAAACAGTCTTTCTCGAAGACTGATAGAATAATGATGATAACTTTGATCTCTGTTACCTTTCCAAGAATTTATCTCTAGATCTGTTGAAAAAAAACGCTTATGAAGAAAAATTGGAAAAGTAACCTTACAATGTTTGTTTTTATGCAATGCATAGCATAATTTTCCCACATGAACTTGTGTCATCAATTCCCATTTTATTCGTTCTCTGTTGATCTCCTACCTTTCAAGCGTTCATCAGTATTTCTTGTGTGTGAATAAATGATTACAACATAATTGGAGACGGGTAGGTCAAAAGAGTTGAGGAGTGTAGTAGCAACACATTAACGTGATTTGCAGGTCGTTGTACAACGAATTGAGGTGTTATGTAGATTAGATGTATTCTCCCGTTTCTGCCGATTTTCGCGTGATCTTTAACGCCCAGAGGGCAATTTTCCATTTTGTGTTCATAGTGTCACGGTGATTGAACACGATATGTCATTGCACTGTTCCACAACGACTATCATCATGCGAGACTACTGGGTTGTTGGAGTTATGAGTGAGTTGCATGATACTTCCTAGGATTCACAAGTTTCCAGTGTTTTCAATCAATTGATTTCCTGAGTTTGATAGAATTAACAAAAAAGGAAAGTTACAAATCGACTTTGATCACAAAACTTTAGATATTGTCTGGAGTTTTTAACACTCAATCACAAAGCTGTTCTCGTCAGAAACCTTGGATGCAAAATTTTCGTGGAAAAATTTCTTCATTGTCTTAGCTGGGAAAGTATCTAGTGTCACGAGTTTCTCAGTACATTTTATTACAACCGTTTGTTTCTTGAGTCTTTCACGATCATTAATTGTTGGTACCAATCTTATTTTTCCAACATAGTTCGAAACTTAGAACAAACTTTTATTTACTGTCATATGTATGTATTTGAATTGATGAAGTTTTTTTATAGGTTGACAATAAAACGAAATTCCACGTTTATGTTTGGAAAAATAGTACTAATTCAGAATCGTCTTCCCTGTTGAAATTTTCACACAGAGAGGAGGTCAAAAATTTGAATCTGTCTTTCGGCTTCTTCAAACATGACATTAGTGGGAAGGACAGTCTAGTCCATTCACAGAGATGAATCATACTGGTACTCATTTAACCTTTGGCACTAGCTTACATATAAATAGCCTTAGCCAGTCCATTAGCAACAGTCAGTAGTAGCCCGTCAGCAAGTGGCAACACCCGTTTGACCTAGAATCTTCTCCCCACAACGATCATATTTCTCAATTAGGCTCCAATGATTACACATGTGTGAAATCTATCGCCTTCGGTGTGTAAGAAGTAACCTGATCGTGATTTACAGTAACTGGATCGGATTACCCAAAGTCAGCCCTCCTCGGTCAGATCTCATTTCAATTTCATCCCACCTTAAAGCAATCACTTACAGTTGCTGTGAACCCTCGACTTAATCTCTTAGTCAGATAATCATAACTATCCTAACGGCAGAAAGCTGTTTAGCCTCGCTGTTTGCTTATCAATCTTAGTTTTGAATCGTTAATCAGATTGCTTGATTCTTGTCCCATGTTGATGTGGTAACTTTTGACGACTGGAAAATTTATTTGCAAACTTCATCACTTCAGCTCTGCAACTATTCTACAAGTAATAATAATAGATTTTTAATTCAGAGTTTCACTTGAAATTCGCTGTCTTGCTTTTGTTTAAAATTTTTTCATGTAACATTTAACTTGACAAACTCTAACGATTAGACTGCAATAATTTTGAAATAAAACCACTTTTCAAGTGAAACAGGAGCTGTTCAAATAATAATCATCAATGTGGTGACATTTTTAATTATCATTGGCATTCATGAAGGTGATCTTACCCAAAACGTGTTCTCGAAACAAGTGAGAAATCATGGTGACTTGTGATCAGAGTATATGGTAGGTTGATAATCAGTTTGAGAGCGTCATCCTAATATCCTAATCACTCTTCCAAACCAATGCTTACCATACCATAGCACTCAGGGAAACCAAATCTGGCTCGAGATTCTGATTGATTAAGTTTGAGGTCTCACTTTTTTACTAGCTAGATATTCATCTAGATAACAATAAATTCATAAAACTTTGGTTCAGAAAGATTAGAAATAATTTTTAATGTCACCCCGGTATTTTCCATCAGCTTAAACAACTGGAAATTTCAAGCCATATATGGAAACTAAAATTTCGCGACAACAATTTTACAAAACATTATCAACTGTGCCAATTATATCCAGAAAAATACAAATCTGACTGTCAGACGTTTCCGTGAAGGGACTTGTCAAATATACAGAAATTCAGTTCACTTGCATTACCAGCGTGAAATTTCCCAATCAGTTGAACTTAATTACGAAACGATATGTTGAGGATAATGTCAGCTTAATCATCTACTACCGCCTAGGAAAGGACATAAAACAAACGATCACCCTCATCTTGCTTATCATTCTCCGTTTCAAGTCATAAATCAGTTTTTTCTGGGTTTCTTACCCCAAAGACATCGATTCATCTGTTCAAGTTGTAAATCAACTTTGGTCCAAATGCATGAGGAGAGAACATATGCTCTCTGTATAATAGAACCACTCTGCGCGCAGTTAGTTCATATCTTTATGTTATTGATCGTTCGAATTGTTTCTTCCCGTTCCCTATCACCACCTATCCCCGTTTGTACTGTAAGTGTGTGGTCTCGATCATAAATTTGGCTACCACGTTAACTAACACCACACACTCATTTACTATTTTGCCCGAATTTCAAGGTCTCTGAGAGTCTGTTGAAACTGATAGCAAAAGTGAAACCAAATTGTGTAAGGTCAGGTTTTTAGTGGGTTGTCGGAATTGTATTTTGTTTATTACCGTTTTTGGTAATTGGATCTAACCGTTTACAAAAATTGCCTCAAATAAAATTATTAAGAAATATCATGTTCATTTTGTTGGCTTGCTCGGATCGTATACTATTTTTATGGTCCTCTTGCTGATTGAAATTTTTAGTTTCAAGCTACCTTAGGAACTTTCTGAAAATCATAAGAAAACTCACTTCCAAAAGCTGTTTTTCCTCAATAGACAGCAATTTTCGGAGTTCTTTTACAATTTCACCCTAATCTATGCTCTTTTCATGTTCATAGACCCTTTCGCATCGTTAAAGTAAACATTTGCCATAATTCAAGACGTTTTTTTCAAGATTCATTGTTTCTCGGAGCATATGCTCGAACAACTCTCCAGGGAATCAACTATGTTGCAAACTTGTCGCATTGTGAAAGGATTATGTTGACTTCTTTTGATTTATCATCTCGTTTAATGTTTTCGATATGCTTGTAAATCCATGCAGTTTTGATTTATTATCAGGCTTTTGAAGCGACTGCACTAGGCAACAAACATAGTCGTGTTTTACTTTCCAACATGCCAGAGAGGAAATTCCGATAGTGATACCTTGTTGTAACACACTGTTCACTCACATTTACATGCAAATGATCATATTCTCGACAACTTCCTGTTTTTCAGTTGGTACTTTGTTTGAATTTCAGTTAATTTGAATTAAATTGATGTATGGAATCTACATAGACTATCATTCATACGTTTCTCTATGATCTTTGCCGACAAGAAAAATGAAATTAATTTCTGGTGTCAATTGATGGTCACGTTCTCCATGGTCTTGAAAATTGTCCTCAAACATCTAAAAACAAATGAGAAAAAGATTTTTGCTGCTTATATCTTCGGAAGTAATTCTTACAACTTCCAGGAATTGGTTCTAACTTGTTGTTAAAAATCAAAATTGTTATCATTCCATCAAGTTTTCAAAATTTATTTTCGACATTGAACATATTATATGAAAACTTCAGAATACTTCAAAATTCTAGACTAATTGAAATCATATTTTCAAACGTTTACCTTTGAAGCATGTTAAATCCTTAATTGACTGTATTTCTCTCACATTTTTACTATTACTTTCCAGATCCTTGGCAAGTGTATTATGATCTACTGGCAATGAATTCAAACGGAAAAGTGAGTGACACATGTAGAGCAAGCTTCAAAAAGATGCCGAAAAACCGAGATTTCGGGGTTCGAACGGCCTTGCAATGTGTTGAATTATTCAGACGACATACGCCTCAATTGAGGAAACTCAACAGTTCATCCAGAAATCGGCCAGCTCCACACCAACTCACTCGTCTTCTATGGAGCCCGATGGATGGAACAAGGGAAAGCTCAATCTCGATAAGCTCTTCGACCGATCTTCCAAGAGGTTTCATCAACTTTCACTCTCTACTTTTTTTTACTTTCAGATTTCGAATTTAGAAAGTTTTAGTAGCAGAAAAGCAGTTTAAGCTATAAAATACTGTTGAACCTTCATTTTTTCAACAGATACTCCTTTTCTACAAATCCTTCTTCTGATAATGTTCTAACTGAAGTTTTTGAATTATGGTCGTTTCAAATGTGTTCTGAAATCATCACTTCACTGCGTGAAATCTACTTTTTATCTGTTTTCCGGGAAAAAAACCTCTTATTTTCAGCATGAAACATCGGAAATTTGGATTTGGAGCAAAGATATGCTGTGTTCTACTGATTCTTTTACTAGTTCTACTTTTATTATGGGTGAGATTGTCGCTCAAAATGTCAACAATTAGAATTTTCAGGGCTTGTCGGCCACTTTTAACAAGACTGAAACCCCCAAAAGTAAGAAAATAGTTCAGAATGAAGAAATGTAAGTTTTTCACTGAAAAATCTTGCAATGGTCAATTCAGACCATACGTTCCCATTCACGAACTATCTGATGCATATTTTTATGACGAGTCTGGTGAAAAAACTACGTTGGAGATCGTAAATCCTCCAACAACAAGCGAAACGACGACAACGACAACGACAACGACGACCACATCAACGACATCAACGACAGAAGCCCTTACAACAACAACCAAAGAAATCATCACGACCGAAGAGCCAATAACAACCACGACAAAAGAAAAAGTAACAGAAAGAACTTTTTTCTCGAGTTACGCTGATAAAAAACCTGCAGAGGCAAGTCATTTTTATCTATAAGTCTACAAAACTATCATAATATTCAGAGTTGTGTTCAACACATGGCTAATGGAGGTTCAACTGGAAGCTACATAATCGCATCTAGAGAAAGAATCTTTGAAGCGGCTTGTGATATGGACACTGAAGGAGGTGGTTGGACGATTATTCAGAGGTTTGGTGGATTTTGATTGTTGGGGTGTACCTAAGTTTTCAGAAGGAGTAATAACAAAGAGCGGTTTTACAATCGATACTGGTCTGAGTATGTGGAAGGCTTTGGAAGTCCTAGTGGTAAGTTCAGATAATTGTTTTGAAGTTTGACTGAAACTTCATAACTTCTCAAATTCGAAGAATTACCTCATACAAATAGAAACAAATACTCGATGTTGACATATTGTTTGAATATTAGAAGTGATTATACTAACATTCCCTCAAGATTGACTTTATTGACACAAAACGACTACACTGAGTTCAGACACGTACTGGCTCGGCCTCGACAACATCAACGCTCTTGCCGCTAGTTCTGGGGAGTACGTGACGCTCAGGATCGAACTCCGTGGAGACCTGTGTGTTGGAAGCACAAAGTGTAGTGGCCTTGTCGACGGATTCTGGTGGGGAGAATGGGACTTCAGAGTGAGAGACGTAACTGGAAACAAGACTCAAAAAATGGTTCAGATTGGAGATGAAACGGAAAAATTCAAACTGGACATCAGTCCTATCCGAGCAGGAAATCTATCTTCTTCCGAAAACGACACCTTCTACACCATGAACAATGGGATGCCGTTCAGTACTATCGATCAAGATAATGATGATGAGCCAGCTTTCAATTGTGCTCAGTTTAGGAATTTCGGGTTAGTTTTTTTTAAGATGAGTTTAAAATATTCATATTACTTCTCGAATTTTCGAACTCAACAATTGTTTAAGAATGCTTGGGTGACGTTTCGTGAATTGAACATAGAATACTTTAGTACAGCATATTCGGTTATAGTTGGTCACACTTTGTTTTAAAGTGATTCCACAAAAAGTTTGAACTGTCCAAGAAATTTTTAAAATGCACGTATAAAAGTTGATTGGGATGTCTTTTCTTTCAAAAACGGGAGAGTTTTCATTCCAAATCAATTAAAGAATCATTTCAGAGCCTGGTGGCACAACAAATGCACCAAAATATCTTTAAACGGTATGTACGGCGACAGAAAGCCGCAAGCTCGCTACATGATGTACAGCTACTCGGAGCCTCGTGGTCGCCTCGGTTTGTCTTATGCAATTCATCCGAGAGAGTCCATCATGATGATTCGGCAACATTATTGATCGGTACATTTCCATCTTTTCTGTAGATTTGGTTTAATCACCCCACAATTCCTCGCTCGTTGCTTTATTCCCGTTTTCATTTTTATAATAACTAGGATTACTCAGGGATCCACCCTGACAGTGTTTTGCAAAAGCTCCATCTTTGTATTTATGATGCATTTGTTCTAATAAACATGATTTGAAAAATTTGTTGCCCTTTCCGAGTAATGCAGTATTGATTTAAAACAGAGTCACTTTTCCGCGTTGATGTTTTCCTATGAAAAATATAATTTTTCCGAATAACTTTGACTCTAATGATTTCTATAAGCTCAAGATTGAGAAAACTTCGGAAACATAACTAAGACAAAAAAGAATAATTGAAGTTGATAATTTGAGTCTCTGAGATTTTGTTTGGATTGAATACTCTGTTTACTTATTCAATTTTCTCACATTCAAACAAGTATTTAATGTTGAAATAAATACGAATTTTCGATTTGTATAAACGACGCAAACCAGATTTTTAGAAAAATTGTGAAAATACCTTGTGAAATCCGATACTTGGAAACTTTATTACAACATCAAAAACTCTGTAATTTCAATGTGGCACGTACCAAGCATAATTGCGTCCAGAGAATGGTCGCATATTAGTGGATAGATGAAGACGCGTTTCTGTGACTGATACGCGTGCTTGCCCTATTCGGTACGCGTGTCTGCCTTCTTGCATTATTCAAATTTCAGAGACAGGTACGCGTCTCGATTGAGGCAGGCACGCATATCAATAGTAGCCGGCACACGGTTTCATCTGTCCACAAATGTGCAGGGCGTGTTCCCGCCACATTGAAATTACAGAAAAATGGGTTCAGTTATGAAAAATATAAGGCATAATGAGGATTACATTTATACACGCTGAGATCGGAGTTGATTGATGAATGCTAGTAGAAGTAGAGCATTTCTACTCGGATTCTTCGAAACAAAAGGACTGAATGGAAAAATATCAGTAGCTGAAAAACATTTTTCACATTTTATGCTTTTTCCCATACCTCTAAAGAAGCCAGGATAACAATAGCACCGAAAATAGCCGAATAGTGTACTTTATTTTCTTTGTGTAGTAGTTTGAGGCATCCCTGTAAATTCAAAATTTCCCGAGAATGAGAAACTTTTCTTACGACCTAAAAAAGATCATCTTCCGAAGTGATCGAATCACAAAGCCAAAAGCCAACAACGATACCGAAAACCTGCAAAAGGGCACAATCACAAAAGCTGGTAAGCAAAAAATTATTTCTGCGTTCGGGGGGAATCGAACCCCCGTCGAATGCTTGGAAGGCATCCATGCTCAGAGAACACGAGTTGGACTGGATCCAGAAAAGTGCCAGCTGGATCCACAAAAAGTCGGGCAGCGATTGGCACGATCTAGCTGGCACTTTTCTAGATCCAGCTGAACTCTCTGGATCCAGTCGGCACTTTTATGGATCCAGCTGAACTCTCTGGATCCAGTCGGCACTTTTATGGATCCAGTAGGCAGTTTTCTCGATCTAGTTCTCTTCACTAAACATGTATAATTAACAATATATTTATTTAAATCACAGTAAATGATTAGTCCTTTAGGGTTTTTCTGAGGATTTCTTTGATCTCCCGCAAGTTGTAACTCCGAGTTTTGTTGAAAATTCATCTTCAAGTTCTGGAGTCTTCCCTGCGGGAGCAAGAAGTCTGAAATTTAAACGTTAAAAATATCGATAACTCTCATTTGATCTTTTTGCTTCTGTCTATTTCTTCAAGCTTTACACTATTCACAGCGCAACTAGAGTGGACTCAAATTTTTAAAATTCAGTCTCTGTAAGAAATTTCAAATTTATCTTTTCAAAAATTCACTACGGCAAAATCCTCGTTATTTAGCCTGATAACCTTTCTCTCTCTCTCTCTCTCTCTCTCTCTCTCTCTCTCTCTCAGTCTCTCTCTCTCTATCTTTCTTTCTCTCTATTACTCACCCTCACCCTCTCTCTTTATTAGAGTGAACTCAAACGTTCGAATTTCAGTCTTTGTAGAAATTTCAAATGTATCTGTTAAATAATTTACTGGTCATTTTTTTCAAAGTTAAATGTTTTAAAGTTACCTTTTAAAATGTAGTTGTAAAGTCGTTGATAGATTTTACTCTCGTTTCCAATATTCCTGTTGGGAGTGGCTAAGAGTTTCAGTCTACCTGAATTTTTCTTATACAAAAATCGTTTCTAACCTTTTTTGTATTCTAAGAAAACTGAAAAAAAAATTACCTGTTCAAATCATGGCTCTCGTGATGATTTTGTCGTTCCATTTGCAAATGTCAAGATGTGTGGACGAGAAGATTGGCAGAGTCTGAAATTTCGACAACTGACAGTATCTAAAATTTCTATCGAACTCACAACTTTCTTCAATGCCTGCGATCTTGCGTTCTTCTTATCAAGCTACTTTCTTTTCTTCCTCAGCTCTGCCACGGCGTTCTTCTGGTTTTTTCACGGTTGACCCGAAAAAGGAAGCAGTGTAGATACCTAAATGAGAACTTGTCGTAGCATAAAACAAGAGTAAGAATAAAAATTCACCTCGCCGGGCCTTTGATACTCCGCATCGACATCGAAGCAGTAATTTGAGACTGGGTTCTTTGCGGGTGGAGGAGACGCGTCTGAAATACGATATTGAACAATTTTTCGAAAATTAGAGAAGTCACAGTAAAATAAGAGTTTTTCGCCTAAAATTCATGATTATAACATTCAACACGTTCTTTCTTACCTTCAACTATTGTGCAATCACTTCTCAACATCCATCAGGCATTTCTCATGTCCTAAGCTTCAATTCTGTCGTACATTTCGTAGTCCATTTCGAGTGCAGTAAGACGCTTCCATCTCGTCTCAAGACTTCTTCTACATCGACAAAAAGTGAGTCGTCAACAATCTGAGAAATACAATTGTGTCAGATTTTCCGTATTCTGAGAGATGATATAAGTTGCTGAATAATAAAATGATACGTGCATGATACAGAAAACAAAAGGAAACGAAAATAACTTGAAAGACGCTAAGTCCGTGAGAGACGCTAAAAAAAAGGAAAAATACGATGTTTCACTTGACACGCGCATGACAAACTTATTTTAATAACTGCGTTCAATAAAACTAACCTTTTTTTGGAGCAGAATTCAATAGTTTCAAATAACTTTCTCCATGATAATATTAAGATTAAAAATCGTTGTAATACAGTCGTATTACATACGAAACTATTTAGATTTCTGAAAATTTTTTTTCAGATCGAGTAGGCATTTTTCTGGATCCAACTTGTATTTTCTAAGATTAAATTTTTGTGCTTCCATAAACCGTAATGGCATGAAAATGAAAAAAACATAAGCAGAACATAACTATCACGTAAAGAAACAGTAATTTACCATAAGAAATTAACGATAATGAGCTTTTTCCAAACTTCTTGCAAAAAGTCGGACTGGATCCAGCGCTGGATCTAGCTAGCGAAAAGTTTTCACATTGCCATGACATTATCATAATAATAATTAGAAAGAACAGACAAATGCCAGCAATAGCAAAGGTAGCTGGTTAAATTATCATAAATAAAAGCATAATACGAGCAAATTTCTAAACATAAAGTGACTAATAATTAGTATAATCCATATCTGTTGGGACTTCAGTGTTCTTGAGTTGTTTCTCGCGGTACTTAGACATGTTTCTAATAGCATTTTTCTTCTCTACAAAACAGAGATTGCTTCCAGGAGTTTATAGATAATTTTAATATATATTCCGTTCCAATCGGACGTGCAACTCTGGATCCAGTTGGCACTTTACTGGATCCAGTCGAACTTGCTTTTGCCAGGCTGGATCCAGCTCGACATTTTTCTAGATCCAGCTTGTCTTTTTTAAATTTAATTTTTTCTGCTCTTAAAAACCGTACAGACATCGGAATGAACAAAACATTCCATTTAAATGATATTCCCATCGAAATAATAACTTACCATATAAAATTAAGGGCAATGAGATCACTCGGAATTTCTCGAAAAAAGTCGAACTGGATCCAGCGCTGGATCTAGCTAGCGAAAATTTTTTAAATTGTCATAACTTTCTTGAAAATATTTTTTTCTTCACAAAACAAACAGGGATTGTTTTTAGAACCTTGGCGATCATTTTTAATTATAATTCGTCCCGAACGGACAAAAAACTCTGGATCCAGTTGGCACTTTTCTGGATCCAGTCCAACTTGTGTTCTCTGAGTGCTGACCATTACACCACGAACGCACAATTTTTCTAAAATGTGTATAGGACATAGTGTCTAGAGGTTGCTGTCACTCTCTCGTTTTTCTGCGATCTCTCTCTTGTTTCCACTAACCTGAATGAGTGCAAAGAAAATCACTGTCCAAACTACAACTTTTAGGTGCGAAATGACGTCTTCTATAGATTCTGCGATTTTTGCATAGCATCCCTGTAAAGCACAATACGACAGGTTACAGAAGTACATGCAAATTTTTGATCCATCACTTCCTGTTCGAAAAACAGTGAAACAACAGAGAGGCTGATTATTCTTGAACTCACATGTGGATGTCTCATAATAGTATTACACGACGGTGCTAGACGCTTATGTTGATCCAGTGGACAGCAAGCGGGCGGGAACGGATTTCTCTTTTTCGTCAACTTATACCACCCGGAAGTGTTAAAATCTCCAATTTTTGAGTCGACTCCACAGCAAGACATCTAAAATGTTTGTTGTGACTCACATTTTGTGGTTTTGTGCTCACATCCATCATGATTTTGTCCCAGGCTGTTTTCACCAGCATCCCATCCTGTTCGTTAGACTTTTGATTGTCTGTTCCGTTGTACATTTTCAAAGATGAGTGTAATATATCTCGGAAGTCTTTTTCAAACTGCAAGTTGTCATGATTTCTTGCAACGTTTTTTGGAAGGATTTTATGAATCAGTTTTTTTCACTAGGGGTTCTACCTTTGTATAAGATCTTGATACCATTTTGTTTCTACATTTAATTGCTTCTTCATAGTTTTGAACAAAGTAACAACAACTTTTCCATCACTGTACGCCCTCAAACTTTGAGAAATGCAAAAATAATCCAAATCGAAATTTGACGTCTTTTTCAGTTTTAAATGTTCAAAAAATAGATTTCAAATCACAGAAACAGATACTTCAAAGTTTGATTTTATCAAAAAAATTACGTTTCAAGATTTATGAAGTTGGCTTTGCATATTTTTTTTAGAACGTTTGAAAAAGATTCTCGTCCTAACATGTTGAAAAATTCGCGAATTCTTAGAAAATTTATCCGACCTACCATATGACTATGCAAGAAGGCATAAATAGTCGCTGCGATTTCAATGGCAAGAATCAACATGAGACAAGACGCATACTGAAATTTCATCATTCACCAGATCCTCAATCCAATCCTTACACAGCAGAGAAGTGGTCTCCACTCCTTTGCAGCACCGCAACATCCAAGAAACGCAACAAAAATGACAATGAGACCTCCACATAAGAGTAGATACCCTATTTGTCTGACAGCAGTCGGTTTGGTTGCCTAAATACGTGCTAGTTAGAGTTGGAGAGTTCAAATTTCTAGCACGTAATAATACAAACTGCCGTCACTGAATCTTTGGTCAAAGGTTGTAGACAACTTCTGACTAGTTTGCTTGTTCATTGAAGGGTTTTGGACTAGGTTCTACAGCTGAAGTCCTTACGAAAATGAAAATGATGAAAACAGCAGCAGTATTATTTCTTTCAAACTCATTTTTTCTGCAATTTTGATGGATAAACGTGGGAAACTGATAGAACTTAGTTTAAACTGACAAGAATTTTTATCTCATTTGTTTTCGTGAATAAAAACTGAGATAATAACTGTCCATAGTTGAAATTCTCAAAATCTTTACCAACCAAGTCTCTCAACCCAGCATCTTGGTCGTATCCCTGAACCCTCGTGGTAGCCAGTGCAAGGTTGTCAATGGCATACTTGTCCAACACCAACCAAGTGCCTATTCCAACACAAACAAGTCCGCAAATCTGAAAACTTTTAATTAGGATGTGACGCTTTTGGTATGTACTTGTGCAAACGAGTTTTGTTTTATTAGTTTTAGTTTTTCATAAAACGCCAGTGTCGGGTGTGTTAAATTTTCCATTTTTTTTCACGATGTTAACTTCATTAGTTTTTTTTTCTTTTACTTTATCATATTGACAATTTCTTGAGTTCTACTTCTGATGTAAGATTGCAATGTTCGATAAATAAATCAATAACATTCTGTTAGAAAGGCTTAGAACATCATGTTACACCCTTATCATCGGGTCCGGAAAGCATTTTTTTCAAAACTTTCAAAAATCATTTTCTAAATGAGCCTCATGGATTTGGATCCCATTTGATTCGACACACTATTGGGATGTTATGTGGTTTAAGCTCAAACCAAGCCGCCTGGATAATGGCAGCAGTTGGTGGTAATAAAATCAACAATTATAGCGCATAGGCCAATCAAAGATGCTCGCGGAGATGACGGGATGTGGTTTACGATTTGCTCTAGAGGGTTGCATATCTCAGAAGATATTCTGAGTGTAATTCATTGTGTCTTCTTTTCATTTAACCATAATAATTGAAAATATGTGAAAAATTTGTTATTACCTTTTTAGTTTAAAAATTCCGTTCTTTCTGTTTTTCTTAAGAATTAGAAAAATATTGGACTTTTTACTTCTTTTTTCCAAACAAAATTATTCTTCGAAAAAAAAACAAAATACAAATTTTCTATGATTTTCAACATCGATTCTTCCAACACAAAAACAAATAAGAAAACACAAGGATGTTTTCATTTTTGCATGAATCCTTCTGAATAGAACGTTGATTGACTCACCAAGAAAACGAGGTTGAAGATGAACAAGGAAAACTTGAGAGCCCGTGCAGTGCAACTTAGAGGCATCACTGAAAAATGTTCTTGAAGTGGAATAATCAAAAGAGTTAATGTAAAACCAAAATTTATATACTTTGATGCTCTACTTTCATTGTAAAAGTAAGAAACAAACATTCTAGCTTTGTTGTTGAAAAACCAATGGAGTTATCAGAAACATAAGTTGTGGAACTTTTTTTCAAGAAAAAGCGAGGAGCCACTTTTTTTCAAGCATGTCCACGATCTCAACAACATTTTTTGAACACGGCACATAAATTGTGTCCATCAAGACAACCTGAACATGTGTTCCATGCGGGTGCTTGTATGTTTCCGTAAAACTCGTAAACGATTGGACAGAAAGAGGGGGACAACTCACTTTCAATTTTTCTTTGAGAAGAAGCACTGAATTAGAGATATGTTGCGTGTAGGCCTCGAACAATCCACCACCGCCACACACTCACACTAGTAAGTAACAACTGCGCCTTCAACTCAACCCAACCCCCCGCCTCATCGGTTCCTCTTTGCTCTTACAACTTTTCCAGCAACAACAAGTATCAGCACAATCTCAGTCAAAACATCGACGAAGTGATAGAAAACAGTGGAGAATGGGTTTTATCTTATTTTTGAAACTCTGACCAAAGTTACTGTTTTTTTACAACATTTGCATGAATGATAGGAGTCTAAGGATTGCAAAGCCAATGAGACTGTATTTTCACTGATTGCAAGAAGAAGGACACGAGTAGCTAGAGAGGAGAAGCCCAGTTTACAAAATGTTTTTTTGTTTATTTTCCAGATATCACTTCAGATGCTCACTATTATTGTTTAATGTACTAGGAAAACCACGCTCATTGATGACAATAAAAACTCATGTCCGAAATTGAATATTCGATAAACTCGAATTTATTGTAAAAATTAGTGTAAATACTTTCTGGTGTAAATTCGAATTTTTCGTCCATCCCAAAACTGTTATAACAGTTTTTTTCACCACCGTTTTTTGTGATCTTATATAAAAAATGAGAAAAGAAAAAGTCAGAAAAATCTCATTACCCACAAGATGAGCTGACAAAAACAGGGCAAAGTGCACAAAATCTAGTTATCCACAACTCAGCACATCCTTCATTCTCAAACCAGAGATTCACATGCGTTCACTCGTGCTCGGAGTGCAAGAGGTGAGATGCTCCGGTGTTGAGATTGTAATGTGCTCTCATCAAACTTCGCACCAATATGTGCCATTAGCTATCACGTACTTGAATGATTGGCTTGATCAATGCTCTTTGAAAAACCTCGAGTATGGGTACTCTTCGAGTTTTTGGAGAAAATGAAACTAATTTCAAAAAGAAAAATCAAGCGAAATTCTCTCTTTAGAAGGTTAAAGAGGAAAAAACAAAAATTCGGCTTATCCAAAAATATCGGTGTACTTAATCAGTAGAAAATTTAATCTTTTTAGGTGTATTTACTCAGTAAAACTACTTTTTTCACATTGAAAATATGAGACTCAAGTAAAAAAGCTGAAGTACAAAAAACATTGATCTTTCGATACTCATCAAAAAATCGTAATGGAAAATCTTTAACTTAACACTTGCAAAGTTTATCCAAAATTACGATCCACAAATATTCAAATCATCATTCATACATAGGAGGGGTTACTATTTACAACTAGCCGGGAAAAATGAGAAGCAAATATCGCAAAATCACAGAAAATTCAAGTTCATTGATTATGTTGAAGACCCATGACGGTTAAAGTCTACTTGTTGGCTTCGTTAACAATTTGAAGGATGTGTACGAAAAGATTGATAATGTCCATGTAGAGGGCGATGCATGCGAGGATGTAGTCTTCTGGGGACATCTTCGTCATTATCATGTCAAGATCTACGACCAGCAGAATGCAGAAGATTCCAGCTCCGAGCACATTCAACACAAGGTTGAACACTGGCGACATAAGGAACACCTGGAAATGAAAATCTTAGGGACAGTCAGATTTCTGGTTTGCTCGAGAACTCAGTTCATACTTTTGAAACTTGATTCTGCAGCTTCTGCTTTGGGTTTTCTAAGACGGGTGGTCTATTTGAGAAAAAATTCTCACAAAAAACTTTCTATGTAATTACAAGTTTCTGCTTTTTTTGGCAGACTATATTTTTGAAACAATGAATCAACTATTTTCCTTATACGATGTGAACTGGAACATCGTTCCATAGGCAAAATTCTAACAGTTATCATGATGATGCAATGTTATGTCAGTATATTGAGACCATAAGAGAACTGCAACGACTATGCTTTCTCCCATCTCACGGGTCAACCTGGGATATACTCCTATCTGGCGCATATCCAAATTCTAAGGACTTTAATAAAATCTAATCACCTGGAAGAACAGAGCCAAAGTAAGGCATCCGAGAAGCGAGAAAGAGATTGCATATCCGGCTGAGAAATCTCTTTTGCTCTGGAGAGTGTAGAGGAAGAGTGCGAAAACTACCGAACAAGTGATCACTGCCGCTTCTAGGACCACCTGCACTTCAAACATCACCACTGCAATGAAATAGATCAACGTGACGGATCCAAGTTTCTTACCAAGGCACGCTAGCGTAAGCGCCTGTACGGTGGTGAACGATGCCAAGAGAACATAGTTCAAGGGAACACTATGAGCGTGAATGTGAAGAGCCACCAGGAGGCCGATCGACGCAAAGAGGCTTGGGAAGACGATCCATGATCTGAAATTGAGTGAATAAACTGACCAAAAAATTCAATTTTTCTCAGTTTTACAGAGCACTTTTGTTGTAAGAGCTTTTTCCCAAATATATTTTAGCTTCAAGTCAAATTTGAAGTATATCGAATCAAACTGCATTTTATGTGTTCTGAAACCTAGACTTGAATTTTACTCCAAAAAGTTGATGAACCGTTTTCAATGACTTTTTTATTCAGTACTCATGCCGATTTCACTGCGGAATCTACACTCTGACATTGACAGATTTCAATAAGAAAATTTTTTCACGTCAACACAACCATAGAGACACTCATATGTATGTATTCTTAACCAAATTCGAACTCATTTAGAATCAATTGTAGTCGGCTTAAAACAAGTTGTAGCCCCTTCAGGTCTCTCTCTACTACTCAACTGCGACTACTACTATCCTTATTCGTTGATTCCTAATCCCTTCTAGAAGCAGTTACTTCTTATCAACATATCCTCAAATGTATGGGGCAGATGCTGTCATCATAACGCTCTTGCATTTATCACAATTTACATCAAGAAATGAGCCTTTTTCATGCGTTTAGTTCATCTATTTCCTCATTTCTCTTCTATTCACACATCCATTAAAACGCACTCTCATCTCGTAAAACAAAAACCTCAGTGATGGGATGGAGTTGGAAAGGACTGGGAAAAATAGAGGGGAACAGAATAGAATCAACTTTCTTTCTTCCCTCCCAACATGGTCGAGTGTTTACTTCTACTTCTTTCTCTTTCAATTTGCTCGTCTTCTCTCTATGTCTTTTCAATTTTTCTTGGCCAGTGGCTGTGATAATGCGCTTATAGTCGTCTGCATTGCTGCTGCTGCTTGGGGCAGAGGCTCACGCCGGCGGCCCATACCAACTTGCCTCATCGCGGACCAATCAAAACACGCAGAGGCCACCTTCGACGTTTCGAAATGCATTCCGGTTAATCCACCTTCAGCTAACCCCACCAACGGCAACATTCTCACAAGTGTTGTTTATGACCCATGACTTGCAAGAATCAAAGTTCTTCAACATCAGATAAAAAAAGTGTTGGTCTTCATTCCTTTTTAGATTTTACCTGAACTTTTTTGATTGATATCTACTCACTTTTCTCTCTCATTCTCTCTCACGTTCATTTTTTTTTCCTATTTTAGTTGTTCACAACAGAACAATAAGATACGTTCAATTTTATAAGAATTAAAAAATCTTCCAAAACGTTTTTCACAGAGTAATCTGATTGGACAATAATATTGACTTTTTTGTTATCACATCTCTCCTTTTGTCCTCAAAACGTATGAGTATTTTTCTATGAATTATGAGCTTTTTTTACAAACAAAACTTGATCTACAAATTGACTAGGAAATTCTACATAGATTCAAAGTTTTGAAAAATCTTCCAAAAGTTTCAAAAATTTTTTTAAACTCATAAAACATTTTTTTGTTAACTCAAATGTTGAATCTTTCATGACGTTCTACATAGTTTTTGTACACAAACAACTTTGTTTGGAGCTCAACTGGAAAACTCATGATTGAGGGTAACACAAATTTGACATGCCAAGCACCACTCAGATTGAAACGTTTACTGAATTCGACAGCCACATAAATCATCGATATGTCCCATATGTTTTCCATCTTTGGAACTTGCCGCCAAATTAGTAGATTCGTTTACTCTTGTGTTTTCTTATTCACTCTTAAGCCGATGGTTCCGGTATAGATCAAGATTTAGGTTTTTCTCAATAAAATTTGGCAGGATGATATTGATCTCCATGTTATTCTCCGTTCTCTTAGTCATTCTTCAATTTCGGAAAAGCATGGAGCAATTAGGATAATTATCAGCTTGAATCATTTGGCTAGTGAGGCAAAACGTTTGTTTTTACTCTTTCAGTTTCATATAGAGAAGAGTTTCTCGATTTTCTTTGTGAGTTTTTTGTAATTGAAAATTGAATTCACTAAACTTTCAAGAATTTCTGATCAAAATTCTTTCATGGAACCTTTAGAATCTCAGGAAATCAGAAGAAATATTTCGGAAGTGTCTGATTAACGTTGAATGAGTTTTCATATTATAATAATTTCAACAATCTTTAAAACATATGTTCTTTTTTCTAAAAAAAACACGTTTTCAAGATGCTTTCTCTTGCTGTTTAAGTCGTCATACTGGAATCGAGAAGTTAACACCGTCTAAAACTAGAAATAGTCAGAAATTTGAACCTTTTTTCTCTGCCAGATGAATACGTTAGATGTTGCCCCCACCTCCACTAATCTTCCGAATGCTCAAGTTTCCGTCTGCAGGGAAAAACGTTAACGCTATCCTGACACGCACTCATCTGGGGTGCTCACGCGCACGCGACTAATTACGTTCAGGGAAAAGTGTCTTTTTCCTGGAAACGGGTGGTCATTTTACTAGAGGTGGATTCTCCAATCTTCGTTTGTAATCCAAGTTCAAATGTCTTGCGACACGCAAAGTTTTGAATAATCGATGAGTAAGACACTCTTTTCACGCTTCCCACTCAACAATTTTCATTTTGTCTGGTCTAAAATTGAATATTTTCTACAGTGCTTTCAAACTTTACAGTTCACACACTATGAGATCAGCAAAAGTTGGAGTCGCCAAGCAACTCGACCGGGTGAAACCACCAACAGGTCGGAAGGCATCCACGTCTTCAAAAGGAACCCTTCATTCTATTCAGAGCACTATGGAAGACATTCAACAGGCGAAATATACTAGGTTCGTCAACTTATTCTTGATGGTTGGTCTTATCAAAAACAGAAAATCAACTATTTTTATGTGGTAGGTGGACCCGGAAAATCAGAAAGTGTTTTTCGAAAAGTTTTACACGAGTTCTTTTCAGAAATGAAAATCGAAACCTCTTGTGAATAAATTTCAGTTTTGTAACGACGTTCCATCCCGTTCCCATTGGAAACCGTGCTTCTTTACAACATTCCTCAGCTCAAATTTCAGAAAAGAGCTTAAAGAATATCGACAACTCTTCAACATGTTCGACACTGATGGTTCTGGAGCAATTGGCAACGAAGAATTGAAGCAAGCCATGATCAGTATTGGTCTACACGCAAATGAGTCAGAAATCGACAACGTCATAAAAGAGGTTTGGTGGTCTTTTGTTTAATGCTTTTCATGATTCGTTCAGGTTGATGCCGATGGCAATGGCGAGATCGACTTTGACGAATTCTGTGCTTGTATGAAAAAGTCACAGAATTTGGTCAAATCCACTAACGAAGAGCTGATCAAAGAATGCTTTGAGGTGTTCGATCAGGACCGGAATGGGGTTATTACAGAGGACGAGTTTAAAGTGAGATATGTTGAGTTATGGAAGATTTTTTTTCAACTGTGAGAGAACGTTCTACAACATTCTTTTTTCATGTTATTTTTCAAAAAGTAGTTTTTTTTTCAAGTGAATAACAACAAAAATTATCTGAAGTTTCCAGCATCGTAAATTTTTCCTTAATTACATCGTATTTCAGTACATCGCCAAAGAATTTGGTGACTACGACGACGAGCTTGCCGAGAAGGTGTTTCGCGAACTTGATGTTTCTGACATTGGGCATCTTTCCGCCGACCAGGTGATGGAAGCAAAACTTTCCCAATAACGTAGTGTTTTACAGTTTTCAACAATCGTCGAGGACTACCTTCTCAGCGACCCTATTCGTTACGAGCACGAATATGATATGATCGCCGAGACACCACGACTCAAGTCAGTTCAGGAATAAAGTCGAGCATTTTTTAACGTCATACACTTCTCTTCTTGATTGTACATTGCTTCGCTGTCACTTATTGCTTTTTGATGCTTGTGAAGAATAAAACTCACTGCGCTTTCATGAAATCTTTTGATCCAGGAATCACGTAAACGGCGGTGCAAATGGCGACGGTAAGTAGGAGTTGGAAGGAGACTATTCCCAGAACTTTGCGAAGAAATCCTGATATATTATTTATCAACATTGTACGAAGAAAAAGTCTACCTAAACGAATGGCAACTCTTTCAGCAGCAACGGTTCCCATTTTAGCTGCAAGGTTGACTCCAACCATATCTTTTGGCCGAAAGTGAGCATTTCTGAAAAAAAATAGGACTAATTTCAATTGTGTTTGCGTTCTGATATTTTGATTTGAATGTAAGATGTGCAGCTGTGAAAAGAATCTAAATTTGCATAATTTTGACATTAAAAAAACATTACCACATTTTTATAAAGGGACATTTGACAGTTAATGAGAAAGTTCCGGCATGCATATGTAGGTATTTTGAATAAGTTCAAAACAACTTTCGTAACATTAACATTTATTATTTTTGTTAAAAGATGTAAAAATACCTCTGTTCACGTTTCACTTCCTCTTCTTCATTATCAGAACCATCCAGAAGTCTGACTTCGTCGTCAGCTCTAACGTTGTACAAGGCTGCCATACCCTGAAATGTTAGTTCTGACGAATGAATTTCAATCAATTTCAGAGAATGAGAATCTAGTAATTTTGAACGGCGCATATCGACAAGAGGGAAAGTGAAAGTAAGACGTGGTTTCTGTTTTCCAATAGTGAACAAACACAGAAAATCAATAGTCCCTGAGAAAAAGTGTTGATGGAATAAGATACGTACATTTGTGGTTTGTATGTCGGCTGTTATTTATTGAGGAATGGTGAGATTCTTATTCAGAACATTTCTCAACGAGTTTTTCATTAATTTGTGAATCGAAAAATCTTGTTGAAAAACAAATAATGAAGGAAATAATAATTTTTCATTATTGAACACAAAATTCAACCTGAGAAAAGTTATTTCAGTTTTTTTATTTTTATAAAAACCATACGCTTCGAAAACAGCTAACGATTTCCATTTTTCTAAAAAGTTCTCGATTTTCTTTAATCATGTGCTTTCAGAGTGAAAATTCAGAGTGGATAAAAAACAAAAAACAAAGTTCGATTATGAACAAGTGAATCGCAAAAAAAGAAAGGAAAACGAGTCCCACGACGAATCATATTCTCCTTTCGTTTGCTACGTCTCGCTTTGATACTCACACTCTGCGCATTTGTTTCTCTAGATCTCTTCAATAAAAGTCTATGCAGTTTTTAACCTGGGGGAATTTTGAACGTGAAAGATCATGGTGGTCACAAGTTTGAAAATGTGCATTAGTTGTAAGGACAAAAGATTGAAAACAACCAAAATAGTAGGTTCATGAAGAACGAATATGGAAATTTGAAAAAAATCACAATGAATTTGAGTTTAAAATAGATTGAAAACCATTTATTTGTTTTTTTCATTATTCTGAGATTGTGCGTTAGTTATGGAAAAAAGGAGAGAGTAAAACAAATAATACTTTCATGTTATAATTCGAAAATTTTCAGAATTACCATTACACTAAGTTTGAAGGAACTCATAAAACATAAAATTGTTTTTTTTTGTTTCTTAAACTGTCCGTGAGTTCTGGAATTAGTGAGAACTACTCTGAATAATATTCTTATAAAAGACAATCTGAAAACGTAAGTGTCACCTTAAAATTTAAATTCACCGAAAATACAACGAACATATAAAATTTTCAGATTGTTGCGATCTTGAATTTTTTTTAAATCGAGATCTTGAAATTTTGTTTCGATTATTTCCAGGTATCTGGTTCATATGTGTGTAGGTAGAGTTGAAGTTCATCCAATGTGATCAAAAAGTGAAATGAGCAGCTTTGACCTCAGAAAAACGTACACATGTTACGATGTTTTTATCTCCATCAAGTCACATACTGTTAGGTTTTTGATACGCAATGATTGGGAACTAAATATTTTGCCTTCTGTCGGCACTAGGTTTAAAACAACATGGTCCACATTTTTGACGTTCATAAAAGTGCTTTGTTTATACTGATTCGAAGTTTCTGATAAAACTGTCAAAGAACACTGATCAAAAAATGATTAACCATTCACAAAAACACTTGTCTTATTCGTAAAACAATTCTCTTCAATCGTATTCAACACCGTTTCTAGTCATACATAATTCCCAAATTACCAGAATCACGCGACTACACATTTTATATTGAGAATTCTGCAAGAAATTGTGTCATTCACAGACATTCAGCATGGAGTCATGAAGTTCATGTTACGAATGTTTAAATTGAACCAAAAAATAATATTGCTCTGTCTAAGAATAGATTTTGAGATGTTCTTGTGAAAATTCTCTGCACGAGGCTAGTGAAGATTTTCGAAACAAGTGTCAGACCTCTGTGAACTATCATGTTCCGGTTAACTATAAAATTTATACTTTAATTTTTTTGCAAATTTCGCTCATGGATGTTTTTGAGTTCGAACTAAAAAAAAGAAAGAAATTCGGTTAAGTTTTGCAGTTTTTTCAAACTTTCAAATTTGAAACTCAAGACTTCAAGCGATAACCGGGCAATAAAAAAATCGTTAAATTTTTCTTCCAAAGCCACAATGTTCATGGTTTTTGAATAAGCTTTTTTTTCAAAAAAAATTCTTGAATGAGCATAATGAGGTAACTCTCCTTGGAAGAAAATTATTTTTGGTTTGTCCAAAGTGATCCCGTTTTTTTCAAAAAAAGTATTTTGATCCGAATCAAGATCTCCGAAAAAACTAGAAATAATTCAAAGGCATCATAAGAATAACCCATTGTTTTTTCTCATCGTCTCTGAAAAGAATCTCTCAAGGTAAAACAATTGAGAACGGCCTCAAAATATCGTGAATTGTGGTTCTGTTGACGTAAGTTCCCCTAAATTAAGTGTACTCGTTTCACGGGAATTAGTAACATCTTTATCCGCTCCCAAAGAATCCAATTACATCTAAAGTCATTTCGAATTTCACAAGCATGAATACTTAAAAAGCCAACTGTTGAGAACAAAATACCTTTGTTCTGTTTCTAACAATGGGAAAAACATTCAAAGGTACTTAAATTCTCTGGTAGATTTGTTTTCATGTCTGGTGACGTAAGGAAAATCACAAATAAAACTTTATTTGAGTGGTAATAATCACGAACGAAGGGTTTACGATAAAAGTGAGATCCTGCTGCAGAACTTTCACGATGATTGTCTCTGACGTTGCTTGTTGCTTTTCGACTTGTTCCTGAGAGACTTGGACTGTGCGTGCTTAGCTGAATTCTTCAAATTACGAGAAAAATAGCTAAAAAGGTAATTCTCACATTTTTTCTTCACTCACCTCCACTCTTAATTGCTCTTTTGTCAAAGCCAAATCCATTTCCATCCAAAGAGTTAAGCGCTCTAAAATTTTCTATGACCTCTTCAAAACCTTTACTCAGACCTTTTATCAAATCCGAAGCCATTGCCGTCCAAGGAGTTAAGTGCTCTGAAGTGGTCAAAGTAATCTTCAGAAACTTGTCAGATTCTTACCTCTTCTCGAACCCGAAGCCGCTGCCATCCAAGGAATTCAAGGCTCTGAAAGATTAAAATATTTTTCAGAGCTTTTAGATTCGAACCTCTTTTCGAATCCAAAACCGCTACCGTCTAGGGAGTTCAGAGCTCTGAATAAACTACTTTCAGAAGATTTGGAGAGAAAAAAGAACCTCTTCTCAAATCCGAAGCCGTTGCCGTCGAGAGAATTCAAAGCTCTTTTCTCGAATCCAAAACCGTTGCCATCAAGAGAGTTGAGAGCTCTGAGAAGTCACAAAAATTACTTTTTCTGAACGCACTGCGCGTATGATTTTCAGTTTTCTCACAAGACTACTTCCCACACACTGTAATTTTCTCTCACCTCTTCTCAAATCCAAATCCAGCCCCATCAAGGGAGTTAAGTGCTCTGAAAATTGGCATCCTCATCTGATTTCTTGATTACATACCTCTTCTCGAATCCAAAGCCGGATCCATCAAGCGAGTTGAGAGCTCTAAATTATGGGATTCACGGAATAAATTGTTTTCCGAACCTTTTCTCGAATCCGAATCCAGATCCGTCTAAAGAGTTCAGCGCTCTGAAAGTGTGAAATCAGTGCAGAGATTGTGATTGTTTACCTTTTCTCGAATCCAAAACCATTTCCATCCAGGGAATTGAGTGCTCTGAAATTGGTCACGTGACTCATTCGAAAACAAACCTATTATCCAATGTGTCCTATCTAATGACTCCATCCGAGTTCAAATGTTCATTAAATTCCATCGCAATTGCGATAACGCTCGTGCTTTTTACTCAACTGGAGAGTAGGGGAAAACATTCCGAGCTCAAAAATGGCTCTAAGTGCGTGGGTGCTGATGATTGATAAGCGCAAAAAGAAGCCGAACCTCTTCTCAAACCCAAAGCCTTCTCCGTCAAGACTGTTCAGTGCTCTCTTCTCGAACCCAAATCCAGAGCCATCTAGGGAATTCAACGCTCTGCAACTTATTTTTTGATGACGTCAGTTTTACGATGACGCATATTCTGGTGAAATTCTTACCGTTTTTCGAAGCCGAAACCGGAGCCATCGAGAGAATTCAAAGCGCGTTTTTCGAATCCAAAGCCGGAACCATCGAGAGAGTTAAGAGCGCTGTAGCATGTAGAGTTAGGACATAAAGATTTTCCAGATACCGTTTTTCAAAGCCGAATCCTTGGCCATCTAAATCGTCTAGGGCTCGTCGATACCTTCCTGAAACATGGTCGTGAGGCAACTCTAATGAAAGATTGTTCTACCTGCCATAACTGTTGTAGAAACGGCGAGAAGAAGGATCTGAAACTTGATTTTTCCGAGAACTAAATAAACGGTACTCACAAAAGTGTATAGCATCATGGTGCCAGAGGTACCCGAAGAACTCTGAAAAATGAATGGTTTCTATAAAATGATGATCGAATGTGAGGATGTGAGGAGGATAATGTGGTGAAGAGAGGATGGCTGACGATTACCGTAAACTGGATGAGTTCACTACAGCTCCACCCTTGAAGAGTGCACATCGAGGCGGAGAAAACACTACTAGAGGGGCGGGAGTTGTGTCATTTAATTAAACCGACCGCGACTAAGTCGTTTGGTCCTTGAGCGAGGAGTTGAAACGTGTAAAGTGTTAAGTTTACTTGGAGTAGATCTTCATTTCAAAAAATGTCCGAGAAGTAAAAATTTTGAATCCATGTAAAAAGATTCGAACCAGCTCAAAAGTGTTTCCTTGCATTATATGCAAGGAAACACGCGATGAGAATAAACATAACTCCGAATCAGTGTTCGAAAGTAGCTTGGCGAAAAACTGTGAAAACACTATTCACTATCATACCCTTTTCATATCAAGCCAAATGTGACTTGGTGGTAAAAACGCTACGAAGAAAATGTTGAAACACGGAAAAAAATAAACAAAACATGAACTCCATCTAGAATCAGTGACGACTTTCGTAGCTCGGTTCAAAACCTACAAAAACGTTCTGCTCTAATTTGAAAAACAGCTGTACTAACGTAGTGTTCAATTGCAATTACAACAGAACCTCAACGACTAAGTCTTCTGGTCTTTGAGAGCAGAGTTGAATTGTGCGAAAGTCTATTTTTAATCTCTAGGAAGCACCATATTGAGACAGTAGAAGCACTACACAACGTTTCCACTTAAGCGATCAAAAAATTCAAAAGTGAAGACAAAAAATAAGACAGACTAGTACAGCTCATTCGAGGCCAAAAAGAGGTAGTGGACAAACGGAAATTATGAGAAGTAGAAAAAACAGAGATGAATAAGATCGAAGAAGCAGCTGGCTTTATACTCGACTGTTTTCCCATTTTATATAGCCGATTCGAGACCGCCCCTTTTTCATCCTTCAATTTCTATGCAAATGTGAGAAGAAAAGATAAGTTCAATTTGAATTCGGGATAATTTGAACGCGGGAAAACACGGGTTAATACTGACGTAAATATTACTGTAATTGGAAAGGCAAGAATTTGATGGAGCTCTTCAGATTAACCCAACTCTATCTTTCATATCGGTCTCCGGCAACTCATTTTTCATTCTACGCAAGAACGAGCGATGAATAGAGCCGACACAAAAGCACTAAGTAGTAGTCCTCTGAAATGATGGCAAAAATTGGAAAGGTCACGTCGAATTCGTCCCATTATCCCTCTACAAACATGTTTTTACTCTGACATAATGAATCCAGTCAAACAACCTATACTAATTTGTGGGGATAAATGCAATGAAATAAATGAAAACATCCGGAATGTGGAAATGCAAATATTGTTCTGGAAACTATTCACAGTGGGGGGCCATTTTTGCACTTTTCGGAAAGAAGCTGGTCAGATGAGCAACTAGTTCCTCATCACGGGACGGAACGAATTTGTTCAACTCTAATCATTGCGTTTTCTGAGAATTGTTTCGCGCTCACTGGGCACGAAATACGACGATTGACCTTATGAAGAACATACAAATTAAGGGAATGGGAATTTTCTGAGAAACGCCAATGGTACTCATTTGAAATTTGATTAACATATAAATTACTCTGATGCTTAACGTTCATGACTCAAAACAGTATAAGAAAATGAGGGTAGAAGATCAGAAATGTGGAGGTTTTGTTTTTTTTTACTTCCGAACTGAGTTGACATGTGGTTTTTCACCTTTGACATTTCATGTTTTAGCTTCTCAAATTTTGAATCACGTTGATTTTCAATGTTCACGGCCCGAAACAGTGAGAGAGGGAGATGAAAATTTCGATGATTTTGTTCAGTTTTTCAAACAATGTGGTTTTTAGAACTAGGACCACTGTGATCTTACACTTAAATTAATAACTATAAACCACTTCGATGGCTTGAAATAGTGTAAGAGAACGAGCGTGGAAAAGGTGAATTTAGGGGTTTTTCGTTAATCAATGTAATTTAATGGACTTGAAATTTAATTCTCTGATCTTTTAAAAAAATAAATAATGATGCTCAACGTTCACTGCTTGAGACAGTAAAAGAAAATAAAAATAAAAGATCAAAGATTTAGAGGTTTTCCGTTCATCCAGGTGATTTTTCAACTGAAGGTCCACACTCTGACGTTACAAATCAAATTACATGAGTCAGAGTTAAAAAGGAGGGAGAAAACAAGGTTTCCAAAACGTTTCTTTGGATTCCAAAAAATTCTCAACTCGGAAAATACTTGGAAACTACACATACTAGTAGCTCGAGATTATTCATATGTAAAGCTTCAGCGTGGGAGTCGGATTGCAACGTTGTAGTGGACAATGTACATGAAATCGGCCGACTAATGTCAATTCTCACACGTTACCCATTTTACGTTTTCTATTATAAAAGTAATCGAAAGACCACAAGTTACCTTTTGCACTGGCTCAAGAGCAAGTGCTGAAAACAAAAAGAAAAGTAGAAGTTGAGAGTCGCTTCTTTTAAAAACAATCAAAACCACACCTATTCAACCGCCTCCGGAAGTTGAAATAGAGTCTGTCTGGTGGTTTTTGAGTTTTTCGATGAATCAAAATCTTGATTAGGCGTGTGCAAAAAACTCAGGAATAACAAAAATTGTCAAAAAAATACAATAGACATTTTTGATTGTGTTAGATAAAATTTTCATACGACTTATTGCTGCAAACAAAACTTCGACACATATTCTTTTTTGATAGCCTTCAGGAATCAAACAAATGAAAAACCAAAAAAAAAGTAAAAGTCATGTGTAGGAGAATTTTTTATGTTGTCTAAAGAAAGTTACCCTAAATGGAACAAAAACAAATACAGAAAGTGGTTAAAAAAATTAGAAAAAACTTCTTAACAATTAGGAATATTTATCATGCTCACTTTAAAAATGAAAAACCAGCTCTTAAAATCACCGACGGTACACAATTGCAGTTTTCATTGAAAGCCAGAAAGCAAATGGAGATAATCAAGAGAGAGAGAGAGAGAGAAAAGTTATGTATTTCTATATGAAAAACCCAGTAAAATTAGTATAAGAGAACTACAGTACCGAGCTGAAACGCAACATCATTAAAAACCAAAAAACGAACTGGAAGATAAAAGTCATGCATTTCTTAAAACTTATTTGCTTTTCGGTTTATCGCTTTCGGATTTTCTAACGAAGGAAACGAGAGCTGTTCAAGGAAAATCTAAAGTGAAAATTGTACGAGGAATGTTTGTTATGAACGATTATTCTACAATTTCTATCCATTCAATTCCTTGATGTATACAAAAGTTGTCGCAATGTTGCGAATGACGCAAAAAAAAATTCTGGGAAGTGACCTAAGGGCACACGAAAGTAATGAACATGATGAAGAGCTCTTGAGCCATCATTTATCTTGAGCCCTGAGCTCGGTAAAGAAAAAACATTGTGAAATGGAATACAAACAAAAAATGGAATACTGACTCCCTTCTGGTTTTCACACACTTGTGACGACCGTTGTTTCTTTTCGTTCTAACTAATGAAGTCCCAAATCCTAATTGACAAACACGTCATAGAAAGTTGCCAAAATTCCTGGAAACAAACTCCGGTTCATTTACCCAAGTTTGAGGTAGCGTGAGAGCCAAGATAGACGAGACTGTTTGCAGACACAGAACAATCTCCGATTCAGATGAATTGTGCCAAAATGTGCTCTTTTCAGAGATTCATATTCAATGCTCCAGACAGAAATTCAATGGATTCAGTGACGTGACGGGTGATTCAATGACGAATTGAATATTTTTGTTTGGCAACAATAACGTACACTTTTCGTATTTAAATGGACTTCACCTTGTTCCATAAAATTCGGACCGGAACCACAAACAGGGTACTTCTGCATTGTTTTCACATAACGTCTCCGTTTTGCATACGACGCTCAAAACAGTGTAAAATTTTATACCCAATTCATATCCGTTTGCGAAAAAGAAGAGATAGCTCGTTACCACGAAGGGACGTCTTCAACAATACTCTACGTGGGCCGAAGTCACGAGATTCCGTTTATAGTTAGTGCATGACCACGAGCGACCCCTTGGGAGCTCATTTGTGGGAGAAAACAGACGAAAGTTGAGAGAAAACAGTTACGAGATTCAAACATCGAGTTGAGATCGTAGGCGTCTCATAACAACTACATAATCGGTTAGTGACTTCATTCATGGTCATCATAAATTTAGAGCCTTGCGTGTGGTACCCTAATATTATGAAAAAGTCGTTTGGTTCAAATTTTGCTTGTTTGTTTGGGAGAAAGAGAAGAAAAACAGGGACAGTAGTCCTGAAAGCCAATCAACCTTTCCTACGAAGTTACTCTTTCTGAGAAAAAAACAAAGGGATGTGTGAAAAGTATCAAAAGTTTCTGGAGTATAATCTGAAAATTGATGAATCGGTTCTTAAATAATGACAAGTTAAATTTATTGGTCTTCTACTAAAGTTCCCAAATGTTTATTTCTTGCTTGAACGAAAATCTATCAATAAATTTATATTGTTTGACTATTCAAATTACGTATACATAGATCAAAATTTTTCTTCGAAGATATAAACATCTTTTCTTTCACTGTTTTTTTTTGCAAATGGTATTCAATTCATAATCTATTCTTGCAAAGCGTTTAGAATCCAATTCAGAAATGTAAATTAAAATGTTAGGAATGAAAATTTAGCTTATTTAAAATGCATTAAATTCGGTTTTCAGACTTGTTATTGGAATATTGCACTATTGCCAAGGATCATTAAAATTGCAACTGCCATTTTTCGGGTGAAAAGGTTGATCACCAGTTGTTTGCTTCCGGAACAACATAACTGCTCTGTTCGATGAATAATAAACAATCTCTGATGAACAATTCATGTCATGTGACATTTTAGCTCCCATTATGCCCTTGATAACTGTGGTCATGTTTTGAAAACATCTGACGATAAAAGTTGAAAACATTTCAGAGTGCAACTGATGGGCAGTAACATTTCTTCATTTCTTCTTAACACTGTCCGAGCTACTCAGAGGTGAGATTCAGTTTAGAAAATCAAAGTCATGTTTTCAAAAGGTTTTATGCGTATCTTTTTTGATAATTGGCATCAGGAAAAAAAACATGAAATTTTCACCCCACTGGCAGTAAAACGTCTTTCCTGATCACGAAGTTGGAGAAAAAACAAAAAAAAACATTCCTGCAAAGAATTAAACTCGTATTGTATGAATAGCAAGAAAATGTTCTCACCAGATGACCAATGAAACATTTTTACGTGGCTTTGTTTCCCTGTGTGTTCTTTGGCTTTCAACGAAGATTCCCACACCAATTCTTTTGTTTTTCCTTCTACACTTGCACCTTGGATGGTGAATTTTGCATGGAGTAGCGACGATTAGATGTCGGATTCAGGAAATTTCCCCATTTTTCTCAATCAATAAAAACAACTCACGGAAGATTTATGTAGATTCCAAAATCAAAGTAATTATCAAACTTTATGAGTTTTCAATTTTTTCTGATGTCAGAATCCACTTTTTTTTCGTGAAATCGCTATTCTCGTACACTGAGTGAGAAGAGTTTTCAAGTAGAACACATAATAGACCAAAGTTGACATACACAAAATTATATGCAGTAAAAATAGTTTGTACTCTGCCCTCGTGTTTGAGTTCCGACTAGTTCTTGTACAGGCCGAAGTGCTCGTACAAATAATGTTTCAATAGGCATTCTTGGGTCAACCTAATGGCCAACTCGTCTATCAACAGTATTGCCGTTTATGTGATAAGGTATAAACACTTTTTTCAAAATCATATTTTAAGCAAACATTTATCTAAAATAAAAAAAGCCTTAGCTCCTACCGTTTCTGAATGGTCAGTGCCTTTCAAAACACAATTTTTGTATGATAGACCACCCACAGAGTTAAATATCAAATTGGAGAGAATATAATGAAAATAAAATGCTGACAACGCTTTTTGATACGTGTACTTTGATGGAAACGGTAAGTTTTCAGCATATAAAAATGTTGAACCTAGACTTCTATTTTTTTCAATCATTAGAACTACTCAGTACAGAAAAAAAAGTTTCATGTCCCGCCAACCATGCAGTTTAGTGTCAAATTATGAAGAAAAACGTTGAAATCAACTGACCATCTGTCTTCTACGTGTACTTATTCACCTCAAGAAATTCTCTCCAGCCGCAATGAATTCCAGAAAGTGAGAGCGAGGCAAATGTGATATTGCGAGCGCGCAACCAACCATTCAATCCATGCAATCATCCCGTACCTGTCTGATCGATTCACTAACATTTATCTCTATCTCAGCTTTTTTTTCTTCTCGTTACATAACCCCAGTAATAAAAAAGATGCTTGAATTTTTTGTCACCAAATATTCTATAATGATAGTGAATTTGAGCAACTTTTCAGCTGAATTGAGAAATTCAATTTCGGCAAACAGAAAAAATTGATGAAGAAACGGAACTTATCAAAAATAAAAAACAGGAACAATAACAGACGACTATAGTTTTTATTTTCTTCACTTTTGTACGCTATGACTGCATTCAAAATAGAAGAACTAAGTCGTTTTTTTGTTTCTCAGGACTTTGGAAAAAAATGCAGTTTTTTGTTAGTTAATCTCCTATTATCACTTTTTTCAAGGAACCTCGAATAAATGAAAAACTTTCAAAGTAACTGTTGATAGTTAGTTTTTTGTTCTGATATTCCGAAAAGTTAAAAAAAAATAAATTGCTTCGAAATTCGAAATTTAATTGTTTAAAAACTATTTTTATGGTTCCGAGAAAGTAAATTGCTTCTCCAGACATATGTACGTACTGAACAGGGTTAAGTCTAATTTTGGATCCTAAGAACGTACTCTTATTATAAATTCACCTGGAAAATTCGAACTTATGCAGGTGAAATTTACTATTCTTCCATAGTGAATGCAACTCTTCGACGTAGCCAAGAAAAATTGTGGATAATTCGATGTATCTCACTATTTCATCTTGTTTGTCGAAAAATTATCGACATTCTTCCGTGTACTTCGAATCTTGAATCGGCACGAATACTAAGACTCTAATACTACGGTAAAGTTTTAGTTTTTTTTTTGAATTGTCTGTGTTTTATTCGGCCTATTTCCACAATCAAATTTTCATTAAACGCAAATTTGATTATTGTCGATCCCGAATTTCAAGCAAACTCAATTTGGGATGTGCTCACAGCTCATTTTTTCTTGAGTCCAAAGTTTTCGATCGAGATTTCGTACATTTTCTTTTTGCCAGCTTCCAACTCAAGTCATTTGAGTATTCGTAAGACCGAGCATTACCATGACAGCACAATGAATGTAGTGTAACGTGTTCACCTAAATTTCGAGACCCACTTTTCACACTCGGAGAACTCGGAATGAACATTATTCGACGTGGAACGACGTTTTGTGCGACCGACTTAGTGAAAGTGTTTTTCAAAACTGTGGTCGTAGTATTCGTGCAATCACCTTTTCACTTATCAGCCCTTATTATTTTTAATAAGAAATAATACGCAGAACTCTCTACTTTTTTTTAGAATTCAATATCCTACGAAAATTTCAGAAAAGTGCTTCTAAGATCATACTTCTTATTTTCAGCTTCTGATAGCTAATTCATTAACAGCAAGTTTTGATCTTTTTTTTGAAATTCAGCTACTTACATCTTTTTCAGGATAAAAATTGTGACCGAACACCAAAAAACATCAAACATCACAGTTTTTTTCTGTATTGGAATTCTCTCATTCTCTTCATAATTTCACAATCCAGCATTCTGAATGTCATGTTTTCATCGACAATTACCCTCTATCACGTTATCAACTACAATGTTTCCCAACAACAGAAGTCTAGGCGCACTTGAGAATTGATATCACGTATCAATGTTGATCATGCCAAAGTTCTCGTTGAGGATTTGACGACATTTTGTGACCAACACTGATTTTTTGAAATTTAATTTTTCTCTTCTTGAAAAAAAAAAGCTCTACAACCACTATCAGAGTAGATCGGTTGAATATTATTTGATACAAGCATTATAAGAATCACGATTAGCTGTGTAATATAGAACGTTGACCAGAAATATTGTTTTCGCAAGACACGTTGTCAGTTCACGTTATCAGTAGATGCTCTTGGTTATCAACCCACGTACTTGTTGACTACCAGGCCGCCAACAAGATAATACAGTGTCACACTCACTCCTTGCTGATACTTGCTCTTATTTCTGTTATCCAGAACCAAAACTCGCAACCCATTTATTTCGAACCCTCAATCTGCAACAAATTAATTACTCTAATGATTACATACTAGTTTCTCGGAAGGCAATTACTAGGATGAGTTGCTCAGCAGAAAGCAAAACGTTTGTGCTAAATTAAGTCTATCGATTTAATAGGATTTAGTTCTACACATTATAAGGTGTAATATTCTTCTTGAGTAAAAAACGAAGAAGAGACCCCTTTCCTGCCTGACGTTAACTTGCGATACTTTCTTGAGCATGACCTTATACAAACGAAACATCGTCCTGCTTATTTAAATAAACCTGAAACATCAACTTTGATCATCTACAGACGATTTTTGCTTGTAGGTGGTCCCTTTGCTAGACTACTGGTATATGGTCTGAGAACTGAATTTTTCATTCAAAATTACTGGGAACGTTTCCCACAGCAAATCACTCATTCAAAAATACATTTTCATGATCCAGCGGCGATTTTTGCTTGTGGGTGGTCCTTCTGCTAGGCACTGGTACTTTTTCCTGAAGCTCAACTTTTCATCAAAAATGACTGGAAAAAATAATTACGTTCCTACATCCTATTGTTTTGTTTTCAAAAACACTGTTTTGATTGTCAATCGTCAAATTTTCTTCGTGGGTGGTCTTCTTGTCAAGCTGCGCGCGTATCCACTAAACTTCTGATCATACCCGCTAACCTACTAATTGTGAAGTGCCAATTACTTGAACGACCCGCGGCGTGAACTCGGCGACCACCACGAACCTCACGTGAATGTTTTTCAACGCAACGCTCGCGCTCCCTCACAGACATACACTCACACACACAAAATGTTCGTTGAAACTGCTGCTTGTCTTGTGCAAACACCATCCTTGCACACTACGCTTGATTCCTGACTGACAATGCGTTTGTATCGTCACCTCGTCACTGTTTAGAAGATTTTCATAAATAATTTCATTTTCAGAATTTTGTAATTGTGATTTCATGAATTATCACAAAGTTTTTTTTTCAATAGAGGCAGAATGAATTTGAAAAGATTTTCACGTTTATTCAACACTATGATAATGAATCCTCCGATGGACCATCCACTAGTTAAATGAGGAGAGCATTGTTTTGATGTAGTATGTAGGCAAGTCAGTACCAAGTGAATAAAATATAGAAATTTTCTAGTTTTATCAATAATTCAATTCCAACAACATCTGTTTCAAGTTCAAAACAAAATTTCCCCAATGAGTTCTTTAGTTATTTTTCCAGTTATACAAATCCGCTTTGTTTTTTTTCTAACAGTCTCATAGTCATTCCTTCTGTGGTTTACGCACGAATCAAACGCAATATTATTGAAAACATTTAGTGTGTCGATATGACTAATGCTCGTTCTTTTCCCTTTTGAATTTATTGTTCTGTATGGTTTTAGTTTCATTTTATTAGTAGTGATAATCAGTTTTGTTTGAAAAAAACATGATAATCAATTTGAGAATAATACTGTGTGCTCATCAGAGTTCCGGCTCTGATTACTTCGATAAACAATGGTATTAGTGTCGAAGTTAATTGATTGATTTTTTATGTTGTGTAAAATCGTGCCAAAATTTTTGCTGAAAAAAAACAATCGTAAAAAAACAATTACTTGTTCCAATTTTCTAACTTTGAAATCAAAACCTTGTCGGGCTAAAAAAATTATTTGGGAACTGTCAACAACAAAAGCGTTTGATACTCCCAATTGGAAGAAAACAATCAAACATTGTGTGTGTTCCATCATGCTTCAATTTCTTATCAATCATCAGCATAGGTTGATGGCATTCAGTCAACCACCCATGCAGGTTCCTTTCCCGCATTCTCCTTTTTCAACATCCAAATTAACCATTCATTACATTCACCGACACCAGTTTGCAGGCAAATGACCGACACACCGTCAAATGCTCTCAAACGGATAGTGGTGTTTGCCGTGCTCCTGCTGATTGCGGGACGCAACAGATTTCCCTACATTTTTGTCGCCTACATGGTCTATAGGCTTCTGAACACAGACTTTGGGAAACGAGCAGCGGCGAGTTTCAAGAGAGACATGAGGTGAACTAGTATGTAGAAGAAATATGAAAAAGTAAATTTCAGAGGCTTGATGTTGCTAATAACAGTGAAGAGAGAAATCAACAAGAGACTAAAAGCAAATGAACCACTTCATAAGATCTTCTTGGAGAAAGTGATTTTTGAACGAAAATTGACTTGAAAAAAATCGAATTTCATGAATTGAAACAATATTGGACAGTACCTGTACTTGAATCCATTTTCCTTATGAACCACTTTCTAATAGTTTTCTGGGAAAAATTGATTGTTGAAACAAGTATACGAACAAATGTCTTCACCAGAAAAGGCTAGGAAATTATCATAAACTAAGTGATAAGATATTTTAGAGAAATCAATTCCACAGAGATATAACGTTCAGAATGATATGAGAAAGGAAAATTATATGAGTTTTGCAAATCTCGCTTTTCACATCTGTCAATAAAACATGTTCTGATTTTAGGTGAAAGCTCACCCTACGAAAACCGCATGTATCGAAGTGGAAGGTGGAAAAGAAGTCACCTATCAACAATTGAACCAGTTGGCGAACAAGTTTGCTAACTTGTACCAGGTATTACAAAGTAATCCATAACTCGAAAACTTGAATCTTAAGGCTGATGGCTACAAGAAGGGTGATGTGGTGGCACTTTTCATGGAAAACAGCATCGACTTTTTCGCAATGTGGCTTGGATTGTCAAAGGTTTGCGAGCAATTCTCTAAGGATAACAAATCTCAATTTAGATCGGTGTTGTATCAGCATTCATCAACTCCAACCTGAAGCTCGACCCGCTAGCTCATTCAATCAATGTTTCGAATTGCAAATCCATTGTGACGACTACCACACTTCTTCCAAGTGAGACTTTTCTCTGAAACCAGAGAAACAATAGAATTTTTCAGCTCTCCAAGCAGCCATCAACGACAAGCTCATCTCGGCAGACATCCCAATCAAGCTCACGAGTGGAGTCTCAGATGAACTCGACGTTTTGCACAAGAAGATTGATGGAGTTTCCTCGTCTGAACCAGACTCGAGAGGAATTGATTTTCATGGTGAGTTTGATTTTGAAACATTTGATAAACTGTTTTTTCCAGATGTTCTATGTTACATTTACACATCTGGAACGACAGGAAACCCAAAGCCGGCTGTCATCAAGCATTTTAGGTTGGTATTGTTTCTCTTTCTCTAGTTCTTTCTCTCTCTCTCTTTCTCAACAAGTTATCCAGATACTACTGGATGTCCATGGGCTCTGCAAATTCTTTTGGCATCACATCCGACGACATCATTTACATCACCATGCCAATGTACCACTCGGCTGCCGGAATCCTTGGAATCGGATCGATCATCAGCAAAGGAACCACAGCGGTCATCCGCAAGAAGTTCTCAGCCACAAACTTCTGGAAAGACTGCATCAAGTACAACTGCACAGGATCACAGTACATTGGAGAAATCTGCCGGTCAGTAAATTTTGCAATTTTCGATCTTTGACGACAGGAATAACGGTCCTTATAAGAACATGATGAACTTTATCACAATGTTTGGAGAGTTTGAAATTACGATGATAATAATCGGAGTTGTAAGAACAAATTTCAGTTATCTCCTTGCTCAAAAGCCATCAGATGACGAAAACAAACACCGTGTCCGCCTCATGTGGGGTAACGGTCTTAGACCAGAGCTCTGGACCGACTTTGTAACCCGATTCAACATTGCGAAGATTGGAGAGTTATATGGATCAACAGAAGGAAACTCGAATATTGGTTAGTAGAATGTATTGAAAGTCAGTTTGAATCCGAAATTACAGTGAACATCGACAACAAGGTTGGGGCATGTGGATTCATGCCAATCTATCCACACATCGGGAGTTTGTACCCTGTTAGACTGATCAAAGTGGACATGGAATCTGGAGAGCTGGTTAGAGGAAAGGTGGGGTGTCTTCAGAATAGGGGATTCTGGTTTTCATATCATTTTTATATTTTCAGGACGGTCTCTGTGTCCCATGCAAACCAGGAGAAACAGGAGAGATGGTTGGAGTTATCAAGTCAAAGGATGTTCTTCTGAAGTTTGAAGGATATGTAAACAAGGGAGATACAGAGAAGAAGATTTATGAAGATGTCTTTGTAAGAGGAGATAAGGTTGGCTTTTATGTACTATGTAGTGTATAAACAAAATAGTTCAGTGTTTTGCGAGTGGAGACATTCTTCACTGGGATGAGCTGGGATACCTTTACTTCAAGGATAGACGAGGAGATACCTTTAGGTTTGTTGCTTTCAATGAAACATTTCTCAAAACCAACTTTTTTAGATGGAAAGGAGAGAACGTCTCCACTACAGAAGTGGAAAGTATTCTGCAACCCATGATGGAAGTTGAAGACGCTACTGTTTATGGAGTGGAGGTAAGATTTACAGTTTTTGGAAATGTTCATTCTATATCATTTGCATGGGTTTCTTATCAAATTGCTCATTTTAATCATCAACAGGCGGTATAGGCTACACAATGTGATTGTTTGTAGAGGATTAGCGTTATAATAAAGTGAAAGTGGTGTTGCTACACTATGTACATGTCGAGAGTATGCTGAAAACAGAGGAATCAATTCAGGTTGGGAAACTGGAAGGAAGAGCTGGTATGGCTGGAGTTGTGCTCGCGAATGGAGCTAATGTTGAGGTGATGATTTGCATCTTCACAAATAACTTTTATAATAAACAGTAGAGTTTAAATTTCCATATACTTACAACTCCTGATAGATTTTGGAGGCAGCTGTTAGAATCTGGAAATGGAAAAAAATTAAAGAACCAGGAAAAACTATCATTATTGAAAAAAACAAAAGTTTTTCGAACAAAAACTCGAAATTCAGTTAAACAGTCGAATAATCAATATTTCTGGTATTTTATACTTAAATGTAAGACAAGAAACAATGATAGCACCATTGACAGTGGGAAAATTCAGAGTTTCATCAAAGAAATCAACGTGACAGTACCAAATAAGCTTCCACCTTACGCGATGCCACTCTTCGTCAGAATCTGCAAGGAGGTCGACAGGACAGGTAGGCATCCAATTCTCATCTAGAAACAAATATTCCATTTCAGGAACCTTCAAACTGAAGAAGACCAACCTGCAGAAGGAAGGCTTCAACTTGGAACAGTGCAAATCAGACCTCGTTTTCTACTGGAACGCGGCAGAGAAATCGTACAAAACATTAGACAAGGAGATGCAGACCAAAATCGATAACGGTGAATACACGAGGTTCTAAAAAAGTATTCAATACGATGAAGTGCCTTCAAGTTCTTGCCATTTTTTCATAGTTATCAAAGCTTTTTTGTGATACTAGTTATGAAATTCCACGATGAAACACTATACTTATCGATTTTCCTTCCCACACTGATTTTTTTCTACAAATTTAAGTTTAACTGCTTACTTTCCAGTTTTGCTCATTTGTTTTGTCACATATCGCTCTGCTACATTGCTCATCGTGTTGCCATTGTACCCTTTGCCTCGAAACTGGTCCACAATACACTTTTATTCACCTTGAACTAGCATTTTTATCTCTCTGCCTGGGCATTTGCTGCAATATTGAATAAATATTTATTTGAAAAGTTCTTAGCACAATATTGCATTTTTGGACGATGTAACAATGTAAGATGTAAGCGTGTCGGAACGGGATAGCCGAGAATTGTTGATCAAGAAATTCACTAATTTTCCAATATCAATAATAGATAGTCTTCTTGAAAAAAAATCAAACACAGTTTTTGACGTGTTCAGTTATTCTTGATAGGTACATGCAGTAGCAGTCAAAACTTTAGAATTTTTTTATTTCTGACCATAACTTCAGTCAAACATGAGAAAACACTCTGAAAATTATTCTGATATCACTGTGTTATGTCAGAATATTCTCGGTCTTAAATGTGTTATTTTCATACAGACGTCTTTTTGTTTCATGATCACAAGTCGAAAGCCGATAGGGTTAAAGTTCTCAGAAATTTTGAAGACGTGATGAAAAATTTTTGTTTCAGAAGTTTCTGTCATTCTCAAACACAAATGGAAAAATATCAAGAAAACAACATGCCCCTTTTTTACACAGTGCATTATGATTGAAGGGCCTCACAGAACAACTTTGAGACTGAACCGTATCAAGACCACAAAGAAGATACTATTGATGCCTACTCGAGCCGTGCTGTCATCGTCACAAATGGAGTAGAATGGAACAAGACTAGCTGATAATTCTAGTTATGAGCATGAATGAAAGTTTTGTCATTTCACAGGATTTTCAACTTCTATTTTTTTCAAATAAAAAGTGTATCTGTTAGCCATTTTCAGTACCATTTGAAGGATTGATGATAACTTGTTTGGAATCTTTTTGCGTTAACTGTGAAGATCAATAAATCACTCGAAACACATAATTCATCCGTATTATATTTTTTAAAAAAGTATGTACAATGCAAACGTGAAACAATCGAATAGATGTTAATTGGGGAGACGTTGAAGAGAAAACTTGAAGAGAAAACTTGAAGAGACATATGATGACCTTAAAATTAATTCGACTCGAGCAATACAAAATAGTTTAAACGACAAAGTCTGATTACGGTCGATTTCTCAACTAATTCTAAAAACTATGGGAACTTTACTAGCACATTGATCGTCTGAGCTGAAATTCACAGAAAAGTATGGTTCGAGCTCCTCACCAACTTTTGTGCTGGAAGTTCCCACAGTTTCCAGAAATTCTGGTGAAATCGACCGTAATCAGAACTTATCGTTTTTTTTTCTTGATACAGTGTAGGTGCATTGACCTCATGAGAACATTCAAAACATAAGCCTACATAAAGTTAAGATATGGTATTATGATGAGATCGTGTGAGACAGGTTTCATATTGATAATCATGTTTGATATACTTAAGACGCAATATTCTCTCGCGTCGAGACAAAAAGGCCCTAAATGGTCTTAGGCCTGTAACTCGCTTCATTTTTATTTTCGTTAGGAAAAATTCCGGAGGTGCACTTCAGACATCTTGAATATTCACATTTCCAAGAGACAACTTTTTTCGCTACCGTATACCAATAATTGTCCGCATTTCTTTAAAACTGACCAAAACGATTCGTTATTAGGTTCAAAATGTTCAGCTCGATGAGAGCTACATTTTATCCCGTGAGACCTATGCTCTATTGTCACCCTGAACTACTGTAACTCCCCGTCAAAAATTGACAAAACCGGAAAATTTATATTTTAGGTGATAGAGGTCGTGGCCAGTGCAATGACTTATATGAGCGTGTGCAGCTTGTTTTTCTGCATCGAATAAGTGTATACTCGTCAGCCAAAGCGTTTCCACAAAAGACGAAAAATTCAAAAAACTGATTTCAGATCACGAAATATAGCGATAGGTCAAAAATTTATGAACGTTTTCGGCTTGTTAAACAATGTGAGTTCTGCTAGAAAAGGAGGTAAATCCTTTTTAAAGTGATTTTTCCTCTGTATATGAACACTGTAAAACATTCATACTGTCACACACCTCTGCAGTACACAGTACTTGCCGTATGACCGGATTCTTATGATTTTAACATCTCAACAGTTTCACGAGAAGAAGAAAAACATTTTTTAATTAATTACAGACATAAAAATCATCAAAGCCTTAAAATTGTAAACGGTGGTGTGATGGATCGTCTCGCTAAACGCTGCACATGACCGGAATTCAATCCCTGCTTTATTTGAAGTCGACCTAGTTTTAAATGGGAAACTGAAGTTTGTGGTATTGCCAGCCCAGAGACCATGTTTCAAACAGTCCAGGCTAATATGTTGTTCACACGCGTCTATGATAATGTGAAAAAAGATCTGAAGACCACCAGTAGTGCTAACTCCGGGTTCGTAGTTAACTCCGGTTTACTTTCTTTGAACTAAAATTCTGAAACAAGAGATGAACCAATGAAAGAAAGTTATAACTCTATTGAAGCTGTGTAGTTTCTGATGGCGTCGGTTTTATCATCAAATTTGACCCGTCTCCTCGAGTATTCTTCTGTGAATATACATATTGACAGAAGCCGGAGAGGAGAAAAATTTTCTTTACGATTTTTTTCTTCTAATAGACGGTCATTTTGGAGTTAATCTAGTTATCATGAATGGAAATCTGTTTTTATCAACCAGAACAGCTGTTAAGACGTTGAAATCATAAGAATCCGGTCATACGGCAAGTACTGTGTAATGCAGAGGTGTGTGACAGTATGAATGTTTTACAGTGTTCATATACAGAGGAAAAATCACTTTAAAAAGGATTTACCTCCTTTTTCTAGCAGAACTAACGTTGTTTAACAAGCCGAAAACGTTCATAAATTTTTGACCTATCGCTATATTTCGTGATCTGAAATCAGTTTTTTGAATTTTTCGCCTTTTGTGGAAACGCTTCGGCTGACGAGTATACACTCATTCGATGTCCTTGGGTATCTGAAAGAGTACCGGTAAATTTATCCTTGGGTATCTGAAAGAGTACCGGTGAATTTTTTTTCAAAATTGAATATTTTGAAGAAAGTTACAGCCCTAAGACCGATTTGTCTCGACGCAAGAGAATATTGCGTCTTAACATTTAAATTTGCTCTATCGTATGATACATGTTTCATATTAATAATTATACTTGATATTTAAATTATACTTGATATTTAAAGTTGCTTTACCAATCAGATGATTTCAATGATCAAGAGGTGTTTGGAACCGAACACTTGGCACTCGATAGTTACGAGCTAATTCGCTCGCAGCTTTTAGCCCATAAAGTTTTGCCTAAAATGAGTTGTATTAAATCAAAAATTATTAGTTTAACTTACGTAAGCATCTAGTGCACATTGTCTAGCGTGAAGTTTGTGGATGAACTCCTTGGAGGAGCCTTGGTAGAAAGGTGTTTGGTTGATATCATCCGTTCCATCTCTTCGGACACTATTCTTGAGCTGTCCAACCCAAAAGATAATGGGATTGAACATGTTTACGTGCTCATATGTCCATTGATCAGTTGAAATAGCGTTCTTTACTTGTTCTTCCTGGAATGTTCGGGTGGAAATGATTGCAAAAATCAAAACAACTCACTACAATCTGCCGAGGCTGACTTTCATCATAGAAAGTAACATTTCGACTCGCTATAATCATTCCTGGTCCGAAATTGAAAAATTTCGGGTTGTAGATGCCACCTCCTTCGAACTGAACCTTTGGAATTGGATAGAGTACGACCAAGTCTTCAGCCGCATTCCCACCGTACTTTTCTCCCTGAATAGACTATGTTCTTTCAGAAACTACTGGTTTCACTTACGTATTCACGCAGTGTGCGTAGGCGAGTGTTGGCACCAACAACAAACTGCTTGACCGTACCATGAAAGATGGGTAAACGACTCCCACTATTCATTCGATCTCTTTCATTAATTTTACTCAGCTTTCCAGACCAAAAGACCACGTTTTGATAAACTCTCATCTGTTCGTCGAAAAATGCAGCGATGTCTGGCTTGCAAACATCCCGTTCAATCTGTAATATACTGATATATGTAATTTACTTGGATAATCCAACAACTCACCTCATCCTTCGAACGAGTCATATTTAGATTTTGTTGAACTTAGTGTCACAAAGCACTACTGAACTTTAATGATCAATAGAGATAAATTAAAGATATCTCAAAGAGAGAAAAAAAACAATGGTGAGTTGAAAACAGGAGGCCACGCGAACACGCTCTAATGACACTTTAATTTGACCGAGACAGTAACAATACGATGAGAACGATACTTTTGGAACAAATAGCGTGTTCTTCATTTTCAATAATTTTACTACATAGCATTCGAAGATCTGAAAAGTATATTACGATGGTAATTGTTTTTTTTTCGAATACTCTGCACGGCACCAAAGAACTAACCATTAAAAATGGAAAAAATAGATTTGAAAGTTATGATAAGTTGAGAAATTTTAGGGATTTTAACGTGTGTGAAGTTATATACTGTATTCTCAATAGTGAGAAAGAGGAAAGAGATAAATCAAAATACACAGTAACCCGGCTTCCATGAACTCAATATTTGTTACATTACACACTCTTCACATGAGATCGGAGAAAATTTAAGTTATGGATAATGAAATAACTTGGGTTTCACGAGGTCAATATTTGTTGAACTATTCAATCTTTTTTTTTAAGACCAATCAAAAAGAAAGTTGAAAATATAAAGTTTGACATAACCGCACTTCTACATGAGTGTTCGGGACAAGGATTTTTTTAGGTTCTACATTATTCAATTACTCTAATCTGGATAGTATGGTAGTAAGTGATGGAAAGTAAAAACTCTCGCCAGTACCAAGAAGCCAAGATTAAGACGTCGGTGTGCTCGATCATAAGTTCTCAAGGTTGTTCTGAGAGCACATACAGTCCGAATGGATAACTTTTTACAGCATATTGTTGTGTGATTTTTTTTACATTGTCTTATATTTTGAGAAACTTTTATGAAACTCCCAAATAGCTATACCGGTTCGAACAGGGTATCACGACCTCTGCCCACCTTATAATTTTTTAACAACAATAAGAGAATCATTGATGTGGAGGACAGTGTTGACGTGGGTTACAAACAGATCAGTATTTTTTCTAGCTTACGAAGTGTTCACGAGTTATGAACAGATCATTTTTTTCTTTTCCAAGCTCTTTTTTTTGTTTTATTCTACCTAGGGAAACATGTTTCTTTTTTACTTACTCTTGAAAAAACTCTGAACCTCTCAGTGTGATATGCACTAAAAGCAAGTTGAACGATAAATAGCGAAGAAGAATCGCAGAAACAATGTTTATTGAAAATTAACCGAGGGCAAGGACAGGAGAAGAACGGAGCGTTCTTTACTTTGGAAGTAACTTTGTGTCAGTTTGAAAACATGAGAGTTCACCATCCGCACAAAACGAAAGAAAAAAGTTTATGACCAGAATATGGAAATAAACCTTCATCTGTTTTTTTTCACTGAACTAATTAATTAATGTATCGACTCTAAGGATATGTATATTCACTGTTATAAACGTCGGACAATTGTGAGTATGTGAAGGTAACACCAGCTCGACGTAGCCCACACAACGTCGGAGTAGGAACACTTGTCACTTTCCGTCAAAAGTGCCAGATGCCGATGGCAAAGACGGCAGAGCTCTATGAACATACTTCACACTTATCGTTCCCAGACGTCAATGCAGGGCGGAGTCAGCTCGAGGCAAGAATCATCTAAGGAAATGCTAATAAAAGGTGGACGAACGGACCACTCCATCAATATCATCCTCTATTTTCTGAGTAGTCCTTTCTAGCTTCTTCCAACTTTTGTCCTCACCATTCGCATTCCAGATCTGATATGTCACAGTCTATCCAATCAGTCAGAGATGTTTCTGGCACCAAAAGTCGTCAAATCCAGATTGTACAACCAATAATGGACAAGGTAAGTTTCTTCCGACGTTTGTAGTTATTATATATCAACCTTCCAGTATGAACCAATTCCGCAAGAGACTAGATTCTGGACTAAAGAATTACAAGACATCATCAGAAAAGAAGAAACAGACGAGTATAATCATCTACCCATATATGCAGGAACAGCTACGGAGTTCGCTCGCATGCTCGATTACAGACAGCGCTCCCTTGATGAAATGGTAAGTGAAAATAGCATTTTAATAATTAACTAATAATTTCAGAGGAAGAGATATGGGAACAAAGTTGCAGACGACTTGGCACGAGACTACCCAGTGCCGAGTGTTCGTTTCGACGTTTCGGAACACAGCTGGGCTTACAACCCGAGACGTTTTCAGCGAGACGTAGAGGTGAGTACAAGTTATAAAAATGATTCAATTAATTTTAATGTTTCAGATCATCAGTGACGATGCGTTTGATGAGGATGAAGAAATGGAAGACAAAGAAACGGAAGATTTAGAGATGGAACGTGAAGAAGGTGTAAAAACACTGAGAACGGTAGATGAAGACGGAGAAGAGAAGGAAGAAGATCTGATCGACGATGAACCAACTTGCTACTTGATCGTCCAACCAGCTTATGATAGCGAGGAAGAATATGATTATTGAACATTCTGTACTGTATTTCAGTCGAAATTGTTCTTCTGCCCCAAATCCAGTCATTACTCAAATTTCCCACTAGTTCCTTCAAGTTTTTTTTTCATTTGGGTTACTTAAAAGGGTATGACTTTTGTTTTCACTCTTGACAGGTTAAATCACCTGATCTTGTTCATTTTTGCGAATTTCCTGATCTTTGGGTTACTAAACGGGTACTATTGTTGAGTTTTTTCGATTACTTCAAGCTCTTTCCCATCTTTTGTTTCAATTACTACGATCCTAGTCGCTTTTTAATGGACAATTCAGCTGAGAATGGCAAGTAAAAATAAAATGAATCATTTAATTTCATACTGGATTCAACTCGTAATTCTTTTTTCTTCGAATCTCTTCGAATTTACGTTTCTTCGTACTTTTGTGTTGTTCTTTTGATGTTCTCAAACCTTTGGGTTATTGAGCGGGTATACTTCATGATAATCACAAACTTGATTCATCTAATCATTTTGTTTGTTCCAATTCATTGGGTTACTAAACGGGTATCACTTTGAAAGCTTAATTCAATCTTGACAGAGCTCATCACTTGATTATTTCACTCACTGGCCTTTCTTCATCAGTCCTGGAAACTGATTTCAATCCCAACTTTGTAATCTTACAATTTTCTTTGTTCCGATCAGCTTTAGTCCAGAAAGTATCACCACTTTTTTGTTCACAGAACGTTGTATTCTACTGTATGATTCTTTAACCCGATTTTCACTTTTGTTCATTTTCTCATTATATTGATTGTTTTGAATTTTCAACTGGTTTTTCAAATTTATTGTTATAACTTTTTTATTTGATGAATGGAATAAATTTTGAGCTGCGAAAAATATGTGTTTGTACTAAATTTTCTACTGGCTGTTTTGTTGATGAGTCAAAAGCTCGTGCAGAAACTCCGTAGTTAGGCCACACTATATTCAGACAGAAAGTTCCAAAACAGGAAACTGTGTGATCTACCACAGTCTCCGAGTTTTGCAAAAATAGTATGTATCCTGAACGAACGAGAATTAACCGTCTACATTTTGATGAATGTGCTTTCCGAAACACGAATCATTAGTTCGAAAGTTTTGACAAGTGAGAAGAGAAAATGTTTTAAATTCACTTCTTTGATAAAATCTTTTTCAGATCGCAGTCACCCATATGATGTGAAATAAATGAGCAGAAAGTTAAAGTAAAAGTAACTGAACTCAAAATTTCTTTGTTCGTTCGAAAAGTATCGACCTCACTGTATTGTTACTGTATCAGTCTCAAAAACTGTCACTAGAGCGCGTTTGCGTGACCTCCTTTTTTGAACTCACTACGAATCACTTTTTCACTCTGTGCGCATATCTTTTTTATCTCTATTGATCATCACAATCCAGGATTTCCATGTCGCACTTCGTCCAACAAATGATTGATGCTTCTGAACTCGAAGATGGTAGTGAGAACATTGAACTACCTGTACAGAATAGAGTAAGTCTCATTTTTTTTGAATAAGTTTCTTTTGTCAGTTTCAGAATGGACAAGCTGTGAACTTTCGAAGCATCGCTTATTGGAGTGGTGAACAAAGTTTGGTTTCTCAAGACATTGTCTTTTGGACTGGTGAACTGAATGAAGTCGTCAGAAGAGACGGAAAGGATGATAATAACTATCTTCCCGTGTATCGAGGAACGGCTACGGAATTTTTACGCAAGCTCAACGCTCACCAGCGTGCACTGAACGTGATTGTAAGTGAAACAAGTAGTTTCTTAAACAACACACCACATTCGAGAGAGAAAAATATGGAGATGAAGCTGCTGAAGATATGGCACGAGAGCATCCAGTTCCAAGTGTTCGTTTTGACGTCTCTGAAAATAGTTGGGCTTACAAGCCAAAACGTTTCAAGATGGATGGAGAAGCGAACTTGAAAGCTAATCACATTGATTTCAAGAAAATGGAACAACATGTGAAGAACGTAGTGAGTTATCCACTCTATGTATTCGGTTTCAATGTGATCATTTCAGAACGAACAAGCTGTTAAAGCTCAAAACAACAGTTATTGGAATGGTGAACAAGCTCCCATTTCTCAAGACACCACCTTCTGGACTGGTCAGCTGGATGAAATCATCAAACAAGACGGGGTCGATGGTGACAGCCATCTACCAATCTATCGAGGCACGGCTACAGAGTTTTTGCTCAAGCTCGAGGCTCACCAACGTGCACTTGACGCTATGGTTAGTAAAATAAAAATAGGTCCCATAGAACAGATTATTTAAGAGACAAAAGTATGGAGATGAAATTGCTGACAACCTGGCACGTGACTACCCAGTGCCAAGTGTTCGTTTCGACGTTTCGGAACACAGCTGGGCTTACAACCCGAGACGTTTTCAGCGTGACGTAGAGGTGAGTACAAGTTATAAAAATGATTCAATTAATTTTAATGTTTCAGATCATCAGTAACGATGCGTCTGATGAGGATGAAGAAATGGAAGACGAAGAAACGGAAGATGTAGAGATGGAACGTGAAGAAGGTGTGAAAACACTGAGAACGGTAGATGAAGACGGAGAAGAGAAGGAAGAAGATCTGATCGACGATGAACCAACTTGCTACTTGATCGACCAACCAGCTTATGATAGCGAGGAGGAGTACGATTATTAAACATTTTGTACTGAAATTCAGTTGAAAGTGTTTTGCTTCTTCCAATCCATTCAATGTTTACCACTTCTAAGTTACTCTCGTATGTCAAATTTCTATTCATCTGGGTTACTGAACAGGTATGGTTGTTGATTACAATCTTCACAGTTTGAGTCACTTCATCCCTTTATTTTTTGCAAAGTTCCCATTACTTGGGTTACTAAACGGGTATTATTGTTGCGTCTTTCTTCGATCATTTCCATTTTTGATTTCAATTGCTGCAATCCAATTTGTTTTTCTCAATCGACGGTTCAACTCACAATAGAGTTGACGTTGCTTGTCCCGTTTTTCTTTTAATTTTCACTTTTGGTTTTTTCCATTTTTCTTGTCTTAGGACTGTTTTTCCATTCTTCTTTTCTTTATAGGATCATTCTGAGATGGATGGGCCGTCGAATAAGTCCTTGCTCGCTGCTGGTGGAGGTCCCTCACGGAAACGCGAGAATGACCAAAGTCAGGCAGTAAAAAATGGCACTGTTTGCTCTGACGTGTCTCCATCATTTTCCCCTCGGAGAAAATACCTCCGTTCGGGATATTTGAGGGGACGGGTTGCAGCAACCAGTGGCGTAAAAAAGAGTAAGGCTTCAACGACCGGACCCACTCCCGTTGTCGGTTCTCTCAAAGGGCAGCTCCTCATTTCGAAAGAGAACAATCTTTCGCTGGAGGATAAGGTTAAAAGTCTCACTGAGGCTCTAGCTTTGTCTGAAAGCAAAAATGAGGCTCTGGAGAAAGAGGTGCTGTTCCTGAGAGAGAACACACTACAAATTAACAAGCTTAATTTGAGCTTGAGTGAATCCTTGAAATTGAGTGAAGCGAGGTTCATGAACCAATGCTCCCATGCTTCTCACGATCAGTGTGAGCAGATGGACACGGGTGCATCAACCACGGCCTCAACGAAAGGAGCATCAAGAAGTTTGGTGTTGGATCAAGCACTTGCCTCTCTAGAGGCGAAGCGTTTGGCAGAGCAAATGGCCAACAAGGCATTCTTTGCTGTTGTCGAGCGCTTAGCCGACGCTAGAAATGAGGTAGGTGCTGAAGCTGACACCAAACTTATCAATGAAGTATGCCGAAAAGTCGGGCTTCAGGATGAGTTAGTGACGTGTTTCCGCCATAACCCCAAAAAACCGTCTACATCTCCTCGAGTCCTGAAGGTAAAGTTTACTTCAGAGGAGGCTCGTAACAAATTTATTGTTACCGCCTTCAAACCTTTGAAGGAGCTTTACCTTGAGAATAGCAAAGGGGCCATGTCTGCGCATGCTGATGTTCCACCTCCCCGTTTGAGAAGAGACATGACGCAACCAGAGCTAAACCGCTTGTATGAGTTGCGCAGGTCTGTCTTCAGAAAGAACGAGGAGGCAGGTGTCATTCGCTACGTTGTACGTGACCTCAAGGAGATAAGACTGGTCCACGAACGTCCACTGACTCCTTCTAAGTCCGGTGACAAGCGAGCCACTTCAGCCAACTAGGGACACTGCCTGCCAACTGACTCATCATCAGGCAGCTCGGCTTTGTCAATAGAGTTAAAAATAGTTTGTTGTAACATCAGAAGCATTTTGAACGCAGAAAAGCTGAAGTTGGCACTGGCACTTGTTCCTACGTACTTTATTGATATCTTGGTATTAACTGAAACATTTCTGGACGAGTCGGTCCCTGATTCGTATTTACACTCAACTATACAAGACCTGCAAATAGAATGTGATTTTTTGAGATGCGATCGTCAACCAAACTCCAAGAAAACTAGAGGTGGAGGTGTTATTGTTATCTATAGAACAAATATTCCTGTTTTCGAGGTGGCTCTACCGTGCCTAGTCCAGAATTACGAATCTCATTTTTCAGATGTAATCGCTTTCAAAATCGTTAATCATATTTTTTATGCAACTTACCGCCCACCTTTCACTAACTCAGCACAGCAAGAATTTCTTTTCTCAAGGATTCTCAATAATTCATCTTCTCTTAGTAATCTCATATCAGTTACCATCCTAGGTGATCTGAACCTTCCTAAGGTCAAATGGGTTACCAGCTCAGAATTTACTTATCGCTGTAAATCTTTGGTAGAATTAGTAAAGTTTTTCTCACTTTCTCAGATAGTAAAATTTCCAACAAGACCAGGTACAGATGGTTTGGGTTCATCTCTCGACGTCCTTTTAACATCTTCACCTCTCTCTTTCACCACTCCGGATAACTTAGGTAACTTGTTAGCATCGGATCATTTTGCATTCACAACCAAATTCACAATCCCTAAATGTAAATTATCACCTACTCATAAGACTTCTAACTCAAATTTTATCAATATCAAGAAATGTGATTATGCTAACGTTAATAGTATAATTGCTAATGTCGATTGGGCCTGGTTCTTTGGTCACTTCACAAATTTGGATCAGAAATATGAGGAATTTGTTGCTTTTGTAGACTCTGTTCTTATTGAAAATTCTCCTGTGTCTAGAAGGACTAACAAACCAAAATTAACTTTTTTGAATGTTAAATCCAGAATTCGAAGACTAACGGTTCATTTAAAAAGCTGCCAGGCAGTCAACAGAAAGTTCAAAATTTCCAAATTAAAAAGCCTCAAAAAGTTTCTGCGTAAATGCACAATCGAACATGACCAGAATATCTTCAAAGAATTTTCTTATCAAAAATTCTGCAACTTCATTTCTAATCGTATTAAGGCTAAAAATTTTTCGAACAAGTTCCTACTTTCTTCGGATGGTACCATAACAACTTCTAAAACGGCTAAATGCGAAATCTTTGTCTCTGAATTCTCTAAGAGCTTTCATTCCTTTAACACTGAGATCCCTCATGGTCCTTATGGGAAAGATTCGGATAACCACCCGGATTTCAGTCCTCATATTCTATATGGTATATTGTCAAAATTAGATCCTAAAATTAACTTCTCACTGAATAACATATCCCAATATGTGCTCAAAAAGTGTGCATTAACCCTTGCATTACCACTTTCCCTTTTATTCACTGAAGCTTATCAATCCGGACATTCCTTTAGGGCATGGAAAACTTCTTTTATAACCCCGGTGTTTAAAAAAGGAGATCGTGCTAATCCCGCAAATTATAGACCGATCTCTATTTCTGATCCAATATCCAGAGTTATGGAAAAAACAATAGCCTATAACATTAGAACGTTGTACACTGAATTTATATCAACAGATCAACACGGGTTTCTAAGTGGTAGGTCCTGCACCACTCAACTTCTGCAGTTTTCTAATCATTGTACAAATCTTATTTCTCACTCGGGATGGGCAGATGTTATCTACCTTGATTTTGCAAAAGCTTTTGATTCGGTACCTCACACTTTTCTCATCCACAAACTTCACAGTTATGGATTGCCTTCCTTACTAATCAACTGGTTCGCAGCTTTCCTTACCGATAGAAAAGGTTTTGTTAGACTTAACGGACAAATATCTTCCGAACATGTTTCTACTGTTAGCGGCGTACTTCAGGGTACGGTCACAGGTCCACTTCTTTTCCTTCTTTTTATCAATGACATTGCTGATTATATTAACGATAACAAAGTCAAAGTTTTCCTCTTCGCGGATGATGTCAAGCTAGTCTCGAACGATACTAACTCATTGCAATCCGCACTTAATGCTGTCTCTGAGTGGTGCCAGGATTGGGGAATGACTATTGCACCGCACAAGTCACATCTTCTGAGAATTGGTAATCCACCATCTCCTGTTAAATACCATTATCGAAACTCGTGTTTAAATCAAGTAACACAGATTCGTGATCTTGGAGTTTTGGTTGACAATCGCTTAAACTTCAAACCTCATATCAGTAGTATAAATACTCTTGCAATGGTCAGGGTCCGACAACTCCTTAAAGTCCTCAAGTTTTCCACATTAGCCCCCTACTTTAGGGCCTTCAATATTTTTGTGCTGCCAATCATTATGTACTGTACGGAAATATTTGCTCCTCCACTGTCATCTAAAGCCGCAAAGTTACTAGAACAGCCATTAAAATACTATTCTCGTATAGTTTTTTGTCGTCTGAATATAAAATTCTCGTCATATAACCACCGACTCTCTATTGCAGGCTATCCTAGTATCTTTCGAGAAAGAACTAACCGTATTCTACTAACTCTCGCCAAGATCTTGTTGAAATTAACCTATTACCCGAACTTAGGCAGCTATTTAAGGTTAAGTAGATCCCAACGCAGACCCTGGTGCATTTCTCTCAACCCTAATATCACCAGTCCTTTTTTGTCAACCGCGGTGCCCATATGGAATCGTGTCTGTCATTTATTTCCTAATGAGTTGAGACTGGGCGATGTCAAGAGAATCGTTAAAACTCTACCAAACTCAAAATTATTCTCTGACATTCCCCAGAATCTCCTTTGATTGTGGTCGTTCTGGCCACCTCCTCCAACTCATTTCCGAAAATTTAGAATTTCTACTGGAAATTCCATCAACGGTATCTAACGGTCAACAACAGTTCTGGATGACTACAGAGATTAGCTCCTCTCTCTCTATCGTCTACAGCTCTCATAATTATTGTTTTAATTTCAATTCCTAACCCTTGTTATATTAACTGATGGGAACCTCTAAATTACGGTCGAAAACAATTTGTCAGATAACTGGTTGGAATTGATCTGAATATCCTGGTCGAACAACTAACACCAATGTTCTATCACTACTAACACTCATATTCAGTTCTTTTCCTTCTGGTAATTTGACAATGTTATCCAACGTTTTTCTTGCAAAAAATCGAACAACTGTCCTGACCGGAGCAGAATTTTTAAAAGGTTCTCCTACGGTTCCCAATCCCATTATTCTGTGCTCGTGGCGGCTATTGCTGGTCGTCATGAAGCTTATGAACTTATTCTTAATGAATAAAGTTATTATATTAAAAATAGCAAGTAGAATAACGACAATTCAGTGATCATACTGAATTCAAACTGGAACTCTTTTTTTCTCTCCTATTCACTTTAAATTATCATTTTTCAAACCATTTGAGCTGTTTATTTTATGTTTTCAAACCTTTGGGTTACTGAGCGGGTATACTTCATGAAAATTATAAACTTTTTATCTCATCAGCATGATTCAGTATCCCATACTGAACTCGAATCGTAATTATTTCTTCTCTGAGTCCCTCCAAACTTATGTTTTTTGAGATTTTTGTGTTAATTTTTTTGTTTTAAACCTTTGGGTTACTAAGCGGGTACACTTCATGATAATCACAAACTTGACTACATCAAACCATTTTGTTTGTTTTCATGTTTCCGATTCCTTAGGTTACTAAACGGGTTATACTGTAAGTAATCATTTTGATTATGACAGAGCTCATCACTTGATCATTTCACTCACTGGTTTTTCTTCAATAGTTCTGAAAACTGCTTTCAATCCAATTTCAGTAGTCATGTGTTCTTTGTTTCGATTAGCTGTTCTCCAGGATGTATCACTATTTTGTTGTTCACAGTACGTTCTATGATTTATTGTATTGATTCACGCTTTTGTTCCTTTTTTTTACCATCTCGATTGTTTTGAATTTTTCATATGGTAACTCGAATTGATTGTTCTAACTTTTTCATACGGTAACTTGAATAAATTATGAGGTGCAAAAAATGAATGTGTTTGTGTTGAATTCTACTGCGAGTTGTAACGTTGGCGAGTCTAGAGCTCGTGCAGAAACGCCGTAGCCGGCCTACACTAGATTCAGAAAAAAACGATGAAAAACATGAAACTGTATGAACTCCATGGTCTAAACTTTGGTGAGAAGAGTAAGCGGCGGAGAGAAAATGCATTCACAATCATTATTTTCTGAAAATTGTTCAATTTTTTCTTCATATTTTGAGAAAGCAAATCAAATAGATGTTTTTTAAAATTTTGATTCATTGCAGAAAAAATTTTAAGTAGTCCAATGAAAGGTTTTCCAATATATTTTTCTTCCGTCTTTTTTGTAGATACAATTCAAATACATTAAATCAGGTTTTCAGTGATAAATATGTTTCTGATACTCTGTAAAACGTGACAAACTCTATAACAGTTTTTTTTCATAATAATGTTTTTTGTTTCTCTATGTTCAGAATAACTTGTAAAAACTAAAAGAAAGATAAATTGAGCATTCGAAACGTATGGTTTATGAGTAGTTATCACAAAATGTACAATTACGATCAAAAATTAGAGTGTATAACTGACAATGAATGGGACAAAAGTTCACTTTAACCTGATCAGAAAAATTGTTTGACTGGATTGTTCCAGTATCATACTACATAATGAAAAAAAAGAAAATAGTGGAAAAATATTGAGTTTAGTATGAGTATATGCGAGTATTGAGCACAAGAAACAATAAATAGTGATGATAGAGTGATTCAACCCCAAAGACTTGTAAAAACAACGAAGCAACACTCAAATTCATGAGAAATACATTAAAATTTGATGAGACTCGTAATCAGACTTAAGAATAATGGTTTGGTACATGAAAACGAGAGAATTGAGTATTAAAAATAGGTGTGAGGCTTGATTGTGCCTAGCGACTTAGAATAGAACTGACGATGATCAGAAGACGTGACCCGTAGAACAACGGTTACTCGTGTTAAAAATGCGAATTGTTAGAAAAATGCATTGGGATGGAATAATATGTATGAATTACGAGCTCAGTTTCAGCTTTTGAAATAAACTTCAAATTTGAACAATAAAAATGGGAACGTTTGTGAATGACACGTTCAACAGTCATACTCATTGTTATCTTACATTGGCTCATCGATCGGGTAGCACGTTGGTTCATCGTCAAGCAGCTCAGGGTTGTTATTTACTAAACCTGATTTCTCCAAGGCCGCATCAAAGCCCACGTAATCTTCCGTGTCTCCATCTTCGCTATCGGTTGGAATCTATATAAAATCAGTATAGCAAAATTCAAAACAGCTTTCAACTCACTTCATCATTCTGTTTGAAACGTTCCGGGTTGTAAGCCCAACTGCCTTCCGAGACGTCGAAACGAACACTTGGCACTGGGTAGTCACGTGCCAGGTTGTCAGCAATTTCATCTCCATACTTTTGTCTCTTAAATAATCTGTTCTATAGGACGTATTTTTGTTTTACTAACCATAGCGTCAAGTGCACGTTGGTGAGCCTCGAGCTTGAGCAGAAACTCTGTAGCCGTGCCTCGATAGATTGGTAGATGGCTGTCACCATCGACCCCGTCTTGTTTGATGATTTCATCCAGCTGACCAGTCCAGAAGGTGGTGTCTTGAGAAATGGGAGCTTGTTCACCATTCCAATAACTGTTGTTTTGAGCAATAACAGCTTGTTCGTTCTGAAATGATCACATTGAAACCGAATACATAGAGTGGATAACTCACTACGTTCTTCACATGTTGTTCCATTTTCTTGAAATCAATGTGATTAGCTTTCAAGTTCGCTTCTCCATCCATCTTGAAACGTTTTGGATTGTAAGCCCAACTATTTTCAGAGACGTCAAAACGAACACTTGGAACTGGATGCTCTCGTGCCATATCTTCAGCAGCTTCATCTCCATATTTTTCTCTCTTGAATGTAGTGTGTTGTTTAAGAAACTACTGGTTTCACTTACAATCACGTTCAGTGCACGCTGGTGAGCGTTGAGCTTGCGTAAAAATTCCGTAGCCGTTCCTCGATACACGGGAAGATAGTTATTATCATCCTTTCCGTCTCTTCTGACGACTTCATTCAGTTCACCAGTCCAAAAGACAATGTCTTGAGAAACCAAACTTTGTTCACCACTCCAATAAGCGATGCTTCGAAAGTTCACAGTTTGTTCATTCTGAAATTGACAAAAGAAACTTATTCAAAAAAATGAGACTTACTCTATTCTGTACAGGTAGTTCAATGTTCTCACTACCATCTTCGAGTTCAGAAGCATCAATCATTTGTTGGACGAAGTGCGACATGGAAATCCTGGATTGTGATGATCAATAGAGATAAAAAAGATATGCGCACAGAGTGAAAAGGTGATTCGTAGTGAGTTCAAAAAAGGAGGTCACGCGAACGCGCTCTAGTGACAGTTTTTGAGACTGATACAGTAACAATACAGTGAGGTCGATACTTTTCGAACGAACAAAGAAATTTTGAGTTCAGTTACTTTTACTTAAACTTTCTGCTCATTTATTTCACATCATATGGGTGACTGCGATCTGAAAAAGATTTTATCAAAGAAGTGAATTTATGCATAAAACATTTTCTCTTCTCACTTGTCAAAACTTCCGAACTAATGATTCGTGTTTCGCAAAGCACATTCATCAAAATGTAGACGGTTATTTCTCGTTCGTTCAGGATACATACTATTTTTGCAAAACTCGGAGACTGTGGTAGATCACACAGTTTCCTGTTTCGGAACTTTCTGTCTGAATATAGTGTGGCCTAACTACGGAGTTTCTGCACGAGCTTTTGACTCACCAACAAAACAGCCAGTAGAAGATTTAGTACAAACACATATTTTTTCGTAACTCAAAATTTATTCCATTCATCAAATAAAAAAGTTATAACAACAAATTTGAAAAACCAGTTGAAAATTTAAAACAATCAATATAATGAGAAAATGAACAAAAGTGAAAATCGGGTTAAAAAAGCATACAGTAGAATACAACGTTCTGTGAACAACAAAGTGTTGATACTTTCTGGACTAAAGCTGATCGGAACAAAGAAAATTGTAAGATTACAAAGTTGGGATTGAAATCAGTTTCCAGGACTGATGAAGAAAGGCCAGTGAGTGAAATAATCAAGTGATGAGCTCTGTCAAGATTGAATTAAGCTTTTAAAGTGATACCCGTTTAGTAACCCAATGAATTGGAAACTCGAAAACAAACAAAATGATTAGATGAATCAAGTTTGTGATTATCATGAAGTATACCCGCTCAATAACCCAAAGGTTTGAGAACATCAAAAGAACAACACAAAAGTACAAAAAAACGTAAATTCGGAGAGATTCGAAGAAAAAAGAATTATGAGTTGAATCCAGTATGAAATTAAAAAATTCATTTTATTTTTACTTACCATTCTCAGCTGAATTGTCCATTAAAAGCGACTAGGATCGTAGTAATTGAAACAAAAGATGAGAAAGAGCTTGAAGTAATCGAAAAAACTCAACAATAGTACCCGTTTAGTAACCCAAAGAATAGGAAATTCGCAAAAATGAACAAGATCAGGTGATTCAACCTGTCAAGAGTGAAAACAAAAGTCATACCCTTTTAAGTAACCCAAATGAAAAAAAACTTGAAGGAACTAGTGGGAAATTTGAATAATGACTGGATTTGGGGCAAAAGAACAATTTTGAATGAAATACAGTACAGAATGTTCAATAATCGTACTCTTCCTCGCTATCATAAGCTGGTTCGTCGATCAAGTAGCAAGTTGGTTCATCGTCGATCAGATCTTCTTCCTTCTCTTCTCCGTCTTCATCTACCGTTCTCAGTGTTTTTACACCTTCTTCACGTTCCATCTCTAAATCTTCCGTTTCTTTGTCTTCCATTTCTTCATCCTCATCAAACGCATCGTCACTGATGATCTGAAACATTAAAATTAATTGAATCATTTTTATAACTTGTACTCACCTCTACGTCTCGCTGAAAACGTCTCGGGTTGTAAGCCCAGCTGTGTTCCGAAACGTCGAAACGAACACTCGGCACTGGGTAGTCTCGTGCCAAGTCGTCTGCAACTTTGTTCCCATATCTCTTCCTCTGAAATTATTAGTTAATTATTAAAATGCTATTTTCACTTACCATTTCATCAAGGGAGCGCTGTCTGTAATCGAGCATGCGAGCGAACTCCGTAGCTGTTCCTGCATATATGGGTAGATGATTATACTCGTCTGTTTCTTCTTTTCTGATGATGTCTTGTAATTCTTTAGTCCAGAATCTAGTCTCTTGCGGAATTGGTTCATACTGGAAGGTTGATATATAATAACTACAAACGTCGGAAGAAACTTACCTTGTCAATTATTGGTTGTACAATCTGGATTTGACGACTTTTGGTGTCAGAAACATCTCTGACTGATTGGATAGACTGTGACATATCAGATCTGGAATGCGAATGGTGAGGACAAAAGTTGGAAGAAGCTAGAAGGGACGACTCAGAAAATAGAGGATGATATTGATGGAGTGATCCGTTCGTCCACCTTTTATAAGCATTTCCTTAGATCATTCTTGCCTCGAGCTGACTCCGCCCTGCATTAACGTCTGGGAACGGTAAGTGTGAAGTATGTTCTTGGAGTTCTGCCGTCTTTGCCATCGGCATCTGGCACTTTTGACGGAAAGTGACGAGTATGCCTACTTTGACGTTGTGTGGGCTACGTCGATCTGGTGTTACCTACACATACTCACAATTGTCCGACGTTTATAGCAGTAAACGTGTACATCTTACACTGAAGCCATCACGCTGACTTTTTGATCCTTATTCTTTTGTGATTTGATGGGAAGAACCTTACAGAGATTACACCAGTCAATAAAGTGTTGTGATTTTGCCAAAGAGCTTCAAAAACTTGTTAGATTATCGGGAAGGAAAGGACTAAATACTCATGTTAGTAATGATGAAAATTTGGTGTTGGTAGTTCGTTCTTGCTATTCAGAATGATATAGTAACCGCCGATCTGTCAAGTCCTGTTTGACTTGAATTCAGACATTCAGATAGAAGAAACAAGATAAAGATTCGACAACTGTTGTCGACAGGCAATTACCATTGGTAAATTTTAGAGTAGAATATTGCAATCTGTCGATGGGAGAGGGAATAGATTTACTCTAAAACTTCAAAGATGAGATGAGAAGAGTACAAAAATAAAAGCGAAAGGTATTTCTTGCTTCATTTTCAAGGACTAGAAGACCCCACAATTTTCCGTCGAGTACTGAAATTGTACTCCGCTAGAATGATTATGCGCTGAGAAACTCCGTTATCACATATAGCTGTGGAAACTGAGAAAAAAAAAATAGAAAGTGTTGTCAATTAAACATGCAGAGTAAGACAGACTGGTCTGAAATTCGACAGCGTATATTCAACAGTGGATGGTTTGGAAATTATTCTTGCGAGATCAGAGAATCTTATGAATTGTTTTCAGTGTGACGGTTGGCCAGTATTCAAAAAATAATCATCATAAATAGTCTAATATTAAGTCAGATTACAAAAACTGATTTGAGATATGATTTTGGACAGGAGAACGATGCAGAAAACAAGCTGCAGCATGTAAGATCTTGGTTCTACTGGTGTTTTGCAAATTTGGTAGTATTGAATTCAGTTTTAGAACAATTTTTGTTAATGTTGAAACAAGGTACGGATTCAGAAGAATTCTTCCTGTTTTTTCCGTAGTTAAAACATGAATAGTCACGCATGATTTGGAAAATTTCATCAGTCACTAGCATTTTACCAAATTTTTTTTCAGATGTTTCAATTATTTTGCGTCGTCATACAGTTTATTGTATTCAATATCGAAAAATTGCAAAAATTATGACTTGACAGTTGAGCGAGTTCTGAAATTAATTGATTGTATAAACATTTTCAAAGAGGACATTACATTGGAATATCGATAGCAAAGTTGACTGTCACATTCTTCGTCCCAGAAACATTTCGTAGCTGTTCTGAAATAATTTTATTGTGATTTTTCGATTTACACTCACACTATTCCCTGTCCTTTCAATTCTGTTATGTAAACTTGCACCAAGTACTTGTAACGAGGCAAATTGAGTCCTGTAAACTAGATTTTATAAGAATGCAATAAGAAAGTATACTTTACGAGCTGAGCAGAGGTGAGCTGGAATTTTGAAAAACGAGTTTTTGTCTTCAGTTTTTCAAAAACATACACTTGTACACGTTTTAATCAACTGATGTACCTTTCAACTTTGTTCGTATTGTCTTCGACAAGTTGTCAGCAATTTCTTCCATCCCATCAGGATTGTAAGTAAGTGATGCCAATTTTTCTACCACTGTCTCTTTTATCATTGGTAGTACTGCACTGCTGCGAAACCTAGAATTTAGAAGGTTTGCGAAACCTAGAATTTAGAAGGTTTGGTAGTACTGCACTGCTGCGAAACCTAGAATTTAGAAGGTTTCGAAATACATTTGATAAACACTCATAACATTTCTTCTGTTCGAAAGCTATCTTGTACTAAATTGCTGCGAACGTAAGAATTTTCAAAAAAAAACTCGGATGTTTTGAAAAATATACATACTTACTTCAAAACTCACTTTTCATCTGGAGCAGGTCGTAGCACAAAATTCCGTTCACTTTCATCTTCCATTTCGAAAAGAAATAAAAGAAAATCTCCCACAAGCGCGACTTGTCTCCATAGCAACAACAAGAACAGCACAAGCGTGAAAACAAATTTATTGATTGGAAGAATATTATAAGTTAACTTAACCCGAAAACAAGAAAACATCACAAAAATGATATCATTGTGGTGAATATTATTTCGTTTAATACTAAACCAGAGTTGAAACCGTATTCCAACGAGACTCATACAGATATGTTCATGATTGGTATGTACACATAGACGTTGGAAACGGAATGAAGTCAGATTTCAAATTGATTCAATATGATATTATGAAAAAAAAATCGAGCCAAGTTCCAAAATGATAATTCTCTGAAGAAATTGACAAAGAACTGAAGCTACTAACATTCTTCAACTTTTCTAAAAAGTGATAGTATTTTTCTTGAAATTATTAGAGTTTGAGGCTAAAAGTGTCATGACTTCAAAGTGAGCTTTTTTTTCCAGAAAGTGAATTCACTAAGAATTTTTGAATTTATTCTAAACAAACAAATGGAAAAGTTTTCTTCAAAACAAAAAGTAAGTTTCTTCATCTCATATCTCTATTATAGAATCATCGTGAAACTTGGATTTTTTAAATTAAAGTATTTGAAATTTAATTTCATTCTTTCTCCAACAGGAAATCGGGAATCACGACTCAGATTTGTTCATAGAGTAAGAAGGTCCCAAAATGGACAAAGGTATCACTTCCCCTCCGAAGGGTTCAAAGGAAGGTAAATTATGAAAATCATCTGAACTGAATTCAGAATCATCTAGAGGTGTAATGTTGTATGAGGTAGTCATATCAAAAGGTTGGAACAAACAGTCTTTTGGTGGTTCGGGTCCCGGAATCGGAATAATTTCCGGTTCGATGCTCAGCTCCGATGCACCATAGTCCGAGTAGTCGGAAACTATCGTTTGCATTGTTTCCGTTGCCGAAATTCGATAAGTTTCAACGTCGTCGTCTTCAGCCCACATGCATGGCTCCAGAAGGATGTTTTCTGCTGAGATGCGATCTTCTGGATTTATCTTCCAACATTTCTTCATCACATCGTAGAAAGCGTCGGGACAGGTTGCGGGTTTTGGGGGTACGGTACCTAAATTATTTTTTGGTGAAAAGAAAAACATCTTATCCGGTCAGTAATACATATTTTTTCCGTTCTCACCTAATTTTGATAATTCGATTACTTCATGGCCAAGAAGCGAGCTGAACGGAACATCTCCATAGCTGAATATCTCCCACATTGTAACTCCAAGTGACCTGAAAATTGTAGGTGTTTCCTTTTTGCTAAACCTTGTTCTAGTCAAGGGCATTTGCTTGAGTTAATTACTCACTATCGGGTATAATTATTGTGAAACCCTAGATTAAACTATTACATTCAACTTGAAAAAATAACAAACCATATGTCGCTCATATGGCTGAAGATCATTTTGTCAATAGATTCTGGTGGAAGCCATCTGACAGGCAGAAGAGTTCCAGACGCTACACGGTAGTATTCCGCGTTATTGTAAAGTTTGCGAGACATTCCGAAATCGGAAATCTGTAACAATTATTGAAAATTTGAGCTTTCTGTTGTTTGAAAATCTTTTTTTCCATACATTGTAGACGAATTGAAAATTATTTTCTCATAATTTTGTGATTTGTAGAATTTGAGGTGAAAAAGAGCAGATTTTTGTTCTCATTCTTTGACTTTCTCAATTTTCACCTTCACATTAATAGGCGGTCTCGATTTCGCGTTACTACACTTCATGTCCGAATCTCCATCGACAAGACAGTTCCTTCCAGCAATATCTCTATGTACAATCTGCTGTTGGGTAAGGTAGTTGACACCACTGACAACCTGGAAAATTGGAAGATCAACGTGGTTTTTAATCTTTTGGTTACATTTAATCCTGATCTGATTAAAATCTCATGTGCTCCTCGTGCAACACGGAAACTGATACTAGGCTATCAAGGTCAGAAATCATTTTTCGTATCAAAAACTCTGGAGTTACTTACGTCGTATGCAATTTTCTTCAACTCCTGCAATGTCAGTGGTGCTGGAAATTGGCAGTATTCAGAAGGCTTTGGAGAACGGTTACGCAAGTACTGCGCAAGATCACCTAAAAAGTACGAGGTGATGGGTTCACGTTCTCCTTCTACCTAATCGCATAATTTCAAAAATCAGGAGCAGCTTCACACCGTCTTTTGTCATTCCATGAAGTTTCACAACATTTGGATGGTCCAGTCTCACAATCATCGCAGCCTGAAAATCATTATTTATTTTTTCGAAACTCAAGTTTTACCATGATTTCCGATATTTAAAACTTGTCACAATGCAAAGTACATGCCTATTCCAATATTTCCAGCACTCAGACCGTCGATAACGAGTTTAATTATCTTTTTTTTTCGTTCTAACTACCTGAGATGGACGTATTTTTCAATGACCTAATCGATTCGGTCCTGTATTTTTTGCAGTGGAAAGTGCTGAGAAGTCAGAGACCAACTATTATTGCAAGACGTGAAGTTTAATTAATAGGGTATAATTAAAATCAGATTTTCTTGCACGAGGTGTTTTCATTGGAATAGAGTGTTAGATGAAACTTGAGAATAATTCAGTTTTGTCGAACTAAACTAGGTACAATTGGAAGATCCTGAAGGAATCGTACTCGTCAGCAAACTCAACATTATAAATCCATGATGTTTACATTCCAGTTCATATTTCAAATGATTCACCTCTTTCTCGATAACTGCATCTCGTTCGTGAAGAGCCTTGATGGCAACCGATCTTGGGCCAGTTTTCTCCCACGATCCCATGTACACCTTTCCGAAAGCTCCCTGAACACTACTTGTTAACTGCATTGCGCAAACAAAGTGCTCAAGGCACTAAATGAATTGTTAGCAATAACTTTTCCTGAATGTTATGTTATATCGCCAGATCGTTTGTTCTGATTGCGCCGTAGCTCTGGCAATCAAAGCAACCCAGTCACCCCAATCGAAGCTCAATTATCATAAGTAGACGGTCAATTGGTCCAAAACACAAGTCACAGGTCACATTTTAAGTTTGGTCTTGAAACCGGCAATTTGAAGTGGAACGTGACTTTTGAAAGCTGAATGCAATTTGTAGACTCATTTCTACAAATTATCAACTAAAGATACAAAAAATAACTTTCTGATTTCTAACGTTCTTGAAAACTGCGAGGAAAGTTTGTCAGTTGAGACACGATTAGGCTATGTTTGGAATACATCTACAAAGATCTTTTTCTTTCTCACCACACGGAATTGAATAAAACGCAAAAAAATGTTGATAATATCAAATTAAACACGAAATTTACAAATTTGCTCAAACTATGTAACAGAATATGGTACTTCTACTCGAGAATTCCCTCAATTTTACTAGATGTAGTCACAAATTCAAAATTCTCGTCGTTCACCCAAAAATTGAGTTCCCGCCATCTGGAAAATTTGCGTTGTTCGATCAGAATTCCAATCCACCGGATTATTTTGTTTCCGAGTTATCAGACCGGATGAATCTCCCTCTGTTTTCTGTTATTCTTGCAATAACATTGTTATGATCAATTACTCTCTATCAAAGGGGTCCACAGAGAAATCATCGGGATATTGTTACCGATAACAGGCGCCTGTGTTATGTGTCTGGTTCTGCTATCCCGCCTGTTTTGCCATTTGGTGGAGCGGTAAGAATAACAAGTATGTGGCCAGCCCTTGGGAGACACCCGCACAAAAACAATGAATGTGTGCAGAAGAAGACTCGTACTTTAGTCTCATGGATCATCCGGAGAGTGTCCAAGAAAGAGATTTCCAAAAAATCAACGTTCGAAAATCATTTTCAAAGAAGGTGGAAACTTTTCCAAGAGTGGCATCACTCGCAACGTTTTTTTCACGAACTATCTACAACACATTCATTTTCTGTTCTCGCTATTTTCAGAACATTGCCTAAACGACACAAAACGAGTGGAGTATAGTTTTGACCATACTAACAAAGTTTCGTTGTATTCAAAAACTAAAATTTTGCGATCTTGCAGAGCAACTTTCAGACAAAACAATGTTACAGAAAGTTTGATAGGTGTCAAATTTCATATTTTATTAGAAAGTTATGAAAGTCGAGTTCGGGTTTTTACGAACTGGACGGAAAATTCTGGTTATGGACATAATACTTTCCAAAAATTTTCATTGTTAAAAAGGCTTTTGGGTTGTATTTAAGAATCATCATACCCAGATTACTGGTAAATCATAGAGTATACCATCATTTTCGAGCGAAGGAAAACCAGTCTAACACCACCATGGGTACAGGTAGACTTTGACTGACTGCATTTGCAACTCATGAGCTTTGCTACGATTGAAATTAGTTTTTGAGATGGGGACAAGCATGAAACATCCATTTTTGACTTGGTCGACCGAGTGGTGGGAACCGAACTCTCGACATGCGCACACCACATCACCCCGTGAGGACGTACTCTACGTAGTCACATGTCCAAAGAATGTTCGACCGCGGAGAAAACTTCTGTTATGCATTCCTAGCGAGTTCAGCGGTCAATTATTTATGCCAAACGTTTCTTCTTTCCCATGTGTGTTTTTTTTCTCGCAGAAGCTATGATCAGAAGCTCACGCTAATAACATACAATTACAACAGTGGTCTTTATTTTGGGTTGTAGGTTCCTCATGTTTTGGGTGTGGGAAAATTGATTCCAAGACAAGAAAACAGAACGTTTGGTGAATAACCGTTAACTTTTTGAAGAATTTTCATTGTGTTACCTAGAGAAGTGTATCTTGCGCCTAATTCAACTCACCTTCCCAATCTGCTCATGGATTTCAATTTTACTGAAAGGAATGAAGTGCACTAGTGGATTGGTGTAATCGGATAGCAAGGAACGTTCTTCTGAAAGTACGACTCATAACCTAAAACCATCATCCCACGCCCCACCTGATCTTAGCAAGGTTACTTCAGTGTCTCCGCTGACCCTACGCTCTGCGTGATCATCTTCGAACGGGCGAATTGGCTGAACTTCGACCATGGGATGTTGTTGTACCTGATGTTTGCTATGTGTGACTACCAGTGGATTTTTGTACCTTTTTCCCGTAGTATTGAATGATATACGGTCGATATCTTGCTCCTAAGAACAAAATTCCGGTGGCAAAGATGAAAATCAATAGGAAAATGGAGAAAACGACAAGGACAGAGTAGCCACCGTCGACTTTCCGGAAATGTATTTTCTGAAACGTGAAATGTGAATCGTATAGTCATTAATCACTGCACCCGCATAAATCATTCCATCCTTACCGGTCTCTAATTTTGAAACAATCCGCGCATGAAGTATTTTTAATTCTGACTCTTTCAATCTGTCGCACGCTCTCACATTCATCAAATGAGTAGTGTGAATACATTAAAAGAGAACATAGATTGCAAAAAGACTAGGACGTGAAAAAACCACTTTCATTGAATTTATGTTAACCAATCAAGCCAGATCAAATTCAAATTACTCAAACGTGATGTCGTGGGTTCGATTCCCGCTCGACGCCGAGTTTTCGAGCTTTACCTGTATATAACCCTCTCTCGACATTCCATAAATTTAATCTCTAACAATTGTCCGCTAGTGTGCTAAAATTAAGACAAATGAGAGCGATTGATCATCCAAATTCAAATTCGAAACAGTTAGCCATGATCTTTTTTTCCCAAATTTGTTTTCAAATAAAATTTCAAGATACTGAAAAACTCCAGTTGTTTTTCGTGCAACATGATGTCTGTCTAGAGTTCTCACCTGATTTTCAAGGTGTTTCAGGTTGTTCTCCAGCTGTTGACAGTTGACAGGACCACAGATTAAGAAACTCAGGTTGCCGTTCATATGGTCCCCGTGTGGAACTTCGCTTGAGAAGACTTTGAACGCTCTTTGATAGAAGACTTTTCTTAAGCAGACAAAAAATTATCTCATTAACTTTGGTTGGACATCAGTCACATTGTTTACACATGGATGATTCACTTTTTTGAGATTGGAGATGTTCTACATTTGATAATGAGGGCGCAACCAGAACACATTCTATTCGGAAAACAATCCGTGATTTTCCGAACTCCGGATGACTAATTGTTTTTGATCTATACAAATAGATGTCTGAAGGAACACTTTGTTCCAAAGTGCGTTGAAACTTCGTTACTCTATTAGTACAAGTGATCGACGAACCTATCAACGGGTCGGAGAATGAGGTTCCCGAAAAACGTGACATCGTTGTGAAACGGAAGCAATCTGGTTTCCGTTACATTTTCAGCGTTCTAAATGAGGAATCACGAAATTCTTCTGAAGACGGTACCTTCGTGATGGTCAGCGAGACATTGTCAATAGGGAATCCATGAACCAACAACAATTCTGTATCAAACTGCCCCGTTTCCAGAAATCGCGCCCCAACTGGGGTCTCCACTCGCACCTGAAACATCTTGTAGTGAAAAAAGTTTCATTTCCGTGGAAACTCTCATTTCTGTGTCTTAATCCAGTCATCCAGCTAATCCGATTGTTGTTATGGAAAACATGTGAGAATAACTGCGATACAAATCTTAACTACAACCCCGTCACAGATCGTGAGCTGAATCCGACAACACGAAGACAGAGGGCCGAATGGAAGAAAAAGATGTCCTTTGGAAGACGGAACATAATTAGATGTGTTGCACATGACTCATTTTGGTTGGTCAAGATGTGATGTGGGGGTTATACCTGTACTTGAGTAGTCAAGAAGTCTGCACACTCCCAGCAGGTGATTGAGATGATTCCCATATCGGAGACGGAAACGTTTGAAATGTCCAGTTGGAAGTTCTCCCCGTCTACAGTCTCTGTATGATTGTGTTCTCCGGGTTTGAAGACCCATGAGAATCGATTTCTGAATTTGAATCACTTATCATCATAATGTTTCCCTCCGTCACTGCTACATTTTCTACGTAGAACATTTTGTGAGACGTGCTTGAGTCAAAACATCAGCAGAGTTTTTGACCTACCCTGGATATGTTACTTGTTTGACATGCATCCATAAATAAGCTTTATTATGCGCTAATTATACGGATGAAAGACATGCGTAAAATATGCAGTTTTGAGTTCTTTCACTTGTCAGAGCTAATGAAACAAATTTAATTGAACGCGGGGCAGGGAATGTACTGAGCAGCTTTGAAAACCTTCCAGAGTAATTAGAAAAAAGTTCTTCGGGACTAGAAACTGCTAGCTAACAAAGTTGAAGAGAGGGATCGGATTAAATCAAACCGTGTTGATTGAAGGTCGAACTTGATAGCATTCTCCAATCTCGCAACAATAGTCACATCATCTCCTGTTCTCACGTCAATCAGAGTTGAATTCAGAATTATGTTGCCTTTGTCACACGCGTGAAGACATATTTGCACTTTCCGAGGAAGTGATATGGAAACGAAAGTGGTCATCGAGTCCATCCACATGTTCTTACAATCACACTCGATTGGGCAAGAAGTGAGGTTGAGGTGGGTCAGAGAGTTGGTGTAGATGTCTTGCCAGTGGAAGATACTGAGGTTACAGCGAGGAATGTTGATGGATTTGAGGTTTGGGAAGAGTTCTGGCAATCTTGATGGGATCTGACTGACCTCACAGGTGAACGTGAGAGAGTTGATGTTAGCATCGGGAACAGTGTCAGGACTAAGGTCACAGATTGAAAGATCAGTGTCGTTTGAAGCTTGTATGCCGTGGAGTGAAAACAACACAAGGATCAACTCAAGTCTTTTCATAACGGCTACATTCGCGTGCTTTCTGAGTTCAGAATGCTTGAACTGACTAGTCGACGACGTCGTCAGCGACGAGACTGTCGCGAGATGATGATGGGAGAGGTGAAGTGAATGAGAGACGTAAAGGGTGTGGACGTCTTGCAATGAACACGACGAGAGCAAAGAGAGAGTGAGCGCCTTGTCGAGTATCGACACACACACTGCTCAGAAAGGGGTGGGCTCAGCTTCATTAACAACAGGCCGCCTAGAGACGTTATCTGAATCGTTGATCACAGGTCTAGTGATCGGAATCTTAAAGTTGTCTGTCTGCAGAGAGGCGTTCAATCTGAATTTGGGTCTTGACTTTAGAAGAGATGTTCTTGCATCGACCCGGAATTAGAAAGGAATGATGTGAATTATGGATTGCATCGGTGCAGCATAAAATTTTTCAAGATTTACGTTTTTCTTGTTTCTTTCAAAAGTAAACAGGTTCCAACTGATGAGATATAAATTTTAACTCGTCTCGCAAGTGCTTAGTAGAGATTGAGACAGTTCCGAGATGTGCTGGTATCAAATTTTCACTAGAGTCATATTGTTTCATTTTTTATTATTCCAGAGATCACATAGGCAATGTTCATAACACAAACGTTTCCTCTGAGACTATCCAAAATCCGAGAGAAACCTGTCAAAACAGAAACTAGTTGATTTATGGAATTCATTTCCGTTGTCTCGAGCTAATGCCAGAATGATTCATTCAAAAAAAATCACAATTGATAGCTAGAAATCACAAAGGAAGATATACGGAGACCCAAATCATCGGTCAAAAAATAATATATGAAGAAAACTGTTCTTTAAGTGAGAAAAAGATAGAGTCTGTAAACAATGTTATTTTCATGATAGTGTATTCTGCTGTTTGATCGTTCCGAATTTATACATGAACAGCTTGGGAAGCAGCACATCCAAAAATCCGGTAAAGCCATTGGAATCGGTACTGTGGAAGCACGGTGACGGTGATCAGTGGATTCAGAATCTGAAGTTGTACTTTTAATCAAATTAATACTGTTTTGGTCGGTAATTTGTTTTTCTCATTTTCTCACTCATGATTCTTGACCAATTGGCAAGAGTTTTCAGTTTACATTGTAGTTGTCTAGTACAAGTAGTATTTATAAAAACTATAACATGTAATTCTGTAACATTGAACATCAAATTAGCGCTTCATAGAAACTTCCGTTGTTTTACATGCATATCTGAATGAACTTACAGCGTTCAGAGAGACCAAGTAGAAACATGTCCAGCTGAACATGGTCGTCAAGCAGTTTGGGATATCATGTGGCTGAAATTGCTTTTGAAGATGAAAGTTGCAAAATTTGCAGCTGTCAATGTATAGCAGTGTTCAAAAATGACATACCGATGGCGGGAACATTGTTTTCTTGATGTTGTAGATTCTGAAGGGCAGAAGTGTTGCGACTGTGAAGACGGTTGTCATGAAGATGAAATAGAAGGTCCGGAGTCTGGCCGCCAGAGCGTATGATGATGAGCTGGTGTTGTCTGAAAATAGGAAATTCGAATTTGATAAATACCTAGGCAAATTCTGATTTTTTCTGCAAATTCTGACTTCAAAATAGGAAGTTTCCAGAAGATTCTACTCATTCTAAAGTCCACCTACCCAATTTCGACCTGTGAGAGCTGACAACATTCAGAATATAGAATGCAACGAATAATGACGTGAGACTCGGAGCAACACAAGCGGATACCTGAATTCCTGATTTATTCTTCAGATGACTCTAGATACGCAGTTTATTCTAATTCAAGCATAAATTCCTGCATGATTTTTATTACTTTCTTACCATGAAAACCGCATACATGACAACTTTCTTCGGCAGGATGCTCACTCGTGCACATCCTTCTTCGCACCTGAATCAATTTCTTCTGATGTGGTTCAACACGAATCCTTACTGAAAACATTCTAGATACCAGCAGACAGCTACAAAAATGGCACATCCCAGCCAGACAGCAACTACAATAAGGTATCCCTTGGTTTTCGTGACGATCATCGAGTATCTGAAACATCCCTGGTCCGATGCCTTTTTTGAACACTCCTACCGAAGTGGAAACTTGAAGTAAAGCAGCTTGTCAGCATTCAGGAGGATCAAACTCAATGATGACGCTGAGAGGCCAACCCACGTCAAGAACTGTAAACACCGGGGTTAATTTAATTAAAGTTCGGATGGCGTCGGCAGTTATTTACGTTGGTCTCGGTCCAAATGTCAAACTTCGTCGAGCTCAGAGTATGACTTATCAGACGGTAATGAGTCGAGCCGACTAATTTGATGCTAATGTTGGTCAACAAACTTTATGAGTCAGTTTTCACCTTTAAACAGTCACAAACAACTGGAGTCTACACGGAATTCAGAGGGTCAAAAAACAATCGTTTTTCGAAGTTTCTCTTTGAATTTTTGATACACCGTACTTTTTATAAATTTCTATTTGGCTCTCATTTGTTGCTTGTCATGACAAAAGTTGAAGAATTCGGAAATTAATTTTTTTTTCTGCTTTTTTTTCAATATTTTTTATACTTCATGAGATTCCGACATTTTTTATATTGTGCTCTCACTTTTTCTCAGTTTTCGTTAGAGACAATATAGAGTTCAAGACTCGTATTCCATGGTTTTCTCAATCATCGTTATACTATTGACTTTTTCAAAGTTCACCGCAGTTTTTGAAAAAATTTCACTAAAGACTTCATAAAGTTCAAGACGTAAACGATGATAGCTTTTTTTTAGAATTTATTGATAAAAAAAATACTGAAATCTAATCACGGTTGAAAATAATTTTTTTAAACTTTTTTGGAATTTTTGATAATTTGTGAGATTTTTTCTTACTTCTTTGAGACAACATACAGAGTTCAAAAATTTAAAAATTGTTTTTCACAGTTTTTCTAAACTTTTCAAAACACTGAATTTTTTCTCTAGATTTTTATATCAAGTTTTTGTTCATTCTCCATTATAGAGCCAACATAAATTCAAGAGATCACAAATTATTGTTTTTCATGATTCTTGATTTGAGTTAATGTAAACCTGTCAATTTTTGATACTGTGCCTACTTTTGTTATCAATTTTTACTCAGAAATGGCTTTTTTGAAAACAAGTTTTGTTTTTCAAAACTTTTTCAAAAATTCTGACTAAAAATGTTCATTAATTTTGTCAAAACAAACTGTTGAAGAGAAAAAAAAATTCCAAGCTTACTCAGAATTTCACATTGAAAATGAACGGCAAATTTTCTCACATAATAACATTTTGATAAAGCGTACTGAAAAATCTTCTATTTTTTCTCTCCCGTGTTTTGGTGCTTGAAAAACTACATAAAGCGCATTCCGGGAATTCTGCAGATTACTGCTGATCCCACTACCAATCCGACATTTTTGTCATCCACTACTTATCCGCAGAAAAACAACCACAAAATTGTTCTTGATAAACTAACAATTATTGAATGGAGAGTGCATAAATATATCAGATCATCAGTTTTTTGTTTACTTGTTTTTGAAATAACTGATGCAAGGTGGAAATTTTCTGTGATAAGATTCTGGAGCATTAATATGTGGTTCTCTAAACATTTTTTGAGCTAAGAAAAATCGAATAATCTTGTATTGGTCTTCATATGTTCAGTTTTCCACGCTATGTTCAGTTAATTTCTTTAAATTTATGGAAATTTGAGATCAATAGCTTTTTTTTTTTTAAAGTTTCAACTTTCCGAGAAAGTAAAGTCCCAAGAGCGAAATACCACATCCAGGATGAGTCAACCTATTTTTTCTATTATTGACGTCTGGTTCATGATGAATCATTATCAGGTTACCAATTCTAGGAGACCCATGGTTTTTGATTTTTGAGATGAGTAAAAATCGCTAGGGACGTGGATAGCCGAGCAAATATCATCAAATTAAAATTGGTCCACATGTTTGTCTGGGTTAATTTGAGAAGACCACTATATTATAGTTTGATTGAAGGAGACTTGAAGAAAAATAACAAAGGTTAAGGCTATCATTTCTGAATGTGATGAAGTGGCTTTTGAGTCACCATCGCACCAGAAGTATCTGACAAATGAAGCTGGTGACCTTTACCCATTAAAATATATTCCCATAGATTCTTTTTGCGTGCTAACATAGAAATCCTGCCGATCGTACTTCTATTATTGAATTTTCCAAATCCAACTTACATGTTGTGATACGTTAACCCATGCAGGTGGTGTGATAACGTGTTGTTCGCGAAGTTGCTCAATTGGATAACAGAAGCCTGAATCTAATAATAAAACACCTTTGTAGGTCAAAGCACTTTTGACATTTGAAAACTAGATGTGAGGTGTCGGGGGAAAACGATATCTGCAGTTTTTTTTTGAGAATAACGTTCTGATTTTCGAAAATTCCAGGTTTCACTTGGGTTAATTTTTTTTTTGAAAAGTCTTACATACTTTGGAGAATAATTTATTGATAAAAATCCTGTAATAGTTTTGTTTTAAGATTCTTGTTCAAAAAGCAAAGTAGAGTTTACAGAAAATTGATAGAAAATAGCTTTTCTCAATAAGTTCAACATTATGGTAAAACGTCATTTTTGTAAACTGACATTTTCGTCAAAACTGAGTTTGAAACAAGCCAAATGGAGTTTCATCCATAGTTCCATGCTAGTAAACTACGTTTAATTAAACGAATAAATCTGCAGTGAATTCTGAAGGAAACACGAAAGATCTTCACGAGAGCAAAAATATCGCACCAACTTGATGAATAATTAAAGAAAAACATACACGTCAGCAGTAGATCACCAACGGTCATGCTGAGAAGAAAAATGTGAAGGCATTCATCTCCAGTTGCCCTCTTGATGTGAGTAATTGCTTTTGCAATCACATAAAACTTAATAATATGGGTAATTACTTAAAAACATGAGAACTCTTACTTGAAGAAAGGTCGAAAAAAAACAAGATCCCAGAAGGAAGTATTCAAAATGCTTCAGATACGTCTCCATCGTCGCTCCACTGATGACCTGAACTCTAGGATGTCAAAGAGAAGAAGAAATTTGAAAGACTCACAGATTCATCGCATCCAACTTGCTCCGTATCGTTCATCTTCCTTGTGAGCTGCTATAATTATAACGCAATTTGTATAAAAAGGAACGCAAATGAATGGATTGATTCCCGAACGAAGACAATTATACGAAAACAATCCATGTCCGTGGAAAATAACAAATTCACAAACGGTGAGAATCAAAAGGCTCTATAAACGGTTAATCAGGGCTCGTTTGCATTGTTTGGGTTGGTTTGGTGGAGTGTGGTTAGACTTTTTCAAGTACACAAATTAATGTAGGCGTCATGTGGATTTCAGAAAATTCTCAAGGGGAGATGATCATTTCCTGTGTTTTCTAGCTGTTTAATAATTCGTTCTTGATAGTGGGATGAAATAAAATTGAAGAAAGAAAGATAGAGAGAGAGAGAGAGAGAGAGAGAGAGAGAGAGAGAGAGAGAGAGAGAGAGAGAGAGAGAGAGAGAGAGAGAGAGAGAGAGAGAGAGAGAGAGAGAGGAGAGAGAGAGAGAGAGAGAGAGAGAGAAAAGAAAGATAGGGAGAAAGAGAGAGGGAGAGAGAGAGAAAGAGAGGAAAAGATAGAAAAATAGAGGGAGAGAGAGAATGAGAGTATTCATAGTGTGAAGTAGATAATACAAAGTAAGAAAGCAGTATGATTTCTGCTGTGACGTTGTAATTTGAGATTGTTGTTCTCTAGATATTGTTTTAAGATAATATATTTTCATAATTGCGATAGTATTTCTAGTTCAAATTTCAGAAAGGAGAGAAAAAAGAGAAAAGAAAGAAGAAAGAGAAGTAGAGAGAAAAAGAGAAGAAAAGAGAGGAAGAAAGAGAGAGAGAGATCCTACAAAAATACAAAATCAGTAGGCACAACATCTCGTGCCCAACAAAACTATGTGAGCCGGAAATTGTAGTGTTAATCGAATTTGTTCCGATGAGCGAATTAATCTTCAAGATGGGGGTATTTCAGCCAAGTTTCTGGAGCTGTTTTCCATAATCTTCGATGTAGTTAAAGTTTCTGAACATTTTTGAAGTTAGGTCTTGATTAGGTAAAGAACAAACTCCAAGAAAGTGAATCTTTTCCATGGACGAATCATTTTCCAAGAACTTCGTTAATCCTATGCTCATACGGATATCGCTCCCGCGCTAGGATAAGTGTTACTTTTTGTGTGGATGAAAAATGCGAGAACGTTTTTGTAAATGAGTGCAAAGAATCGGTAGAAAGACACATTGTATTTTGAATCTATTGAAATTGAAATACGTGAATTTGATTTTAACTACACTTTATCTGAAAAGCAAACGAGTAAATTACCTTAAAAATGAATTGTTTCATATTCTCAAACGTTTCTCTGAGAGATTGATGGAATTTGATCAGATATGATGGAAAAATGACTCAGACAAACCATATTATTTCTCATGAAAAGAAACAAAAGTGAATTATTAGAGAAAACTTAGTTTTTGACGTCTGCCTTGACTTTTCTCCGTGAATTTGATTGAATTCAGACAGAATAGGATTAATGATTGACTTTTGCCAGAATTGAGCGAATTTTTTCAACTGAACGGTTTTCTCACAAGTTTCTTGCTTGGAATATTCTCAGAAATTCACATATTTCTCGCAATAAGAAAAGTCTCGAAAAAAGGTGGAATCACAGAAGCATACTCATATTTCATAAATTTCCTGAAGTTGGAGATGCTTTCCCACATTCGTCGGAATTTGTAATGTCTACCAGGGGCGTTAAATATTCGAGAACTTTTTGGTTCACTTTTTTGAAGTTTGGTTTTTAGATTGTTTGACGTCAAATTGTGAATAATAATGTTAGGAAAAGGTGAAGAATTGAAAAATCCAGTAGAGTACAACTTCCAAAAGTTGTGAGTTCCTTTTTTTCCGCAGTGTTTATAATCCAAATCATTTTTTTTTGATATTCGATCACTAACTGCGAGCAACACCTATGAAAAGAACGAATTTCGAATTTTCGAGATTCTTCTCTCGCGGGAAATACAAAACAACATCCATTAAAAATGATAATGATTGAGTATAAGAGTGGAAGATAATCTATATTCAGATATTACGTAATTACCAGGAAAAATCTCTCAACGGATTAAAGTTGTGACGTTCGATCTATTAGATGGACATATGGATTGAAAAAAGAGTTTCATGACATTCTTTCTTGCCTCGGGCAAATTCTAATTAAACCTGGGAAGAGTGCAACAAAACAGGTACAATTTCCGCTTGCAAATTCTATGTGAAGGCAAGAACAAAATCCAGACAACAATATATTATGCAATTTTTCTGTGGTCCAATGCCGTTCTCACACAATTCGGGCGTTAATTGGTAATCAACAGATTTGAGTGGTTTCTATTGATGAAAACGTTTCGTATGCACAATGAGAGCACAACGAGCTGGCCTTTACATATTGCGTTTCTATATGCAAAGTTTAAGCCACAATCATAACAAGTTTGTGACTTGTAGTTGAAACGAAATGAAGCGGAAATACAGTCTGTGTCAATGAAAGAGGACCACCTACTTTTTATCCTCTAATTCCCCGCACAGTTAATTTTCAAAAAACTTCTTCTGGTGATACACTGAGTTTCTTAAACTACAACAGTATGCAGAAAATCAGATGAATCGGTTCATCCATTTCCAAATTGTAAGCAAAAGTATGAAAAAAACGGTGTGTCAGAAAAAGAGGACCACTTTTCATACTATACTTTTTGAGTTTTGAACAGGCCAAAAGTTTGGTGTTTTCTGTCAATAATGTTTTCTTGACTCTAATTCACAATAACTGAAAGGAATAGTAGGTATACACAGCGTGAAATTGAGAAAAAAAGAAAATTTCCTGAAATTTCCGGAAAATGACAGAAAATGGCTGAAAGTCAATGTGAAAATGATAGTATATCAAAACTTGTTGACAGTAACCTAGAAAAAAGTTACCTGCTTCCAAACTGAGAAGAGTCAGTCAGCCAGGCAACTTTATGCTTTTGAAAAGACGAAAAAATGCTGAAAGTGCAACAAACTTGAAGATGTGACCTCGATTGTCGTTTCACAAGTCCGCGAATTCCGGAGAGCCAACTGATTTTTTGCCTTAGAATATTACTTCTGATATTATAGAGTATAAAAATCTTTACTTGTGGCGACATCCTCACGAATAACGCGAACCCGAGTTGATTGAAGTTTGACAACGAGTTTGAAGTAGTGATCTTAACCGAAGTATTTTGTGAAAAACGAATAGGTCCGAGAGCATTCTGAATATCTTGACTTTCTGAAATTCAGAAAAATTGTAATTATTCGAAATATTTTTAGAAACAAACTTGGAGTAATTGCTAATGTTTGTACAAAATTATGACCACAAACATAACTCACTAAATTTTTCACCTCTGCTATAATTTCTTCAAAATTTTCAATCAACTTGGGTTCGCGTTATTCGTGAGGATGTCCCCCCAAGTAAGGATTTTCATACTCTATAATATCAGAAGTAATATTCCAAGGCAAAAAATCAGTTGGCTCTTTGGAATTCGCGGACTTGTGAAACGACAATCGAGGTCACATCTTCAAGTTTGTTGCATTTTCAGCATTTTTTCGTCTTTTCAAAAGCATAAAGTTGCCTGGCTGACTGACTCTTCTCAGTTTGGAAGCAGGTAACTTTTTTCTAGGTTACTGTCAACAAGTTTCGATATACTATCATTTTCACATTGACTTTCAGCCATTTTCTGTCATTTTCCGGAAATTTCTGGAATTTTTTTTTCTCAATTTTACGCTGTGTATACCTACTATTCCATTTAGTTGTTGTGAATTAGAGTCAAGAAAACATTATTGACAAAAAATACCAAACTTTAGGCCTGGTCAAAACTCAAAAAGTATAGTATGAAAAGTGGTCCTCTTTTTCTGACACACTGTTTTTTTCATACTTTTGCTTACAATTTGGAAATGGATGAACCGATTCATCTGATTTTCTGCATACTGTTGTAGTTTAAGAAACTCAAAGTACCACCAAGAGAGGTTTTTTGAAAATTAACTGTGCGGGGAATTAGAGGATAAAAAGTAGGTGGTCCTCTTTCATTGACACAGACTGTATCAGAATTGTCAGAACCACGGATGATTCAATTGTGACAACTTTCTGATTTGTTATTTTCTCAACTAGAAAGTTACAGAACAGAAGGTTTTTTTCAAAATAACATGCTCGGTGAGATTCAGTCATAAAAGGCGTTTTTTTGTAAAAAAAAATACCGTGTTATTGGGTTTTCGATATAGTGACTTGCGTTGAGTTTGAATATAGTCATTTTGAAAAGTTAAAACTCGTTTTCAAAAAGATTGTTTTAAGCATATCTTTTTTTCGCAAACATTATTGACTTTCAAATTATTTTAGAGAGACTGTTTTGTGATTACATCACTCAGAATGTGCAGCAGAGTTGGTCTGGCTGTGTGCAAGTAAGAAATACAGACATTGTAGAAGGTTATCAGCTCAAAAACTTCAAAACCATTCAGAACTGAACAACACGGACGATGGGATATGAAGCTGTGAGGTGTACAGCAGGGAGCAGGAAGGCAACCCACTACACGACGGCACCCCTGGGGGACTACAAAAGGCTCAGAAATCGATTCCGAACTAGAATCCAACAGCCAAGTTGCTTTCCAGGAACCAAAAAAGCGGAGACCACGTATGGTTTCATTAGAGCTACGACGCTAAAACTAGCAAAGCCGTTCCCGACACCGGGTTATCACAGACTTGTCTAATCCGATATCCGTCCAGGTCGAGAATTCACCACCTTTGTGTCCTAATCCGGTTTCATTTTTTCCTTTTTTCGTGGATTAGGATACGATCAAAAGAAACTTGCACCTCAGTGAATTTTTCCCAAAAAAGGATCCTTGTCCGGAGAGTGCAATTAGTCAAAGAATGATGTCGAATAAAAGATTTTTCGACTTCAAAGTTTTCAAAAAATTCAAACGATTTTTAAAAAATTTGAACTTTATAATTTATTTTGTAACTCGAAGTTTGATTATTATAAACAGAGTAGGTACATGGCGTACCCAGATATTACTTTTTGTGTGAGATTTTTTCGACCAATTCATGTTTTCTTCAGGCACAATATGTTTATTCTGTCAATTTTCAATGCAATCAAGAACGTCTGAATGATTTTGAGAAATGAAGAAATATGGTTTCAGAAATTTCCATAATATGATTCAAAAAAACTCGATATTCAGTGATTTTTTTTCACACTTTGAGATTAAATCACTGAAAAGAGATATGGTAAAGAAGATTTTGGGAAATTTCAATTTGTGAATGATTTTTTTTTCAAAGATTCATTAATCATTCATAATCCGAAATAATATTTCTTCAATTTTCACACAGAAACTATTGAAAGTGACTGCGATCTCATCACGTCCTCCAAAAAAGTTAGTGGCAGACAATTTCCAACTCTCAATTTCCAACAGCTCCTCGGAAATGGAAACTAATAACATATTGGGTAAGAGCCGTAGGGTGGAGAAATGAGATAATGCACTAATGAGACACGTGAAGGAAAATTTGAGAAAATGATGATGAGAAGATTAACGATGGCGTACTCCGGTCCGGTGGGCATTGTACTTTGTGAAATTACTTCCAAACGCTGCTCAGAGGCATTGAAGATCCAAGATTATCAGAAAAATAGGCATCTTTGTGTGGTCGGAAGAGGGAAGACGGGCCCACCTCCCATCTAACTCGATCAAATCTACTATTCTTTGATAGATGAGCTCTCAGATTCAGTACAATTCTGCAATCTGCACTCATTTGAATATTCGTACTGAGTGGGCAATATTCTTGCATCAGATATCACATCGGTGAATCATGAAGTTGAGTATTTGACAATGGAAAACAATACGCAACACTGGGAATAGTGATATTCCCAAATCGGCAGGAAAATATCAAAGATTTCCAATTGTTTTCATCAAAATTCTTCTACCCAGACGTTTCAACTTGAAAACAAATGGGACAATAATGTAAAATTGACGTCGCTTTCCGTTGTTACAATGATTTTCGAAAAGAGAAGCGTTTACTAAAAATAAATAAACACATGTCAAGGACATTGGTGACCAATGTTCGAAAATTTAACTGAGAATGAGTTCAAAAAGCTTCTGTACTACCAACTACAACTCGCAAATTCAGAATAATAAAGCGTGTAGAACAGTACCAAGAACTTTTGTCAGAATCTGCTTGAGTCAGGAAACAAAAAAAATAAACTAGGAACTAATTTTTTAAACAAAAAACATGACATTCTCAAATTTTAGAATTTATAAAAAATGAAAAACAAGGTTTCATTTCAGACAGTAATCAAGTTTCATAACAGTCAAATAGAAAACATTCCAGTGACACTCAGAAAAATTTGAATGAAGTCAAAACACCTCTGAACCAACAGATCGACAGGAAATGAGTTCTTCTGTTACTCTATCACCATCCGAATATAATACCTGCGGATTAACTAAGGCATTGGAAACTCCGAGAACCAGACTTTATTTTTTCTATGATGACAGATCCACCAAGATACCACTAAATGAGAAAAAAACTCCAGCGAGAAAAAAGCTTGCAACATGTAATAACAAGGAATACCTAATACCTAGTGTTTTGGAGGAAGAGTAACTCTAATAGTGTGCAGGAATAGAATACTTCCATGCAAAAACTTGAAAATTAGTCTTTTTCTTTTTTCAGAACGTAGGAGACATTGAAATTAACAATTCAAAGTTTTTGAAGTGATCGAAAGAGATTCTGAAATTCAAAATGAAATGAGAAAGTTTTGTTTGATGCTAATTAGCATGATCGATGTTGTTACTCCGGATTGCTCAGAGGTTTTGAAATTTCCTTCTACTTAAACATAGCTTGAAGATATGAAGATTAGAGAATTTTTATATTTCTTCATACAAGAATTAAACTCTTCAAACAATACCTTCGAATCAGTAACAGGCTCATTATAAGAGCAGATTTATTAGACTTTCTTCAAATAGAAACCAATTCTCACATTCAGAATGAATCTTCTCACAAATCTTACATTTCAGCAGTCTTTGTAGTAGCAAAAAGAACTAAAGTGCAACATGAGTCACAGACTATTTCTGACAGAATGCTTGAGTTAGTTGATCAAGTAAACTTTTAAGAGAATTAGTCACGGTGAAGACTGATGTTAAGAAAGAGATTAAGGAAAACACATATTTTGATTTCCAAGCGATTGAAATCAGATTTTGATAATCTCCTTTCAGTTTTCCTTGAAGAAACTTGAATTACACTCGATTACGTTGACCTGTGGAAATGAAGAGAACGTTTTCTTCAGAAAAAAAATCGTAGATCCGACTCTATTTCCGTGAATGAAACAGACAAATGTTGAAAGGTTCAGGATTGATTGTAGAAACTAGTCGAGCAACAATGGGATTAATCAAAATCTGGGCTCCACTTGATAACTGGAGAGAAGAATTCAAACAACGAGGCTCTTGTGAGAAGGTCCAATTAATTTTCGACTACATTTTTTTCTGCAGAATTGGAAAAATTTCTGGAAATCAGGGATTCGATGCGTCGTCAGAATTATTCATGTGTTTGGGTTGAAGTGATTGGATTCCGTGGGTGAACAAGACTACAATTTCCAGACGTCGAAGGTGAAGACGCCTACTTTTCAAATACGAAAAGTTTGATTCCCACCTCCGCAAACTGAGCAGTCAGAAAACGTCAGCATTTAATAAAAATAAACATCATTTGTGATGATGAATTCATTTATAGTGTTTAAATGAGAATAATTGTAACGCTTAATATTATTGGGTTGAATGCATGTGTGTGTGTTGTCGATACTTCATACAGGGTCCGCCAAAATTACTTGCACAACTTCTAGATAGCCTACATCAAAAATAAAAGTCAGAAAACTGTATAAAATAACAAGTAGTTCGTTTATGATCATAAAAACAATTATCAACTAGTCTTGTTAAATACGACTTCCTTCATTGGCGATGACAGCACAAAGTCACCTTGGCTAGGCATCGATGGTTGCACGCAGGTAGTCTTCGGAGAAATCGTTCCATCACTCGACCAGGGTCTTCTTCAGGCTCTTGAAACTTGGATGGAGGTTAGTCTTGGTTTTGTTTTGCGAAAATGAGTCTCGCACCACTGTTGCGACGTCTTGACTGTATGAGCTGGCGCACCATATTGCTGGAGCACTCAGTGACGTCCATTGAATTGATTTTGAGTCCAGAAAAGAAGTTTTCACATTAAAGTCTTGAAAATTAGGACTTCTGTGTTGATTTTGACACAACTGTCGACAAAAACAGTGATAACTTGTCATCGGCACACACTGTTCCGAAAATGATCACACTAGCTGGTCGAAAGGCTGAATGGATAGAGTTGTTTCTTGTCAAAAGTTTCTACAAACGTCTGAAAAACAACTCGGTGATTTCGAGACTTCGATTCAGCCTTCATCGTCATTAGCTTCTCATCAGAAAACACTGTCATCACGGTTTTTTCTATACAACGACAGATCAGTTTAAGCTTGTCTTGGACCATTGCTTCCATCAAAGTCTGATTGATTTTCATGTCGTTTGCAATCTTTTTCATGACTCGAGTGGATATCACTGTATCCTTACTTTCACAGCTCTAATTCGCTCTGTAACGATGATATTCTTCTTTCCACACGTCTATCAAAAACATACTAAACTATTTTACATCAAGAATCAAATTATAAACAGTTCTTTCTGAATTCTCAGCCGTTTTATGATACCGCCTAAACGGACCTGTGACCGGGAGTGCAGTGTGAGTTTGAGGGCACCATAGACCTAGAACTGGACCGATTGATCTAAAACCTAGTAAAAAAGTGGAAAAAATATGATGAGTAAGAATTTGTAGAATTTATGGATGAGGAGTGCTTTGACAAGAAGCTGTCTGACTCTTTTTTCACGTAAACTGAATGAACAATTGGGTATCATAGAATCTACTACTGGAAAGCAGTGTCAAACGTTGTTGAAAAAGGTATCGAGAAGGTAAAACACATTACTGCTGGAAACGACGACCTGAAAAGGATCGAGTTGGTAAGAAATCAAAGCTCAGTAGCCAAAAAACCTACAACGATATGTTTTGGGTTATTTGAAAGTTGCGCATAAAATAAAGTTTTTTTGAAAAAAAAACTTTAGGAAAAATGAAAACTTTATTCATTAAAGATAAATTCATAAGCTCCGTGACCACCAGCAGTTCGACAAATTGTGTTTCACCTTAATTTAGGAAGGTTCCAATCAGTTAGTGTAATAGAAGTTAGAAAATGAAAACAAAAGAATAATTAGGAATGAAATTCTCTAGATACAATTTGAACGTTGACAGTCATTACGAGAGTTACTTTTTGAGTAAATTTTATTTGGCTTCCCGAAACATAGTATTATCAAACTCTGCAAGTTGGCATTCAATAGTTCAGTAAGAAAAACATGCATTTCAAAAAAAAGAAGGGCAAATTTTTGTGCAAATTTAAAACTACAAACTCGTTAATTAACTTTTTCCAAAGCATTGAAGTTTCTGCACTGCTCCGAAAGACTCAAAAGAGCTTGAAAATTTTCACAATGGTTCCGTGTGATACTCCAATGTGAAATATATATTTTTTGAATGCTCAAAATAATACGCAAAAATACAATGAAGTAAATGAAGAGTCCAAAACTTCATCGAATGATATTTTAGATTCAGTTTCTGATTAGGGGGTCTATTTGGTTCAATAAATATTTTAGATCTGAACTGAGTAAACTTTGAACAATTGACCAGACAATCTTCATGAAGCCTATAACTCGCATTATCTTCTCATACCGGGAATTATTTGATGATGGCATGATGTATTCTGCCTGTTTTGAGAATGGGGTCTTCGTTCTTTTTCTTTCAAGTAAAATCTATTTTGAACATGGGTTTATGAGTATTTTCGAAGCGGAGAATATTTGATTGATTAGACAAACCCAAACCATGATTGTTTATTGGAAATCTTGATGAAATACGCTAACAGTCAAAGTTTTTCAGCTCTAAAAGCGTATCCAGTTCCTCTTTAACTATTGTTCTGAGTTTTTTTCGATATTCTTCACATTCATTCAGATTTTTGTTTCAGAACATAGGAGTTTTTTTCAATTCATGGTATTCCTCCAGATGAAAGATCAAAGATAGCATCCTAGACTCAAAGTATACGGCACTTCTAAATGTGCAAACAATACTTGAACATCCGTTTCCTAGCAGTTACTTCTATTCTTCTAAATTCTGTTATATTATTTTTAGCCTGGAAATTTTTCATTCAGACGTTGTTTGTATGATTTCTTTATGTAGAGTCAATCTAGTTCTTCAAACCAGCGTTCTTCAAGTAGCATTTATTTCATATCGGTGAAAATAATTCATCGTGCTATTTCAAAAATTGAAATTGAGAAATAAGTATTTCGAACCAGTTAGTCTCGATTGGGAAAGAGACTTCGCATCAGGAACTTCTGATAATTCGATGTTTCCATTTGATTTCATGATTTTTCCCATGATTTTTTTTCTGGCTTCGCACAATCCGTTAATAATTATAAGAAATTCTTAGTTTCTTGAATACTTTTGTTTTTCCACATGAAGTATTTTGATGTGAAGTCTCTATTGAATCGTTTATACTTATTGTTATGTTTGCGAAAACATCTCAGTAAGGATCACCATATAGGAATTCCTGTGTTTCACTTCACACGTATGATTAGGGTCATGAGTAAGGAATAATTCTTGAATCTTGACAAAATACTCTAGACTGGCCCTGCCTGAATAATGGGTCTTCTATGTTTTTCTCATTTTATTTTTAGCTCAGAGACATTTTTCTATCTAGATCAGCTAGAAAAAAATTGTGAATAACGTCAGTAGTTCTGCCTGTTATCTTGATTTTGCAAAAAATCTTCAAATAACGCTGTTTTTAAGAATTATTCTGATGTTCTACTTCAAAAACATATTCACTCCAGAGCACAACTAGAATCTTTTACTCATATTTCTAGTACATGTTACTCCATCCATCGTCATGGCATGATCATCGACTACAACACTCACTATAATTACATATTTGGGCTAAATTATCACACAATTTTTTTCTGATCTACCGATTTCATAATCGTCAGAATGATCAAATATTAACACACAAAAAAGATTTATAGAGTAAATTGTTCTCCAATTTTCACCCTTCCTTCATTCACGTAGTAATGCCCGTTGTTTTGTGTCTAGAGTATTTCATTCTCGATCTTTGACATTTCACATATGAATTTCATTGAAGACGGAAGAAGGAACAAATTTTGACGCAATCCAATGAACCATATAATGCCCAGAACCACTCATACTTTTTGCGAGGGTATCTGTCCCACGTCTCCGGAAGCGTGACTTTCAGTGACGTCCGTTCCCATGCGTGTTTTTGCTTCCTTACCCAGTATTTTTCTTCATCTCCGTCACTGGAGTGTAAGAAAACAAGAAAACGTGAGACTGTGCTGAGTACTATACAAATTTCATGCTCTAAACAAGAAAAAACTGTCATTTTTCATTATTGCTGGTTGTTATCAAAACATATGAAACTTACTAACTATGAATGAAATTATCATTTTCTGATCTTGTCTTAAGAAAGAACTGGAATAATTTATCTATACTAATGCAATCTGATTCTATGACACGCGAACGGAAGTTCTAGAAGTAAGCAATCAGAAATTACCCATAACTTCCGTTATATATGATTGATTTGGGTTGATCTCACGTTATCATCAAACCTATGTATTTTGTCACTTGAAGAATGTGTGGAGACAATAATTTAAGAATTTAGTTTGAAAGCCACTAAGAACAATTTAGAAGTAATGACGATTCTAATCCCTCGAATTGCTTTGATTTTCGAACTTTTGTGATTTCAATTTTTGGAAAACATTCCACTTGAGCTGAAGGTACAGTGCGTCCCAAAAAAATAGAATCACCTTTTTTGGAGTCCATAACTTCTTTCATTGTCGTTGTTTAAATTTTTCCTTCCAGTATGTTGAAGACAAAGTATTTATCAATAATATTATTTTGCGTTCACCCAGTGAGGGTTCGTCGTTTTTGAGTTATAGGTGTTAGACGAGCTTTTACCCCACAATGAGTGTCCCAAAAAAATACTATCAGTACTGACTAGTGGTCTCGAACGACTGACTGGAAGTGTAACAATTGGTTTTCAAATTTTTTCTATGGTAAATATTCAATTTTGAACAAATATCACTGATCTCTGAATCGAAAAGATTCGAAAAAAATTTTTAGAAGTCAAAATATAGTGAACATCGAAAATTGTTGTAATTTCGCTCCGTGAAGCAAAATTATTGCCTGTCTTCATGTTAGACGTTTTTAATTCGGTTCAAAATTGAATAAGAAATTTCAGAAACTTGAGAAAACAAAGTTCGGTGACAATAACGGAAAGTTAGGATGTCGTGAATAGCCACAGACCAACAATGATGAGTCAAGTTCGGAAGCTTGTGTTCTCAATTTCGCTCATGAATGGTGTGATCAGTGACAAAACTGGAAGTCTAATAAATTTTGAAAACTTGTTAAAGAATGAAAGTAAAAAACAAACACTTTGAAGCTGTTTTATCGATGAAAAACGCGGGGCAAGTTTTATCAAAAAATCTTTTTAAGCAGAGTTGAGCTCAAACTCAACAAACATAAGCGCATTCTATCTGGACAACTGTGATCTGATTCTCTTTGTCAGATGGAACTATGTGACGAGTTTCAGTGTCTACAACAGCTTTATTTTGTTTTTATCACAAATTTTCAGATTTTATTTTTTTCGTGTTTACCACCCGCTACGGAATATCGTGTTTAAAACTTTTTTGAGTGTTTCATACATTTGATTTTTGAACAATTGATTTGAAATTTACTTGACTATCAATTTTCATGCTGATTACATCACTCAGGAGCGAAATTGAGAACACAAGCTTCCGAACTAGACTCATCATTGTTGGTCTGTGGCCATTCACGACATCCTAACTTTTCATTATTGTCACCGAACTTTGTTTTCTCAAGTTTCTGGAGTTTCTTAGTCAATTTTAAACCGAATTAAAGACGTCTAACATAAAGACAAGCAATAATTTTGCTTCACGGAGCGAAATTACAACAATTTTCGATGTTCACTATATTTTGACTTCTAAAATTTTTTTTCGAATCTTTTCGATTCAGAGATCATTGATATTTGTTCAAAATTGAATATTTACCATAGAAAAAATTTGAAAACCAATTGTTACACTTCCAGTCAGTCGTTCGAGACCACTAGTCAGTACTGATAGTATTTTTTTGGGACACTCATTGTGGGGTAAAAGCTCGTCTAACACCTATAACTCAAAAACGACGAACCCTGACTGGGTGAACTCAAAATAATATTATTGATAAATACTTTGTCTTCAACATACTGGAAGGACAAATCTAAACAACAACAATGAAAGAAGTTATGGACTCCAAAAAATGTGATTCTATTTTTTTGGGACGCACTGTATTACTAAATAACTACGGAAGATATGTCATGTTTTAAGAAAAACGGAAATACAGTTTTTGCCGATTTGAAAAAAACTTTTTTGAACAGAGAATAAAAGATCAAGTGAGTCACTTGAATTTTTGATTCCAAAATTTCATCTTATTAATTTTTGCTCGCTCAGAAATCCTGGACTCCGTAGACAACACGTTCTTGTCCATGTCTCACTCTAGCCTCGAGCCGACGTCGGCTTGTTTTGATCTTCTCATTGTAACCTAATTTGCTTGAACAAGTTACTATTTCCGTAATGGAAGTAAGACCCAATTTTGCAATAAACCAGGTTTCTCGAGTCTGGAGTGTCTGTGATCCATGAACTTTTCTGAACCTCTCAGTAACTTTGAACGTAGCAAATTGGTCAGAGCGTCATGGGGTGAGTCGCACATAGTTGATGAACCTAATGGCTCGAATTTTAGGGTCCTGCCAGATTGAGTTTTTTGGACCCAGGGTTCATACTCAAAGCACAAGGTTTTGCTCTAGCGACTTTGCAGTTCAACTATCGCAGTTTTTTTTTGAAAATCTAGATACAGATTGTTTTTATACGTCTGGAATCAAGTTGGAATATTCAGAGACACTTAGATTCAGATTTTCCTGATGTTTAGCAGTTTTCAAAATGTTCACTCAAAAAAGAACTGTGGAAATTTTTTTGAGAACTTCCTGTCGGGTTCAAAAACTTAGGAATGTTCTCTAAATTGTATATTGTTACATTTTCTGGGATAAACTATCCGATGGTTCTAACCAGATGAACAGTGTTTAATACACGTTTGAAGTTTTTCGCTGATAAAATTTTCTTTAAAAAAACACCCAAACCAAGTTGGTCAGCGTTTTGTCATTTTCATTCCACGAAAAAGGAACATCTCAGTGTTTATGAACTCTCCAGTAAGTAAGTCCTTGTCTGTTTATGAAAAACCGCTCAGACGTTTCCACACTCAAACGACGGACTAGAGGGCACGTCAGAGCAGGATTAGGTTTTTCTCATGAATTAACTCACTGAAATAACCCAAAAACTTATGTTGCTCTTGTGCAACACATAGTTGTTCGGAAAACGAACCATCGCAACATTTTTCTCTCTTTTCTAGTTTGTGCCGACACGAAAACACGGAAATATGAAATTTCCTACTAGCCACTCCAAAAATTTTCGACTAAATGCAATCTCATTACCTTCTTCTCTGTTTGTATTCTGTGTTTCATTTTGGGAATAGGGAATGTGTTGCAAACAAAATATATATTCTTAATCCAGAAATTCCAATTTTTCTTTTCAGATGTAATGAGATTCTTGACAATCAATCAAGCTTGTGAGAAATTCATTAATTCCAGGTTGTAATCAAGCACTGTTAGTACAATGTACTAGGTGTGTACACAGTTTCTGAGCTTAGCTATCAGAATTATAGTCGAAGAGTTTTTTTCATTCAATCGATCTCTTAGGTTCTAGGTACTGATCGAAATTTTTTTGAAACATTGTTAAATACAATTTACCTATTAACACCAACATTCTATAATTTTTAACAGTTCTAATCAGTTTTTTTCTAGTGATTTAAATGTGTTCGAAGTTAAACTAACTTTTTTACAGTGATTAAAGTTAGCTACTATGTTCAATTCTCATGAAAAACATGAAATCATCCAAGTTTTAGGAGCAATTTGAATCAGAAAAATGAATATTCAAAGACGACGTCAACATTCATTGTTCACAACAACTACATCCTTGTTCAATAATTAACTCTATTTTTCAACAATCTCATAAGATTAAATCGCTATGAACTCATCTCCAGCAAGATGAATCATTTAATTGATTTTCAAACGAGCTAAGGATTTATGTACTTGGCTCGCTTTCTCGAGAGAAAATAAGGTTCAGATGGAAAACGCTGACCTTCTCGATCAGGCTAGAACTCGGCACAATCGCCTATGATTCGTCTTTGTCCAAAGGCTCAGAATCAGATTACTTTTTGTTCAATGATTCTCCAGCATAATTCTATCTTCGCCGTATCTTACTCTCAAGAATCTTAGCTCTCACTTGGAATACAGAATATTCAGAATTGCTAGTGTCAGATTTAATGTTTACCGCTATGAATAGTTTCTTAATCCCACATAGTAGGCATTTGCACCGTAATTCAGAGTTCAGGTGAATGATAATAATCATCTTCCTTACACTTCGAGACATATTTTCATACTGATCGTATTCAGCTCGGTTGCTTTTTCATTATTAATTGCATATTCTTCCGAGCGCTCGTCTCTGCTTATTGTCGCATTTGTTTCGTTGTTTTTACTCGTCTTTTCTGCTTCAGATTTGGATATTGTGTTTTTGATATCGATTTTTTTTCTTGAGTTCATAGTTTTATCAAGTGATTGGTGATTGCACTACTTCACTAACAAGTGATTGCACTACTTCATTTATTCAGCTTTCGATACAAATCTTTATTCATCTATTAATAGATAATTTTCGAAAATCGATGTACAAAGTTTTCTCGTTATTTCTATTTGTTCAAAAGTATTTCGTGCACATAGAAGTAACAGTTTTTCAGTTTGTCAAATTCACATGACAGTAATATGAATTTTCATTTTACACAGAAGATAGTTAAAGTAGATCAATGTTATACTTCTTCCATATTTTTTTTTTCTGAACGAATGTCCTCACTGATCTGATAAGCCTACAATGTTGTCTACAAAAACATTCTTTACTCACGATATGGAATACATATAATGAACAGGGATTAATACGACTTCCCGAATGTTTCATTCAATACTGATGTCATTTGTACTTTCACGGTTTCTTTAGCTTTCAGAACATCAAGTTGTCGCTTCAAAATAAAAAAATGCCAAAAACTTTGAAAGCTCAGAATGCTTTCTTTAGAAAAAAATTTTTTTGTGTTCATTATTTTTCAGACACGTGAAATCAGCTCCTTGAACGTATTTTGTTGTATCCACAACTACATAGAATTATGGAGAATCTACTTTCGTTCCTAGAAAAACATATTTTTGTATTTTCATCTGGATAATCTTCAGACTTTAGTCGCTGCTTCTGACAGATTTCACGTGTTCTCAAATGTTCAGCTTGTGTTCCAACGTTTGTTTGAAATCCATAGATGAGAATCGAGCGGCATACGTTTTTAACGTTCAATTTGCACAGAAATAAATAAGATGTCTTTATCTTTTCTGAAAGGAGCAGAAAAAAGTAACACTTTTGTATCCTGTAATCTTTTTTGTTATAGTGTTACATTGATCTACATTGTTTTCAATTGTTTTCAAGTTTTATTTTTTTTTATGAATGGCATTTTCTTGAAGTTTGAAACAGAAAGGTCTCACATTGTGCAAAACTGTCAAAACTGAAAAACATCTACGACATTGTGAGAAAGTAGCAAAAAAACTTCTCTTTTCTCCTCCATTCTATATGAAAAATCTAGTTAAAACACCAAATAACTCAAACTGTTGATATACATAATGTCATTTTTAGTGTGAAATACACTTTTGTCACATGGAAAAATGCTTCAGAGAATTGACTTGTAGCATCCGTGATTCATTCTGTTCGCAATATGCCCCTTTTGTGCTCTTTGAGCTCTAGACTTACAGTTCATGTGGGCTGGTTTCTGAATGGAGCCACTCACAAATTGCTCTTTTTGCATTGTGACATATCATCATGAGACAGATTTCCTCTCGCTCATCATTTTCTGTCACATTGCGCTGCTCATTAGTACAACCATCTCGTTTTACCTCTGTAGATGAGAAACGAGGCTTTTTTACTCAAAAAACACTAACCTCGACCTTAAATCCGGCCGAACTAATGAAATGTATTCAAAAGTGTCCTGAAAAGCTGCTTGGATCACATTACGCAGCTGGAGTCTTACATTATTTAATTGAATGTGTTGACATTAAAGTTCCTTCTTTCTGCAAAAAACGTCGTTCTGAAAACAGAATTTTCTTCTTCATTCCATACTTTTGAATTTATTCCAGATATCCAAATGGAAATCAGACTGATACGCTACAAGTATAAAATACGGAACATATCTTCGCCTTCCCACTGTCAACAACTTTTTCTGGGTAGATTATCTTACCTGCCTGTTTTTTGACCTGAATACATGTAAAAATTATTTTATTATCTTTTAATAAAAATATCTCACGTTTCGAGAAGCCTCTCATCTCAAAAGTGGTTTATCTTCGGATACTCTCTGAACTTCTGATTTCTTAACAAAAACAAGAAGAAAAAATTCTGATCTTCATGAGTTCAGTAGTAAAAATCTCCAGAGATGTTGTTTTTTCATAAGTTCAGAAATAAAAACTTGCATAGATGTTGTTTCAAACTCGAAAATGATTCTTGATACTCTTCTTCAAACTTCTCTTAGTGAATTCTCTGAGAATAGAGTGATCTTTTTTCTGGGAATAAAAGATGTTCATGTGACCAACAATTACATGAACTCCTACGTTTTTCTCACTTTAGGCTAGAAATTTCCCTCTTCTGACTTCTGAAAATAAAAATGATTTGAACTCTTATTTCAATGATCAGATGTCATCTAGTCCCAGAGACAAGACAACTGTCCCATCAAAATTATGATTGCTACACGTGTTTTTCCTCAATCGCATTGTTAATTTTTCTCAAAGAACATTTTAATCACTTAGAACTTGTTTTCCAGTGTTTTGAATTGTTTTTTGAATTTGTGAGTGGTCCGTCTTCAATGTTCCCCCTCTTTTTCTATACCTTTTCTGTTTTTTCCTTCATTGAACTATTTCTCATGACTTCAGAATGACCGCAAAAGATGCATTATCGATATGTGTCGAGCAATCTACTGGAATCGGGTTATGCCGCTGTCTTGAACAAGTCTGCCCGATAATATACAACAATTCGAGGGAACAGAAAGAGAGTTGTTATATGGATCACTGTTTCATCTCAAAACGATCTTTGGAGAATCCAGCATTATACAGAGTTTGTTGAACCATTTACAAAAATGTAGCAGCTAACTTTCAGATAACCAGCCTCTACTTGATCATTTTCATTATTGGTGTCATAGGTAATATTACTACGTGTGTGGTCATGAAAAGACATCCTATGTTGAAGACTCATGCAAGGTTTGTAAAAATGTTTAAAAAGGAGAAAAAATTTCTTTCAGCATCTACCTAACGAATCTCGCAATATCTGACCTGGTGACATTATTTGTTGGACTACCTTTTGAAGTGTTCATGAATTGGAATCAGTATCCATGGCCGTTCCCAGACTTTGTATGCAACTTGAAAGCGTTGATAGCGGAAACTACGAGGTTAGATGGGAATTGACTATCAATATATACTATTTCAGTTCTGTATCCATTTTGACCATTCTGTTCTTCGCAGTAGAAAGATATGTTGCTGTATGCCATCCTTTCTGGTTTGTGAAGATCAAGCCGTTTAAGCAAAAGGTACTTTTTGTATAGATTGAACCTCGTTTTGTCATTTCAACCCAAAATTTAATCGAAATATATTATTGAAATCCAAAAGTTTTTGCTTTTGAGTTGAACTCCACATTTCAAATTTGTAAAACTTCACTGCCGTTCAAAACCCAGCCCAAAACATCAAAAATGATGTTTGATTCTGTTGAACACGTGTGGAATTTCGTTTCGCAAAAGCAAAAAAGACATTTTCACGATCTTCTGGCAACTAAAACACAAACAATCTGAGATCACATATTATTTCAGGTTCACGGCGCAATAATACTCACATGGATCATCTCCATAGCATGTGCACTTCCATTTGCCTATCATCATAAAGCAGACTACATTCTAAAAAGCTGGCCAGGGACTGATAACCATGAGCCGGTTAGTTAGATATTAGATAGAAACATTCGAGTAAATCAAATTCAGGTCGTTTCAAGCAAAATGTGCATGGTAGCAGTTTTCTTTGAGCCAAGGCTGATGCCGGTTTTTCATGTAAGCGTTTTCAAAAATATTTGAATAATATCTGTTATTTTCAAGGTTTTATTCCATTTAACCGCATTGATATTCTTCGCAATACCGCTTTTCACGATTCTTATTCTGTACGGACTTATTGCAACAAAGGTACTTTTTGTTTAGAACTGTTTAATAAGCACATCTACTAAGACGGTGAATTGCCTTTATCTAGAGATTTTTGACAACATTATATTTTCAGGTATCAGTAAGTAGACAACCTAGAAGAGAAGTCGACATAACGGAGGAACTTCACATGAAAATAAATTTGATTCTATGTGAGACACTTTCACTCTAAATCATCATAAATTTATTCAGGTGGAATTGTCATAGCTTTCTTTGTTTGTTACCTGCCATTCCATCTACAAAGATTACTTTTTTTCTACCTACACAATGATGTGATTATCTCCACATTGAATCAGTATATTTTCTTCATCTCCGGTAAGCTTTCTGCAATAACTTCGTAACTTACTTTTTTCAGGAATTCTGTTCTACCTAGCAACCATTATAAACCCAATCATGTACAATCTAGCGTCAAGCAGATTCCGCAAGGCGTCTAAAGAAGTCATTTTCTCGTTTTTCTTCTCGAGAGTGGACAACTCAGCGGTGAGATCGTCAAGCGGACCGATTCGTTACACTATGTAAGCTATAAAATTTTATATTCCACCAGTAAGATGTTTCTTCAGCACGCCGAAACAACTACGACAGACACATTCGCAAGGAGTCTCTTTGTACGAGCCTAGTCATGCTTAGTTCATCTATCCTATGTCGAAAAATTACCTAAAACCTGTGACGCCGCTAATTTTGTTCTTTTTACTGATCGTTTAACCAAATTTCAAAGGCATCACAGGTTGTTGAGCTCACCCACAATCATCCAAAGAGACCACCAACGATGTAAATGTTATCCTTGTTCTCATTAGGAACCGATCTTCTGTCTCATTCCATTCCATACTGATTCACAACGACTTTGTATCATGTGCAAATAAATAAGAATACTGACACTTCAAGCAACAAGGTTCGTCAAGCATTTTACACGCTTCGGTTGCCTTTTACTCGCTCTATTTTTCAAACTGTTTCTCTATTTCAGTAGTGTTATGTATGTGTTTTGAAGTTGTTTTCATGTAGTGAATTTTATTCACTGCAAATACAATTTTTAAAAACTCTTTTCAACCGTCAACCAATCAGAAACTTTTTTAAAAATAATAATAACCTTATTCATATAGAAAAAAATAAAGTTTATAAGGTTCATGACGACCAGCAATAGACGCCATGAGCACAGATAATGGGCGTGGGAACCGTAGGAGAACCTTTGAAAAAAGCTGCTCCGGTCAGAACAGTTGTGCAATTTTTTGCAAAAAGTACGTTGGATTTTTTGATGAATACGTAGCTTGTTCGGTGTTTTTAATCCAAATTGACGAACTCAAATTCAACGACAACAATTGATTGGAAAAATTGGAAAACAATTATCGATAGTTTCAACTCAATTTAAACCATTAATCTTTTTGATCGCTGATGTTTGAAAAAAAGTTCATGATAAAGAGGTAAAAAAGAGCTGCAGAGAAAATAGTTGCAAGGAAAACGCCAATTGTTGTCTTGAGTGTAGGAAGAGACGTGCGATTTCTATAAAATAGCCAATTCATCAGCCGCAGACTACTGACAAACGGCCCGATCACTTTGAAATTATTCTCTTACCTTTTTCTTTGAGCTCTGCACTTGAGCATTGATCTAATATGATTGAAAGCGGATAAATCATTACATTGACAGCCCTCTTGTCACACATTGTGCTAGCTCATTAGACGTTTACTCCACTCAGCTCATTTTATTAATTCCTTCAAATATTCTTCTTCTAATTGAAAAACATTCAAGAAAATCCTCTTCCTCAAAGACTGAACGACGCATTCGCTGTATTTCATTTAGTTCCCCGGATTTTATAAGTATTTTTTCCATCCTTTCAAAGATCAATGTTTTACTTCTAAATCTGAACAGAGAAAGGTCTTTCATTTCTCTCATTCGTGTTGATAAAACAAAAAAATCAGTTTTACAGCTATAGAAATTGTTTTGTTAAATTTTGCGATTTCAAAAAAGTTCTTTTAAAATCTTATTATGAACCACTCATATTTTTCTCAAAAATTGTCATTCTTTCTTGCTTCTTCATGCTTTTCCAGAAAATTCTTGAAGTATTTTCGTTTTCTGTAAGAAGTAAGAAGTCTGACTATGAGTACTCAGAATAAAGTGGTGTCTGAACGTTTTAAATACTCAAAAAACAATGGAACAGGTCCCGTATCCTGTTATGTCAACCTGGTGTTTGAGTTTTCACTGAAATAGTGTCAGAACTAACATGAGTATTTGCCGTCACTGTGGAATTCTTCCATCGGAGAAAACTGCAAAACTGAATCCAAAACATCACATATTACTGCTGCAAAAAATAAATCTCCTTGATATCATATTTCTCTTGACACTTCTGAGAAAAACAATAACTGTTGTTTTCAATATATCTTCTGATTTTAGTTAATTACAAGTTTCAGGCATGGCTATAATTGCCTCAGGTATAGCTAACCTCATTGGTCAGTTGCGAGATGGAGCGAAAGGTTTGGGTTACAAATCCTCATAAACATCATCGATACTTTTGAGTCCGAAAACATAAAATGAAAGTTGTCCCTAGTTGACATTTGGTATATGGGAGGTTATAGTTTTTGGGTTATTATATGCGCAATATAGTTTTTAATAAAATTCGATCACGGAAGATTTTCAGGAATACTAATTCTCTAGTTTTTTGCATTTCAAGCATGTTTCAAACAAATTTTGATATTCAATTCTAATGAGAAACAAACTGAAACGATCGAAATCAATTAATTTGTTAAGGAATGCTTCCTCTACTCCTCTTAGCGATCTATACCGTCCTCGGAGCTCTTCTATTCAGTTCCATAGAAGGTCCGAACGAGCACCACATGCTCAGCGAACAAGTGATCGAAAGAGAAGAATTATTGAGGGTATCTTTTTCTGAAACATTGTAACACATGAGAGCTCTACGCAATAACTCTTCAATCAAGCAAGTGAGAAAAACTCCTGCGAGACTGAGTGTGTAATGCGGGTACTAGCAGTTCATCAATTATCATATTTTGAGAATACGTTTGAGCATGTTTGCGGCAGAAATACTGAAATTTGAATACTTAAGAGAACAATCTACAAACTGAACGCTCTTCAAATCAGAAGACAACGAACACGAATGTCAGCCGAAGAAGAATATAACGCAACTGCGAAAACGTTGAGCCACTTCCAAGAGACTTTGGGTGTAGTACCTGTCGGTGTTTTTAGAACCTACAAGTTGTACGGGATTTGTTTCAGGTTGATCCAAACAAAGACATTCATTGGACTTTTCTTGGTGCAGTCTTTTACTGCATGACTGTGTACACTACTATTGGTAAGATTTTGTAAATTAATCATTTAAAAAACCCTGGAGTTTTGTATTATGTACATGGATTCAGTACTCATTATGAGACCGATCTTGTATTTCTTGGTATATTTCATTTTGAAATGAAGTTGTTCTATTTAGGATATGGTAACATCGTGCCATATACTGTAGCAGGAAGGATTCTTACCATCGTTTACGCATTCATCGGTATCCCGATCACAGTCATCAGTTTGTTCTGCCTCGGTTCACTTTTTGCAAGACTTTGTAAACTTCTCTGGAAAATTTTCTTGAGATCAACTAGGGTTGTCAGCAAGGACTTGGAGAAGAAAGTGAGACTTTGTTCCATATAATTTTAATATGATAATTCCAGGTTTCTGAAGCAGTTGGGATGGATTCAGATGGAGTGAAGGTTAGTGGGATTATTGAAAAAGTTGAGAAAGTTCCTGTTTTCGTACTAAGAAAAATAGAAGCATTAGCCTTCACTGAGAAAACTACATGGAAAATTATCAGAAATTAAAGAATGTCAATTTTCAACTTTGTCAAATTCATGTTTGTTATAGACATGTTATCATGTTGTGATACTAATTTTGCTTCGAAGTACCACTTTCTCGGAATGATTTTCTGAAAAGTTAAAATTATTCAGCAAGGACAATCCAACGAAGATTCCGACGACGAGCTTCTCTCGTTCCCTCTCAGCATCATCGTTGCCATCACTGTTTTCTACATTCTTGGTTGTTCATTGATCTTCATGTTGTTCGAAGACTGGGATTACGGTACATCATTGTACTTCACCCTGATTTCCTTCACCACTATTGGATTCGGTGATGTTCTTCCTTCTGATTACGACTACATGATCTTGGTAGCGATTTTACTATTGATCGGTCTCTCACTTGTTTCCACCATGATGAATATCATTCAACAGCAGATTGAGGCATTGGCATCGGTTAGTTTAACATGCAAAACTTATAAAAAATCGATTTCAGGGTGTCAAAGACAACATCGACAAGGAATATATGAACGCTCTTAATGATGCTGTAGATGATGGTGAAGTACATCCGGATGTTTTGGCAGGAAACGAACACGATGCTGAAAATGGAGGAAAACCGCGTAAAATTTTGAGAATCCTTAAAGAAGGCAAAGAAATTGAACAATATTGACGTCCAAAATTTTATCAAAACTTCATACTTGATTTTGGTAGCTTCAATTCTTCACTGAAATTGAAAAAAATTAGTCAGAGTAGAAGAAAATAAGACAAAAGCGAGTAAATAATAATAGATTTGACAATGCAGCACGATTGCACACTGGGCGAGGCCAGATAGAGACATTGACTTTTTTGTTTTTTTCTTGATACAGAAGTTGTTCATTACAAACCTGGGTAGTGAACAAAATTGACAAATGTTTGAAAATCATTTTTTGAAGTTGACATGAATTGTTCTGTCAAATAGGATAGAAAGAAGGAGAAACACTAAAAAATCAACATGAAACGAGCTAGTTAAACCCAGTAGATATTTGAACTTCTAGAATACATCAAGAAAAAAAAACTGTATACAAAAAATGTTCTGTCACCAACAAACTTTTCTTAGAAGAACAAAAAATTATGTGTAAATGGACAACGTCATATTTTCAGAAACGAAACAGGACAAATCACTAAGTTCTGTAATCAGCAGAATGCCCATCAAAGAGAGAGCACTTTACTACCTCATGCCGAGCAACGCGAAGAAACAACTGGAAAAGCACAATGAAGGAATTCAAGGAAGGAAAACAAGAGGGTGTCAGACAGACGCATCTCTTCTTGAGGTAACTCACATTTCTGCACGTAGAGCATGAAGCACCACAGGCACTGATTCGTGAAGAAATCCTCAAGATGGAGTTGAACAACGATCTAGAAGCCTTTGGACATCAACCAATCCCGAGGCATCGTGCTAAATATGGTAGAGTAGTCAGCACGGATGTCAGGGAAAAGGAAGTGGCGGTAGAAGTTGCACGTAGCGAGTCAGATCGTGAGCATGCTATTTGAGTTTGGTGAGTAGAATTTTTCACAGTTTTTGTGATGATTTTGGGAATATTTCATTCCAATTTTGGTTAGTAAATTTCTCAGCAGTCTTATGTTAGTCAACGGAAAATTAAGTTCGTTAATTTTACTTGGGACAAGTCCCTTTTTTACTTGATTTCCATGACTTATTCAAATTTTTGCCCATTCCGACTTACATTCACGAATGTACGGAACTATTAAAAAACAAATTTAGAAGAAAAAGTAAGATTTTCGTGAGATCTCGACATTTGAATATTTTGCACTCTAGTTTCAAACATTGACCTTATGTTTCCAGAAAATTGATAATTTCTTTTTAAAGTACAAGAGAACAGTATTCTCCATGTGAATACTCAAACTGTTGATTCTCATTTATCGGTGAGAGTCAAAGAAAAAATGAGAAAGAGTCCCATCAACATTTTTGTGCTTTCCAAAACAGTCAGTTTTCTCACCATGATGTCTTTTTGAAGAGATGCAGACAGACATAGTGCCTGCTGGCGGAGCCATAGCCACCACACCAACGGTTGGTGAACGTGGAGTCCGTGGCTAAGTGGTAAAACACTACGGCCCAGACACACAAAGAGAGCAGTTCGGTTCGTACCTCATTCTCAATTCAAAGGTATAGTCTTTCCATGTAGTCTTTAATCAGAAGTCTCTTGTCTTCACCGTTCGCTCTCTTTTGTGTTTTTTTTCTGTAAGAATAGTCAATAAATGCATCATTAAGAAAAGAAGCATGTGGGAAGCGAGAAATTCAAACCATTTTTTTCATTGTGCTTTTTTCTTCATTTAAAACAAAAAATGCGTAGTTAAATGTTCAAACATGTTTGGATTTCAAATTTTCCCAGTGAAATATTTTGTTTAAAAAATCATGAATAATGAAAAAAAATGATTTAGAAATCTCGGAAAGATAGTTTTCTGCATGAAATCAACTTTTTGAGCTAATTTTATGTTCCGAATGACAACAAGCCGGCCGCTTGGTTCAGTGGTCCAAGCGGCCGGTGTAGGAACCTCGAAGGTCTCTAGACCCCCAAGTTCAATCCCATTGGGAGTTCCTACTATCCGTAGTGTAAGATAACTACAAAAAATATGGTGTACAAAGTCAAAGAGCAACAAACTTGGACCTAAAAGACTGCGGCGACGACAGAACAATTAGAAGGCTTGTGTATTAGATTAGTTGTGTTGAATTCAACAAAACTATAGTGATGTTGTGCAGTAACAACAAACTGTACTCTAAAAATTAGGTAAAGTGCAGAATGCAACTAGATGTATTTTGCTGCACTCGGTAATACCTCATTTACAGAGACACATGGCTGAACTGTGCCGAAAAACAGTTCGAGAAAAAAGCCAAAACCAATCTCGAGGGACACGCTCAACTCGCCGTGTGGGTCCTGCTACAAAACGTACTGTCAAATGAGTCATCTCACTTTCGTTGTAAATAACTTTGTGTCTTGAATACTGATTCCCACTATTAGTTTTTTAGAAGTTCTTCATTCACTGCCAGAACGAAATTGTTTTTGAATTATTGTACTTTGGATTGTTTGAATTATGTTTTATGATGGCTCATGAAAAAAAGAGACACAGTTCAAACAAATAATTTTTCTATTTGGTCATTTATTTTTTGAGAAATAAACATTGATCAGATTTTTTTGAGAGAGGCTTTGCTGAGTTCAATCCGTGTTTTTTACACTTTTGGGTTTCTTATTTATTTTCAATTATTGGTTTCCAAAAAATGAGATAAGAAGTGTGGCCAAATGAAAGAAAGAAGAGAAAGTCTAGAAATTTTTCGAGTTAAAATTCAAAACAAGAAATAATCGATCATTCTGTGAAAAATTCGAACATTTGTAGATTTACTCTCTTCTTCATGTTTTATTCAGAAAATATGGTTGTCAAAGAATTTTTTCAAAAATTTTTCCCGCGGGTTTGCTCCAAATTAGCTCACTTATTCAAGAGCAATTTCAGCCAATGAAAATTGACTCTTTCACACTGTTTGTTGTCTACATTGTAGTCTTTTCTTATCACTTAACAGCGGTCATCTCCCATTTCTTATTGTTATTCAGCTATGTCAAAACTTCTGAACGGAATCAAGGTGGTAGAACTAGCAGGACTAGCTCCCGTTCCACACTGTGGAATGATTTTAGCTGATTTTGGAGCTCATGTGACGGTTGTAGACAAGGTTTTACAATCTAAAACTCGAACTCACATTCTTTCAGTCATCTTCCGGTGCGTTTGAGCAACGCATGACGAGAGGAAAACACACTGTTCATATGGATCTGAGAAAACCTGAGGACATTGCAAAGGTCAGTATGAAAACATAAGTCTATTGCAATTTCAATTGAAAAATATCCATATTTTCCAGTTGTTCAAATTTTGAAAATCTTCGAGATTTAATGATCTTGGTTATTTTTCTTTTCAAGATATTTTGTGTGTTCTTCGACGGAAATTCATTTTTTGAATCGGTGAAGGTAGTGATAGCCTTCTATGTGAAAGAATATTTTCTAGAAGAAGTACTAGAGTTAAAACTTAAGGTGAAGGCAATGTGTAAAGCGAGCGATGTTCTCTTGGATCCATATCGACCAGGAGCTCTGGAGAAAATGGGTTTGGATCCAGTTGATCTTCTTAAAGTAGGTTCATAACTTCATTCTATTGAAAACAAAAGCAAGTTGCTAATTTTTAACAAGAATATTCCACTAAATTTTCTCATCCAAATTCGCCAATAGATTTAATAAACTAGCTCCGAAAACAAAAATTGCATGCGAATTCAAAGTCAACAGGACCTGGTGTTACAACAAAATAATGTATTGATTTATCATATTTCCTCAGGAAAACGAAGGTCTCATAGTATGCAGAATAAGTGGATATGGTCAGACAGGTCCCATGAAAGACGAAGCCGGTCATGACCTGAATTATGTTGCTATGAGCGGTTTGATCTATTTTCACTCAGAACACTTCCAATTTCAGGACTATTGCCAGTACTGGCAGGAAGAAACTCCAAACGACCATGGCCACCTATAAACCTCCTAGCAGATTTTGCTGGAGGAAGTTTGACTTCAGCCTTTGGAATTGTTGCTGCACTCACTGCAAGAGAAAGAAATGGTCTGTTCTTTTTAATCTCTATTTCTTTGAAAAAAGGTAAACAACTGTAATTGAGAGAAAAGATCAGCCTTCACTTTTATTGTTTATTTCAAGGTTAATCATTCTAGTTTGTTTTCCTAGCTAAAAACGACAGTGGAGTTGTTAACACATTGTTGCCAAAACCTATGATTATGTTTTTTGTTCCTCTCAAGATGTGAATTTTCATTGTTTCCCATTTTTAAGGGAGAAAAAATATCAGGTTTAGAATTTTTTGTTTTCGTGATTTTTTTTAGAATTGTTAGATGATTTTTATTATCATTTCTGAGTTGCAGAAATGGATATCATAAAATTATTGCTAAAGTTGTGGTGAATTGAGTGAATTTTGATGATTTTTCTAGAAACTGATTTTCGAGTTGTTTCCTAACTGTAAAAAAATATGAAAACTGTGCTCTCTTTCGAAAAATGTCGAAAAAAAAGACCGCCCGATTAGTCCCGTGTGAGTGATCCCGACTAATTACAGGTGGCAAGGGATGTGTTATAGACTGTTCGATGACAGAGGGTGTCTCCTACTTGGCATCTTTCATCCAGACCCATTATGATATCCCGCACCTTTTTAGTGCCGACTATGGTGCGTTCACCGGAGAATGCCCTATCTATAGGTAATAGATCATTGTCGAGACACACAGACACTGTGTCTTCTGAGATGCACTCCGGGAATTGAGTGAACTGTTTGTTGCCGATGTTCTTCAACAAATAAATTTTGACAACAAGTAGATAACAACCAACGACGTAAAAAAGCGTGGCCTAATGGCAGTTGAACTCGATAATGTTCATTCTTCGCGCATTTCTAAATTCATAGTTGATTTCGAATTTTCCAAGAACCCATGTTCAGATAGTGAACAATAAAATCATCAAAAAAACTAGACAAAGGCAAGTTCAGTTTTTGAAGAGAATTATAACTACTATCTAAGAAAAAAGAACATCTTTATTAACTATGCTTAGTTTTTTTAACCTCGAACAATGCAGTGATTAACATCTTCACCAACCTTTTCAGAACATACTCAACAAAAGATGAGAAGTTCGTGGCAGTTGCCGGACTGGAACCGAAATTCCATCAGAAAATGTTCACGAGTATGTCATTTTAATTAACGTCTGGGATAATTTTCCAAGTTCAGTACTTGGCATTGACGGAGATGACCTTTTTACGGAACCGGAGAAGATCGTTAAGTTGTTAGAGAACAAATTCTTGACGAAGACACGAGATGAATGGGCCAGTGTTTTTGAAGGTCGAATCTTGTGTATAGTTTAGCATCAATGTTGTTTTGATTCAGGGCAAGATGCGTGTGTGACTCCTGTGCTAGATATCAACGAAGTTGGAGATCACAAGTTGCATAAAGATCGCAACAGTTATGAGTACAGTGAAAAGTACCATGGATGGGTCTCGAATCCCGCACCGAGAATATCTACGTTAGAAGATCTTCTGAAGTTAAAAAAATCCAAATTGTAAGTTTGAATTGTGTTTTGAATGAAGTTTTTCTCTAATTCAATTTCATAAAAGTTAAAATGATGACAAATCTCATTCAAACTTGGTTTCTATTTTTTAATCAATATTTCATGTACTTCTGAGATGAAAATCTCAGCGAAGCTCGTTTTCCCTGAACAAACTGTGAACAACAATGAAACTGTTTTTTTGAAAAGCCAGGTGAAAGCTAAATCCGCTACAGGTAAGATGTCAATAAACATAGTAATTATGGAAAACGACATCTATGTAAAATCTTATGGCAAAAACACGGTCTCACTCTGAAACTTTTTTCTGACTTCAGAACTAAAGTTAGATGAAAATTGAGAATTCTCCAACTTTTTCTGCAACACTAGCTTGAAACACGGTCTCGCACCATTTATGTGCACCTTTGATCAACAAATATTTACTCTTAATTTGTCTAGTTTTATTTACAACAAACGCAAGTTCGCAAGGTGTCGCCGCAGAAGTTTTGTGAGTCAAAACGACACGGTAAGAAAGGTTGATTCACGCATGGGAACTAGCGTCACCGTATGTACAGACAAGGAGATGGGAACGTTTGCACCCGAACATTTTCAAGTGTTCTATTTGTCATAATCTTTTATCTTGTTGTCCTTTTTTCCTGCTGAGAAAAGACCAGTAGAGCGATGTTCGAGAACAGCCGCATGCAAGACAGACAGATGTTATTCCGACAAAGGAATGAAAGAAGCAATATTCCATTAGAGATATGCAGATGTTCGTACTGAAAACGAAAACGGCTGGAGAAGTTTTTCAAATCACCATCACGTCATATTCATGAGGCTCTAATAGATGCACCAGATGTTGAAAGTGTGCGGTTTGATATATAATGACGTTAACCGTGTTTGCAACCAGAGAGCGACAATTTCCGAATTTTCAGAAACTATGAAAACCAGCATTCTTATAGAAGATATCTCCAAACTTTCGAGAACACGATAGTTTTCAGAATGTCACTCTGCTTATCACCTTTAGCTTGAGTTCATAGAAATTTTGAAATCAAACTGTTTTTTAAATCCCGTATTTTTTGTTTTATTCGTGACTGGAAAAAAGACAATATGAATTTTTATTTTTTCTCCTGATTTTTTTAAGAATAATAACTGACGTTATCCAGAGAACTTACCCCAGTTTTGAATATGTTTGTTTTAAATTCGTCGAAGTTATTGAATTTATTTTTCAAAGAACTTGTATCTCTAGAAGTCAAGCGAACAGTTAAAACAGAATCTTTCTGTCAGATTTATTCGTCTAACAGTTCCCCCTGCAATCTGTACAACGACAATAATCTTGACAAGTACACCCGGCTGACCCTGTACGCATAAAGAGAAAAGTACAGTCGGGATGGATGTCCTTGGATATGACCAGAGATATGTGATGAAGGAGATAAGGTAACGTTGCTCTTCTCTCTCTCTCTCTTTCTCTCTCTCTCTCTTTCTCTCTTTCTCTGTCTCCCTCCAAGGCCCTCTCCTCAAAAAGAAGGCAGCGGTCCGCGCAACGCACAACTCAACTGTACCCGCCCACCTCCTCAGCCATTCCGCACAACCCGACCTATGCTATCGTCTCCGCTCTTCCTTTCTTTAGCTTCTGTGTTCACACTTCTGGGCTTGGCCTTAGTGGGTCTTGCTGTTGTTACTGACAACTGGACTGAAGTACAGGTAAACCTTAATCATATAAGTTTTTTACTTTTCGCTTTTTTGACACTCGGCTTTCGCCTTTTCTCTTGATGTTCTTCTTATGTTTAATAAAGCTGAAGCTGGTTTTCCTAAGGTTTGTATAGTTATTATCCATATCTCTTTGTACAAGTTGGAAAAAAGAGCATCAACATTCTGGAACACTGCTCTTAGGACCTCCCGTTGAGATTTTTCTTCTTGATCACGCTAAATGATCTGATCCTTACCATATCAGAACACATGCAAGAAATATTCTGACTTCTTTTCCAATTTTGTACAGAATTAGCGCTAAAAATCAATAACCGAGCCAAAGTTGACTTCTACAACCTTGCGACACATTTCTGACATGTCTTCTCATCCGATGTTCCTCCTTTCCCTTTCGCCCCTTAGACGCCATAAACCGATTTGCAAGTGTTTTCTCGCCCCCAAGAAAACATACACGGTAGATACTGAATCCACAATCGTCAACCTATTACACACATACATTCCACTCTTTTTGTCCCGAATTACCAGTTCCACCTTTAAGATGAATCAACCCAAGTAGTTTGTTATGAGTGGGTAACCTTCTTCTCTCCCTCACTCTCCTTCTACATCTCTTAGTCATTAATACATGGACGGTCACAGGGGGTGAGTGATATTGCGCAACACCCCGGCTCACCTTCTTTTGTACCTCAATATGCATGATTTGCAACGTGACCAAACATGGAACACACTTGTACGGGATCAGTGAGGGACACCACACACTCACACTCACACACACACTGATACCTATCATAGAAATCTGAACAAACAAGCCGCACCGTGACTTTTAAGCACCCCACAAAGCCGTCGCCGCGCGGCACCTTCCTTGTTTTATTGGCAAGAAGGCACAAGAGGTTAGAACTGACCTCGATCGATCAAATAAGGCAACGCCGGCGCATCGGCATGGCCCACAAGAAAGAGAGGGAATACCTATTCAGAGCACTTGGTATACCGCACGCAAAGAAAAATTAATTGCAGGTGAACCGACGAGAAATCATCAATGCCTTCAAGAGGGAGCCAGAACTGAATGTCCGTCTCCAGAATGCTTTTGGTCACAACATCCTCTACTTCTCCAGAAACTATGGACTCTTCCACACTTGCTTCCCAGATACCGTTCCACAAGGTAAACTTTAGCCTTTCGACTCATTTTGTGGTCAGGGAAGGTCATGAGGGATGGTAATTATTGCTTCCATTCTCGGTGCATTGCGTCACATACGCGGTGCTTGATCGATTGAATAGACGACTTCCCATGGGTTTGGGAATCGAATACCGTTAAAGCGACCGGCTTTCGCACACGTTGCGTTGGTAGGGGAAAAAGTCGCGCATCAAATTGCCCATGAAAGCACGTTTTTGCATAGTATATGGAAGTTTGGAAGAGTGAAACCGCCATTCACAGGCTATGGTCACGTATTATGTGGGGCGGATGATCGTTGAGAGCTTCTGAAAAGTGAAATCTAAACGATTCCACAAATAGCATTGAGACATTCATGAGCATGCAACCTTGTTATGTTTGAAACTATCAAAAATTACCATCCTTATTCCAAATTATAAACTGTCAACTGAACAAATTTGTGTCGAGTCTATAGTTATCATCGCAAAAAACACAAAAATAACCATTGACTGAAAAGTCATAAACTCTTGGACAATAAATCTTGGAACTGGTTTATCATAACGAACTAATGAAAATAGTTATATCCTGAAACCGTGACTGATCTTGAGAACGTTGTAACAACTCATGAAATGAATCACATGTTCCATGAATCAAGTTGGTACATGAAAATAATGAAACTGTCCGTCAACTGGTAACCTCGAATGTGACAAATAACCCTTTGTTGCAGACATCGGAAGCAGCACCAAATTCGGTTCACCATGCATCTTCAACAACGAATTCACACCAGCCGAGTCGAAGAGGGAACATTTCACCCAACAGGAGTGGTACAGACTCTACGCGTACAGAGTTTCTATTGTATGCTATGCCGCTGGTGAGTACATTCCCTTACTAGAAAAGCAACGCACTTTCTCGTAGGAATCGTCATCGTGATGTTGGCACTAATTGCTGGAATCCTGGGATGCTGGAATAGATCAAAGAAGCTTATCGTTACCACTGCAGTACTCTTGCTGATCGCCTGTGAGTTTTAAAAGCATTTATTTTCATCTTTTTTTCTGAAAAATATTGGAAAAGTCGAACTTCGTCTAACTTGACCCTTTCCAGCTGTCGCTTTGTGCATAGGAATGATGGGCTGGCATTACGTGGCTTACACCGACCGTTACGTCCTCGACACCGCGCCCTACTACAAGTCCTGGGAACCGGTAAGTCTCGGATTTCACATCCCTTTTTCTCATAATTCGGCATCGTCCGTCGGGTTTTCTTCGCCTGCGGGAGAGGGAGAGAGGAAATCTCGACAAGTGCTGCCTAACAACCCGCGCTAGCCAGCCAGCCTGACATGTATCAAAAGTGGACAACGACGAGTGAGGAGAACTTGAATGACCCTTGACTGTGTCCAAAAAATGGCAGCAACGCATAGAGACAACAAATAGTCGCGCGAATCTTCGCAACCACAAGTACCTCCTCAATTGATTACCGCACATGCAAAAAGTGACTTGAACAATGATTGTCCGAAACCATAGTCAGGATAGAATCAGAAACCAAATGAATTTTTCATACATACATATTCGGTGCTCTATGTAGCAACAATTTGCTCTCCAGAAAAATTCAAAATAACTTTTTTTAACTTTCGAGACATTTTGAAGTACTAAAAACGTACTTTTCAATCCTACTTTTGTTGATTATCTTTGGTTTTTTTTCCAGTATTGAGAACAGAAGTGCTGTTTGATGTCAAGTGCTTTATACATAGAGATTCTGAATTTTTGAGTTTTCGAAGGTAAAAAAAACGTTTCGTCTTTTCACAGTCATCTTGACTTTTTTGTGACCATAGAACTTGTAGATCATAGAATCAATGACCTAATCCAAGCCATGTTTATTATTTTGTATTTATTCAACGTCAAACAGAGATTGAAACAGCTGGATAACTGGTGAAGAAACGCTGGCAGTTGGCCATGGGATTTGTTCGACTAGGTAAACACGTCTCACATACACGTACCGGAACGCAAACAGTATAACCTTGCAGTGACCATCTTCATCTCCCCCTCCAACTCAATCGGTCAAGGGGCTTTTGATTAGCTATTGATGTAGTTGTCTCGACCGACCCGCGCGCAAATCGAGAAAACCGAGTAATGTGGGGTTGTTGAAAAGATGTAGGTCTCCTCCATCCGATGGCGCATCTGAGATAAGCAGTGCATTGGCGGTGGCGGCGCCAAGAATTTCTCTCCCCCTCCGACATTCCATGTTTACGACTTCTTGATGATCTAGAAAAGGGTTTCGACAGGGTTCCTGCGGTCACGGACATGGATTCAGTTGAGAGGGCTGTTTGGGCTTAGGGTTAGCTGAAGTGTTTGCACTGGCCTGGTCAAAAATGTTTTTCAATGCTTTTTTGTCTCGCGTTCGGTCGAAGAACTTGCTGCAGTCAAGAACAAAAAAGACCAGACAGGAACATTTTTGAAACTCGAATCTAAGCTCAATTCTCACGTCAGACACACTTTCATGAATCATGCCGCATTTTTATGCTAGAAAAAACCTTTTATAAGTTCCTCGTAAGACACAGAAGTCCAGGATTTACAAAAAGTTCGTGAATGTAGAAGCTGAACCCTCTGTTTTTACAGAAAAAGCAGTTGTGTACTTTTACCCAAACAAGTAGCCAAACTGTAGCAAATTGAGTACACCCTGCAGCAACAATTAACGAATCACAATTGACGAAAGTGGTCACTTTCTCTCTTCCCATAAACTTTCATCGTTTGCAGGTACTCAAGTTGACCTCCCGCCACAACTATGGATGGTCTTACATTGTTTCATGGATCGGAATCACTTTCCTCATGCTCGGCAGCATCTTCATGTTCTGGGCGTACGCAGCAGTCAAGGTATGTTGTTGCGATAAGAAATGTGATCTGCTCAATACCCTGATGACCTTTCTTATCTAATTATTCATGCGACCGCATTGACCGCCGCGAAGGGTCTCTCTTTACAGATAGCATACCTGGGGGAGGATAGGTATAGATATGACCCAAATTGGGATGACCAAACTAATTGGGTTTCAATGACTGTTTCTGTACCAATTCATCAAGTGTTGATCAGCGTTTGGAAATGTTGACGCAAAGATTTATTGACTCTCATTCAGAAGGAAGAAGATCTCGCCCTCTCCGCCAAACATGGAGCATACATGATGCCAAACTATTACGACAAAGGAGCCGTGGTGCCATATGGATACGGTGGATATGCTGGATATGGAAACTACCCATACTACAATCAGTACAACACTGCTGGATACTATGGTTACATGACTTATGGACGGTGAACGTCAAACGAATGATGTGCTAGTTGATGACTAGATTTTTTTTTTCGAGAAGTCAGGTTTTTTATTTTTGGAAATTTGAAATCAACGAAAAACCTGGTTTCTGAATCCTTGATGTTTTCAAACAGTGAAAATATCAAGCAAAAGTGTTGCCTTGAACACGACGAGTTGATTTTTCCTTTATGTGACTATTATCTCTCATTCTCCCCTCATCAGAATCAGTTGTTTGGTTCCGAATCTTGCCAAAAGTTTGTTGCCAATGTCACAAAAATCCAAATCATTCTCAATAACCGAACATTATTTTTTGTCCACAGGTTCAGGGTGCTATTTTATTAGTGCCGTATCAATAACCACCCCACTCCAATCATTCTCAGTTTCTCGTGAATATATTGAACGATTGCTGGTACTTGACATTTTTTACAATCATCCTTCTCAAATCAGTTCACTTGGACCGAACGCTCACTGAAGTTGATTCATGTGCTTTCAGCTGTAGATACACAATTCTTCAACTGCCGAACTATATTGTTATTATACACTGTTAATAAATTTAATAGTTATTTTCTTGGATTACTTTCTTTAGATTACAGAATAATAAAGACAGCATATTGAGACTCAAAGTTTTTCAGTAGGTTTTCTTTACTACTATTTCCTGCCCGTTTCTGAAAATTATTTTTGGTAAACAATCTTTTCGATGCAAACTAAACATGAATCGTAATTACTATTGATAATGGTCAAGTATTTTTTTTGTCTAACTAACAGTTTTGATCAATCAATCAACACAGAAAAGAACACAGCAGAACACTCTTTTGAAGTTCATCCGGCTCTTACAACCTGTTACAATGGAAAAAAAAACACAATGAGCATTGTGCTACAGTCTGAATCACGGAGATTCCGTCTTTGATGTCGCTGAACGTGTAATGTTTGAACTAAAAATTTGTATACACTAAAAAAATTCGAATAAATTTCATGAAGGAGCTTTCCGAACTCGCATCTATTGTGCTCCGAGCAATCCGACCTCAGTTTTCCCAGGAACTTCTTCGACTATTCTATTTGGTTTTTGGTTATTGAGGTTGGAATTTCAGTATTTCATAGTTTGATGCTCTTTCTATACATGAAAAAATAACTGGAAGATTAGTATTGCTAGAGGCTTTTAATGAAAGTCCACCCAATTTTTTTTAAATTTTCATTTTCGCTTCCCTAGTTTTCTTTCATGATATTATGTTGTTTACATATACAATTTAGCGTTTTTTCTACTACTTAATAAGAGACTGTGTTAATTAAAAAATATTTTAAGAATGAAATTGAAATTATTTTCACTACTAAATAACTCTGTTATTGACAAAAACATATCAATAATGATATTGAATAAGTTCCGCGTAATTTTGAAACACGAAATTTTTAACTTTCAAAATTCACACAAAGTTTTAGTTCATGAAATTTTTCTATTTTGACTTTTGAGAAAATGTTGAGACTTTGATCGGCCGTAGTTCACTGGTTTTTCATATACGGAATTAGCGAGCCTACTCTTACGCAAATCTGTACATCTTATTGAAAATTAGAAGAATCTCGATATTTTGAAATTTATTTAAGCTTTTTGTCAAGAGTTATTATTCAAAATGTTTTTTCCTTGATTTTTCCAACGTTTTCGGCACAAAAGATGTGTTTATAATAGTAAGATCAACTTATCTAACATAGACCTAAAAATGGCCCAACTGCCACAGACTCAATTACGTTTTCCGCTTTCCCGAAACATTGGGAAGGTAACTTGATTTTCCTTTATGTCCAATCTTAGAAAAGTTTGCTCGTGGCTGTTTCTGTGGGCGAGAACATTGTGTTGTTGTGTGATGTTTTTCTAAGAGTCGAGTAACGCATTCAAATTTGATTGAGGCATGTTTGGATTGGCAAGTTACCAAATGTCGGGCCCATAAGTTATAGCCCTATAAGTTATTCGCATCCTTTCACAATTGTCAGCCAAAGATACCCATGAATGTACAATGATGTAACTTTGTTGTTCGACTCATTTTCATTGTTTTATAACAGACAATGTAGTTTAATTATCATTAATTCTTGGGTGTTCCAAGTTATGTTTTCTATTTTTGTCTTGAGCAACTGAAAAAACTGGAGAAAGTACGGAGGAGACCATATTTACTCAGACATAAATTTTTCAAGATTCCGATTTTCGCCCCGGCTTCGTTGCACGTGCACTAGAAAACATTGGAAAAATCGCTGTGGAAGTTTTTTTCTAGTCTGCATGACTTTTGATTTTCTTTCACATCACGTATGAATTCACAAATTCTAGATTTCTCATCACAGAATTACTATATGCAGATTGCTATTTCCGGCTCTCTCTCTTGTTTTCACCAAGTAGCATGATTCCTTCTATCCATGAAAACAATTTTATCACTGGGGAAAACATTAGATACAATTTTTGTTTGCAAATGAATTCAATCTCGTTGGTACATGAATATTGTCTATGTAAATTTTCAATTCAAAAACTGATTCTATTTTTAACGAATTCGGAAATTACAATTTCAGACTTACAAGCACTCTCCAGGGGCGCTTCGCGCCCCACATTTCACTTTTTCTCACGCCAATTTGGATACTCGAAACAAAGAATGAAAAAAGTGAACGAACGTCTTTCAATAAAAACGTGAACTTCCAGACAACTTGGAACTTCTTAAAAGCTCCATTTTTAAAAATTAAAATGCTAGGCGATAAATGGATCACGTTGAGGACACGTCTGAATTTCAAAACTAAGGAAATCCGTGCCGCGCAGCAGCGCGCGGTCTGATCGAATTAAAAAGTTGATGCGCATCTCCGCTTCAACAGAACCTATCCGATGGCGTTTTCACCGTTCTAATCCGACTCCTATGAGCTGAGAAAAGGCCGCGGAAAGACAGTGTGACCAAATAGCCTTTTTTCATTGGAATAGATAACTTGTCGCAAACATATGATTCAGATAAATCACACTTCCTGAATCAGTTATCACATTACTCTGTTTGAAATGCGATTTTCTCAACGCCTATTTTGACATTTTTTTTTCAGTTTCAACAAAAATCATCACTATATATTCCAGAATTATCACTTCAAAATTTTATCGCTTCTCAACGTTCACCGCGAAACAGTCTATGTTCTGTTCGGAGTCGTGTGTTTAGCGTCATGGCTTCTGTTTAACATATGGGCCCTGAGGTGAGATTCGAAAATCAAGAAAAAGGAATAGAGAGAGAGAGAGAGAGAGAGAGAGAGAGAGAGAGAGAGAGAGAGAGAGAGAGAGAGAGAGAGAGAGAGAGAGAGAGAGAGAGAGAAAGAAAGATAGAAAGAGAGAGAAAGACCAAGAGAGAGGAACAAAGGGAGAGATAAAAAAGGGAAAGAGAGAAAGAGAGAGCGAGTGACCATTTTTCAGAGAATTTTTCTGTCCGTCCTTCTATGCAGTAGAAACCGAACGTGAAGAAGACACACTTCAGAATCTCGAACTACAGTATATTCAAAGGTTTTTTTTAGTTTCAGTTTCAGTACAGCAGGAAAACTAGCTTCAGAGCTAACGCACTCCTCGCCCTTGCAAGAGAACGTGAAAAAAGTAGCGTTTACGAACGAACAGACCTAGACGTATTCATAGTCTAAATAATTTTTCTATCGCGGTGAGTTGGTTCACAGTATTTTTAATACATGAAGCAAATTTCAAATGTTTCAGTATTTTATTGAGCAATAGCAAGAATGTCAATCATTGAGCTATGATTAGCAAACAAAGTGATATCATGCTAGACTTCTGCGGAAATCCAATTTATCGAAAGATAGAACATATGTATGTACAATTGGTTATTAGTTCCATTGTTCTTTAGTGAGCAAACTACGACATTTCGAGAAAATTCAAAAATTATGATGAGTGAATGAGTAGGAATCTATGAAACCAGTTGATTTTCCATCGGTGATGATTTTTGAACAGTATTTCTGAATTTTGAGTTTTTTTCATTTTCAATTATTTTTGTGAAGTTAAAACGTATTGCTGGTCCAACCGTCCTGAGACACTGAATAAATCAGTGGAAAATGTACAGTAACCTGTCCAAATTCAACTTCAACCCGTTCTCATGCGAAAAAAAATCCCCCGTACAATAAGACTTACTTGTTTGCTCTGGGTCAAAGGGCAGCGGTGGGAACGTGATGAATAAGCGTATCTCCCAGGTGTCGGTACGGTTGTTGTGAGAACCAACTTTCAATCAGCAACCTTAGTTTGAAGGGGTTGAAAAATACAGGGTGCGCCGTAAGTATTGGTCGGTTGTAAAACCGTTGCCACGTGGCGCAGAGTTCATTAAATGTCTTCAAAACTTCACATTATGACTATCAAAAATATGGGAACAAAATTTGTTCTATGACTTTCAATCTATCTGCCTCTGACTCCGATGACAGCGTAAAAACTCATCGGATACGGGGTGTTGCCAGAACGCAGGTAGTTGTCGTCAAAATCAGCTCATAACTTCTGGAAGTCCACCTTCAGAGTTTTCAAATTTGAGTATTTTGTAGTCGAGACATTTATCGTCAATTTTTTCGATCCGCAAGAAACATTGAGTTTGTAGTTGACGAAAAAAATATTCACTTTTGAGTCGAGCTGAAATCCGAAAACTGAAATTCGTGAAACAGCTGCCCGAGAGCCGCAGTGGTTCCAACAAAAACCTTGATATAAGCTGGATGAAAGGTATTTTCGTTAATTTTTTTACTTGCATGTGTAGTAGAAGAACGTAGGATGAGATTTTGTTATTTTGCTTGTCTTTTCTAGCTTTCGCAGTGAAGAAATTCTGGTCCGAAAACATGGTGGAAAGTTCGTTCCAACCCTTGTGCTGCGAAGTTAAGCCTTCGCCGTGTTCAACCTCAGGTCCTTGTTCTTGGTTGTTAGAAAGTTGATTTTTCGAATACGGTATAAGCTAATATTCAGCTACACTAAAACGATCCGTTGCATCATTTTTCCGGCCATTCCGTCCTGCAACGCGAGATTCTGCAGTATGCGGTAAATATTTCCTAAGATATTTTTCTTGGCAGCTTTCACTACGGCTGGAGTTAAAACTGTGACGGAAAACCCACTCATAGGTTCCACACGAAGTGTATCAAGAGTTTTAAACAGTTCCGATGTTTCTCGGACGAGGCATCGAGGAACATCGAGCTCTTGAACGATCTCCGGCAGGTGCTCTCCCTCATTTGACTTTTTGAAAAGTGAAGGGTGGTATGGTTATGGTGTCACATCTCCCGTTAAAGTGAAAATATCCAGATCGAACTTTAAATGAAAATACCTAAAGGTTATAAGAAAATAATAAAATTCGAAAAATTGAATTTTGACGCGTGACGTGGCAGCATACTACACGCAAAGTGATCGACCAATACTTACGGCGCACCCTGTAAATGTAGTTTTCGTTGAATCCAGAATTTTGATACAAAGTGAGTGAAATTCTTCTATTTTTGCAAAATTTCTAGAAATTTTCAATTTGTGTTCTCATTTTTCACTAAAAATATCGAATATTTTTATATTTCACCCAAAACGCGTGTAAAAAAGTATAAGTGAGTAAAAAATAACGTTAGCGCTAATTCTCTTGTGCTGACATAGAAACAGCAAACTATGCAACCCTCACTGAGATTTTTCTATTTCAAAACCGCGCAGTAAAAACACAAGGTATTTCATAATTACCAAACATTAACTCGCGGACTTGATTGCATTCCCGAAAGGCGGTGGTCGAATTTCAAGTGGGATGACAAGTTCATCGCAACAAGGTTAGTATTTGCCACCCAGGTATTTGCTCAATCTCTATTCACTCGTTTCTGTCGCCGACCTTCAATCGACTCGTGTTACTTTTTGATCAGAAGTCATTGTCATGGTTAGTTTATTTATATTTGCAACAGTGTTTATAGCCAATTAGATATTTTGTATGCAAGTGAACAGCAAAGTCTGAAATAATAAACTCCATCTATTCTGTGAAGATTCCGCCATTTTCTTTCGTTCACACCTTATTGTACTCGATTTGTACGATCTAGCAGTTTGTCTCAAAATTAATTACAGAATCACAACAGTTTGAGAGTTAAAGAAAACTTCAGGTTCACGAGACTAACTGGAAAAACGATGTCGTCTACTTCTATCAGTTTCCGAGACCTCCTTTTGTCCCAAACTACTCTCCATTCTGCTTGAAAGTTGAGACTTTTCTGCGTGCATTCAATATCCAGTATGAGGTTTATGAACAAGAGTATTGCTGAAAAAATCTTGTTCAGATCCGCGAGTCATTAACAAGAAAATCTGAGGCCGGTCTTGTACCTTTCATCGAACTCAACGGACAACATATCGCTGATTCACAAACCATTCTTGACAAGTTAACTGAGCACTTCAAACTCGAGGTTGAGTTATGAAATAATGTATTGCGAAATCGGATGGTTACAGACTAATAACGACCCGAGATCGAAAGCTCTGTTGAGAGCACTGGCATCACATGTTGATAATGTCATGTATCCGTGAGTGGTTAAATCACGAAATTTTTATTATATCATGTTTCAGAGTTCTCACCAAATGTAAAATTGACAATGTCAAGGAATTTAGCCAGGTTTGTTAGCAAAAATTTGAATTCATTCTGGAGTATAAGATAAGAGTTGGTATGAATTCTGAAAAATAAGAAACATAATTTCTTCACGCAAATTTCAGTTAATGATGAAAACAATGAGAGGTGAATCTGTTTTGAACACTCCACTGGCAGCAGCACTGGGCATGAAGATGAAAAGTTCGGTAGGAAAATTTTTCGTCCTACATGATTTTAATATTTCATTTCAGATGAGCAATAAGATAACCTCAGTATTTGGCAAAATTGGAGACGCCGAACTTAACAGAAGGCTCAGATGTGATTTGGACACTTTGAGAGACACCCTCGGTAATGAAGAATTCTTCAATGGAAGTAACTTCTCAGCGGTCGATGCTTCTGTATTCTCTCAGTTAGCTGTTGTATACTATATACCCCTTGATTTGGTACCGAAACAGTTGTTGGATAGTGACTACCCCACTCTTGTTTCATTCCTTGAAAGAGTCAGATCCAAATGTTACCCAGATGATTTTGTTCAGAATAAATGATGATTTTTCGTGAGTTTTGTAGTTTTTGTATCGAGAAAACTGTTCATTGTTTCGTTAGATAATGACTACACTAGTCACGCAAAATGTTATGAAAAAACTAGCAAAGAAGCGAGAGAAAAAGACAACTTCTATTCAAATCACTATTATTTCGCAACAACAGAACATTGATCAACTGGCCGGCCCAAAATGTAGTCTAACCTACCTGCGTTCCGTTTGTACACTATCTAATCTCGCCAATCTTTGTCATCATATTGAGGCACTCCCTCTCTAACCGAGCAAAGTAGTATGGTGCGTTCTCTATTTTTTTATCATTTTCTCATGTATTTCACTTTAGGTATTCGAAACCGAGTGGAAGAAAGATGTGGTTTACTTGTACCAGTTCCCCAGACCGAGTTACATCCCAAACTTCTCTCCATTCTGCGTGAAGCTAGAGGTTTTCATGAGAGCCTTCAACATTCCGTATGAGGTTCGTAACCTTTTCCGCCTGTCAATATTTTTTGAAACATCTAGTTTATTAAAGGAAGAGAGCCTAAAAAAAGGAAAACTTGTTTTTATTCACATAAATTCCATCACTTTTCAGCTCAGAGAGTCTGTGACCAAGAAGTCTTCAGCTGGTATGGTCCCGTTTGTCGAGTTCAATGGAGAACATATTGCTGACTCTCAAACTATCATCGAACGTCTTGCTGAACACTTCGATGTGGACGTGAGATTCACGAAATATATGAACACCAATTTTTAATTCAGAACCAGAAGGACCCAAAAGTGAAGGCCAGTTCTTATGCTCTTGCCTCGCATGTCGATAACCTTTTCTTCTTGTGAGTTCTTCTAAAAGTATTGTTATCATGATCTTTCTTCAGGACTATCATCAAGTTCAAAGTATTGGACAATTTGAACGCTTTCTGCAACACCTTAATTGAAGGAATGAGAGGAAAGTCTATTTTCAACGGAGCGATGGCTTATGCACTCAGTTTCCAGTTGGGAAGAAGAGTGAGTAAAAGTCATCCCTGCTGTTCAAAAATTCCTGACACGACCACCCAGCTAGTTAATGACAAACCCATTTTGATACAGACTTGACCAATTGAAAGTGATTTGTGAGAGTGCGTTTCAACCGTAGAGTGAGTGAGGGCGTACTTTATACATTTGGAACGAAATAATTAAATTGATTCATCACATAATTCAAAGTGTTTTTGAAAATCAAATTCTGAGATTGTAGTTTTCAAATTTTTGCCATGATCTGAGTGACCTTGCTCATTGGAAAAGCTTCATGAGAAATGGAAACCAAATTTTGAGAAGTTCAAATCAGATCAATGATTATTTTGAACATCTCGTCTCAATGAATGGAAAATAAAGAAAATTCAGATGGGACTCCGTGTCAACACTGCATTCGGAGATATCAGTAACGAAGAATTTGAAAGAAGACTGATGCGCGACTTGGACACTTTGAGAGACTACTTAGGCAACAACGAATACTTTGAAGGGGAAAAGTTCTCAGCTCTGGATGCTTCTGTTTTTGGTCAACTCATCACCATTTACTATCTTCCATATGATTCCTTGCCTAAGAAACTTATTGGAGAGAAGTACCCAACTCTTGTCGAGTTCATGGACAGAGTCCGCAACAAGTATTACCCCAATGACTTTGTTCGTTCTGAATAAACAGTTTTATCTTATCCATTGTTTTGAAACTTCAAAGAAATGAGGATTTGTTGAAGTATCGTGATTTTCAATAAGCAGGGAAAGATGTCTTCAGAACGTTGCCACAAGAAAAAAAGAATTCAACTGTTCCTGGAAACGTCAAAATTTGTCAGAGAAAGATAGGCTAGGCTGACAACAGCAACATCAAGAATGCTCTGGAACCAGCTGGTGACAAAAAACCATGAAGAATTGCTACAAATAGTATCATTCCCGCTCTAATCGAAAACTTTCTGTCCTCATTTTAGCCGAAATCGAGAAGAATTCAAGAAATTGACAGAATCTGTGCAGACTTGACGGTATTTGACGTTGTGAAAATTGTTACAATGAAAAAGGTCTATTATGTATCATTCGTCACAAAAAATAAACAAGTAGAGTCTGGGAGGTCGCACACAGAACACAGCAAAAGACGGGTTCTAACTTTTCGTGTTTAAGATTGTGAGCTGAAACCCAAATGAGCTATTGCTCTTTTTTTAAGCACACTATCTCACGTTGTTAGGATATAGAACTGTAATAGTTTTTAGCTAAACGATGGAAATGAGGCTCTACATGTTGTAGGAGCTGTGCAATGGTGATTGATCGACTCTAACTTCATGTTTTCTTGTCAAAGTTTGAATGTCAATTGTCAATACCAGACTTGGTTTTGTGTTCTAGATAAACAAACTACACAAATCACAAAAAAGACAAAGATACCTGAGTGAAGGAAAATGTATTCTCCGTATCCTTATCATAATAAGAAGTTGGACAAAGATCGAATGATTAACATTATCAAATTGAAATTGTTTCTGGTGCCCTATAAAATCTCATCGTCCATTGTTTCTGTATTGAGCCGTTCTTTTTGCGACCACGTTAAACATTATGGTTAGTTTCAAATAACAATCTTACGTGCAATTTTATTAAGGTTTACGAAACTAATTGGAAGAAAGATGTAGTCTACCTGTACCAGTTCCCTAGACCAAGTTACATGCCAAACTTCTCGCCATTTTGCGTGAAGCTAGAGGTTTTCATGAGAGCTTTCAACATTCCGTATGAAGTGAGTAACTGTACAATAGTATGAACTTTTTGTTTTTGAAGACAAGAGAAACAACGACGAGAAGATCTTCATCAGGACTTCTTCCGTTTGTGGAGCTTAATGGGGAACACATCGCTGACTCCCAAACAATTATCGATCGCTTGGTCGAACACTTTGACGTTGACGTGAGATTTCGACAGAATAATTTATTCGATACATTCCATTCAGAACCGCAAAGACCCGAAAACAAAGGCTAGTTCTCGTGCACTGGCATCTCTTGTTGATAATCAATTTGTTCTGTACGTTTTAATGTAAAAGCGTTATTCCAGTTTTGGAATCAAATTTTTTTGGATGACCAGATGATGTGCGAAAACATCATTGTATTGTTCAGAGTGATGGCCAAGTTCAAAGTTGTGGACAACTTGAGTAACTTCTGTAACACGCTGATTGAAGGAATGAGAGGAAAATCTATTTTCAATGGAGTCATGGCATATGCCTTCAGTTTTCAAGTAGAGAAAAAGGTAAATGAATGAAATTTCAGTTGTATGCAAGAGTATTTTACTAAAAACAAACATTTTTTATATCAGATCGGACTCCGTATAAACTCTGGACTTGGAAACATTAGCAACGAAGAGTTTGAGAGAAGACTGAGACTCGATTTAGACACGATGAGAGACTACTTGGGCAACAATGAATACTTCGAAGGAGATAAATTCTCAGCTCTTGATGCTTCTGTTTTTGGTCAACTTATCACCATTTACTATCTCCCATACGATTTTCTTCCTAAGACACTCATAAGAGAAGAATACCCAACTCTCGTCAAGTTCATAGAAAGAATCAGGAACAAGTATTACCCTAATGACTTTGTTCGTTCTGAATGAAATTTTTAATTCTGTTATTCGTTTTTTAATATGAAAAAAAACCTGAAAATAGAGACTTATCGAAATTATCAAAAGTAACAACATAGAAAATTCAGATGTTCATTTGACCATAACTTGAAAGTTGTTCTTATAATACCGGTGTCATTCTGATGATTAGGCTCGTTGTAAAGAAGAAGTTTTTATCATATTACTCGGAACTATTATAATATTCATGAAACTCGCTTGGAGAAAACCATCCGGAAGCAAAAAAAAACAACTCTTGACCACAAATGAAAACAGTTCACGGTCTTATGAACGTCTTATTTTTTCAGTCTCAATTCGTTATGTGATTTTTCAATCTCTTTCAAAACAAACTTTAAATGTTCTGATTTCTCTCTATAAACTTAATACTATTGATATGACGTTCATAGGTCGTTGATATCTACAGCACATCAACGTCATAGGCCGTAGATATCAACGACCTGTGAACTTCATGAATTCTTATCAACGACCAATGAACTTCATAAGTTTTTATCAACGATCCATGAAATTCATAAATCTTTATCAACGACCTATAAACTTCATAAACTGCTATCAACGACCCATGAATTTCATAAACTGCTATCAATGACCTATGAACTTCATATCAACGGTATTCAGTTTATATAGCTATCAGTTCAGTCAGATGATCTATTTGAGTTCACAATAAAATAGAGTCCACGTGATTTGAGAGATGTTTTAGAAACGTTTTATCACGGAAACTGAACTTATTCTGTTTGAACAGAATAATTTCATGTTTCTTGTTCTCAATCGTTTAGATCGTTTTTTGGGAAAGAACTTTTTTACCTATATGTCAGAAAAAGTATCGGCTTCAAATAACATCATAACATCATTTTTGCTTTTTTTTCTTTGAGTCCGTGAAACATGAAATCAGAACAACTGACACACTCACTATGCTAACTAGCTAAATAAATCACACGTGCCACAATTCTTTCACGATCGAAGGATACGTTTAGATAAGAATCAATCTACTCCTCTCTATCTTTTTCACACTCAACCCTGGGAAGAACCATGTAGCAAACGCTTCTGACAGTAGGGTTTCCATTTTCGTTGATCGCGATCGATACATCGTGGTGAAAAAAGAAGCAGAGTTCGAAGCCAAAATAAGAGAATTCAGTAGCAGTGGATTATATAAAGGTGAGTTGAAGTTCCATTTCTTCCTTGAATATGATTCTCATACTCAGAAGAAAAACAAATCGTCCATATTGCCAATTCTGTCGGGTTCTCGCCGGTTGGAGGACATTCCATTGAAATTTTCAAGCCGGGACATGCACAGACAAAATACGTGTCAATCCTCGATTCATGGGGAAACTCGTTGTGCAGCTGCAAACCTATTGGATGTAATGACAGTGTTACCGTTATGCCAGATGGAATTGTCAAACTTCACATTCAGTGGGAACTTTTCCCAGGACACTAAATTATGCTTTTACTTCGTTTTTTATGTTTCAATTTGTGGATAATTTTTTTAAATCTTTACTTACTTGTTACAGTTTTTGTATTTCTATATTATTAACGAAGACAGAAACATTCATTCGAACATTTCGTTCTCGGGAAAAAACTATCACCTCATAACAATGTTTCCCTCATCTATCGATCAGATAGATCTGTCCTTCTCATTGTATTTTTATTCCTTCTATTATCTTTCTCCACTTTTCTGCCTCATCTAATGGAACATTATTATTATCATCATAACCATGCACATTCATACCGACTGTCTCTACAATTGAACATCCTTGAGGGTCTGCGAAAATACCAGTTAGTTGCGTTTTGAGTCACTTTAAAAACACATAATAACAGTCTTCATATGTTCTATTGGATCGGACAATTGATCGAGATTTAAACTTTCATACTGGTTATGCGTCAGTGCATAGTTCTTTCTGAGTATGAGTATCAGAAGTGATTACAAACTTTCTGTTTTAACGATACCATGAAACTAAATATCGACGGTTCTGCTCCCAGATTCAAAACAACTAACAATATAGTTGAATCAACTTTTTTCACAATTTCAAAAAATCCATTAATTGGTGAATCAACAGTATATTAAGTTTTAACAGAACCGATAATTGAATTTTTACACAACCGATTGAATAACTTTGTTGGATCTGTTCAATAGAGAATGCGTTCATTGTTCAATACTTCTCATGTTGAAAAATTTAATATTGAGAGAGAAAAACAGGAAGGTCGTTTGTTTTTTTTTCAAATGTCAATCTGGACTGAATAATTGATCGTTCAATTAACTAACTTTTCCATTCATCAAAATTTTTAAACATTCGATAAACAATTTTTCGCCAGTTGATAGGCGAATTTACGATTTTCCGCCTTCAAAAAAGCATCAAACATCAGACTGAGTGTGTTTTCATTTCTGACAGAATCGTTGAAACCAATTCAACAAAAAAGTTTGTTTAAATCGTAAACCGATAGTTTTGTTAGATTTCGTAACCACCTGGTGATGTGTATGACTCATACGTCTTGTCACTTTTCGAACAATATTTTAAGTTTTTAGAGTGTAGATTCTCTTACCTCCTTATTTCACCAATCCATTCAGATTTTTTTCGATCGATCATTAAGCACGGACTGAACTTTGTCACGTATGCTGATATGGAAGATGGATGGTACCAAAGCAAATCCAACGAAACAAATTCGTTAATTCCAAAAATTAGTAATCTTGTTGGATTTCGAAACAACTGCTTGGTGTGTATGGATAATTCTCAAAACCACCGATTGATGTGTATGACAAATCCTACAATATGATTGAAACATATTCTAGCCAAGTATGTAAACGTGATGAATGAATGATCACGTTCATATGCGTTCCTTTTATTACCAGTGATAGTTTCATTCAATGTACTTCAACTTCAATCTTAGAAGGAACATTAAACAAAATCTATCAGTTCACTCTTCTTGTGAATAAAACAGACTTGTTCACATGCGTCACTATTTTGCTAGATTGACTTGATTGTTCGTTGAAAAATCAACGTCAAAACTTCAGAAACCTTAATTTAGCGGGCTGAGTCCTTTGTGAACTCAACTGTTAATATGAAAATGTTGAAAACGGAAACTGCGATTTTTGAAATCAATGAACACATGTGTGATAAAACTAATTTATTCAATGGTTCAGGATACATGGTGTAAATTTTCCATACACATTGTGGTAAGAATGGATTGAACAAGACAATGACTACTTGTACCGGTAAAAAGACAGGAATTGATGGAAACTGAATGTTAGATGACAAACAGTGGATGATATGGGAGGGACCCATCATTTCTATTTTGTGATAAGAAATAAAACAGAGAAAGTGTAAAGCTGATTCACAATCGATTATGAGGGTTATATGCGAGCACACAGGATCTCATTGCTACAGGTCATTCGTTACTGGTCGGAGGAGGGGACATGGGGGGGGGCGAGTACGTATTGAGATGTTGCACAACAACTGAAATCAGTATGCTACCCGAGCATCCAATTTGTGATTTGAAACAAAGAAAAGCGCGGCTTCGAAGAAATCTTAAGATTTGACGCGAAAATGCTTTCATTTTTAGCTGGCGTCAAACATACGCTTCCTAAAAGAATAAATAGGGAGGGAAAATTGATCAATCTCTAGTTTTCACATAATCTTGGTACAATAGGGAATAATGCAATATAATCCTAAACAAAAAATGGCAGACTCAAAATTCTTCTCCTTCACGGATTTCCTTGACATAACTCAAAGGGAAGAAACCAACTCTGTTGTCTACTTCACCTTTCCACCATCCACGGTCTTCACCGATGGTGTCGATGAGCGTCACCGTCTCGCCTTTGCGAAGCGACAAGAATTTGGCTTCTGGAGCATCGTAGTCGTGAATGATACGGTATACCTGAAAGTTCCCTCGTTCACGGTTTTTCGGTCTTTTTCCACTAGCTCTGTTACCTCAAACTTGGGTAATAAAACCGGCTAGAAGGTTTACAGAATGTTTTTCTCACCTTACACTCTCTGTAAGCATTTTTCAGAGTTCCATTAAGCTCCTTGAAGATTTCTCTCAGGTTGTGGACCTTGTAGTACGAAATCAGCTCCTGTAAATGTTTGTCAGAAGAAAATGAATTTTAGTTAAGTACTCACCACAATACTATTGAAAATGTACTCTTCGTCGAGAAAGTATTGTCCGTTAGAGTTCCGGTCAATCTTCATATGCTTCACGGTCCCTTCGTGACTAAAAGCAAGTTGTTTTTTTTGTTTGTTTTTTTTTATAACACATTCATAGACTAATAAGCCAACCCTCGCGCCGCATACTTTCGTAAAAGCTTATTTGTGGCAAATGCTTTCTGTACTGTACTTTTACTTTTGAAACTCACGAATGTTGGGAGCACAGTAAAAGAAAAATAAAGGGAGAGAAAGAAAGAAAGAAAGAAAGAGAGAGAGAGAGAGAGAGAGAGAGAGAGAGAGAGAGAGAGAGAGAGAGATAAAGAGAGAGAAAGATAGAGAGAAAGAGAGAGAGAGGCATATCTAAATGAGTTTTTGAAAAAAAAATAGTTCCACTTACTTCATGCTCAACGCCTGTTTGTTCAGGTTGCTGCTGTTTCTGACAAGGAACGTTCCATTTGGTGTTCCACTCAGCTTTCTTTCAGCTTCTTGTCTGTCCATGTTGCCCATGTACCATGGCTGCGAACTGACGTCTGTGTTCACATATTCTTGGGCCATTAGTGATGGCACACTATTGGATCCAGATGGTCTCAATCTTAAGAAAAACAGATAAATTGAGGCCAAAGTGCAGCGCGGTGGGCAACTTACAATTGATCTGGTCTTCGTGGCAGCTGGGTCGATTCCTTTCGGTCTATACGAGCTGCATGGGTTGGGCTATCAGGGGTGATGGCTGGAGAGATTCCAGTGATCGAGGAGCCCTGTAAAAGATAAAAATATTGATTGGTTTGGTCTCTGTGATAGAGTTTTTGAGGCTCCAATCATCGACGAGGCATCTGCAAACGACGGTGATTGATAGCATCATCGGGTGTTTGCGACCATATGAAAACTTTTTAGGCATTGAAGTTTTTGTATTCAAAAACCGGAATGTTATGAAAACTGTAGTTCGTTCATCGAAACATGAACTACACAAACTGAGCCATGTGATAGGATAATCTGGCTTGATGGGTGAGACTCGATTTGTACACATAGTTGACTTCTTTAGACCAATTTCAGCGACGATTTTTGAGAGGTTCCGCTAAGATTTCAGATTCAAAGGTACCTCGAAATTGAGCATCAAGAATTTCAAAACTCACGGTAGCCAAATTGTAATAAACCATTTCGTAAGATCAGCTAAGGTTCTTGGTAATATGAAAAATGATCAATTGTTCAGTTTGCGGTTGCACCGATTATAGAAAAAGTGGTACTGATAACCAAACCGACGCTCTTTGTGTGGGCGGTGCTCTTTCACACTGACTCATCCGCAAACTTTTGAAAGGAACAAAATGGAAGGAAAGATGGAGAGTGAGCAAAAGCAATGTGTGACACAAATGTACGTGACACATTTACACCTGGTGGTGGACAGAGGAAAAGAAACAATCAAAAACAACAGAAATGGGTGACGGGTTTTCGTGAATGGTGCGAAAATTGTGTGTTTCGGCGCCAATGGATGCGCTCTTCCCCCACTTCCGCTGACCCGAAAATTGCAAACTTACACGATAACGACGGACACAGTCAAGTTTAACAAGCCCTTTGCGCTGACGGTGGTTCAGAAGGCATCCCTGCAACAACAAAATTTAATCTGTCGACCACAGTTTTTTTTATTTTGAAAAGTGTTTGTACTTTAATACATGTTTCATTTGACATAAGAAACGTTGCGAACTCTTTTTAACAATAGTTTTTACCTACTTCAAACATTTTCTCTGTTCCGATTTGTGACAGGGAAATGAGAAAAGGTAGGAAAAGTGAATTTTCCAAACTATATTAATTGAAAATTTATCTACTATATAGAATTGCTTTGTTTACACTTTTCAACTGCGTTTACTGCAGTTTGCGCAGTGGTGGGAGAAAATATTTTCGACAACCTACCAGGATAATATTGTCACTGTGAATCTGAACAATCTCAATTCTGTCATCCTTGTCGAATGCCAAGTAGGCGAGGTCAGACGGGTGGAACCTCTGGGATGCAACGACAATGTCGCCGACGACTACTAAATTATTCATGTTTCCGCAGTTCATTTAACCTTCTCACCGCTCAGTCTTGGGCGAGAGCAGCTGAAGCTCTGCGATGTTCTGTGTTCGACCCGTCTTCCTTCACATCGTTTTGCCGAGAGGCACTCCTTGTGAAAAGATTGCTTGCAGACTGAAAAATACTCCCTTTCTGTTTCTTCTCTTCTTACTCACCTTCACATTTGTATCCTTGGAAATACAGTCCTTTCATCAGCATTTTGCACACATAGCAGTTTTGTACAGTGTCAGTGCGGAAAGTCGTGAAATGCACAACATGGTGTGTGTTCTCGATGGCCGACATTGGTTGAACATTGTCCCTAAAGTCATTGTACAGTGGCGGTCATATTCTTGAAAGCTCACTTTGACAACATGATGACATCCAGCCATTTTTGGCGCTGAGCTGCATTTTTGAAAAAGAACTGGATGTGTACATCATCGCTGTTTTCCTTTGTCTTGTGCAGATGGAGCACGTGTTGGTTGTTTCTTCTGTAATGATGAAAATTAATTTTTCTTCGAAATTTCGCTCTCTTCTTCTACTCATCAAATACTCACTTTCCGATAGTGCCTCCATTACGTGCTTCAACTGTGATGTTCGGGTCTACGGACAGCTCGCTGAGGATGTAGGCAGTCTTGTACGTATACGTGCCGTTCTGAAAATTGTCCGAATTCTCATCGACTTGGATTTTCCCTCACCTTGTTTTGTTTACAGATGATCAACACCTTATCAAAGATGAATACAAAACGTTGCTTGGTCTTCCCGTTCTGGTTCCCGCAGGACTCGGACATGCGAACTTCGGCGTCCATGTTGAGGCGACCATAGTCAACGAGACGGACTCCGTCCGGCTGAAAATTATTTTTTTTTCAGAGAACGGATAATTTTTTTTGAAAATTCAGTTCAAGTTGGTAGTTTTCTGGTAATAAGAAACCAAAGTTTCAAGAATCAAAACACTGAACAGAGATTTCCCCTCATTTTTGTTGGATGAAATTCTCACGGAATTAAGAATTCGGTTTTCAAAAATCAGAAAAATATTGGAAATGTTAGTAAACATACCATAGCCAAATCAGTGATGCTTTTCTCAACCGTCGCAGTACACTGTCTTGAGTCAAAATCACGCTTCATCTCGTTTACGTAGCAATTCACGTCTTCCATTGCTTCAAGCCCTTCGATGATTGCTGCTTTGTCCGGGCTGTCAGCGTCCGTGTTGCGGAGAAGCTCCTAAAACAAAAATTGGATAGAATTGTAGGCGAAACTCACTTGAAGCAAAATCTTGTATTTCAAAACACGCTGCATCGGGACGAAAAGCAGGTCTTGGAGCTTGAACTGGTTGTCACTCACCGATTTGGCGCACTCCTTAACATAAGTTCTGAGTATCCTTACGGTTGGTGTGGAATCGCACTCTTCACTACACGTTGAAATCTTTCATATTTCACATTACTAATAATGAAAAAATCATAATACGGAGTCTGAGTATCACAAAAATCACAGAAGTCATACAACTAGATTTTAGGAGTAGTTTTTAGATTAAAGCTATTTGCATTAGTTCCATTTTCATATTCTCTCCTTCTCTCCTTCAAGAAACCTTCTTGAAAATGATGAAAAAGTACTCGATCGTTTGGAGGTTTCAAAATTCCTCATTTTAATCAGCAAAAAATCAAAACTCACCATGATCTTAGCAGCTAATCTTTGATCCTTGTTCTCGATTTCTGTTATCTTGTTGCGCGCTTCGTTAAGATGAGTGCAGTACTGACCGTAAATCACAAGACGTTCTTTGTGCCTGAACACCGTTATTCAAGAGATTCATCAAAAAAGAAATGCTTACTGAACAAAAACGCTCCCGATGAACTGTGGACCACACAGCGAATTTGGTCTCGAAGTTCCGCCATTCGTTTTCACATTCAGTGTTCTTAACACTGCTTGCCTTAGGTCAGCGTAGAACGTGTTGTGAAAAGTGCTGATGGCCTGAAAAAAAAATTATCCTTAACTCTGTAACAAATCTCACCATGATGTTATTGAAGATGATTTTGTGATCTTCCTCTGACATGATAATCTTCAAAGGTTGATAAAAGTTGTTGGTGATCATTCGTAACGCCTTCTCAACAAAATTTTGCTCCGTGTCGAGCAGCTCTTTGATGCAATGTTCTCTCCGAGTCGTCGGTACAAAACTCGACCACTCCTATAGAATTCTCACTATTATATTTTGTTTAACACAAAAACTCACGTCTCGTTCTCTTTGACTGTCTCTCCGCGCTACTATGTGATCATATAAAGACTGTTTCTCCTCCTCTTCTTCTCTAAAATTCATTATTATCATTTGTGAATTCATAAAACAAGTTCACGTAAAAAATATATGGTTCAAAAATCACATATTTCTTATTCTGAGATACGATCACTACTTTTTTTTTACATAGTGTTGATTTTGAAATGTTGGTTTCCTCAGTATCACCAGAACTATATTTATAACCTCTTTTTCAATTTTGTTGGACAGATCTTGACATTCAATCCATTTTTCAAAAGACACACATCTATCTGCCGTCAGTGACGAACACGAAACTTTTTTAAGCGTAATCAAAACTCCCAAGACACTGTTCTCAATCAAATTTTTCAAAAAAAAAAGAAGTATCATAATACTAACGATCTGCAGACATTCCCATATGTCGTGGCATCTGGGTCAATGTTCTCCACATCGTCTTTCAGGCTCTTGTAGATGGTATCTTCATTGTTCTCAGCAGTTGACTCAATCACGTCCGCCGTTGAGGTCGACTCTTCAGGAAATGGTCTGAAGATTTTGATACAAATCGTTTTTTCACTTGAAAAACTCACTTCGCCAGGGCCAGTGCTGCTCTTGTATGTGACAGGACTGACAGAGTGTTTAGGACTTTGTGGAATCCAGTCATTGAGTACAGCTCTGGTGCTTCAAAAAGCTTCTCTTTGTCAATCTTCAGTTGCTCTGTGCACACTTCCAGAAACAGTGAGATGTTTTTGACACAGAAAAACTGAATGGTTACTGTTTGGAATTTCATAAAAGTTGCAACGTCACAATAGACGGAAAGTGTCGGTTCTTTTTTTCTGAAATATATTAAAAGTCACCTGTGATTGCTGCGTTCTGCGGATTCTTGCTTGATCGATTGAGTTTGGGATGAGTTTGTTTGCCAGACGGCACAGAACGACACCGTCCCTAAAATAATAGATTCAAAATTATTATTTTTTAGAAAATTTCTTCTAACCTACATTCAAAATTCTGAAAATACCAAACCTATTCTGAATCAAAAAAACAAACTGACTAATCTCTACACATCATTCTCTCTTTATTGTGAAGTAGGCTGATTCTTGATAATCAAGTGAGTTCATCATGATCACAAAAATACCTCAAAATACTCGCAAACTCTGATACGTTGGCCGAGTCGGTTCGATTGATTATCTCGAGATCGCACAGCCAGTTCGAGCAGCAGCGCCATAGCTCACCGCTACCGGCCATCTGGAACATACACGTTTTAGTTCAACTAAAATGTTGTGAATCATCGAATGAGATGTTGCTTTTGCGTGGGAGACGTCGAATGAAAACATTTTTGTGATTAAAAGTTTTTATGTTGAGTTTTAGTTTGAATTAGTTGTGAATAATAGAATAAAAAATGTGGGAAACGGTATAAAACCCAGAAAAGCAAGTTCTGACGTTAAAAACACGCCATCACTCATGATAACCATCAATAGGATATGGGCGAGTAATGCTAACTAGTGTGTGGTACAGGTAAATCAATAAGATAGTGACAACATATGCTTATTAGGGCGCGAGAAACTTTGGCAAAAGGTCAGACCGTTTGAGCAGAATTGTTGTTCTTGAATCACTAAAAAAATTGTCAGTTAAAAAAAGGAGAAAAAGATCCGGAAAACTTGGAAGAGTAAAAACTTCTTAAAAATTTTTTTGAATATTAAACAATGTTTTAACTCCTGTAAGGACCTTATTGTGTCATCAACAACATGTAACTCAGCTAATGAAACATATATGAGTAGAGTATTTTTCTTACAAACAAAACTTTTTTAATATTTTGAGTCAAGAAGTTATTTCTTTCGATTTCTGAAAACTATTTGCAAACAAGTTATATTTTTTGTATTATTCAGATAAACATGTGGCTTGATAGATGAAGAAGAATTTTTTTGAAAAAAAACTCATTCTCTTTGACACAAAAAAGTGTTTTCTCTAAATTTGAAACAAGATTTCTGATAGTTCATAGTGTGCTGTTTGTAATAAGAGGATCAAAATTCGATAGTTGAAACAAAAAAGAACAACCAGTCTTGCGGAAGTGAGCAGTCGTATGGGAATGATTAACGGTCAACGCAAAGTACAAGAGGTCAAAAAAGTGGTTGAGCGATGACGGTGTAGTGCACTTTCTCGCGAGCAGCTGTGCAGTTAGTCGTTTTCTTTTTGTGTTGATCAAATTCCAGTGCACATGTTTGGAGGAGGAGTGGTCGTTGCGGTTTATGTGTTTCCGATAAGCAGGGGGTCAATTCTGACACTTTCTAAGAAATCAATGTCGAATAGGGAGTATGGAGTCCCTGCAAGTGAGGGGTTTCAACATTCAGTCAACCTTCACAAAACAACCGTTCGGCGGCGTGGTATTTTCATGTGTTTATGTGAAAACGATCATCGTTCGGTGGGGTTAGCGAGGGCGCCAAAATAATAACCATATACGATAGTGACACATGACACAATGAACTGTGTGATGGTTTGGGTGGTGCAAAAGTGGTGTGAAAAGCGGTTGGAAAGAAAAGAAATCGCGGTCACATGAGAACGAAGGAAGCGAACAGTGCACTCGCGCAGCAGCCCAGTGTTGTAAGAAAGGTGCAGCTAGTTATAGGTATCAGGAGGGGAGCACGAGCGTTTGTGTTTGTTCGCCAGACTGTTCGCTGGCTGGCTGGCTGCCGTCTTCTTACTTGTTGCGCTCTTACACTTTCCGTTTACCTTTCTTGGCTCTGACACAGATTGTGCGTTTGTGCGTGCATATGTGCAACATGGTTCATTCAAATAACAAAATACTAAGAAAAACACGTCAGGGAGGAACTTTGCACTAGATAAAATCCATAGTCCGTCTGCATCTAACGCCAACAATAAATTCCTCCAATAAAAAAATTCAGGAAAATATGAAAGAATGGATTTTGTGATGAGCTAAGTCTCGGAAATTTAGATGAACTATGCAGTCCAGCCATTTATAGTACAAAATTTCTCACTTTCGTCTTTCTAGCAATACCTGTTCAATTCTACGGAATTTATATGCTTGGTAATTCATTGCTATTCATTTTAATTTTCAGCTGGCTATGTTTTCTCAAACACACGCATAACAATTGAAAAAAATACTATTCAGATATGGAGATGCGTGTAAGAAATAAATTTTAGTGATAAGACTTATCATTTGTGTTAGTAATTGCGAATGTGATAATTATTTCATTAAGGTTTTTTTCATTTCGTTAAGATTTGTTTGAACGGTGATTTCTCGGGTTCTGAAACACAAAAACCAAATGAGAATTTTGGAAGTGATACAATCTGAAACAACTCATGCTCGAGAAATTCGTTTCATAGAGAAAGAAAAGTTTTGTGAAAAGGACAATGTAATAAGCAGGGCAAAAGTGCTGGTTGTTAATCAGAAAAAACAGTTATTCAAAACATATGGGAGCCTGATGGAAAGTCAGAACTTCTGTTTCAGATAATGAATGTTTTGTTTATATATTTGAGATAAACAAGGTTCAACAGTTTAAATGTGAATAGGTTAAAAGTGGGTGAGGAGGAAGGAGGCGAGTTGGGAGAGGGAAAAACACGTATGAGTCATCCGGTTAACTATGCGAAACTGACCGAGGAGTCGAATTTCTTGTTTGTTATGAAACATTTCTCGGATGAGCATTTGCGGTGGTTTATTAAAACTCGAAGGTTATTGGATACTGGCAGCGGGGCAAGTGCAGCACACAAACACACATACACACAAGCGAAACATAAAAACACAACAAGAAACATGCATTGAGTTGACTGGAACTCAATGTATGTACGATAAACGACAAATAATGAGGTAAAGATCAGAGAGTGTGTGTGTGTGTGTGTGTTCTCGTTCAAACTACAGTCAATCAAGACTGCCAATTTCCTATACGTGACTCAATTTTCGTCGTGATTCGTCATCCACTTTCGGGAGTGCGTGATGTTGTAATTTTCCGGGAGAAATTACTTGTTAAGTTGATCTCGTACAGCTGATGTACTTCAGTCTCTCGGTTCGACATGAATTTGAGCAGAAACAAGTAAGGTTCAAATTAAAAAATTGCAAATTTCTCGAAAAAAAGAAAAGTTTCTGAACTTTTTTTTAGCTCTTTTCTCTCTATTGAAAAAATAACAATCTCAGTTATCGGAATTTGAAAGAAGATAGCGTTTTTACAGTGAAAAGAGAGAAAACTTCTCGGGAAACGGCGCAAGGTGACCCTCGTGGTAAATTATAGGTAGTAGCGTGAAACACTCGATGAGTACTAAATAATAGGCAATCAGGTGGGAGGTTAATGCGGTAAGTGTGGCGCTGATCCTCTCTCAAGGCTGGCTTGTTGCTCCCCCCCCCCCCCTCTCACTGACTGAAAACACACTTGAACACTGTTTGCACTCTGCAATCAACACTGATCACTATACTCGAACTGCACAAGTTGATCATGTCAGGTTTGCGGATGCAATTACTACAAATATCACTTTCTTACGTTGTTGTGTGCAACTTCTGTACTGTTAACTTGAAGAACTACTCCACGATATTGACTATTATCATGAGTTTTGCCGAAACTTTGAGAACGCTAGCTGATAATAGGCTTCAGAACCGGATCAAACGTGACATATGGTTCATATTCAACTTTTTCCTTGCTCCAACAGTTTGATACAGCTAATTGCCGATCCACTTTATGAAAGATCATGATCTATTAGTTTGGCTTGGGGAATCAAAATTGATTTTGGTGTACTTAAATATTCGAAATGTTCTGTGAAAGTCCTTCTGCTCAGACTAAGTTAAAAGGTTTTTTATTATTTTCAAACTATGTTTCAGTGTTCATATATTTGCCTACAGGAAAACTAGAGTTACTGGAAAAAAACATCGTTAAAAAGGAATCGTGATGATGGTAATAAAAGGACAGGGCGATGCACTGAGCATCTAAAGAACGGAATTGGAAAAGTATAGGTGGCGCGGTTGATGTTTGACGTTATGCACGTACAATATTGCTTGAGAAAGAAGCAAAAAGCACACAAAAAGTTCTCACACATAGAAGAACCTGAAAGGTCATACCGCCTCGCACATAGGCAATGGTACGGAGACTAGCCATGTGCAACTAAGAATACAAATTTCGCAAGACCTCTCGAACAAGTGAAATGGAATCGTACTCGAGACAGAGAGAGAAATATTGTATACCGTGTTTGTTGAGCAATAACAACCACCATGTATAGGTTTCACTGATGGCAAGCGCGCGGACGGTCACATACTTGAGCCGATATATCAGAGGCCTCTCGAGCTTATAGTCAGGAAGTTTGCTTAAGCGTGTGTTTCGATCAAAAAACAACTTGACAAAATTGTCTCCAGAAAAAAACATTTGCTTCACTCGTCTTTACTTATTCATTGTTTCGAGGGTGATGATCAACTTGTTTTCTGCATACCTACTCCAGTTTGATGCAATTACTTAAGGGAAACTGGTAATTTATCGTCACTAGCAAGTCAAATCAGTGGAAAAGTGACGGTTAGAAGAGAGAGAGAGAGAGAGAGAGAGAGAGAGAGAGAGAGAGAGAGAAAGAGAGAGAGAGAGAAAGACAGACAGACAGACAGACAGACAGAGAGATAAGAAAAAAGTAATGAATGCAATTGGAAACATTCAAAAGTGGTTTTTTTGAGGATGTCTTGAAAACTGATATTGGCTTAAAAATGTTTCCCTACAAAATGGAATCTCGCGGATTCTTATGACATCCGACTGAATATCTCCGGTCCCTGTTTCCCAGCACCTACTCTCCGTTCTCCATTAAGCTTTGCTCCGTCGGAGAGCATTATTCTGTACGCAATATCAGTTCTACAGACACTTTGCGGCATTTTATCATGGTGAGAAGCGAATGGAAAAAAGAACAATGCGCTGATAAAAAAAAGAACGAGAAAAGTTCACGTGTATACGTAAAGTGTTGAGGAATGTTTGATAGGTGAGAGAAAGAGATGAGACAGGAGGTAGGGGCATTAATCTTCAGCTGCAAAGGATAGGAGATTCGGATCGGATGGTGGTCATTCTCCAACTAATGTCGGTTATAATGGCAAAACTGGACGATTGAAATCTAAATTGGGAGAGAGAGAGAGAGAGTAGGAATTGAGTTCTTTTTCTGGAGGTCACAAGCAGCATTGTGTGTGTGTGTGTATGTGTGTAATTATGCAACCACTGTGAGTACGTACACATGTTCGATAAGATAACGGGCGAGGAATATTGAAACGATCAGTTGTGTAACGCAAACATTGACCTTAAAACCAGGCAGGTACAAACTTGCAAGCCGTTTGCCGGGACAAGTTGCCGCGGATGTGTACAAAAAACACTTGGAGTTATCAGCTAGTAGCTTTGGGTTTCAATTTTTCTCTCAACAAGTTATTTGAGGTTTGATTAAAATTCATAGAAAATATAAGGAAAATCACGAATGGTTAATGAAAATTGGTAATTAGTGATCAAAAGTTCATTTTCAAAACGGTATAATTCTGAAAATCTTGTGAGCCCCTTTAAGTTATTTCGTTATTTTTTTAAATCTAGAGAAATACTTGAACTCGAGATGTTTCATGGAAACCAGAATATGGAATCTAGGATATAAAAAAATGAGAATATTCACTGTGACTGTGGAAAAAACTCAAGTTGTCAGCTTGGAGTTTATGATTTTTTTAAAAAGATGTTTTTGAAAAAGTAAAAATGTTGAAAGTATAAGTAGAAAATGATTTTTTTTTTCGGGACTTTCGTACACATATTCAAGATAGTTACAAGACACCATGATGTTTAAAAAATTGAATTTGTACACCGTTCAATGTAAAATCCTAGAATTTCTTCACTAATAAAAAACTGATCTCATACGAAAAACGACGACACGCAGTTTTCCATGCTGACGACGCTCAATTTTCAAAAAATGTCAAGAAAATTAAAATCGTCTCAGAAACATGAAACAAGGAATGCGTGGTTGATTTAGAATTGCACACAATTCGTACAAGAATACATTTGTATGGATAGATTGGAGCAATAAATCAGTCTCGCTTTTTTTCGTGTTTTCGTGAAGTCGGTTCCCGGAACGGAAAAATTCACCGTGGTATAAAATTATGAAAACTTTGATTGATCGACGAAGAAGTCAGTGAAGACCACAGAGAAACTCGTTGTTCGAGAGAAAAAAAACTAAAACTATCGATGATGTTCACGTGATGAGTACGCGTGTTGATTGTACATTATTTGAAAGAACACAGTATCACTTTCTCAGAGCAATAAAAATAATGTGAAAATTTGATGGTCATGGTTAACGGAATCGCTTCATGTCTTTTCGGTTTCCACTTGAGAGAGTTATCAAAAGTTCGAACATTCAAAAAAAACTTTTTGAACGTTAGTGGAAGACAAGTCAACTTATGAAGTTGTAACTTTTTGACAATTCTACTAACTGTTGCGTTTTCATATTTTCACTGAAGGCAAAGGAATGAGGATGAGTAGGAAAATTGAACATTTAGATTACAAAACGATAGAAAAGAGAAAATCCTTGTTCAACGCGAAAAACCGTTGCGTCTCGACGTTTGGTCGACCGTATAGCTAACTAGATTCACGGCAAAAAAGGTGTTGCAGAAGGTGCCTTGGTCTTTTTCTCTTTTGAGGGTTTCAAATTGTCGCAAGTAAACAGTGTCGGGCATCAAGTGAAGGCGGGAGAGAAGAAAACAAGACGGACACATTCTTTTAGAATAACAGGGAATGCCGCGCGCCGTCGCGTGCCTCTCCGCTTGCGCCGCATCATTATCTCGCCTCCCGTTTACCAAAATCGAGTTCCCTTCGTCTTCTCTGCTGACTGCTATCCTTTTCATTGACCTTACTGTTGATGATAGTATCGCCGAGGGAAAGTTACTACGAAGGGCGCTTTTTTTGAATTCATTCAGCTGGAAAAGAGTCTATTATGGTAGGGTGGTCGGATTCTATGAACGAATTCATCTCTTATAAGTGAAAGGATATAAAGATATGGAACATTTGAGAAGGACATGAATTCTTATGATTGGCCTAACTGTTGATAGCGCCGCATATGGAAAATTATTGATAGTTTTCATGAGTTCTGTTCAGTCATATGTTATAATATTTTTGATATTTAAATTTGCAATGGTGTAGAAACTCAGAAAATTTGACATTTCTGAGATTGAAAATACATTCCAGATTGATTTCTTGAAAAATTTACTTTCCTCTTTTCCCAAATTCATGATAACTGTGAATTTTCAACATTTTTAATACACTACTAACAATGAAGCATGAAAATGCGAATATCTAGTGAGACATCTAACTATTGTCCACACACAAAAAAAAACGTGTCAATTGTGACGAGCGAGCATTGTGTAAACATGTGTAGTTTGATCGAAGTTGGAAATTGGAATCTGTTGAAATACAGTTACAATGTTTCCGTGTTTGGATCAATACTATCGATTTGTGAATTAAGGAAGAGGTGTGTGTGAAACATAAAGTGAAACTGAAAAAAAAAGTTAGCCAGAATTAGAATGAAAAATGTAGTACAAGTGAATAAATCTTTGTAGTTGATTTAGTTATGTTACGAAGATAACTGCAATTGGAGCTACAACTGGCATACAGTCAATAAAATCGAAATAACGAGAAGAAATGCTGGTAATAAATAGCGCTAAAGGGGTTCGGACTGGTGTGAATAGTAACGACGTGTAATTATATGAGGTCGTACAATAGATATAGTAGGCAAGCGAATGGTGCATGAAATCAACTCGTTGTTCACCGTTTTGGCTACCGGCAAAGTACCTGGTGTCGCGATTTGAAATAATGTGGAACTGAGAACGCCACCAATGTAAGCGTATTTGGTAAAATTACGCTGAAAAGTTAGAAAAAAAGCTCATTATCTTCATAAATTGAGTTTTTGTACCGTCGCGTCAGTAAAATAAAAAAAATTGGAAATAACCTATGTTGAGAATTTCCAATCAACCCGCGCAATAAACTTGGAGATTTGGAAAAAACTCGGAAAGATAATTTCAATTTGCAACTTTGCATAAAAAACAAAAGCAGTCTAAGTCTGAATCCAAAAGGACAATGAAAAAGCAATCCAACGTCCAAAAACCAACGTGTCCTCTGGAAAACGAGGACCTACATAAGCTAATTTGGTGTAATTACGCTGAGAGTGCACTTGGTTTTATTGCAACGCGTGCTTTCCTTTCACTTACGAGGATATTCATGATCACGTCGTTTCTCACGTCTACCAGAGTCCACGTGCTGGGTACAAACTGGCCATTGTGACGACTCAGTGGTACTTCACCGCCATGGCTGTTGATGAAGCGACGTCTACGGACCATCTGAACCATAATTTGATGAAGGAAGATTTTATACGAAAAAGTAGACTGAATCATTTGAATCAAGAATCGCGTCATGAATATTTTTTCATTTATCTTCGTTGACACCTCAAATTTCAGGCTTAGGTAAGGTTCAAAGCACTGGTTAGGTACAAAGCTAAGATTTGATCAAAGTTTAAACTTGATTATCACAAAAAATTTTTGCACCTTGTAAGGAAATGATTCTTGATTCAATTGATTCAGTCTGATTTATCGTATCAAGTTGAAAGAAGTGACTCAATGTGCTTAGTGAGACGAATATTTCACGTCTGTTGTGATTCACCCATTCAGAAATTGCGACTACTACAGAGCGAAACGAAAATTGTATATTGAATTTTACCAATCCCAGCAAATCTTTTTATAATGGGTTATGTTAGGTCAAAAGGTCTAAAAGTATAGTTTGTACCTGAAAAATCATTAAAACCCTTATACATTCACCTTTATAGTCAGCACCACTCTCATTTTGATGAAAAAATCTTCTTACCACAAGCTGGATCGTTTCTTGATACAAGAGTTACAACTAAAAGTTACAATTTTCGAAGAAAAAAAGATTTCAAGTCGTTTTCATTCCAAAAACAACAGAAACCACATAAAACACAAAATAAACATGTTCTAAGTTTTAAAATGTAAAGACGAGTCAAAAAGAAAAGAAATGAATTGAATGAAATTTGAAAATGACTAATGCAGATCCAGTCAGCGGCTGATCTTGATCACATAGAGGTCAAGAGATTTCAAGACTTTCTATTTTTTTCAGAAAAACTGGATTTTGCTCGGATATCAATAGATGAATTTTTTACTCAAAAACAGATACAGGATCAATCTTCATTTTTTTCAAAGTGACTTCTTACGTTTGGTTTCTGTAGCGCGAGTTTTAACAATGTTCATTTTTCTAAGAACGTTAAATTTCACAGTTGTGTTAATCTTACAGAAAAAAACGTGAATTGAGTAAACTTATATTTTAAAATTTTCCAAGTGCAATTTACATGTAATTGCCACCAGGACACACAAAAAATGTGGATTCTGATAGGTTTCTAAGGTTTGCAAATGTACTGAAGATGATAGAACTGCTCTCGAAAGTTGCGGAACCGATCTGATTGTTGAATCATGATCGATATAAGTTTAACATGTAAATTAGGAAGAATAGTTGGCATCCTTCGATTTAGGATGGTATTCATACATCAACTTTGTACGTAATTAAGAAAAAACGTGTGTTCTGCCTAGTGGTAAAGATTTACGGCTTACACTTTTGATTTCGGAGTTCGAATCTCACTCGTTCCATTCTGCTTGTTGAACTGGCATCGATAATAACTCAAAAACCAGGTCGGTTCCGCAACTTATCAACTTCAACACAATTCGAAAACCTTAGAGACCAGTCAGAACTCACAATTTTAGTGTGTTCGGGTGGCAATCCCTTGTCAGTAACATTGATATTTCCTTTTTTCCGGAGCGCAGATTTTTAGAGAGACAATACTACGAAACGAAGAAAAAAGTGGGTTTACACAGAATTTTTGTATGTAGTCCCTCTTTTTCCCAACTCCGGATTTGCCACGATGAACTACCTATTTTCCCAGACAGACAGAGTGATGTGATTTTCATTTGGGAATTATCTTTCTCTCAGAATCTAACTCACTCTAATCATTGACGACGGTTGGCCTGTCCCGATGGGGAATATCGTATGAAATATCGCGTGGGAAGCAAGCATCAGATTCAATCAGCAAAGTGAACATATTGAAAACCCATATGCAAAACACAAACAGACGGCGTCTTATCAAAAAGAATAGGAAAAGTTTGTTTTGAGGGTAACCCATTTTGGACACCTGGTATGGGCAAAATGTTCTTTATGTGAAATGTTTTCTCGCCATCCTGTTTTTACAAACAATGTTATCAATTCGAAACGCTTGTAGTTTCACAAAGTTCACGCTTCTTTGTATTATTTCGAATTAATTATATCATTTTGAATTAAAATCATCAATTTTTACTACATTTAATCTAAACTCTTACTGAAAAAGAATGACTATGCAAAAACACAAAGAAATCCAAGAAACAAACAAGAATAACAGAGATCAGAGAGGATGAATGAAATGCTAGTGGGCACTGTTATGAATCATCCCAATGCTTCTAGAGAAAGAATAATGCCAGTGAGCGTTTCAAGACCCAATCTCTGAAAAAAAAAACACACTCTGACTAAGCAGATATGTTGAATTGAATCGCACTGCTGAATAACGATTCATGAAATGATCAAAATGTAATTCAGTACATTTACAGAAACTCAGGATCTCCATGTAGCGTGAACATGTTGAATTGTCATCACAGAACTCTTTGGTTTTTAAAACTTCGAAATTTTCACATCCTTGATGTTAGAAGTTTCATTTTTAGATTTTTATAATATAAAACTTCGAACGGAGTTTCATGAAGTATCGTTTAGAGAAAACATTTGTAAGAATATTTTAAAATCCGATAATTTCTAACTCAAAACGGTTTTCCGTGGATTATTGTATTTGAAGGCTGTGGTAGAATCCAGAACTCTGTGATTTGAATAATTATGGTTCGAATAGAACGGTTCAAATGCATTTCAGACCATGTGTAAACTATCTCAAGCTTCAATGTGAACAATTTATTGCAATCACTGTCTCTCTGGGCATTTACAATATCCTGCGTCTGGTCCGACTGGTCCTTCCTTTCCGCACTTTCCTGGGGTTCCGTCTCTTCCGACCTTTCCTGGGAGCCCATTGCGTCCTGGGTGACCGTTACGTCCCTTCGGCCCCGTTTCTCCGTTTGGTCCGTCCTGAAAACGTTATTTTTACTAATAAGAAGAGAATCTCCACCTTTCCAGCTTCTCCTGGTGGTCCTCTTGGTCCTGGAGTTCCTGGACGTCCTGGCTGTCCTGGGAGATAGACAGTTCCTGGAGTTCCTGGCTCTCCGCGTGGCCCAGATCTTCCTTGCTGTCCTGGCTTGCCTCCGTCTCCTGGAAGTCCGATTGGTCCTGGCTCTCCTGGATGTCCTGGGCCTCCACGCTGTCCTGGAGCTCCTGGCTTTCCTTCTGGTCCTGCTGGTCCGGCTTCTCCTCGTGGTCCCTTAGGTCCGGCTGGGCACTGAAATTTCAGTTTATTCAAGTTGTTCAAGGCTGCTATACCTTAATGCATCCACCTGGAATGTTCTGAGTGATTAGAAGAGAAACTCCAGAGGCTCCATCTCTCCCGTCCTTTCCGTCTGGTCCTGGGAGTCCTGGAAGACCAGCGTCTCCCTTTTCTCCTTGTGGTCCTGGTGGACAAGCAGCAGCCTTTTCTTCACATTGACACTCGTCAGCTTGACGCTTTCCTCTGTGATGTCTGATTCCGACAAGGTGTCTGAATTCAGAGAAGGATGGCTCCTCGTTGGAGTGCATCTGGACAATATTGCTCCAGGTGGCTTCGGAAATGTCCTAAAAAGTATGTGTCAAATAATGGAGAATGACACAAGGATACAAAAGCAATTGAAACTGCAAAAAATCACCTTGAAGTTGCTCATTCCACTGCTGATATCATCTTGTAGAGTGTTGATCTCACTCACAATGGAGTAAACACAACACAACGAGGTCAGGAGCACCGCGAAGGATGATACACAAGAAATTGTCAATGGAAGACTCATGAATGTTTCTTATTTTGATCATCCGAATCGGCATTTTATAGTCAACAGACTTATCATCCGACTACTTTTTGTCCCATCCCGTATCAAGTATTGCTAATCCTCCGCCACTTTTTCATCTCTTCACAGCCAAATCTCACTATCACCTAAATGGACTTCTGCCTTCGGAGTGTACTTCTAATTTAGTGGAGATGAACTTTCTCTGTCGAAAAATGCCTATGAGTGGTCATTCCGCTGAAGATGATTACTATAATCACAAAAATTATATATGATTACATATGTTCATGCCGGTTCCTGATCTCGATTTGCCAAAACGAGTAAACAATTTTGATTATAGCTTGGAAACGTACTAATTTACTTTGTACCCTGACAACACCAACCCGGATTTTTCTGAGACCCCCCAAGAGTTTGGTTTTAGAACTCGGAAGTAAGTTTCTTGATCCCTTAGATCTGATTCTCGAGCAAGGTGTACGTACGCACGTAGTGAGTTTTTCGTTGTGTAAGAAGTTCATTTTGTAGGTATCTGAATTTTTGTACAGCCTTTGGAAGAATTACGTCCGGTTTTTTTGTGATTCATTCCAGTAAAAAAAAACGAAGTTAGACAGGTTTTCTATATATTTTTATGTCAATCAACTTCAATTCAAAATGTTTTCGGAAAAATTCTGAAGTCGATACTTTCTCAATATCCCCATAACTTTATAAAATTTTAATTTTTTTATCGATATTTTCCGTCATACACTTCTTTCGTACCTGAAAAACAACAAAAATAACTTTTTGTATTGTTTTCACCGTACATAACCCCTCAGAAGTTCTTTTCGATCTTGCTCACTTTGTCAGAATTTGCTAATGAGTTCTCGCAAGAACGTTTCTTACTTGGAATTATAGCTGAAGCGTGAAGAACTGGTTAGTCATTGATGATCATGAATCGGGAAGTTTGAAAATTCTGAAGGAAATCTTAATCTTGGAAAATGGATCAATATACGCATGAGGTGGTGAGTTCGAAAAAGATGTTTGATGTCAGATTATCTTGGATGTCCGGAGAAGTTCCTCATCCGCCAATCAGACATCTAAAATTTGTGAAATTCATCGTCTCTTGTACTTTATCACTGGTGAAACAAAAACAATTTCTTCCCAGAAGGTGATCTGGTATATTGTATGTGTATCATTTCCTTTTCAAGATGTGTTTGGCGAGAGTTCGATCCACGCTTCATCCCCAGTTGACCCAGTTGTCATTTGAGTTGCATCATGAAGGTAATAGAATCGTGAAGCACACCAGTGCTTAATCATCGATCGGAATTTAATGCTAATCTCCAACAGAGTACAAATGAATTCAAATTAACACAACGGGAGTCGAAAAGTGTTAAATTTTTATGATACTATTTTCTTAGTCTCGACATCCAAAATTTACTGTCAAATCTTCCAACATTTTCTCGAACATCCATTATCGGAATGCACTTTATGACAAGTACATGTTTCATTATAACGAGTCATCTATTCACTTCATACTTTGGACTACTCACGGAAATGTTTTCAAGTTACGGTCAAACACAAACACTGCGTGGTATCTATCCAAAAACTCAGATGGAACTATTAACGTTCTATCAACACTAATTCTAAAATTTATTTTTCTCACTTCGCTGATTTGACAGAAAGTTATCAAAATTCTTGTGTAAAATTACTTCACTGTCCTGACCAAAGCAGTTTTCAACAAAAGTTTCAGATTTTCTTAACGTATCCCATTTTTCCCTTGTGCTCGTAATGACTACTGTTGAACGTTAGTTGAGCTTATTTTATTTGTTTGCCGTGAAAAGAAGTTACTACTAAAAAGTTGATCACTTTTAGCCCCCTAAAAAGTTTTGAATCCATTGTTGAATATCAGCGACGACATGCTGACTAAGCTGATGAGCTCCCAATGGACCGTTCTTGTTATTGGAATCGGAGAGAGAGCCGTCGTAAACAACTCGTCGTTTTCACGGTAACTAAATTCTTCGAACGATCTTATTGAACCTACTGGTCGGAGAAAGCTCAGCGACCGCTGCTCTGCAGCCTCACGCTGACTCAGATTGTGCATTCCCAGTAGACCCATACGGTTGCTCCAAATGTCACTTCTCTCCAGTAAACAAACTTTTCGGTCAAAATCAACTCAAAGAATGACTAGTTTGATCATACTAGACTCCAACGAGACTCCTTTTGTTCTGGTCGGAATCTTACTCTGCTGCCAGAAAAACCCAGAAGACTAACTAGACAAAGAATTTTCAAGGATCACTACTCGAAATTTTTTTGGAAAATGGCAGGTAGACGGAGTGTCAAAAACTCGTTAGATTTTGAATAACGAGACGTAATAAAAGTACACGGAAGTTCGAAAAATTGAGCTCTTCGTAAAATGTATCTCTACGAAAAAAAATATAAATCGGAATGTACTTCTAGTCAATCCCCATTCCTCTTCCACCTCTGGCTGGAGTTACTTAGTGATGGATTTTCAAACGTGAATGACGAACAATTTAGTTCCCCCAAAATGTGCGACAAGGAGGCTTGGCCTAGCTACGCTCGAGACACTTTTTTCCAATTTTCCTTTACAAAATCAAAATCACAATATTCAGAGTCCTTGATTGAAAATATAAGTTTATTTTTCTATGATTTTCTTACTCTTCCGCTATCTTCCTATGTCTTATGTGCAATTCCATGTTATTACTGTATCAGAGAACTCTTGAGTTTTCGAGATTCAGTTGACCCAAACTGTTCAAACCCCCAAAATTCTGAACGAGATAGTTCAGACACGTCGAGATAAAAAATTAACTCCCAATGGACGATGTCTGATATCATAATGGTCATTGAAAACAACTTGGTTGACATAATTCTGATCACATTCTTTGTACAGAACAGTCCCTAAAAATGTTTAGTAATTGTTATGTCAGAGTTCATGTTCGCAGAATCTGGATGAGATCTCAATGAACCGTATTTGTTTTGGAGACTGGTCAATAAGTCAGGGGCCCAAAATACCAGTAGCTTTACGCTGACTCAGAGAATTAATTCCCATTGGACCGATAAGGTTGCTCGAAATATCACTTGCTACTAGTCAACAACATTTTGGTCGAGATCAATTCAAAGAATGAATTGTTTGACCGTCTGTTGTAGTGGTCAGAATATAAATAACAAGCAAGGAATCCTCGCTACGCTCAGAGACCCTTTTTTCATTACAAAATCACATACTCAGACTTTTCAATAAAAAAAAGATGTGGTTTTTAGAAGAAAGGTCTTTGCTATTTGGCAAATTGTAAAAGGCACCCTGGCGGACCGGCACCTCGGCACCATCAAGTCTGCCATGAGGGGAGTCGTGCCGCGAACAGTGGTGCCACTTTTTGCAATTTGGCACCACTGTTTGGTGAGAGTGGTGCCGTGGTGCCAAATTGTGAAAGGCACGCCGGCGGACCGGCACGTCGGCACCACTGCGTCCTCGGCACTAGGCATGGACATATTGCCAAAAAAAATTTTTGACGACGTCATCGACGACGTCACCGACGATGTCGTCGACAATGACGTTAGAATCGAATGTCAGATTCTGAATTGCAAAAAGTGGCACCACTGTTCGCGGCACCACTCCCATCATGGCAGACTTGATGGTGCCGAGGTGCCGGTCCGCCAGGGTGCCTTTTACAATTTGCCTTTTACAAATAGCAATTTCTCTCTCTCCCTCTCTCTCACCCTCTTCCTCTCTTTCTCTCTCTCTCTCTCTCTCTCTCTCTCTCTCTCTCTCTCTCTCTCTTTCTCCCTCTCCTCACTGTCTGCTTCGCCCTCCCTGAACAATCTGAACACGACGGACACTAATGCGAGTCGGGCTAGAACTAAAGCAACAACCTGCAAGGGCCCTCAGTGGTCACGCATGAGGGTCTAGCAAAAAAAACGTGCAGCGGTGACCGAATGGTTGACGCGTACGATCGTTACTCGCTTAACGCGCGTTCGAATCCTGTTAGCTACCCAGCCATTTTTGCACAACCCTTCCTCTTCTCCCCCGCCCCCATCCCCGTAAATCGACACATAAATGGATCACCCAAAAAATCGGCCTCACGAAAAGGGGGCGGTCCCCTTGTTCTATATTAAATATGATATATGGAGTGTCACTACAATCTTTGAGCCAGACAATCTCAAAGAAGTAACTAGAAAGGAATTTGAAACTACTACACTACTACAGAGCGCGGCAAGAAAATGGAGCATTGAAACATTTCACTAAAGTTTGAATTACTAAAAGTTAGGAAAAAAAACTAATTCTCTAAGTCTCATTTTTACAGATTTCTTACATGTCTCCAGATTTTCCTCAAAATTTCAACCTACAAGAAATTCCGTTCGCGAAAGCTTAGCCACGAAGAGTTGTCTCTATGGATCTTGCCTGATATCATAATGGTCATTGAAAACAACTTGGACAACATCATTCTGATCACATTCTCTGAGCTCAAAAATGCCAACGGGATGAGTCGTCATCGTTGTCCCTTTGCAAAGTCTGGATTTGATCTCAATGAACCGTTCTTGTTATTGAGACTGGTCAATGAGTCAGGTGCTCAAAATACCTTGTGCGAGGATTTCAACAATCCCCAGAGGGCTTAGTGATCATAGAAGTTTCAGAAACTCATTTCTGCAGTCTAGTGGGACGCTCATCAACTATAAGTTTCCAATTCTTCTTTGAAAAACATCTCGATTTTGTAGGTCGAAATTAAATTTCAAGATGGAGAAATTGTGTATTTGTACTTCACACAGGCTGTTATTCGTATATTTTCTGCAACTTATGAAAAGTCAAAAAATCTCATCCGAATGAAAACATTTTTTTCTGGTTCCAACGAACATTAGTTCGTAAGTCCTCAATCTTTTTTTATAACACTACCATGACGTTGTGGGAAAACACAGTTTACGCGAGAACCCACGTCAGTTGAATTTCACGTCTGATTTTTGTTTCGACGTTGGACACTCTGAAAACAAATTCCAATAAATATGAGAACTCGTTTTTTGAAGCTTTCCGGCGATATTCAAAACACTTGCACAATCGCTGCTGAACTAATATTTTGAACCAAATCGGAAACTACTGACCTCAAATTAGCGGAACTCAAAGTGGTTCAAATTTTTAAAATTTCAATTACAGAACTCTGTTTCTATTATCAGAACAAAGTTTGAAATTCTAAACACAGAATCCAGAATTTTCTGTGAAAGTTTGTGTTTCTTTGGATATGGACATTCTCACGGGTAGTATCATTCTTCTTGGATAAACGTAATCAATGCCTCTATTTTCGAAAAAAAACTCAAATTCGATGAGAATTCCAACTTCTGAATTTCTTCATAACATTTACTTCCGTGAAACTCTGCTGTGGTACGGATCGATGCTCCAAACGTTCTCCCACAATGCCTACAAACTAGACGATACGAAATTCCCCAGAAGCAGAAGCGAATTAGCTTTGACTTTTTAATCGACATTAGACCAAGTATTCTCACTAACTAACTGCTAATTTCACAAATAGAAGTTTGGTTCTTAGAAGAAATAATTCAGCAAGGCGTGAAGGCACCAGCAACGATGGGAAACGTTAAGTGAGTTTGAAAAATTAATACTCAAGTTCAAAGGGAACTAAAAGTTCATACTTTGTTTTATCATAATTTGTGCGGGAGTTCAACACTTCTTATATTTTTGGGTGTGCATTCGAAACTCCATTTTTACTGGCATCAGAACTAACTCGAGAATTAACAAAGCTAAATTTTCTGTACTCTCACGATAACCGAACCCTAAAGTTACATACCATGAAGACATTGTTCGAAAACACAACTTTTTGTTTTAACCTCAAACTGAGAAATCATTTCCGACTTCTATTTTCTATATCTCAGTATGTTTGTTTAAAGTTAACATACACATTAAACATGTATTCAAACATTACTGGGTTGAAAGTCTTCGTGGAAATGCGAATTAAGCGATGTGTGCACGATTGATGAACTTTTTCATTCTCGACTTTTTCATTTTAACCTCCGTGTTTCTAATACTCTAACACAGCTGAGTTTTTTTTAAGTATACTAAGAGCTGGGATTGAACTTCTACCATGTGCGGTGGAAAACGCGAAATACCCACACCACCACGTCACTCATCTGTTACCAGGAAATATTCGGGCTCACACTTATCGGACATTTTCACTTCCGTCTTCTAACTTTTGTTGAAATCTCTAATGCTTTCAACTTCGGAATTTCAATTAAAACTACCGCGAAACTCTGATGTGTAAATGAATTTGTTACGAAGCATCGGTACAGTTACAAACTCTCTTATTTCAAAGCAAACTCAGAAAACTGAAAATCGACTCAGAGAAAACAGTAAAAAGAGGAAACCATACTACTGTCAAACATGTTGCGGCAGAACAACGTTCAAGTGAGACTACATCTATCATATCCCCTGAGACATTTCGATAGTAAACTTTACTAAATAGTAAACTTTACTACACTTACAGAAATAACAAGCAACAGTTGTTATAAATTCCAGCTGGAATTAACCGCACTGCATTTGAGAAACTTTATTAAAAATCTGTTCCGTTCAGGTCATTGAGGCAACTAAAAAAGATATGAATACGTTTGCCGTTCTACCGAAAATTAGAAACAAAGAAACAGAACACATTTCCACGTCCAACTTTCTTCTAAAACTGTACTTCCATTCTTAAAATTTCTTATAAAAACCAATTTTCAAATTACTGAATCTCTCAAAAATTATTTTAAAATAGTTCCAACTGTCTCAAGCCATTCTGAAAAAACTGACAATGAAAAAACGTTCACTCTTGAATTAATTCAAAAACAAAAATAGGGAATACTGATGTTTCGATGAAATATCCCACTGCTTGATGCACGATTCGTTTACTGTACACATGTTTTTAAAGGCTAGTCTCAAATTTGCCTGTCTTTAAAACTAACTCGAGAACTAGAAAATAAAGTTTGAAACTTTGGGAAAATGTTTTGGTAATTTTCTCCCGACTGTCGTACAAATATAAGTACTTCCTATTCAAGTGTTACTCATGAAATTCTTACGGCCAGGTTCACCACAATATTTAGTTTAGAACATACTTGAATACTAGAAAATAAAAATTGGAAATTTCTGAGAAAAATGGAGTTTCAACTACTAAACACATTAATTTCCGGCGAGCAGACGTTGTTCAAGTTAGACGTCGGTAATTCTAAGCTGTTCTCCTAGTGGTTTCCATCAAAACAACCCAAAGAACACGTCCAAGAAGCACAACACGCTCCCCGAGCTCCAGTTTTCCTCCCCGAAACTTTTCCCTCACTGCAATTTCTGTCCTATAGCCAGTTTTGAGCACACTAGTTTTGTGACGCAGGGAAATTTGACCTACGGAATGTCAGCTTAAATTAAAAGAACAAAGTTGGTGGAGCCGGGATTACATTCTTTCTGTGCTCATTTGTGCTTTTGGAAATTTTCAATTCAGTTCTATTCTTCATGTCAACCCCTGTATTTTCCGTGAGGTTGATGAAAGTAAAACTCCAGTTCATTTCATTATGAGCTTTAAATCCGTGAGTTTTGAGTCTCTTCTAGAAAATCTCTATGAGTTATTAGTTCCACTTCCACACAAGAATTTTTCCCGTACCTTTTTCCCGTACCTCAGTGAAATTGGGTTTATAATCACGACATAAATCAGCAGTACGTGATCAAATTTACGTGATTTATGCTACACGTCAAGAAGCGAACGACTTTCGGAAAAACTTGTACATTATGAATAAATTAAGTTACCCATTCGCTCTAATATTATTTTGTTTTGTCCGATCGTGCAAACTGAGCCCCACGTCAGAAATGTTTTTGGCTATATGTCTGTGATAAGTCGAAAATAACCGCATACATCAAATAATTTCTGCTGAATAAGCAGTAGGATGAGTCATGAAAACAGATTAGGCACGCTCATGGTGGTCCGTGTTATTGAAATTTCACGATTTTTGCCAGTTCACGGTGGTTATATACTAATAACTGACACATAGGTATGAAATCGATGAATCAAAATCTCTAAGACCACCCAGTTAGAAAAAACTTCAGGCCCATAGAATGTGTTTCCGTTTTTAGTTATAAAAGGTCACTTCCGCTTAGCACTTTTCATGATTTCCGTCCCATTTGAGCCCTCTAGTGTGTTCAATCGCAAAATAATTAGCAGAAGAAATTTTCTATAGTTCACCTGCATTTCACGAACAGGCTATGATCTATGGTCAATAAGATGAGTTTCAGATGTTTATAGGTAAGCCTCTTCTTTTTCACGTGCACGACATGAGATGGATAAAAGTGTGTAATCATCTGTAGTAGTAACTTAAAATTCACCTTTTTTTTTAAAACATAGTCTGGAGAATCTCAATCCCGTAATGATTAGAACTGAAGCCGTATGACAGAAACATCTTGTGTATTTTCGTTTCTCTCACAATGTGCTTGGTTAGCATTACCTAATAACAACATTCTTCTTACTATTAATAAAAATAATAATCATAGCTAAAAAGGCCTCATGACCCCACGGTGACATTCGAGACCAGTATTAGTAACGCTCTTGATGAATATGAGAATATGACTGAGAAAGTCTTCTCTGTTCTGAACTCTTGGTCTAAATAGAGAATAATGAATTTCTAGTTTCCAGATACTCTACGAATTTATCCACTAGTGTTGCTAGAAATAGCCAATTTTTTTTCTAAGAATGATCTAAAGTTCACCATATGACGGCCGTGGGATACAGGTAAAAAATACTCCTCCAAAGATCAAAAATCCTAGAGCAGTCATACTTGTCGAGGTTTCGTAATGTGGAGTTTGTCCTAAAAATTTTGATCAAGATTTTTGATATCTATCCATTCAATCTGTTTTGTATATCGATAAAGTATCACCTATATTAAGCCTAATTCATAGATTACTTTTTTTCTAAATTCTGGCAAGAAACATTCACTACAAGTACAATCTGATTTGAGCCTTTCGAGTCTGATATTTGTTTCCTTCATAAAGTGCGCCAAACGGCATCACCTGGTACCAAAATTTAGAATCACCTGCATTCGCGTCAGGCGCGAGTTCGTTAATTGAAAAATAGGGAATTGCATTTCCCAATGGTTGAATTAGCTGAAAACATGTTACGCATGTTTTGATGATATCATTTTCTCAGTGGATTCACCGTAGTAAGCGTGGATTTTGTGGGCAAACTAAGAAAAACATGCACTTTGGAAGTGTATAATTCACAACAAACAAACTTACATAACATGAAATATGTACTTTTGTCTGGGGAAAACAACACTTTTTGATAGATTTGCATAAAAACAGAAGAACAAATGCACAATAATGTGTCATGAGAATGTCAAGCATCATGACAAACTTTACATACTGAAATATACTATCATCGTATTTCTTTGTGTGTGCAATCATGATAATATTTAAAAAATACTATACGGTTACGAGGAATACGGCTTTTCAAGTGCCACATGGAACAAATCTTCACAGCAATTTTGGTTGAACCTGAAAGTTTTCTTTTAAATTCAAAGTTTCTTGATGCATTCCTGTCGGAACTAAGAAATTTGACTCACGGTCGACTGAATAATTGTCGAGCTGAATATGTGAATGTTTGATGAACGCATGTCGTACCGTTTTTTCTCCTCTTCTTCTCGCGCGAGGAAAAAAAAGTGAACAAGAATAAATAATGGATGAACTCCTCGTGCCCCACTATCGCAGTTTCTGTTTGCCGAAGACTGCGCTTGCTGGCGAAATCTCATGAGCAGACATTGATAACCACGTGTAGTTTTTCTCTCTTCCACTTTCTTGGAATAACTGATCCCGAACAACCCAATTGTTGCTTACCTCATGAGAAAATTATACTCCGAGATTATAGTGCAATGCAATCTCAGTACATTTCTGTCGATCAACCTCAACTTCACTTCTTTTATTCATTCTCTCCAGAATATATGAGCTCCTTAAAAAATAGGAAAGTTTGTAGTCCCATTCTATTCTTATTCTCTAAAGACCACCCACGTAAATTTTGTAGTGGCGATTCGAGCGCAAAGCCTCTTGCCTTTTGAGACCACCCGCACAGAAAAGGACAATGATGGTATGGATTTTACCGCTCGAGATTATCAACCGTGTTCAACACATCGAATCATGTGTGGATGATTTTTTGAACGTTATGATTCTGTGAATATTCGGCGTAAGCAGTTTTTTTCAACCACCTTTAATGTGAACCTAATAACTCTCTCAAACACGTCTCATTAAATTCACCGTCAGCATACGGTAAACTAGGTGTATATAAACGATTCGTAAAGCACATAAAACATGAGTTTTATTGGGTTCCATTTCTCGCTTCGTTAACCATTGTACGTAGCAAAAAGGTTTGTGGGTTCACTTTGAAGAGGAGAGAGTCACGTGTGCGTTTCTGCGTTTTTGTGTGTGTGCTTCTGAGGCTTCCGAGAGAAACGCATAATATTCATGGCATTGGGAAGACTAGCTCCTGAACTTTTACATAGTGGTTCAAGATTCCTTGCTTTCGCCATTGCTTCGGCTCGTTTTGCACATGTGCTCTTGCTGCACACAGCTTTATCTCATCTTTCGTCCTTTTAATTAAGGCTTTGCAAGTATACAGCCACAGTATACCAACACCCACAATTCAATTTCGATGGGATGAATGTGTGAGATCCCGAAATGATGAATGTATCCCCATTGTCCGTCTAAAGCTCATTTTGACTAGATTGAGCTCTTTGCTCTTGTGAAATATGCACAGAGCTTCCATTAGACAAACCAAACATCTCGGATGCATCTTCTCTTTTGCCGTGATGCTCCGCGAGCAAAACTCGGAGCTTTTTCCTCCACTATATTTCTTCTGATTTCATTCTCTTCCACTTCATTGTGTTCATGTATCAAAATTCCCAGCTGGGTTTTCGTCCCGTCACGCGTTGTGTGAGGGGGCTGGGTTTCGATTGCGCTCGTTAACATGTAAATCTGATAATCATGAAGTGGGCGGAGTCTGGGGGTGGGAACCGCCTAACTGGAAACGACGGACAGGACCAAGCAGTATTGTCTGAGTGAGCCCTAGTTCCGAAGGCTACGATAATTGCGACAGAGCCAGTCAGCGAACCAATCCCCCTCCCTCTCTCTCCAAGGATCGATACTTGCTAGCTTTGTCAAGACGCGCACCTCACGCTGTCACCCTCTGCTGCGCTTGGAATGCTCATGAAAATACTCACGTGCGATTGTAATTTCATGGGGCAGAATCACAGGTGAGCCATCTTTTATCAAAACCGCCGCGTCAATAGCTCCTGATAGACACCAGACACAAACGGGCACGGGAAGTGGTCTTCAAATTCGAACTGTACTCGATGGTACAACCAGTAAACGATGGAGTTTTGCGTGCGGGAATTGCATGAAAGCCAGTGGATACTGTTTGCTTTGCTCTTTTTCTCTTCCTTCCTTCTTGTATGTCGGTATGTGCGTGTGTCCTCTTTTCATCTTGTCTCGCTCATTCCTTTTTCCAACAATAGAGAATGCAAGAGGAAAAAACGTGGTTTCAACGATCAAATTCATTCCAATCGTTTAGTCATCAGCTCAAATTAAGATTAGCTTTTTGTTGTTGTTTTTTTCTTCAAACTTATCTTCTTCGCACTAATAAACAACACAAAATGCGAAAAAAAAGATTAAATTTATCGTTCCTAGTAGAAAACAGTCCATTCCCATCGTTTAGTCATCAGCTCAAATCATAACTAGCCTTCCTCGTTTTGTTATTCTTCTTTCTTCCTTTCTTCATAATGATCAAGAGCAAAGCAAAGCAGGGGCCAAATCTTTCAGACTCTTCTAGGGTCCGTAACGCTGTCAAGATAGGTTGCAAAATGTGCCGAAAGATGCATTTTTCAATGTGTGGCCGTTTCAGTGGAAGCGTAGGAACTGAGAAGAAAACCGTCGTCGCCACTTCCGAGAACGTCGACAGGTGAGTCTTGATCTTTCTCAAGCTTCTTTCAAATCTTGATTGATGCTCATTTTCATGGATCTTGAGAACATATTTTCCACCATATGTTTCAAACGCGTTTCGTTGATGAAATTGGAGACAGAGAGGGAGAAAGAGATGTTGTTTATTATCAGAAGCCTGTCTTGGTAATTGGTTTTTATTCCAGACCGACATACGATGTTGCATACAGCTGGGGCACGTCGTTCGACATCCTCATGAGACATAAGTGTAAGTTTTAGGTTGAGTTGTTTACCTCTTACTTTTTTCCAGCTGGTCAAAAGTACTTTGCGGAATTCCTAAAGAGTGAGTACTCGGATGAGAACATCTTGTTCTGGCAAGCATGCGAAGAGCTGAAACGTGAGAAGAATGCTGAAAAAATTGAAGAAAAGGTTAGTAGGATGACGGAATTTGTTTGCCGTCGACTTCACCTGATATTCTTCAGCTGTCTTGTGTGCATGATCATACATTTTGAACTAATAACAGGGGGTGAACCATAGCTGATTACAAGTTTACAGGCTCGAATCATCTACGAAGACTTCATCTCGATTCTTTCACCAAAGGAGGTGTCTTTGGACTCAAGAGTTCGAGAGATCGTTAACTCCAACATGAGCAGACCGTCGGCTTCCACTTTCGACGAAGCCCAAAACCAAATCTACACTTTGATGCAGAGAGACAGTTACCCTCGTTTCCTGGCGTCGACTATGTATCAAAGTATGATAGGCAACGGAAAGATCGACGAAGTCTGAAATCATCATCATCATTCCACCTACTAAAACCCGCACTTTACCGAACTCACAACTGTGTAGATATGACGATATACGTACAAAATTCTTTCCTTCATCTGCATCTTAAGCTCTTTATTATTATTCACAACACAATAAGTACACTTGAACATTTCCGTGCCTGTTCTATCCTTTCTTCCCACACACACACACACCTTCTCTTATTCCCCAGTAAGCAGATCTACGTGCTTGACTCAAGTGCAAGCAATAACCGAAACGGCAACATGCAACGTGAGTGGATGACAATGCGTTGTGCAAGTTTCTCACGAACCTCGGCAATTCTTTCTTTTCTTTCCCCTCCCATTTTTTGTTGCTTCATTGCAGAAATAGGGGGAAGAAGAGAAACACAATCTCACACTCGGACACAAAACAATCGCAGTCTGATGATTGTTTTGCGCATTCGAGTTGCGTGAATTTTGAGAAGCAAACGCATAAAAACCACGAATAACACGTTTTGTATGATTCCCGAGATAACAACACATCGTGAATTCACACAACACCTGCAGAAGGTGATATCGACGAGTTAAAATCAGATACTGTAATTATCTGGACAAATGACACGAAGACCTAAATACAACATTGAGATAGTGTGGGAATTGTATCAAATTGACACTACTCAATATTGTGTGCTTTTTTGCATTTTATCGGAGTCATGAGCTTACTCACAAGCGATGAGAGTGCCCAAGGACTCCAAAAATCCAAAAATTCAATTCGACGACATTCTTCTGACTTCTCCAAAGGTCTTCGTGTCAGATCGCGGATTTTATCTGTAGTAGTGCGAAATGATAGCTTATCAAATTGGTACAATGTTTTCGTTGAGGCAATTATCGAACTTTACCGAAAATCACCTTTCTTGATTTGAAGGTGAGCGGCGTGAGGCAAGTTTCATAGCTTTTCACCTCTCAAGTCAGGAATTTCGATTTCTGGTTGATTTCTGTGATCATCGCGACGTCGACGTTCAAGACAAATCAATAATCATAATTTTTTGAAATTAACCATAGGCTTTGTTCCGATCGTCTACATATAATCAAAATCACCCAACAACAAGATTTCAGTTTTTCTCTGAAAACTTTTGAGTCACCTCTTCCAGAAACATGGACCACTTCTTTGAAAGCCCACTCTGATGTTTGATCTCAAACCTTCTGATTCTTGCACCATCTACCAAAAATCTAATGAGCCACGCGAATCGAGTTGTTTTCCAAATGGCGTTTCGTTACCATAACGCCCATGACCAATGATATCTACCTGTACATAATAAGGAACCAACCAACAAATCGCAGAATCCGAGAAAGTGACTAATCACACGGCAAACCAGCAAAACAATAGCAGTTCCAATAATTCCCTTTCTGGAACCGGTTATTAAAATTCCGTCCAATGTAGTCGTCACGTGTTGGTTTTCTGTAATTCTCGAATACTGCGAACATTTTAATCTGACAAACATTTCCCACTGTTTGTGATACACAATCTCGGTATTTCCACCCCCCTTATTTAGCATTTTGAATAAATTTTCCACCGGGCGTCGTTGTTGTTGTAAACATCTCTGTTTCAAAAAAGGGTTCATTATCTCGAAATTACTTTTGGAATTCTGAAGAAAAGGCTGTTTGTCAGAAGTACAGAGACCTATCTGTTGCACTTGCCAGAGACAAGTTCAAGAGAAGAGGGAGCTGAGAAAGAGAGCAATCGTCAATCGCAATTTCCGCCAATTTGCATTTTACTATTACTGATATTGTTCTGCTCATTTTTCTTATTTGAATTTTCCAAATAAAAAGAAACCAAAATGAAGTTGTCGTTTTTTTCCGATCACTGATTAATTCGTGAACAAAATGTCAAATACGCGTTTAAGTTTTTCCTGATATGGATTTTTATCTGGAACATTCGAATGAATCACTAGATTTTAGTTAGTAGTTCGGAAATAAACTATATTTTGAGATGAGGCGTCAGATAACGTTCATAAATAGCACTTTCTTGAATTTTCCATTTCGCTGAATGAAAATTCAAACTAGTGTATTTTTGAATTATCTGAATTTTCGAGTTAAGGATTAATACTTTGTGTGTGTAACATTCAGCAAAATTAGAAATCTTTCTGTATTCTATAACAGAAAGATACTATAAAGTTTATGAAATTTAAAAAAATAGGAAAAACTTTTTTTTTCATTTTTTTTCAAAATTGAAATGATTCAGAACATTACACACACACAAAATCAAATTGAAATCTAGTTGGATCATATAACTAAAAGCCTAAAAAAATGATGTAAACCTCGGTGTTTTTTTTTCAAAGAAGTATTCGCTGTATTTGCTCACTCAGTGTGATTTTTTCTACTGAAAAATTACTTGTAGACGGAAACAAAAAGCGTTTTTTACATTCCGGTTTCTTCATTTTTTAAATGAGTGAAAATTATGAAAAAAGACACTTTTGACCTGGGACAATTTCTTTCCCTCTCTAATTCTCTCCTCTCTCGCGCTTGTTTCCACTTTTGTACAGTTTTCAATATTTGCTTGATCCGTTCAATCATTTGTGAAGTCTCGTTTTTCAAGTGGAACTTGTACTTGTTTCTCAACTATTTACATGACCTTCTATGAAATTTCATTCTTTCAGGTCATGTTGAGAGCCGTGAGTGAAAGCAAAGGAAGAACTGCTCTCGCCCTTGCTCTGGGTCTGGGTATTGGTTATGTTGGTAAAAAGTTCTACGGAAGAATGTACTCTCAATCAGGTTATACAATCGAGGTAATACCTTCTTCTTGGAAAACATTCAATTCAAAACAGCGGAATCAGCTGCATTCACTATTGCGATTTCTCTATTCATACTGATCTAGAAATTGAGAAGGTTCCATACATGAATAGCCAAATTTATTACGATTTGTCAAAAAATTCCACCTTCAACAAACAAAAAGATAGCTCGGGGATTTAAGTTTTGAAGTAATGTCAGTCTTTCAAAAAGTTTTTGAAATATTTTCGAAACTGAAAACTTGCGAAAAAAAAATTAATCAGATTTTTTGTAGAAAACTGTTCAGGAGTTTTGCCTCAAAATTTCAATAAATTCCATCAATTTTCAGAAGATTTCACTTATTCTTCTACAGAAAGTACCCAAAGAAGCAAGTCGAACTAGTATTTTTTAAAAGAAAAAAAACCGAAACTTAATTTGACTTTGACTTTTTATCACTATCTATGAAGTCTTGCTTTTTTAACATGGGTGTATTGAAGTCAGACAGAATCAAAGAATTTTTGTGAACTTGACATTTTCAGGCAATCGAGGAAATCAAAAATAAAGGAAGTCAGTACTTCAAGGATGGAAAATTCGACCTTGCTTTGAAGGTTACTTTGAACACTTAAATTTCATAAAATTTTGTTCGCGAAGATGATAATTTGTTTTTACAAAATCAAGTGTTGTGAAAGTTGGTCTTCAACCAAACATAAATACAAAATTTGTTTTCAGAATCATTGGGAAACGGAAAATAGAATACAATCGTTTTCCAATACTTTTTTAGAATAATATCGTATATTTTCGCTAATGCAAAATGTTTTTAACACGGAGAAAAGTCACAAAATGTAAAATTTTTCTGAACAAGAGTGTTAAGAATGATCAGTTTGGAGTTTTGATTCTTCTTATTTCAAACTATATAACTCTCAGGAATTTGACGAGGCCCTGGAGAGAATTCTGTCACTGAATTCTACAGATGTTGATGCCTCCGAAAGATCGAAACTTGTTGCGATCATTTACAAGAACCGAGCAACAACAAAAGAGGTGGTTTTTTGCTATATCAAGTTGAGAATAAGTTTCAAAGCAACATTTTTGATGGCCCGTACAAAGTGATTATTTTCCGGTAGTTCTTGATTCAGAGAAAAATATCGTTTTTCGTAGAGTTTCGAAAACCAAAATTGAAATCGAGTACCTACTCGGGTGAAAAACTTCAGAATCTTTTCTGATCAGCCGAGAAAAAATTGAAAACATTTCTTTATTACGCTAGAATGTATCTTGTGAAAACCTGTCAGACAGTGTTCCTAGAATATTCAGTTCAATACTCAATAGGTTCATAGCTGATTCTTCTAAAATACAACGTTATTTGGTTCTGTGGATTTTAAACAGCAAAATTAGGTAAATTCTTTTCTATCGAGATCGTGTCGGACTTTGAGAAAAGGTAAAATTCTAACTAGCTTGAATTGTTCAATTTTTTCGGAACAATGAAATTGAATCACACCAAATATTAATACTGGCTTTTCAAGACTTTTTCATTATTTTCCATCAATTTGACTTATAATTAGATAGTATAGGTATTCGGAATTCCAGGTTTTTTTTATTGATGCTAGAAATATTGACTTTTTATGTCACTCAAAAGTGATTGGGAGCTAATTACAGCCCGCGACCACTACCCACCTTATATTTCGTTTTCAGAAGCTCAACTACAAGAAAGCTGACATTGTTGACGATTACAAGCAAGCTCTTCGGTACAACAAATTGTACAAGCTCGCGTATACGCAACTTGCTCGCCTCTACTGGAGAGAACAGGATGGTCATCAAGCGTTAAAATGTTAGTTTCCAACTGTTTGCTTTCATTTTGAGAATAAATCAAAACAGACCTGCTCTGTGCCAACTTCTGCAAGGAAGGCCCACAGTTCCGTCCATCCGATGGTGCGATTATGGAATATGCCCAGGTAAACGAGATAATATGGTCTCTCAATGACGAATGATTCAGAAAGCGTCGAAGATAGTGACCCCTCCAATGTTCGCAGTTGATGCTGCGCTGCCTCTGAACGTGAAAAAGGTTTTCTGTTGCATACAACTCTTATCAATTTTTTTCAGTACGGAACTTGGCGTGATGTTTGGCAAGGAGAAGACATTTTCAAGGTTTACTCAGACTTGACAGAAAAAGCTTCGTTGAAACGGTTCCAGAAGTTTGTTTTTGATGTTATTTTCTAACAACTTTTGCTACGAATTTTAATTCAATTTTTGTCATCGGTTCTGTAATAAAACAGCTTTAGTTTAAAAAAATTCAACTGGCCTCCAATTTCAACACCGAGATGTAGTTGAAGATATTTTTATGAGAGCTCGCAAGTGTCCAGAAAGAGTAGAGAAAAATTAAATCTTCTTAAAAGTAGTGCAATTTATTGAAAAATGGCTTTTTTCAACAGGACAGAAACTACAGTTGCCTCACCTAAGCACGTAAATATCCAAAAGCAATGTATTTTCAAAATTAATATGTTGATTTTAGGAACTACCATATTGCTCTGACATTCCCAACGAAATCTTCAAGAGAATTGTCCGCTGATGCCCAAGAATTCGTTGAGAAACTTCTGGATGCGAAGCTCTGGTTGTACACGCCTTTCTTCAAGAAGGTGAGTAATTCATCGAGAAATCCTGAAATTACATGAGTGACTTGAAGATATACTATCCACATTTGAAACGGAAAAATTTTGGACCGGACATACATGTACATGTAGAAAGTTTTCATCACGGTTTTTTTTAGTAATAGCCGGAAGTATTCTGAAATTTCATCAAAAAATGAAACAAAACTAGGTTTTCTGAGATTTTCCGGTCCAAAATTTTCCGTTTCAAATGTGGATAGTATATCTTCAAGTCACCCATGTAATTTCAGGATTTCTCGATGAATTACACACTGTATTGTATATTTGCAATTTTGACACTTCAAATTGAAAATTTTCAGGGTGCACAGTACAAGAATGCTCTTGAAGAAGGATTCCAACTTCTGAGTGAAGAAGACGAAGACTACGACAAAATTGTCATTGCCTATTATATCTATCAGTTGGAACTCTGCAAGAGCTACTCTGAAATCTCGAAGTGAGTTGAACTATCCACTATTCATAACGCTGTTGAAAGATGAACAAAGTCAAAACGCTCATAACAAATTCCAAAAAGGGCAGAGCTGTTCAAGAGATTTTTCCTATTGAAAACCGGAACTCAGCTAGAAAAACTGACTGAAAACAGAAATATTCATAATTTTTTGAATTGATAAGAGATGAAATATTCATTGCACAACTGCTTTGTATTCTGACTTCATTTGGAAGTTTGAACGAACTAAATATCTCCTTTGCAGCGTCCTCAAAGATGTTATTGGCAAAAACTTCAAGGATCATGTCCTGGCAGAAATAACCGCTTTTGGATACAATGCTATGGTGACTTTTGGTGAAATTTATAGCTGAAAAACCAAATATCTTTCAGTATATTCAAAACTTCAATGAATGCATCGATATTCCGGACAAATACGTGAGTTGTACACTTTTTCTCAATAATTCGATTTTCTAGAGCAAACTTCAAGCAGTTTTTGAGCTCAACGCAAAATATGGCAAGCCATCAACTAATATGAAGTGGGAAATTAACTCAAAATATGAAGAAATGAAAAATTTTAGACTGGAAAGAGAATTCTTCAAGCTTATGATGCATCTTTCTCGAGGCGAGATTGGAAACGTTATTCCAATCGTACAAGAGATTGACAACATTGCAGAAACTGGCGAACTCAATGCATTCTCGCATACATTAGTTGCGATGGTAAACTTTGGACTTTGAAAAAAAAATGTTCTGTACAAGGGATGAATATATACAAAGGAGTTTTCAAAAAGCGTCTGAGATTTGAATTCAGAAAATTGACAGCAAGTTGACCGAAATACTTCTGGTTGTAATATGGATTTTTAAAACTATTTTCCAAAAAAAAGGAAACGCTGGAAATTGGTGAATACTGATTCATTTGAAAATGTCTGTTCACAAGTTTCCTGTTCTGAAACTTGTCACATGCAAAACGTTTTGATTTCTAAGTTTTAATTACAAATGAACCTGTGAAAATGAATTTGTCGTGAAAAAAATAGGTTGCTCACCGAGTCAGCGGAGTCTATCTCCATTTCACCGAAGTTAGACCGAATGTTGGGAAGTTTGAAAATCTGCACCACGTTTATTTGACTTGGATTTTTGCGTACATTGATCTTATCTGAATTGAGAAGATTGGAATTTTATGAACAAAAAAAGACTGTAAATAGATAAATATAATAATCCAAGCCAAAAAAAGAATTTAAAAAAAAACGTGAAACCATTCAGGCAATGCACGTTGGCTCAACGAAAGAAATAATGATGAAGCACTTGGAGAAGGCGAAGTCAATGCCACATCATCTGCATTTAGAGGCAATTCTAACCCACGAGAGGTTTTGCTTCTCGCAGATGATATGACCAAAAATGAACTCTTGCAGACTTTTGGAGAGCCAAGATCAAGCGCAAGATGGTTTCACAGACGATATTGCGCAGAGACTGTTGGACTTTGACCCCTACAATACTGCAGCGAACATTGGTCTGGTCAGAAGCGAAATGGAAAAGGTTCACTCTCGCCCACTCCCAAGGTGAGAAAGAAGACATTTTACGAGGCATTTCCATCAATCCCAGTGATGTTATGAAAGAGCCGTGTAATTTATGTCTTTTCTGGAATTGCCTTCGAGCGCTTAACTTGCCTTATTTCTAAATACAGCGGACAGAAATAGGTCTCTAACGCAGAGAACAACCCACACAAGTAGAACTGAAAGGGTTCTGATATCCAAAATTGGATCTTTTATACGTTTTAGAGAAAACGTGTATGAATGGATTCATTGAAAAGAATTCGCCGACGTCGGAAAGTTTTACCGACTTCTCAATTTTCATTACCGTGGGAAAGTTCTTCCTAGTTGCCCGTCTTTTTCATCATGCAACGAAGTCACATTGAATGTTGTCGATTCTAAGTTGACACATGAGAAGTCTTGTTGAGTTTTGAAAAAATCACATCTTGGATGATTCCGTGAGCACATGTGTTGTATGGCTGGGTGAAGTGACAGAATCACTTTTTTTGTTCATTATAAGGAATGAACGGTACTTTTCGTAATTCGAACTTGATTTCCGGATGTCATGACTCATTTCTCGAGTGATAGTGAACAGCAACGCAAACTTGCAATTGTGGTACAAATTGTTTGCATGACGTCTTGCATCTCATGTTCGTGGTCAGTTTAGCGATTGGAATATCGTATTTCCATCTACATGATCTGTCATCTTGATGACGTCTCAATTTTTCTATGTGCATTAACACATTTGTAGAAAGTTGTATTCCAAAAAGTTTTCCGTTGAATCTATCAACTTTACAAAATTGAAAATGAAAACGTAAGCTATGGAAAAGTGAAAAAAAAACAAAATTGCAGAGACGTGTTCGATAAAATGATGGTTCTACACAAGAAAGCAGCAGTGTTCGCCGATGGCGACATGAGAGACATCAACGAGACGTCGCACTACTTCAATTGTACTACATGGGAAGCGACTCGAGTCTACGAGGAAGGCCTTTAAAATCGATTAATTCAAATTAAGACTGTTGCGCCTTTTCCGGGTTAACCAGCCATCACTCTCGTTTCACCCAATGATTTTGTTTTGATTTGTTGTTTCTTATAATATTCCCATCTTCTCAATTTAAACCAATGACAGTGAATGACAGCTCGATCTCCAGTTTCACCTGAAAAAAAGGACGATTAAGCATACCTTGACTCGCTTTGAAGAATTACAGACCCATATTGTGGTTGTTTCACCTTTGATTTGTCAGTTGACAGCATGTCCCAAGTGAATGAATAGAATAGGAAATAAAATGTTCAAAAAAACGGGGTGGGATATAAGAATACTTCCGTAGTCTTATATGGAATGAAAAAACGACTAATAATGCAAGAAAAGATATAATGAACATGTCAATAAGTACAGGTACACAGAAAGAAAAACATTTATTCAAAGTTTCAGTAAAGACTCCATGTTCCATCGAATCATCGCGTCCCCTCTGCTTCCTGCTAAAATCATTCCAATGCTGAAAAGAGCATTAGTTATCTGCGGTTGATTCCTTCTAAAAATGGATTAAAATTTAACATTTGAACAAACCTGGATGAACTACCTAACTGGGTCCGAGTTGTTATAAAATGTCTACACTTCACGAAATTGATTTCCTGTCTCAACGCGGCGGTAAACAATTGATATTTTGTAATTGTAGCGTCTGTGGATACAAACCTGCCGTCGTTTCGAAAGAAATTTTTCTTCATTTCCGAGACTGATGTGGTGAAGGGTTTTCGGAAGTTGGACCGCTGAGATTTCGGAGAAACTGAAAGTTGGTTTCATATCAACGTAACTGTTCGAAATTTGTAACAGGTTCAGAACAAAATACTCTGATGAGCTTCTTTCAGCTGTTTGACCGGTTATTTTTCTCATAAACTGATGTGAACATGTAATTGTACAGTTTTGAAAGGTTTCATACTATTTTTTTGTGTTTTATTCAAAGAAATTTCGTTTCATGGGCGGAACTGTGATTCAATGAACACGCGCCAAGTGGACAAGAATATGAGAGGAAGACAAGAATGTGTGTGTTCTAGACTTCCAAGTACGCTCCAGTAGTGTGAAACTTCATGAAAACAGAGTAACTACATGTTCACATCAATTGATGGGAAAAATCAACGGTCAAACAGCTGAAAATTGCTCATTCGGCTCGTTGGAAAAAAAAACAGTATTTTCTGCTCACTAGCCTTTTGAATCTACGTGAATCTTTTCCGTAAGTTTTTTTTTCGATTATGAGTTCAATTGGACTATTATTCATCAGAAAAATTATCTCGTTGTTCTATGGTCATCGTTCAAGAGACCCCCAAACCAATTGGGTTGAACTTCACAACTTAAATAAAAAAAATATTGAAAAACATTTGTGACGTTATTTTTATACAAATTGTGTCATACATAAACTGGTCCTGTTATCTTTAAGAAAGATTTTCCGTGTGTTTTCTTATTTCCGATTTTCGCAGTTGTTGAACTCATTCTCAACTCTCGCCAAGATCTAAACTCTCGCCAAGATCTTGAACTCTCGCCAAGATCTTGTTGAAATTAACCTATTACCCGAACTTAGGCAGCTATTTAAGGTTAAGTAGATCCCAACGCAGACCCTGGTGCATTTCTCTCAACCCTAATATCACCAGTCCTTTTTTGTCAACCGCGGTGCCCATATGGAATCGTGTCTGTCATTTATTTCCTAATGAGTTGAGACTGGGCGATGTCAAGAGAATCGTTAAAACTCTACCAAACTCAAAATTATTCTCTGACATTCCCCAGAATCTCCTTTGATTGTGGCCGTTCTGGCCACCTCCTCCAACTCATTTCCGAAAATTTAGAAATTCTACTGGAAATTCCATCAACGGTATCTAACGGTCAACAACAGTTCTGGATGACTACAGAGATTAGCTCCTCTCTCTCTATCGTCTACAGCTCTCATAATTATTATTTTAATTTCAATTCCTAACCCTTGTTATATTAACTGATGGGAACCTCTAAATTACGGTCGAAAACAATTTGTCAGATAACTGGTTGGAATTGATCTGAATATCCTGGTCGAACAACTAACACCAATGTTCTATCACTACTAACACTCATATTCAGTTCTTTTCCTTCTTGTAATTTGACAATGTTATCCAACGTTTTTTTTGCAAAAAATCGCACAACTGTCCTGACCGGAACAGAATTTTTAAAAGGTTCTCCTACGGTTCCCAATCCCATTATCCTGTGCTCGTGGCGGCTATTGCTGGTCGTCATGAAGCTTATGAACTTATTCTTAATGAATAAAGTTATTATATTATTCTCAAAGTACATTAACACATAAGGAGTGTTTCCTCAAAAAAGCGATATAATTTCACAATGGGAAACTTCGAGAAAGTGCCTTTACGGACCCTCATCAATAAAACCTTTTTTCGAAATGGTTTTAAACCTAAATCTTTTCCTGTTCAAATGGTAATTTTCACTTTTTTATATGACCTGCACAACATACCTGGGGCTTTCATCACTCCAAAGTCTCATCTGTTTCGTTGTGAATGTAGATTCGCTTCAGTAGAGATTCTGAGTTCAATTCACGCCGTCAGCAAATCTGGTTGGACTTTGAAATCTAAAATTATGACTTTGAGTCGAAAAAAAATTTAAAATACCAACGTTGCACAGATTTCTGAAGAAGAGTGGGAAAAAAACATGTTTACTTTCCAAAATCCGATTCTCCATTTTTCTTGTTGTGCAGTTGTTGTTCGATTTCACTGTCTTACGGAATTCTGAAAGTTTCTGTGTAAAAAAGAGCCTTAGATAAACTTGTTTTGGACTTGGCAGAATCAAGGTTCGAAAAACAAGAAGTTGTATAGCATCGTAATGACATGTGGGCAACAACCTCTGCAACAAGAGAGTAATGAGTTCGTTATTATAATCACTCCCATTTTCACAATGGAGAAAATGAACTTTTGTCACGGAAAGCCGATAACTGCCCGAGGGCGTGGAACTTTTTTGAAACCGTTAACCAAGTCAGAAATGAGAAATCCAAACGTTCCAAGAAGTTTGTTTAATCTTGGAACGGCGAAAATAGGAGGTCCTTTTTTGATATTCAAAAATGAGGAATGAAGGGAACGCGACGAAAAAACCACACAAATGTGTTGCGAGGACTAAGGTATGTACTTAGTACCTTAGCCAACTGGGTGGTCTTCAATTTTGTGGATCAGTGTCCAGCAGCACTGACCAACGTCCTCAAAGAAAACATAGAATGGAACAAGTAGCTGATATCGTTAAAGCTAATTATCCAATCTTACATAATCCCAACACCAATAGACACATGAGAACTTGCAACACAAAGGTTGTTGCGTTTCTCCCAAACTTGATGACGATGTTCGGAATGTGGCCAATTTCTCACACTAATGAGGGAACATGGAGTTCTACGAATGAAAAAGTCAGATTTTGGGCATAGCTTACAAAAAACTGAAGTCAACTGTAGATATTACTGGTTTCAAAATCATTCCTGGAGACTTCTGGAAATTAAGTTTTTCTAAAATTCAAATCTGTGAAAAATATTTCCCAGTACGGTAAAAGTAAGAAATATGTAGTTCCCGCGTCTTTAATTTGTTTTATTTAGTGATTTCCCATCAAATTTCACATTTATCATGTTTCAGGAAATTTTGAAGTCTTAACATCAAAATCGGGTTGATATACGTAGACTCAGAATTCAGTTGTATCATTTCAACAGTTTTTATGAATCTGGACACCGGGCAAATGTCCAAATGTTGTTGATCACTGTTTTTTCAGCCCGAATGATCTCGGTCAGTATTGTATGAAATTTTGCAAGTTTTTCTCCTACAATCCGGCACGATCAGAAAGTCCTCCCGAAAAGTAAAAGAAAGACACATCTAGAACGGTTTCGTTATATCTTTAGTGCTAGTTCTGTATGCATCAAAGATGTACCAACATGATGTTGTTTTCACAAACATGGGAACAAACTGAAGGTAGAGACTCAGAACTAACGGTATAACTACCAGTTTCGGATGATCAGTAAATATTCTCAAAACATAATTAGGACCTTTTGTATCAAGAGAGTAAATATAGTCGTGGAACAGTGAAGAACAATTAGTCTGTTCGATGCTCAAAACCCACCTTCAAATTGATGCTATCAATATGTTATGCAACCGGGTCATTTGCAGAGTTTTTAGCAACAATCGTTTCGACGTTTCAAGTTCTGAATCACGTTTGAAATACGAGTGTCTCACGACGTGTTTTTTGATTTTTTTTGTAGAGTTTAGAACTGAGAACTGTATTAAAAGTGAGACGTGTAGATTCTTGTCAGTAATGATAAAAATAAGTTGCCAGAACCTTCCCGTTTGAAATACTCTTTCACTTGGCTGAAATTTCTTACCTGCTCATTTGGATGCAGTTGTGCAGTAGTATAGTAGCTAGTTCCAGGAGGAGAGAACAAGACATCAACCAGGAGACAACATAGCAACTAACTACAAAATGAATGGTTAGCGACGGTATAACGCCAACGTCTAGCCACTATATCGCCCAGAGGTTACTGCTACTTCTGGGTGATTTAATTTGAGAAGGGTGTCCAGTGTATCTTGCCGCTGACCACCTGGCAAAGTAACACCGATGCCAATTATGAAGGATCTGCGCAATGGAATCAACTATAGTAGCGATATGATTGATGCGTCATAACGTTCGCGAAGTACTAGCTCACCATTGCGTTCCTCAAAAGAAGACGTTTGAAGGAGACGGGGTATCTGATTCAAGCTGACATAGGAGAAGAAATTTTTCATGGAGACAAAAGCCAAGGCAACCAATGTGGCTCCCGGAAGAAATTGTCGCTTCTAAGGATACAAATCCGGACAGCCTTGACGACGCTTGACGTTTCTGAACAATAAGGGGAATGTCGAAAAATGATATCGACTTACAATGAAAGAATCTAGGAAATGTGGAAGAGCAGAATTCCTTTGTGAAGGTCAGTAGGTTCAAGGACTTTATGAGTTTGTTTGTCTGCTCGTACTCGTTCATACGCATAGTTTGATGATGATTTGACGACAATAACGACTCATTGCACAAGACTTTTTTGCACACTAGATGCGATGATGCTTTTTCTTCAGAACATTGTCTGAAGTGTTTTCCGAGATCTGCTCTCAGTTGGGAAAATAGAAGATCCGAACAAACCTGAACCTCAAATCTTCGGAATTCTACTCGATACAACAAAATTTGATGGATTTTTTCTGAGTTTTTTTGCCAAATATTTTATGAGATCAGTTCTTAAATTTGTCTTTAATACATACGTAAACGACCAACAATAGCCACTACTAGCTCGAATCTTCACGTTGAAAACGTTTCATTCATGTGCTGCTTGATAGAAAATTGTCGATGTTGAAATTCATAATGTTTTTCAGATCTGTATCATAAATCTTTTGACTTTGCGAGAATGTTATGTTTGTAGACAAAAATCCACAAAATCTTCCTTCAAAATAACTTCTCGTGAGATAATTTGGCATGGATGTCTGCTAACGGCCTGACACAATTATGCAAGTTCTGCACAAGTTTTCAGCAAGTTTTTAGGTTCTACCCACAAGGTAACCTGTTTTTTGTCTGAATTTCCATGCTCTGTGATTATACTTAAGATGTTTTAGTTTTTTTTTTGGAATTGAGAGACTGGAAACAGTTCTAGATCAAGTTATTGTGGGTTAAAATTTTGTTAAGCGGCTTGCTCGCATTTGATTATTAAAACCAGATATGCTCAGATTGTTTGAAACGTTCATCTTTTCTAGCAGTTAGCAAAGTAGTTTCACTGTTAGAAAACATCATTTCTAATAGGTGTGATTTTGCCGATACCCGTTCATTTTTTGGATACTAGAACGTCCATAAATGTTCTATTGAGCAGTTATTCCATGAAAACAATAAAAATTCTATTTCTATCCTCTTTCTGCGAGCGCATCATAAGAGGTGTACACAACTTCCGCTTGGTAATTATTTCATTCTTGTTCATGGTTCTTGGTAATTACACCACAGCCTACCTAAACCTCAAACGAAGAAACTAATAAATGTGTAGATTCAGTAAGATTGCACTGAAAGAGACCGATGAGAGTGAGTCTGGTCCCGCCTTCAAGTATAGCTCTGCCTCAACCAACGTGACGTCCCTTCGTTTCTCTTCGGAATCATAGTCATCACGCTTTCTTCTGTGCTCATCCATGAGCAAACCTTTTCATATACTCTGCACTCTGATTAAATTTGCTGTTTTCGTCCATTGCCAAGAATCCGATGTGGGTCTCGTAACGGTCGAGGATGATGGAGAAGTAGACGAGAGGTTCAATTTTTTACTCATTCACTTTTTGTTGTGAATTGTGAAGATTTTCGTTGTGCATCGTTGATTATATCGATGTTTTGGACAGAACGTCTTGGATTCACAAGCACGAAGATCCAATAAGGTAACCCAATCTTCTTGCTAAAAACTGAGGTCAAACCAAGACAATCTGTCCATAACACAAGTTTTTCTTTTGTTCAAAAATTACGTTTCAAATCTTAAACTGTATTTAGTTTATCTTTATTCATCATTCATCAAAAACTACAAGATTTATTCATCAAAAATTACAAGATCATTCAATTCTCACTGTCGTCTTTACCAAATCTCCACTGATGACAGATTCCTTCGCTGTGAAAAAAACCCACTGAATCAACTTTCAACTTTTGGCGGGGAGAAGGTTGAATTTTTGATGATTCTTTTGAAATGAACGGAGAATTGATGAACAGCCATCGAGCTATTTGTATTCAATCCAACTTGATACTCTCTGCAGAGCAGTCAAGTTTTTTTTTACAAATTCGAAGTGAGGGAGATGCGACAAAATATGATTTTCTCGTTAATTCCTGAAGAGTTTTTTGGAGAGAAAACAAAGTTCATCATCTGAGTCATTGAGACTGGAAGGTAGAGAGTCGGAAAAAATTATATTATTTTTTTTCTTTCAGAGTTTTGTGTCTGAGTTGTTCTGAGATAGACTGAGGTAGATTAACAAGAATGGTATTTTATGTTGTTATTTTCGAGAAGTGGAGTACAATTTGTAATTATAGCAAATTGTTTTTTCTCTCAATTTTAACATTTTTATTATTTTTAATTGTTATTTCAGTGATGACCGCCCGATGACCGCGTTTGACGAACTACTTCTGATGAAAGCGTTGCATACAAGTGAGTACTGGTTGGGATGTCCACTCAGATCTGAACACCCATCCAAGTGACGAACTTCCGTCACTCAAAAAGAAGTCGGTCTAAGACGTTTCAAAGAATTTTGATTTATGAAACCTCAGGGACGTTCATTTCATTCATGATCTTCCTTGTTTATTCTGATTGTGGGGTTCGCAAATTTCCAGCATTTTGTATGACCGCCTAGGCAAAATAGCATCTTTGTCGTTTAATTAGCAAATATCACGTAATTGGAAAATAAAAACAAGCGCTTACGGAAGTGGGGGCTTGATTTCTTCGTTTTCAGAAAACTTTGTTGATGGGACAGAGGAGATGTTGTATAGGACCTTGTTGGACACACGGGTTTATGAGAAGGACGTCCGGCCGTGCAAACATCATACAGAATCGACTAACGTCACTTTTGGATTCTTATTGAACCAAATAGTAGAAATGGTGAGCCTCTCTTCAAGGAAGTTGAATGCCGCGTTAAATTCGATTTTGAGACAAAGCAACGTGTAAGAGTTGTACTTCCAGGATGAAAGGAATCAAGCATTGACCACGAGGAGCTGGCTGAATATAAACTGGATGGACCCAAGATTGTCATGGAATGAGAGCAACTGGAGTAATATCAAGACTATTTATATACCTCATGATCGGATATGGAAACCGGATATTATTTTGGTTAATAAGTGAGTTTTCTCATAAGAATACTTCAATTTAAGATACTGAGTGATTTTTTCTCATTTTTTATGATGTAGATTTTGGTATAGAACATTTTTGCATCATCTCAAGCCAGAAATCATTTTTGAAACTTCTGGAAACTGACTACATTATGACACCGTTCAATTTTATATCATAAAATGAACGAAATTTGGCTAAACAAACAAATATCTAATAAATTGGAAACTTCCGGACCACGACCAGTGTTCCGCGCTATAAACCGAAGAACCTATTAGTAAGAGTGTCGTTCAGCCAGATTACTTACTAAGTATTCAAGTAGACAGCGCGATTCCTTCTTTGTTTGTTGTTCTAGGGAAAAAACACAAGAACGTCGTTTTTTCCGTGTCGATTCGGCAAACACATTGATTCATGCAAATTGGACTCAGGCCCGTGCGTTATTCAATCAACGCTAAACCGGACAAAGCAGGGATGTGACGACGATGGGGCTCATAACCCGCCGTGACCAACCGTCGAGAAATCCAAATAAACGGAAATTGGATTCGTGCACTTGCATAGTCGTGTTGGCGGACGGACATGTTTGATTGACAATCTCTGATGTAGAAATGTTTGTCTCTTCGAGATTTTGAAAGCGAGAGTCCAAAGCTGAAAAGTCACGAAAACATCCAAGTTTTTTGATATTCGACAGACCACCTATTTGAAAAGTACAAGCTTTTTGCGTGAAGTGCAAAAACTCTTCCATGAGATTTTAAGAAATAAAGTTACTTCTTCAGTGAACAAAAAGTAGGGAATCTCAGAAAAACTGATTTTTTTGTTCTGTGAATGAGTTTCAAAAATTTTGCTTACGATCAGCAATAGCCAATACAAGCTGGATAAAAATGATAATGTGTGATAGACGGTATTGGAAGTTTTCCTTTTACAATTAGATTTTCTCTGATGTGTAGGACCACCTACAAGAAAAAAGAAATTCTCGGTATAATTTATCCAGAGAATTTTTTATCAGTATAACAGTTTATCATTCCACTCGCTGGGAACTCAGTTATCAGACTTCCATAATTCCATCTCTATAGATGAATTTTTTTCTAAGCTTCCACTGTATAACTCTCAGAACGAAACTCAATTTTTATATGCGGAAAGTGCAAAAATATCGGTCAATTTTTCCGTCAATTCTTTCGCTTTTGGAAGCAAACCAAACGGGCAAAAAATTGCTGACTCCGCATCATTTTTCTCTAGAGTTAGAGTGGAATATTCTATCAAGTGTGATTGTCTATATTTCTCCTGGTTGGCTTCCATTCTCTCCATCACCAGATTTTGGTCAGAACAGTCGTTTCTTGGAGGAATTGAAACAATAAAAACGTCATAAACATCAGCTGCATCTCATTTTCATGGCTTCAATAGATCTTGCGAGTGTGTTTTCGTGTTTTGATCGCAACTAAGAATACGAGATAAGTTAGCCTAATTTCATTCAGAAAACCTTTGTAAGAGATGTGTATAAGCGATGTTTGAAGAAGGACACCTGAGAAAAATACGATGCAACGACCAATACAAAAATTCAGCGCTATCCGAGAATACTATGCATCTCTGGTGTCCACCGACATCATGGTCACGAGCGATGGCAATGTCACATGGCTTTTCTCAGCACTCTTCCGAAGTTCTTGTCCGATACGAGTGCGGTATTACCCGTTTGATGACCAGGTAAATTTAGTCAATTAACAAAAACTTTTGAAAAAATAAGCTTACTTCCATTCGAAAATTTTGTTTTGACAGTTTCGCTGTTTATTTTCCACTTTTACTCCATCAAATCCTTGGTAATGCTGATTTTCATTTATAAGCTAACATTAAGTGTTTTTTAATGAAAGGAAAAATTTGCTTAAATACAAACTTATATTCCCACTTTTCCTCTGTCAATCGCAGAATGAAAAAGCTTTATCTTACTATGCAAAAAGTTTTTTTTCAGAACGAAACTGAAGTGTTTGTTACACAAAGTGATACATACTATCTAAGAATTAGAAAAAAACAAACTCGGACGAATTTAGCTTCGAAAATTTTTTTTAGAAAAAAACCAAGCGTTGCCCTACAATAGTAACATTTTGATACAACTTTATTGCCTGTAAGTTGGAAGTTCACAATGTTCTTGCGCCTTGAAAATCCCATCAGAATCACATAAGTTGCCTGACAACTTTTAACATTAGATTTTGAATTTTTTATATGAAAACAATGGAAGATAGAATTTTTTGAATGAAAACGTGGCCTAAAACTTTTTTTATAGGAATGTGCCTTGAAGTTTGCATCTTGGTCACACGACTTGACAGAAATCAATTTGGGTTTGAACACGAACGAAGGCGATCTGTCAAGTTACATGAACAACAGCGAATTCGATCTGGTAAATATGAAGGCGACCAGAGAGGTTCGTTTGTATTCAAGTTGAGCCGTCTCAGTTTCATCCGAACAATCACACCAAACGATGTGAATGTCCGGATGTTTAGTTGAAATATGAATTGGGAGATGTTTTTTGTTAGCCTCTTTTGCTAATTGTCTACTAGGCGAGGGCACATTATCTTCGGGACTTCTGAACTCAACCTTATTGATGTGTTTCGGAACTTTGCCAACATGGAAAGAAAGAAAAACGTGAAAAAGAAAAAAACGTCAATTTGAAACCAAAAATGTAGTTTTCAATGTTTTGAGAATATTGTATTTCAACGTAGTTTCCAATAACGCAATTTTCAATACTTCTCCTGTAACAGCTAGTGGATATCTTCAAGAATGCAAACATTAGAGTTTTCACCAACATTTTTTCAACAAAACAATATTTTTGTACTTATTCAGATTTTTCACGGATCCTTCTTCGATTCGGAAAACTCAGTTATACACTTTTAAACGTGTTTTTTGCAAAGTGAATCACTCAACATGGAAATGTGAAAGAAATAGATGAGAGTGAAGGAAAACGAGAAGTCAATTTTAAAAAACAAAACTAATCAAAACTTTTGATCCACCTACAGTAGCGACAGAAAGTTTTTGGACGATATCATTTTTTGACATATCCTAACGCTGGGTTATCGGATCAGTCTTAAAGTTGCACAGATATCAGAAAAAACATTTTTTGACATTGTGAAAAAATATCGGGATGATAGGTATTGTTCTAGCAGAAAAAGTTGTGATTTCCTCAAGTTCACTCATAATTGACTTTTTACACATCACATTTATTTCTCGATTTTTTTCTTTCATCACGCATTTACCTGTTTTCAAGTGCATAATTCTAAAAATTCCAACTTTCAAAAACGTAAAAATGAGGGAACTAACCAAATCGGTGATCATCCGGGGTCACCGGATGAGATTTGAGAGGTTCACATTTGACTGAACAGTCCTGGAAGAAGATATCAACTCCGTATAGGGTCATTCTTGCTCTAGAATAGCTGGATCTACTTGGAAAGTCATAAACAGAACTTTTTTCATTTTGTCGACTCTATTTGAGATCACCTAGACATGGTTAAAGACCATACGTATTCGATCTCGTAGGCGACCTTTTTGAGAATCCTCAAGCTGGGGTCAGTTTTCAGGTCATAAAACAGAAACGGTTCGACTTCGAGGTCCAATTTTCTCTGAGTACATTATTGTTTGCATATTTTTCCAGTATCATGTCAGGACATCCACTAAAAAGAAATCGGAAAGTACTACTAGACAGTGGAACTGGTGTGAATCCGGAGCAGTTTCATGGCCTTCTAAAAAAGTGGTCTAAAGTTGTCGAAGTTGGTGAATCGGAGTTTTTCATGCTTTCAATCAGTCAAAAACACATGATAGAACGTGTCAGAGCAAAAAAGAGTTACTTGAAGCACCGAAATCATCCATGAATACCGATAGTTGAAATCTGGATACCGGAACCTTTGCAAATTTTTATTCGGTCTTCTTGTAGTATTTTCTGAACGATGATTTATACACAACTTGATATCAAAATGATTTTTTGAGTTGTAAAGAATGTTTCTATGAAAAATTAGACCTCTAATTCAAACCGTTTCTGTTTTATGACCTAAAAACTGACCCCAGCTTGAGGATTCTCAAAAAAGTCGCCTACGAGATCGAAGACGTATGGTCTTTAACCATGTCTAGGTGATCTCAAATAGAGTCGAAAAGATGAAAAAAGTTCTGTTTATGACTTTCCAAGTGGATCCAGCTATTCTAGAGCAAGAATGACCCTATACGGAGTTGATATCTTCTTCCAGGACTGTTCAGTCAAATGTGACCTCTCAAATCTCATCCGGTGGCCCCGGATGATCACCGATTTGGTTAGTTCTCTCATTTTTACGTTTTTAAAAGTTGGAATTTCCAGAATTATGCACTTGAAAACAGGTAAATGCGTGATGAAAGAAAAAAATTGAGAAATAAATGTGATGTGTAAAAAGTCAATTTTGAAAGAACTTGAGAAAATCACAAATTTTTCTGCTAGAACACTACCTATCATCCCGATATTCTTTCTCAACGTGAAAAAATGTTTTTCTTGATATCTGTGCAACTTTAAGACTGATCCGATAACCCAGCGTTAGGATATGTCGAAAAATGATATCGTCCAAAAACTTTCTGTCGCTACTGTATGTTAGAACTATATTCTGACAATTAAAACTACACGACATTTTAGCTAGTTCGCTTTCCTTCTGGAGGTCACAGTGCATGGCCAACGATAGTCATCAGCATTCACATGCATCGTCGCCCACTTTTCTACGTCTTCAACCACGTAAGATGAGAATCAGTCAAGCATACAAAATCACTTTCAGATAATCCCATGCGTACTCATCTCTTCCATGGCGGTTCTCGGATTTCTGATGCCTCCAGAAACCGGAGAGAAAATCAATATGATCATCACGACACTACTCTCTATGGGTGTGTATCTACAATCCATTACTGAATCGATACCACCCACTTCTGAAGGAGTACCTCTTATAGGTGAAAAACACTGAAACATGGAAAATATAGGGGTTTTCAGGAATGTACTATGTTTCGTCTCTCTTCATGGTGTGTCTAGCAACTTGTGTGAATGTCATCACCCTGAACATGCATAGAAATGGATCTGTGAACCAGGGACGACACGTCCCAGCATGGATGCAGAAATACATCCTTGGTCATCTGGCAAGGAGTATGAGAATGTCTATACGAGAGCCTGATAGCATCGCTCTTTTGAAAGCATCACAAGTAAGATTTGTTGTTTTGTATTCGAAAAAGGTCCAGAAAAATCATTTGTGTTCTGGTTAAGCATCTTTCGAACAATTTTGAAAAAAAAGAGAAAAAATTGAGCTGTGATAAAATTTGAATTTTTTCGAACGCTGTATTAAAGTATATACTTGTGCCACTTCAAAAAACCTGTTTTACGCAGGAAAAAATTTCACTAACATTTCCAAGAATACATTCACTTGTTAGAGCTTAATGAGTCAAATTTCATTCAGTCTACGAAAAAATCAGAATAAAAACAAAAGTTATTTTACAATGGTTCACACGCCATTTTATAACAAGAAGTCAAGTACTTTGTCAAACCATAATAAATTGAACTATGCATGAAATTTACTGAAAACACTAAAAATGAATCATCATGAAAATTGAACTTTGTTTCAGAACAAGAAGTCAACTATCCGTAGATCATCAATACTTCGAGATCTTAAAAAAGTGAAGAGTATCGACAACGTTAGAAAATACGGGAATAGTGACGCTGAGAGATGCGAATGCATGGAATCTGTATCAGTGAGTAGATCAAATGGAAATGAACTCCAAATTACTTTAGCACATCTATATGGAAATTATGAATTGCCAACTAACTGGTGAAGAACAGAATGGAGAAGTGAAAACTGACCTCGCTTCTGAAAGTTCATTTCTGAGTAAAGTTGTAAGTGATGGAGTGAGTTTTTTCTTGGAAATGCTAATTTTTTATTGGAAAAGAGTTTGATATAAGAATAGTTACCGAACTGAAAACAAAAGTTTGCCGGAGAAATGAATGTGCACAAAACTAGCAAATTGTGCAACAACACCGTTCATTTACGTGTCAAAACTTCAAATTCAATTTTCGAAATATTTACGGAATGTATGAATCATTTTGTTTCACAGATCAACAGAAGAAAACATACTTTTTTGTTACAGATCATGCCAAACATCCAAGCTTCCAACAATGCCTTATTGACTGAATTTGAAACCAGGTTCAGAAGAATTCTGAAGCGAGTTTACAGAAGTCTTCAACAGCATGAAATACGAGAAGAAGTTCTATCTATAGGCGTCAAAGCTTCATGAAAAATTCAGATTCTCGACGAGCGTGAACGAATCCAGTGGCAATGGCAGCAGCTGGCGACAGTGGTTGACAGAATGTTACTCTTCTTGTTTTGTACAGCTACAGCACTGACGATTATTTGCTTCTTGCTAATTCCAGTTGCGTCACGAGACGACGACTCATTTTTTGCTTTCTTGGTTTGAATGCTCACGTATCGATCTTTTTGTAGCAGAATTACGGTTATGATTTTCATTTTTTTCTCTATCTTTTTTGTGATCTTGTATATAAATATTTCATTTTAGCAGAAACATTTTCAACTAAAAATACTGAAAACAGAGAAAACCATTGTTAGTTGTTTTTGTGCCAACTGTAACTTCCAGCAAGATGCAGTACGATGACATTTCTGATAAACTACTACGAGCAACTTTTCCAGTCATACCGTCACACGATTTGAATCAAAATTGTGATTGCTTAATTTTGCTTCACGATAGTTCCCATCTTTATGTACAGTATCGGGCATAATCTTTTTCGCACCTTCATTTTTAGGTATAACTCCATTCGATCTTGCTCAACCGGTCCAAAAAACTATATTTTTCACTCAAATAACAAAAAACACCAAAAATCGGGAAAAATTATGTCTCTGATTCAGAGCACACAAACATTTTCCATCGCTTTGAAGAGCATTGAAAGTTACATAAACTGATTAAATACATATTTGAAAAGACATACGTGTGATTTTACGACCGAAACCTTCTCCATATGGAATTCAGATGCGAGACAATGACCGTCACTTGGATGCAAAGCTAAATCTCTTGCAATATGACGGTATTAGGCTTCAATTGGTTCTTGGTGATTTCAAAAATATTTAAACACATTCTTTCAACATTGTTTCACAATATCTAATGCAAAATTTTGTGTTAGAAAAGTCATCCGATTGGCATAGGGTCTTTGAAACTAGGTTCTCACAAGATTCGCCACTAGGTCGGTAGTAAAAGTATGGGATAACTTTCATCAAAACCATTATTTTCTGATTTTAAAGGTGCAAAATAATTCTTTGTACTTATTCTCTTGGTGTTAAATCAAAATTACACGAATTTCTGTCAATGAAAACAATAGTCCATTTTAGAAGTATCATCCAACCATCACGAGATCTACTCTTTTCTTCAAAATTGAAAACCAACAGCCTAGTCTCTATTTAGTTCTAAGATTGAGTTATACATGATGGAAAACATCAAAACCAATAAGTTCAGGCAGATTTCCGACATTTAAAAAATATTTAGGCCATCCTAACATAACCAGATGACATGAGAAGACCATCTTAAAAAACGTAATGTGCTCTTTATGACCTCAAGATTTCATTGAGACTTGAAGAAGGTGATCAAAGTAAAGTAATGGCAAGATAAAATTGAGAAAAACAGTCTTCAGTTCAAAATCCTCAGATTACTGTCCTTTGATAAGAATTTTCTCATAATGTAGCTACCGACCCAGTGGCGAATCTTGTGAAAACCTAGTTTCAAAAACCCTATGCCAATCGGATGACTTTTCTAACACAAAATTTTGCACTAGATATTGTGAAACAAAGTTGAAATAATGTGTTCAAACATTTTGAAATTACCAAGAACCAGTTGAAACCTAATACCGTCATTTTGCAAAAATTTCAGCTGTACATCCAAGTGACGGTCATTGTCTCGCATCTGAATTCCATATGGAGAAGGTTTCGGTCATAAAATCACGTGTATGTCTTCTCAAAGATGTATCCAATTAGTTTATGTAACTCTCTTTAAAGCGATGGAAAATGTTTGTGGGCTCTAAATCAGAGATATCATTTTTTCACGATTTTTGTGGTTTTTCGTTATTGAAGTGAAAAATATAGTTTTCTTTGTGAATATTATTTATGTTTTGCACAGTAACTTCTTTTTGTTTCTAGAATCATTGTCTACAATTTCAGACCGGTTGAACAATAGCAAATGGAGTTATACCAAAAAAATAAGGGTGCGAAAAAGATTATGTCCGATATTGTATGTTCTGTGAGATCTGATTTCAGTCACAGTTTGCGACCGAACTTTTCCAAAAATTTTTCGTCATAAAAAAGAAAGAGGAAAAAAAATGACTTACGCTTGTTTTGACCGACTTGTTGTTAATTTGCGCGCGAAACTTGGAGAGTATAAATAGCGGGGAATTGTCTCATTTAATCTCTTGGTCTCAATCGATTATCATAGATCTGCTCCCGCTCGCTCCACCCGTATCAAGTTTCTTGACGCTATGGAACACGAAGAAGAAGAGGATGAACTGGCCCTGGTAATACTATTTTGCTCAGCATTGTACACATTCGTTGTTCCAGTTCGTTGCCAACGTCCGCGAACGTCTGAGACAGCACGATGAACGCAGAAGATGGCAGGAAGAGAGAGCCGAACTGCTCCAGTGGCACGAAGCAGATGGGCTACCGGAAAACCGCAACCCGAACCCCCGTGCGCAAGCTAGAAGACGCAGAGAGGAGGAACTCGAAAGGAATGTGAGTTTGAATTAATTTTCATTTCTTCACTTATTTTTCTACTCTTTCAGGGTCCACCAGATCCAACGAACCCATCACCAGACGGAATGATGCGAGTAAGAGACGTTCCAAGAGAAAAATTCTTGAGAGAGTGAGTTTATAGTCAACCCGAAAAACATCTCTGGAACTTGAATGGAAGCGCCTCGCATGAAACCATAATTTCAAATTTTCTCAAGTTTCTGCTCGGAAAAAGTGAAAACTAATGAAGATAAAGGTGGAATTAGAAGCAAAACACATTCTCAAAATAGTGGAAAAAGTGGTGATTAACTTCCGTCAAAAATATTTTCAGAGCTCACCTCAATATCGAACCACACGTGGCTTTCCTGGAGAGTATTGGTAGTATCGAACTGCAGAATATGCTGGCAAAATACCTGCCAGAGGATACTTCTGAACCAAGAGCACCAGCTCAGCAGGAGCAGCAGCCACGACCAAGTCATCCACTACGTGGAATGTGGCGACCACGCCGTGGTCCACCAACTTCTCCTCTCGGCGGTCTAAGACCAACAACTCCAGAAGCGTCTCTCAACTCTCCAGCCCGTCGTCAACAGGCACATGAAGGCATCATCAACGATGATCGTGGCGTCGATAACGAAGTCAATGACTCGGACGAGCGTCAAGTCATATGACTTCATGATCGTTTTGTTTTTATTCAAATACTCACTCCATAATTGCATTCACTTGTAATCTTTCCAGCTGACTTCTTTTTTTTCACATATTTTCTAAGATATTACAACCTACGGAACATTCAGGAATTCTTGGAATTCACGGAAGTTCTCCGATTAGTTTTTTATTCGCCACACCATTTGTGTGTGGGTAAAACTTGTTGCTTCGCATTCTTCTTCCGCATAACACATGACTTGTTTTTTTTCAAATAAAGATATTCTTTGGAGAACTCTTGTTTGTTCTTAGTCAACACACAATATGATAATCAAGTTAAACATTAGTGTATAGTTATCTTCGATCAAAGAGGATTGAAGTTTAGGAGAATCATGATTATTTAAAATTATGCTCTCACTGGTAAGGATGGTAAAATTCACTAGAATGTGGTAACAGACGCAAGTTCTCTTATAAAAAAGCTTTTTCTGATCAGAAAAATGAGAACCATGGGAGCAAACAAAGATATTAAAGTCGTCACAGCTATATCCAACAAGTAGTACTCAACAAAAGATAGGTTACGACCCTCAACGTCGAAATTATCAAACGGGTAGTACTTCAGTACAAAATTTATCCATTTCACAAGTCTTTCTTCAGATGAAAATGGCCTGTCCTTCATCACGCTGGAGAGTCTTTTAGCAGTTGCCGAGTATCTGAGATATTTCTTGAATTTGATGATGATAACAACTCACAAGTCGTCTTCCAGAAGTCTTGAAAAGTGCTCTTCGAGAGTGTCGTTTGTGATTTGCTCTCGTAAAAGTGCCTGGAGAAATACATCATTTGATCTCGTGCTTTTCATTTGACCCACCAATCCAGCATTCCTTCTTTCAACATTTTTTCCGTTACGGAATTGATCAGTAAATACCGGGATTACTAACATCGGCGTTCCAGCCTCCATAGATTCGAGCACACTGTTCATACCACCATGACTTACGAATAACTTTACTCTGCTGTCCTCTGAATTTCCAATTTTTGATTTCTAAAATCATTTTGTGTACCTAACAATGTCGTCTGAGGAATCCAATCGAGTAAGTCAACATTCTGGACTGATTCGAACATTTTTTTCGTGGTTGTATCACCTGCATTTTATTTCCGAAGTATCTATGAAAGGAACGTACCTTTCAACGACTTGATGATGAAATGATAGTTCTTGAATTTTAGAATAACGTGAAGAAACGCAAGTTGGATACGTTCCGGGAAATGTGGAAAAGGAGCAACAGTTCCGAAAGAAATCAGAATTGTTCCTTTTTTGCTTTTATCGAGAAATAAGTTAACATTTTCCGGCGGAATTTGATTTTCCTGGTCTCTGATCAATCCAATAAATACTGTTTTGTGAACTATCGGTCTTTGGAGGTCGAACAGTTCATTTGTGTTAACGACCACCAACGAAGAGTTAGACGCAATTTCCCACATGCTGGGAAATTCTTGGCCAAACTTTTCACGAAAAACCTGTAAGATCTTATTATCAAACGATTCCTAACTTCCCAACCTCTGTTATCTTGTTTTCGATCACGTAACTTATGTACCTTGCTGCTAATCGTTTGTACGTGTTCTGAGCGCGTTCAATGAACGTCATTCTGTCATGGAGAAAATTTTCTTCCATTGCCGGTACGTAGGAATATGGTGATGGTACTCCTGAAAAGACACTTCGATTTTCATGTTAAATTTCGAAAAAAAGGATAGAAGACAAATGATTCGTTTCGTACCGAACATCTCTGATACATGATCCATCAGAGGTTCGCTGGACAAAAGAACGACGTTCTTGATTTCAAGATGATGAATCACTCCAAAATTACAAAAATCGATGTCTTCTGTTATGGCCATATCAAAGTTATAAGCTTTCAACTTCATGAGTTCATCAGTTTTTTCTATCAAGCCTGAACGATCTCGTGACATAAAAACGTAGGATATGGACTTCTGCACTTCGCAACAAAACGAGTGTCAAATTTCAGTTTGTTTCTGATGCCCAAACTAGGAAGCGACAAGATTTCCTTCCACCGTTCAACAGAAACCATTTCATCAGATGAATTTCCTTGAATAAGATTAAGATGAATGATGACTATCTAATTTTTCATCTTTTGTACCTATGTTCTTGATTCTGTAAACTTTGGCTAGTTTGGTGCCATTGAAGTCGTCTATCGCTTTATTGTAAGATGGTATGAACACAACCTGAGTGTGTTGATGAAAATATCGCACAGTTTACCACTCACCACGTCATGGCCAGCAGTTTGCAGTACGTCAGCATACTTACCACACAAATGAATATGACTCTTGCTGATAGAAGGACAATATGTTAATATTTTCGAGCATGAGACAAAGTACAGAAGATGTATAGTTGTAGCCAGTACCTTCATGAGCGCTTCGAGTGCGTGACCAAAATTGTGCAATTGATAAGCATTGATACGATTCTGGTTTGAACGGTCGATGTGTGGACTTTTCACAATCTCAGAAAAACATTTGCTCACTCACAGTGTGAAGCCTATCAAAATAAGGCAAATATACATTTGTAAAAAATTGAGAAGGCACTAATTAGATTCTTTTTTTTAAGTCACCATTAGGTAAGACAGTTAAAAAAGATAAATTTCGAAATCAATCTCACTATCGCACCCGACGTTCTAAACGCGAACTATGTACATTTTGATCATCTGTTTTTGCAGTTTTTGGTTGAATGAATGGTAAGCACAATCTAGTGGAAGTCAGAAAGTGACAGTGTTGTGAAGACACAATAATTTCATTTATATTTGAGGAAAACCAGAAATGATGAGATGATTTTCACAATACGCTGAACGTTATTTGTTTCTGTCAATAAGAATTCGTAGATATCTTAAAGTAAATACTTCTACATCAAATGTACTAGTTTTCTTGATCTTGAAAAGAGTATGTTTTACTTCTCATTAAAAAACTATTTTTTTATTTTGAAAAGTGAATGAAACTGTTTTATTACAACAAAAATTCTATTGTATTCTTTTCATGTGAGGTAATAGTTTATTTCAATTTTTTGAAAAAAATGACCGTGGGATAAAAAGAAAATTGAAAGTAAATTTAAGAAATGACTTCTGTGAGCGTTTTGACTGACTGTTTTTGCGCGCCAAACTGGAGGGGTATAAATAGCGGGAAGTCGTCTCATTCTTCTTTCTTCTTCCACCTGAGAGAAGTACGTCTCACGCTTCGCCAGTTCTTCACCATCATGGACAGACCCCTTCACGTCGACGAATGCGTTGAACTCATAGTCAATGCGCGAAGTCGCGGAGTCATCAACGATCAAGAAATCGCCGAATTGTCGAACGAGGAGGTATCACATTTTCTCAAGTAAACCTTAATTGTCATTCAAGATGGTGGAGTTGATAACACAAGAGTTTCAAATGGTACAAAGAAGAAGACTTCAAGAAGCGATGGAACTGATGAATATGCAAGAAGATGATGACGATGCAGATGAGAACAATCAAATCCCTCGTGGTCGAGCTGTCCCAATCCAAGAAGAAGTGAGTTTTCAATCATTTTATTGTCCATATCCATCATTTCAGTGCCCAGCAGATCCAGAAGTCAGCTCCTCAAACGTACGTCCGCAGACTCTCACATTTGAGAAACTTGTACTTGGGTTAGTATACTGTTGGATAGTCAGAATGGAATCATTTTCCATGAAATTGGAAGAGAAATATCTGATTCGTTGAAAATTCCAATTTTAAAAATGAGAACCAAAAATTCTGAGAAGATCAGAAAAAGTAGAGCGCGAGAGCGTAGAAAAAAAATATCTTGACTTTTTCAGCACTCCTCAAAAAAAAAGGTTCCTAGCGAAAAGAAAAAGTTGCTCTCAAATCATGCCAAAAAAGTTTTTCAGAGGCAACGAAAAAGTCAGACCACAGGAGGCTTACGTAGAGAATCTCAGCGAAGCAGAGCGTTTTGAACTTTTTGCAAAGTTCCTACCAAAGGATGCTTCTGGAAAATTTGTACGTCCACTCACCCAGCAAGAAGCACACCAACTTCCAAGACATCCATTTCGTGGAGTTTGCCGTCCAACAGAAATTCTTTGTGGCAGACCGTGTCATCCACTGGAAACTCCAAAACCATCGGTACCACAGACAGAAGGCCCAAGCGACTCTTCGGATAATTCAAATGAAGGACCGAGTCACTCCGGTGATGAAACTCAATTTTCTTCTGACTCAGAAAACCTCACCTATACCGAAAGTGAGTTAATCTGAGGTTTTTTTGTTCCTTGTTTTGCCATTTCACCAATTTCATATTGCCACACTACCGGTCAGCTTTAGCTCGGCTGAAAAACAGCTGAACAATGTGTAATCAAACCGATCTCTAATCATTTCCAAGAAACCATTCGATTCCCCATCACTGACCTCATCTACTTGATGATTTTGCTCTTTTAGAATTTCACGACATTTGTATTCATGTTTGCTATCCGGAAAATCTCTTAATTAACTTTGGAATTTTGTATTTTTCCCCAATGCGGTTTCATTGATTTCAAATAAAAAATTTGGGATGAGATGTACCACTTTTTGTTATAACACACATAGAGAATCATTATAAGAAAGTCAATATTAATGCAAAAATTTCAAGCTTCAAGAAGCGGTCTTGTTTTCGATATAAAATTTTGTCGTACTTCTTCAAGCGATTTGTATGTTATGAAAAAGGCGAAAAACTTTGCAAAAGCAGTTTCCAGCTCGCTTAGCTTCCAATTCAGTGGAATCGTGCGAAGAAATGATACGAATTTCGAAACAAATCGAATATTTTTTCTGAAAAATTGTTGTTAACAACACACGGATTTGATACCACACAGAGAAGAAACTAATAAAATCAGAATTATGCTCAAACAGTCGGATCATTGATCATTGTAAGTGATCATATCATCTGATTAATTGTTGATTAAAGAATGCGGAACCACATTTTTATACCGTGACTCTCTTTAACAGAAAAATGACAAATATGGGGGCGAACAAAGAAATTAAAGCCGTCACGGCTATATCCAACAAGTAATACTCAACAAAAGATAAGTTACGACCCTCAACGTCAAAGTTATCAAACGGGTAGTACTTCAGTACAAAATTGATCCACTTCACGAGTCTTTCTTCAGATGAAAATGGTCTGTCCTTCATCATGCTGGAGAGTCTTTTAGCAGTTATCGAGTATCTGAAATATTTCTTTAATTTATTGGTGACAACAACTCACAAGTCGTCTTCAAGAAGTCTTGAAAAGTGGTCTTCTAGAGTGTCGTTCGTGATTCGCTGTCTTAAAAGTGCCTGGAAAAGCACTTTACTTCATTCCATCCTGTATTTTCCATTTGACCTACCAATCCAGCATTTCTTCTTTCAACATTCTTTCCGTTGCGGAATTGATCAGTGAATATCGGAATGACTAACATCGGCGTTCCAGCCTCCATAGATTCGAGCACACTGTTCATACCGCCATGACTCACAAACAACTTTATTCTCCTGTCCTCTAAATTTTTTTGTTGATTTTCAAAAACTTTTGTTAACCTAGCAGTATTGTCTGAGGGATCCAGTCGAGCAAGTCAACATTTTTCACTGACTCAAACAGTGTCTTCGTTGTTGTGTCGCCTGAATTAAAGTTTTAAAAGAAGATTTGACAATAACGTACCTTTCAACGATTTTATGATGAAATGATAGTCTTTAAATTTTTGAATAACGTGGAGAAAAGCATGTTGAATCTGTTCTGGGAGATATGGAAAAGGAGCGACAGTCCCGAAAGAAATCAGAATTGTTCCTTTTCTACCTTTGTTGAGAATCAAATCAACACTCTGCGGTAAAATTTGTTTCTCCTGATCTTTGATCAATCCAATGAATACTGTTTTATGAATAATTGGTTTCTGGAGGTCGAACAGTTCATTTGTGTTAACAACCACCAACGAAGAGTTAGACGCAATTTCCCACATGCTTGGGAAGTCGGGGCCAAACTTCTCACGGAAAACCTAAGAACTATGTGATTGAAAAAATGTTGAAGTAGATCACCTCTGTTATCTGAGCTTCAATTGCGTAATTCATGTATTTAGCAGCTAGTCGTTTGTAAGTGTTATAAGCTCGCTCAGTAAATGTCATCCTGTCGGAAAGAAAGTTTTCTTCCATTGCTGGAACGTATGAATATGGTGCTGGCACACCTAAACATTAGATTACTTCGAGAAAAATGCGTTTCTCACCAAACATAGCGGAAACGTGATCCATCAAAGGTTCGCTAGACATGAGAACAATGTTTTTGATTCCTAAGTGATGTATCACTCCGAAATTGCAATAATCCACGTCTTCTGTTATAGCCAGATCAAAGTTGTATGCTTTCAGTTTTTCCAATTCATCAGTTCTATCTATCAAATCTGAATTGAACATTGATCTAAACGTCTAAAAATTTGCTCACTTGCGCACATAGGAACGAAGCACAACGTGTCAAACTTCATTTTCATTCTGATTCCCAAGTTTGAAGCAGCCAGAATTTCTTTCCAACCATCGATTGATACTATGTCATCAAATGAGGTTCCTGGAATTTTTAATCATAGGAAAAAATTATATTGACAAACCTATATCTTTGATTCTAAAAACTTCTGCTAACTTTGTTCCGTTGAAGTCATCAATGACTTTTTTATAAGAAGGTATGAAAACGACCTGAAGTTTTTTCTTAATAGTTAGATCAGTAATTAAAAAAAACATTTTCTGACACAAATCAAAACTGAAAACAACTTCAACTCACCACTTTGTGACCAGCTTTCTGAAGAACATCTGCATACTTTCCGCATAGATAAACATGACTTTTGCTGATAGAAGGACAATTGATCAGGATTTTAGAGCAGAAAACAGAGCTAAGAAGAGTTAAGGCAAGTAGAACCTTCATGTCTGGTGTGAGTGTTCTCCTGCCCTATCTTATATGAATGATAAGCGATGATACGGCTCTGATATGACTGGTCAAAAAAGAAAAAATGTCTGAGTAATTTATTTCTTTTATTTTTAAACTTCCTTATCATTCTTGCAGTAAAAGTCGTCGTTAGTGAGTGATAGAAGTACACTTACGGTCTTGGAATGTTTTACTGGTATTTTATCTTTGTTGGAGTGGAACTGTATTGACTTCAACAACAAAGTTACGGTTTGAATTGGTTTCTCTTTTCAACTACAATGTTGACAGCTTTGACAAAATACATTTATTCATATAGAATCCTAGAAAAATCACACGCACATGCTTACACGTGAAAATAAATAATAATAATAATAAGCAAATCATGTCGTGTTTCTGTTGAGATCGACCAAAATGAAAACAGAAACGGGGGGGCTAAACTTGAGCGGTTTTATACTTCTGTTGAAAGACTGGAAAAACATTCGGAAAGGCAATAAATGACCAGTTGGTGATTGGATTCATATAAAATGACTAAAAGGTAAATCATATTCAGAGATCAGCTTCGATGAAGTGAGAATCAACAATGTGCGAGGAATGAATGAAGGTCGAGCAGAATTCTTTTGATGACTGGCATTCTTCGGTTTCAGATGATCTACCAAAGCATGGTTCACCACCATTGGATGTTGGAGGGCTCACGCAGCCACGTATTCTGAACTTTGACGTAATCAGGTTTTTTCGGAGAATAGCTAACCGTGTTCTTGTCCCGACTCCACAATTTCCCATACAGTGTGACCATTCATTCCAAGCTGACCATTGACCATCGTTTTCTGAATTTTGTGGTCGTTTCGGATATTTATTCTCTTGAAACGAGATCTAACCCACGAAAGGTTGAATGAAATTGTTCATTTTTTCGGAGAATCATTTTACAACAAAAATCGTTTTTTTCATCAACTGGTTTCCACTATTTTTCAATATTGAAACGCTCCATATTGTTTTTTCCTATTCTCTTCATGCAGAGCGTGCTTTTATCAGAAAGCATTGTTTGCATTCTACCATGCACATGCAAAATAAGGCAAAAACATAAATTACCAAGTTCGCAAGCTGGCAAATCACACATGGTTGTGTGGTGTGCAAGTCCTGAGCAATACAGTCCTCCTCTTGGTTCCGGCTGACTACACATACGGTCTCTTGACTGGTACCCAAACCCGCAAGATGCCGTACATCCTGACCACTCGGTCCATGTGGACCATCCACCGTCTCTAGCTGAAATAGTGTCGTGCTAAGTGCATAGTGCAATTTTTATTGAGAAAATGTTGTGATATTCTCCAATTCAGTTTTTTCTGATGATTATCGATTCAAGAACTATCAAAACAAGTTTTATCGTTTTTTTTTTCAAGATTCAATCCAAAAATCGCGGCATACTTTCAGATGCTTTTTTCTAATATTTTAAAACAGTTTCAAGTCTCACAATCTTTTTTATATTGTTTTTCTGCAACAAAAAGCCTTCATGCAATGAGAAACGTAGCAACTCACAATGACATTTCTCAGAATCATAACAAGGGAGAAGTTCAAAATCGGATCCGAGACAAGGTGTGCCGCCTTGTTGTGGCCTGGGGTTGGAGCAGAACCTAGAACGTAATTTCCGTGGTATTCTCATCTTCTACATCATACCTAGTCCTACTCCGATGTCCATTCCTACAAAAATCTGTGCATTCACTCCATTCAGTCCAGTCGGACCAGCCTCCGTCAACTCTTTCTCCGCAAATGTTGTTCATTGAACATGATCGTTGATCAAATGAGTATCCGGGACAGTAAGTTCCTCTGTAACCAGAATTCATGGAAAAATGATGAAACATCTTTGTGGCGTTCCTGCCAGCCGTTTTGCTTCTTTTGCTGTCAAATCACTCCACCTACCTATTAGCGGGTAGTGGGTCACTACACATTCGATTTCTAATTTGTTGACCAGTACCACCGCAGTCCTTAGAGCACTGCGACCACTCTGACCACGTCGACCAAGCTCCAATGGATGGTGAGCACGACTGAAAATGTTTTTTTTGTTATGAATAATTATTCGAATACCGATGGTACACACGGAATCTGTTCCAGAATCGGCCCAACACAAAATCCTTGCAGTGATGGGTCAATCACTCTGCAGAAGCGTCTTCTTGTTGCGGTCAGGGAGAAACAGGAACATGCGCTCCAGGGAGACCAGTCGGACCAGACCGGGTCTGAAAATATTATTTTTTCTTTGTAATCATCAAGTTTGTTTCGAGTTGCAGAAAATTTTCTTGTGCACATGTTAGTTCGATTCGTTTGATTTACAATCCGTCTTGACCACAGTTTCTGGCACAAAGTTTTTTTCGGTGATTCCAAACTTTTTGTTTCACGTCATCAATGGGATCATAGTGATGTCAAACAAATTCCAGAATTCGGATCAGCAATCACTCTTATTCGATTGTTGGAAATTGATTTTTTGGAATTCCGAGAGAAGGTTATGGGTTAAGATCGAACACCTGGCGTTGAGCGGGAATTGAACCCACGATATGAACTATTGAGTACCTAAAAAGTACCTACTCAAACGTTTATATCATGTGTTCGATTTCCCTCTCGACGCCAAGTTTTCGATCAAAACTTATAACGTTCTGTCGATAATACAAATTATCGACTTTTCTCCAACTCACATGCTAGACTTTGATCAAAGTCATTTTCTCTGCATTCCGGTAGGTCATCACACTCTTTGCCTTCGATGTCCGATGAACACTGGAAAGTTTTTTTATAACCCACTTTTCAATTTTTTGTAAACATGGTTAAACTCAAAAACAAAATAAAACAATATTGGTCGAACACTTACCGCTATCGACTTCGAAAGACACAACTTTCTCCTAGTTTTCATTCCGTTCTTTCCGCAGGTCTTTGAGCAACTCGACCAGTCACTCCAAACAAAAAGTTCTGAACACGACTTTTTCAACAGTTTTATGAGACAGTCCACCTAGACAAGAGCTCTGATAGCACTCTTCAAAGTACTTCTCCACCGAGCTTCTACATCCGTCACCTTCACATTTTCGGCTTCTGAATATTTTATTTTACTGCTAACAAGTTCTCACAAACCTGAATTTCGTTCCGGAACCACATGAAACAGAACATTCCGACCAATCAGACCATTCAGATTGCTTGGCAATTCGTTCTAGTGGTAGAGTGGGCTGGCCGAATGCTTTCCTCAAGTCTGCGCCAGTTATAAGTCTAGGTTTCTTGATGCCTCCACTCAGAACTGTCTTTTCCCTCAAGCAGAAGACATCGCAGGATTCCTCTTCTGTTTTCTCTTCACATCCGAATTGCAAGAATCCACACACTGACGTTCGCTTTCTTGTCTCGAATGACGAGCACGAATCACAATTCGACCATTCACCCCAAGTGACGCTCGTGTCACATGGACCATTGACACATCTCCTAGTTGAAAATGATTCAGAGTCGTCACAGGAGCCACGTCTACAAGTCCTGTCTCTTGTTTGAAGTCCTTCTCCACATGTATGAGTACATTGTGACCACTCAGTCCATTCGTTCCAAACCGCAACGGAGAACAGTGTTGGACACTGCTGTTGGTTGCATGTTCGCGCTTGTTTATTTGCTGTTGGGCAGAGTTGACCGTCACAGAGGCTGAAAATGCATGGTTCATGAAGACTATGTTATTATCCATACCGTTCTCGAATTTGAAACCCGATTCCACATGAAACCGAGCACGGGAGCCAATCTCCCCATGACTGATCGACACACTTATCAGTATTGCAGAGTTCCTTTTGAAGGTCCTCACCTTCACACTGGTCGTCAAGACATCTTCTGTAGATGATTGTATGAAGTAAAGTCGGATAAGGAATATAACCTGATACGATAACGTCTTCCGCCGCCACACGTCGCCGAGCACGATGACCATTCATCCCATGCGGTCCAACAGCCTTCCTAGAATTCTGGACCTTCTAAAAATCTACTAATATTTTTCTCACGTTATCACAAGGTCTGCTCTGGACCATCAACTCCGGGATGCAGTTGCCTGTGAGGCAAGGTCTTCTTTTCTTCTGTATTCCTACAGCGCATTTGGCGCTACAGGAGCCCCACTCTTGCCATGTTCCATACTCTTCGCAGTCTCGCATGAGTCCTTCACAACTTCTAGATTCTTGGCTTATTCCTAAAGTTAAAACCTTTTCTCTTACAGTTTTCGAATACCCCACCTCTACATTTGTTTGCCGATGAACAGTCTCTTTTTCGGAACTGACGACCATCCTGTCCACACGAGACACTACATTCGGACCAGTTTGACCTATGGTTGAAAGTTTTTGATCTACCACTATATTAACCGACCATTCGAGCCATTCAAATTTATTATTGCCTTCTTGAGGTGGACAGTCCTCTTCTCGCTCAACTAGAGCCTTTTGATCACATGAGAGAGTCAGACATTGTCCTCCGACACAATACTGATCTGGTCCACAGGGAGTACCTTCGGGGAACTGTCCTTTGTTACGGATCAATTCAGAATCTATAAGATGACACCAGACGCGGCATGGTTGGGTGGAATCTGGATAAAATTCGTCAGAGAGTAACTCTTTCCCTACTCACGTTCAAACCCCTGTCCTGTGAGCTGGTGGTCAGGCTTGTGAGGGTCGTTTTTGATCGAGGAACATACTTTGTTACTGAACTCTTCTCTGCTGTATCCTCAAAACATAAAGTTGGTAAGATCATTTTTGCAATGCATACCTTTACAATTACTACTTGTAGATCCACATACAATACCTCTAATAGATGCTCCTTGACATTGACGACCGCCATTGTTTGGGCTGAATTGTCATATCATAGTGTTTTGGAAAGTATCCTTACGCTGGATCAACACAGTCTCTATGTTGCGGACGCACATTGATGCTTCCTGTCACTTGACACTGCTGGATTGGGCAGATTTTATCAACACCACCCCAGTCTGACCAACCACCGTCAATTGGTTCCGGAAGTTCTCCGTACTGCCATGAAGTACAGCGGCCTTTGTGGCACCACTGAAATTATTGTAGAGAGAAGAAAAGGAAAACTGAAGGAATCAACGATAAAGGAAGAGGAAGAAATAATAGTTAGAGGAAGAGAGAGAGAGAGAGAGAGAGAGAGAGAGAAACATTACCTTGTTCTCTCCACACCAACTTCCTTCTAAAGCGGGATGTGCTGTCGAGATGGTTGATCCACTGTTACCACACCAAAGAATTCGACAAATATCCTGAATTTCACGCTCCATGAATATTCTTACACATTTCTTACATCCATACTCCTTCCATTTGGAATTTCGACTTTGTACTCCCTACCCCAAAAGTAGGAACACTGTTGATCAGCTGTAAATCGCTGCCCCGGTAATCTGAAGTGTAACAAGTGTGACCTTGTCTCTCGATGACTAATCGGGCTTCAGTGAAAAATAACAAACCGTGAGTCACTCAGATGGTTGGTAGTGATGAGTCCTGGACTGCTGTCACGCAAGCAGTTGCCTTGTCCAGATTCACTAAATTCATCGGTTGGATACAGTGTATGAGAAGCGAAAGTTGACATTACAAACGATACGCTTTTCCTTTCACATGGGTTTATGATCACTCACTCAAGTTGTAACAGGAACGCATTGAATTCGCGTACAGAGCATTCTGACCACGTTGTTTTTCCTGCTCCGTTGACTGCGGACATGAGACAGCAAGATCGGCTGCATTGGTTCTGGACGCCATCGTGGACCATTCCCATACTGAAAGCTTTGAAAATGCTAAATTATTTCATTTTTGTTTAGAAGTTTTTTTGAACAATGTAGAATTTTTTGACAGAATTCATAGATAAAAACCACTTACTGGCTTTGCTTTTTCTCTTGTTTTACTAAAACTCACTTATGTCCCATTTCATGAGCCAAAACAAAAGAACGACCCAAATGAAGTCCCTCAACCAGAGAACAAGCAAACAGAGGATCACACATTCTAGCTACAGGCGCGACTCCTGCTACAGATGTTGTCGTGTGATAGATATCGTATCTGAATTGTGAGTACTTAAAAGTCATAAGTAAGATTCACCCAGTCAGTAAAACTCCATGATCCCAGTGTTGCATATCAGTTAGGTCAGTTCCTGGATTCATATGAGCTTGGTATCTGCAGAAAGAGTCGAGCAGGCTTTGAGCTTGTCCGTTTCGATGGACTGACGTGCTCAAGGCTGTCTGAAACAGTAACCACTTATGGAAAGTGACGTTCTAAACGATTTCCAATCAATAACTGCGTCAAACTTGAAACTTTCAAAAATTCAGATCAAATGTAAAACAACAAAGACACAAACTGATAAAGAACATACCGGTTGAGTTTTCCACATTTCATATCTGACAATCACAATATCCAAGTTTGGTGTGAGTGTATCTTGTTGATATAGAACATGAACATTATTTATCAAGGCCAAGGAAAATTCTAGTAAATGTTGTTCTGCATCTTGGATGTATTCTCTGTAAAAAGGAGTCAATCCGTTCTTGTTTGTATTCTCACCGTTGGAAATGTTCGAATAACTTGGAATCTAGAAAGAGACCTATTTCTAGTGTAATCGGATCCATGTTTGGAAAAATGAATGGTGATCCCAGTTGAGCTGATGATGGGACTGTGTAGTTGAAGTGGAGATAGGCTGGAAATATGTCTCAAAACTGTTTTTCAGAAATACGATTTCCATCTAATTACGATAATGCTGGAAACCAAAAAATCACAGAATTTCATCAAGATTTCCTTGAACTCCGTAACAAGAGAAACAAGTGTTTTCTAGATCACATCGAACTGTGAATCATACTTTCAAAGCTGAAAGCGGAACAGAACTATGAAATTTGAATTTTTTGATACATTCTTCTGCTAAATCACTCTGGACTGTAGTAAACCAATAATCCCATATCTTCCTTGATCAAGTTTTTCTCAGATACCTAGTTTCTTACGGAAAAAAAGAACGTATTTCTAATTCCGATCTGTGTGTAGACATATTCTTCCAGTCAATTGATACTTGTGATTTTCAAACTGTCGAGTTTCTGTTCTCTTCGTTCGCTGCGTCCCTTTCTCCCGTTTAATCACTTCGCACTGTAGTCAACCGAAAATCCTTTAATCTCTGCTAGCCAGAGCCTCTATGACGGGCTACTGAGAAGAAAGTCTCTAAGCGGATCAACAGCCGCTTTCTCACCGGTTTTACTCATGTCATCCAGAATTGAACTGTACTCTACTCACATGTCACCGGATCATCCAACGATTCACTCGTGTCGCAGAAGGCTTCTTGAGAATCTTGTAGTCGTGAAATTTCTTCGCGAATCTTCCTCTCGGGGTCAGTAAGAAGTCCTGCCGCTCGTTTGAAAACAAGATGATGGTTTTCCTATGATGAAAATCGATTACAGAATAAATCTTTCAGAACCTCAGTCTGTCTCATCCGTTCTGGAATAGTCTGCAGTACTAGAAAATGGTCATCCATGATAATTGACCCCATCAAATTTCCACAATCCGAAACCGCTGCCTTCACGTTTCCATGAGACTTGACTTCTCCCTGTTCATATTATTCATAAAATTCTGAATATTTGATCTACCTGATAATGGCACTTTTTGTAGTGCTTCAGCCCATCAAATTCGGTCACATTTTCTCCCTCTCTGATAACTGTCACCTGAAGAAGCGGGTCGTAAAAATCGTAACGGTCAGTGTTATTTCGGCTCAACCAGTTTGCTTGTTATACAATAGCGGGAGTCAGAATGACTCAACACCACGAAAACCGCTTTTACACATGCATAATAATATCATTATATGTGACGGGCGAGGAGAAGAAAGAGAGAGGTGAAAGCTTGTCAGTTGATATGTTGTTGACACTGTCTTCTAATAACTTATTCCCAGGAAACTGTAGATAATCGATATTTTGAATTTTCGTTATTCAAGAAGATCACAAAAATTGGGAATTAAAAACTTGATTTCATTGCTTGGGAAAATATCCAGACTCTCCAAAAAACCGTAAGTGGTTCGAAAAAACCTGACAATCAACACTAAAAAAGTGATTTTTAAATAGTAGAAAACTATTCTATAAACTTTTCAGTCATTAAGAAAAGTCAGCACTGCCTATTAAGTTTTAACTTTTTTTTCGTTCAAGATGAGCAAAAAAACAAACAATGTGAGGGCTGACGATCCTCGAATTCGGCTTCAAATAAAGATGATAAGTGTCATTCCAAGCTACGAATCGCAGTTTGAGGTCTCCGTTCTTTGCACGAATTCTTTTTGTGTCAATCAAGGTGTATTCTGGCACCTGAACGTCAACATTATGAAGTGCGCTTCTCGCTTTTTTGTGTATTGTACAGGCAATTCGTCGATCGACACTTCAATGAACACGGTCATTCAAATGCTTGAATGGAACATCAGTGGTTTTGAGAAAGAACTAACCTCATGGTGGTTGCTGACACCAAAAACTTGCTTTAGTTCATCACTTGTCAGACGGTTATGAAGTGCCTGCAAATTTGGCTTCTCTGTCGGAGATAATGATCAATGTTACATAACCCACGGTTTCATAACAAGGGAACAACACGAAAGGAAGATTGGTTCGATAATTATGAATGCAAATCACTTTTTTGTAATGCATTTTGTTTTGATTACGCCGAAACCTTTTTTTCACCAAAGAGGGAAAAATTAAGTTACTTTATTTTCAAAAAAATTATAAATAATTTATCAATTTTTGGTGATAATGTTTCTCGAACTTCTTGTGAAAATGGAAAACTGAGGGATTTTTTGATGATTCTTGTTGGAAAATTGTGGTTAACTATATTTCTAAACGTTTTTTTATTTAACAAAAATTTAAAGTGTGAGAAACTGGGTTGAACCACGTAGAAAATGTTTTTCTTGAGAAAACAAACCTCTGCTAAATATAAAAGTGCAGGTATGAGTAGAACGTGGTATAGTATCATGAGAACTCCTAGAGTTCATAAGACGAGCTCGAGTTCTTTGCTCTGCCTCTTTCTACAGTGAAGTCGACGCTGAAAGTTTCAGGATTGAGTAGGATTATGGTGAGGGTGTGGTTGAGGTTCAGAGAATATCAGATTTAAGTTTTTTGAGCGTGAATGCGGAGGTTTTGTGAAATGAAATGATTGAGGTTCTGGACAGGTGGTGAGATAAAGATTGAGTAATATGTACATGAAAAAGCGGGTGACGATGATACATGGGGATGATCTGATATGAATCCAGTGGCATGCCAACCGAGTGCCGGTGAAAGGCTAAGGCCAGCTGAATCGCCCTAGGGGAGAGACGAAAGAGAGACAGTGAGGAGGAGGGGTGCTGGTGTCGGCCAACCGGCTGCTATTGGTGGCGAAAGTTGAGGTGAGAGACTAGATCACGTTGGCTGTAGAAGCGCACTGTGTCTCGTTGCAAGCGGCGGTGGTCCATTGAGAAGAGTCTTTTGGTAACAACTCAAGCGTCAAAGACGATCAACGAAGCTTGTTGCATGGCAGCCCAAACGACGCTTGCCATTGATATGTCTACACGGGGAAAGCTGATTGCGGTTTCACTTTCGACTGTCACGCACCTTCTTTATCTATCCTCACGATTATACCGTAGTAGACTGACAGAACTGCATATCGGATGACTTTAAGTTTATTAAACAAAAACGTAATGCATCAGCTGAAGACGGTGATCTTGTTTGGAGTTGTTGGTTGGAACGCGTGTACCTACTTCGGAACAAGGTGACGAATGAAACTGATTCTGACTATTTGATATGAATTTTGAAGATGAACGATGATTTTTCTAGTTCCCTCAGATTATTTCATTGTGAGATATTGCAGGAAAGGATTAATTTTAAGAAAATTCATTTTTTTTGCATTTTTAGACAAAACTGTTAGGTTTTTGACAAAAATTTCCTGTCTGTGACACACGAATATAAATTTCACTAAGAACTGAAAAATCAGATTTTTGCTAGGTCGTTTTACAAAATCAAGCAGAAAAATACACAAAATCTCAAAAGTTGAGTTCTTCCAAAGCTTACATACAACATTTATTCAAAATTAGATTTACTGAGAAAAACTTTATCGTGTAAAGTTGTACAAATTGAATCTCACAGCATGTCTTCTGCTAGATATAGTTTTTGAATTGTATAGCAATAGTTAACAGGAAAATTTTCATCTGGAAAAGTGGGGAAAATAGAATCTCGGAGACCTACTCCTGCTAGTCTTAGCTTTGGGATCACGGGGCAAGGTTTAGTTTGAGATGGCGGTGTTCGGATTAGCATAGCTATTACCAGGTGCCTGTCGAAGAACCCGCTTTTTGTCTCAAATGGGGCTTCATGGATATGTACACATACAAGTTAGCGGTAATGAGGTTACACCGAGTTCTCTCATCTTGAAAGGACGTCAATGCAGGTACCAGTTTTTGTGTCGCTTATAACTGACCAACACAGGGAAACTAGCGGACCGAAGCCGAAACTCGCTCACAACGCACATGTTCAACTTTTTAATCTGAATGCGAAAGCACAACACAATGCGGTATTATACGGTGGTGGTTGGTGTGAATAATCCGTATAACATGGGAGAGATGTGAATTTAGAACGTGACACCATTTAAGTGGACATTTACAACTCAGAGTTGATAGGCGGGAAACGGTCACAGTTTTCGTATTTTCAATCCAGGAATACTTGTTGTGAATGATGGCACGTGATTCGAAGCGCACATTATGTTATCTTTGTAAACGTTTTCAAATAGTGGAATTTTTCAAAGAAACTTCATGATTCATGTCTAATTTAAATATTTTGAAACTTTTTATAGTTTTTCATCCATTGGAAGTATGAGAATGAACAAGAAAATCATCAAAAATTCCTGACTCCCGATGAGAGTTTTTTTTTTGAATATAGTATTCCTACATGTTATAGAGTTTTCAATTACACCATTTTGAAGTTTAGAAATACACTTACAACTATGTATAGCCACACTTCAGTATACATAGCCACAGTTCGGTCGTGGCATACATCGATACATAGCGGGGTAGTGGGGCAAGAAGGCCAGTGCATTCCCTATCTATGCTTTTTGAACACCAGCGTTCGTGGTGTAATGGTCAGCATGGATGCCTTCCAAGCATTCGACGGGGGTTCGATTCCCCCCGAACGCAGAACTTTTTACTTTGCTGATAATTGTCAGTTCTAACGTATTCAATATTTTATACTCTGAAAGGTATCGAGTTATTTGTTTTGAAATATAAAAATGTTCTTGATAACTAAGAAAACAATTTCTGATAATTCGAATGTAACAATGCAATTATTCAGGAATATAACTGTTTCTACGAGTTCTAAGAGAGAAGAATCGAGAAAAAAACTGTTGAGAGAAGACAAAAATCTGTACACAACGAGAACTGAAGGCGAGAAATTTCGCTTATGGTATATGCATTGTAAATACTCAAAGTTGGCAAATACAAAAAATGACCATTTGAATTGTCCAGACACACCGTTATTGCATTCATCTCTTTCCGGCTTTTGTGCCAACGGGTGTGGTGTCGATGCCACAATGTTTGATTGCACAGTACAACTATACTATGGAATTTTTGCTAAGCATGATTCACGTCGTAAATTGTGAAGGACATAAAATTTCAATGATTTCTCTCTTTTTCTGTCTTTCTCTCTCTCTCTCTCTCTCTCTCTCTCTCTCTCTCTCTCTCTCTCTTTCTCTTTCCTATTCTCTCTTTACTTTGCATTCTTTGACCTCCCATTACCTGTTTCCCACGAACAACTTTTCAGATAGCAACTGATTTTTCCTTCTACTCCGAGGTATAGTAGTATACTTCTAAGAAACAAAGAATGTAACAATCAAATATTCCTGCATAATTCACACATTTATAACGAAAATCTTATTTTCCACACACTAGCTGTTGTATGATCACTGGTACGCAAAATATGAATTTACGTCATGTCGAATTAGATCGTCATTTACTTATCTGATTATATTTTGTCACTTCGCAGCTTATTTACTTGAAGGAGATGTTGGCTCTTCATGATAGTGGGTGAGTTCCCGTTTTTTCTGCGAAAGTCTAAATTACCAGAAGTTTTTCTCTGCTTGAATATGATTCTTTTTTGAACTCGAAGCCGAATTAGAAATGAAAATCTCAAAAATTATTTTCTCAACCCACTTTTTTGATCTTCGAACCAATTTACATGGATTCTTTTTGTATATTCTCAAATTCCAGTTCGAGACGCCAGTTTTGGAAAAGGTATCTCGAATTTTGCTGTTCCTTGTCTTTTGACAGGTACTTTATTTTTGGTTGTTTTTCTCAGTTTAAATGCACTTTACACTTTTTGTATGGTACCCATTAAAAGATCAACTTCTTAAACGGACCACATAGTCACGTAGTAATTGATACGATGCGTATCTACCTACTACACTAGAACCGTAGGTGCTATCACAAAGTAACATCTCGGAACAAGTGCAGCAACTCGCATATTTCGTCGCCTGCCGTCTCCCATTGAGACATAGTCTTCTCTCTCTCTCTCTCCGCACGTTCGTTGTTATGTTTTTCTCTCTTTTCGAACCAGACCCTAACTTTGATAAAGTTAACGAGGCTCTGTGTGATTTCAACGCTTCTCTCCCACTTTTCGCTCTCTTGATTACTCCAGTATTGATCTTCTAACCAGAAAAATCTTTAGTTTTCTATCATTATTTGACTTTCGATTAATCATTGTTTCACTTGGTTTTCTACTTTTTTTTACCGCAACCATAGGTTTCTAAGTGTTTCAACAGCAAAAAATTACGTTCGAATCGGTCATCGTTCACTAAGTCCCCAAAAAATTCACCGTTTTCTCATTTTTTAATCTTTACCTGCTGATTAGCTCAGCATTTTCATTCTATGTTTTTGCCAACGAGTTGTACTTCTTTTTTTACGTGTTCTATTCTATTCAATCCTCTTCCGATTTCTTCATGAGTTCCTGAATATCGTTCCACCTCTTACATGACCTTTCATTGTTCTCTCTCATTCTTTTTTTCGATCACGTTTCTAGTGTGTTTTGTTATACTTGTTTTTAAAAAATCACGTTTTCTCTTCAACTGGCAGTTCATTCTGAGATGTGTTTTTTCCCTACTGTGAACGGGAGCACTGAATCCTCAAAGTTTGAGTTTTATGAAACTGTCATCATATTTCTTCGTATTGTATTCAATTACATATTAAGCCTCTTAAATTAGTTCCAAAAATGTGTTTACTTCCATATTTTAGTTTACTTTGTTCTATCTATAGCAGTTCTTGCGTTAAAACACTATTGTTATGAAAAATATATTACTTCTAAGAAAAAAATCTATTCTAGTTCTTCGTTTACTTTGGAATTTGAAGAATCGTTTGGAATTCTCTAAATGCAGGTTGTGCACTTTTTCAGTGCGGAGGTACCCAATGTACTTTATAACTCTCTCTCTCCACCGCTAATAACGATGATTAATAGTCATTTTAGTCACTGAGAAGCTTGAATCTCTCTCACAAACATGCAACACGTGTTAAATTGGTGACATCACATTGTCTATTGTTGCGCCAGTCGAGTGAACTTTTCTCATTACCGGAAAAAATCAGTTGTTCTTCTTTGCGACTTCTTTTTGACTTCTCCATGAAATTCATAAAGACCAAATGAGCAGGTGAAAACCCGGAGCACAAATTAGAATTCGGCGTGTTGATCGTGAAAGAGCCCGACAAGCAAGTAAACAGAGACGACGAGAGAATTAATCTGAAGCTCCTCCTCGGCGGGTGCCACATCGGTTACTCGTGTGTTGCCATGAGTGCCAGATCCACCCGCATTACTCGTCGCTAATCGAGCTTCCTAACGAAGCAGAGCAAGTGAGAAAAAGGGAAAGAGAGAGAGAGAGAGAGGGAAAGAGAGATGACGCCTGTCTACAACCCTGATATTATCCTCGCGCATTTCGTTAGCGTTGAACAAGCAAGGTGAGCTAACTTCTACATAAACATGCACTTTATTCGGTCATTATATAATGAGCACGTCCGTGGATCTTTGAAATCTAGTTTGTAGTTCTCATTTTGTAGTTGAAGTGAATCTCCCTCGAAACTTGTAGTCTTGCTATTCTCACATAATTTTCTAATAGAGACCCAGGAGGGAGCAGAAAGCTTCTCTTTTCAGTTGTAGTTTGTAGTCCTTTAATCTCAAAATAAAGTGTTTCTCTTCTATTGTGTGACAGTTGGAATTGTATTCTTGATTTGTTAAGATCTCGAACAAGTGAAAATTCTCAATTCTGACATTCAACTAACAAGATAAATCTCAAAATAGAACCTCTTCGAAGTTCATCATGTAAAATGAAATTAACTTACTATTTCTTTATTCTTAAATAATTTTTGGTTAGATGTGAAACTTTTTCTTGATATATTTCAGAGTACCTGAACTCAGGATTTCTTAAATCTTCCTTAATTTCAATTTGAAAACTTCAAAATTTTGAGTTTTAGTGCATTCATAACAAAACTTCATGTGTCATACTTGCCATTCATATTTGTTGCGCACAAATTGGATTCATCATCAGCAATGACTCAACACGATGTTTATCTTATTATGCCAACCAGGAAGAAGAATTTTCAGGGTTCGCAAGCCGATGGATTATAATGAAGTGTCATTCATCGAGCCATCCCCATCCAAGTTACAACGAAGCCCAAACAACAAGAAGTTCATACCAGGTACTTGAGAAGTGATGTACTTTTATGTATTCAATAAACGTCTCGAGGAGAAATTAAGGGAAGAGTGATACGCGTTAAACTTCTAATTCTGAGCTGAAATTATGCATAAGACTCGGTAACACACTCGGTCGTAACGTCTATTCTACTCAAGATTATACAACTCTCTAAATTTTCATTTTACTAAAAAGTCCCTCGTGAAACTCAACTAAAGCAAGGATCGAAACGTTCGAATTGTAATGTGTTGAAAACAACGGGAACAACGCTTTGTCTAGAAAGAGTAAACGATTTCAAGAATACCCATTGAGAAATATTCTGAATGAGATGTTGAGTGTGTTATGTGTTTGACGTCAAGAGTTCCAGGATCTGAAGCCATTTTCATAATTAAGACAGTATGTAGATTCAGGAGAATTGTGCTCCGTTTGTGGCGACGTAGCCTCTGGAATTCACTACACTGTGCCGTCGTGTAATGGATGCAAGACTTTTTTCAGACGAGTGGTGCTAGAGGTGAATTGAAGATAGTGACAGTGAGAAAACCAGAAAACAAAAATTCAGAATCGAACATACTCGTGCAAGAACAATGGGGATTGTATCATTGACAAGTCGATGCGTTGCTCGTGCCGACACTGTAGGTACAAAAAATGCATCATTGCAGGCATGGATAGAACAGGTGACTATAGTTTTCTGATTGAAATTTTTAATCTACCACTTTTTTTTAGGATGAAATTCTCAAAATTGATCCGAATTTCAGAACTAAGCATTGAACGAAGAAGAAAAAGGAAGTCAAACAATGGAAAGGAAAGTGACGATGGAACAGAGAAAGATGCCCTTCAGGACCCGCTCATAGAGCTTTTATTAGAAAAAGAAACCAAGTATGATTTTGAGAAAGAAAAAATTATTGATATCACTTTTCCAGATACCAAACACTGCTCGTGTCATCAGAAATGCCGATTCATTCCACATTACACGAAGCTCTACACAATAACAACATTGCATTTGACCATGCATTCACGAAAGTGAGCTGAAAACGTGAAAATCGTCTAACGAAAACGTTCCTAATTTTTCAGTACAATAAACGAATGGACGCCAATTTTCCGACAAATTTTTCCTTCTGGCGAGCCAAGATTCTCAGTGTACTTGCCGAATGGGCAAAGTCCTTTGAGGTGATTTTCGAGCACATCCTACAAATCCCAATGGAAGTGGATAATCCAAATGAGAATGTCGTTCAAAGAATACATTTCTGATACTTGTAATCCCGGATTATTCTCACAAGCTACAACATAATAAATTGCACAGTAAATAACTGAACAATGCGGGAATATGGAACAAAATATATCTTGAAGTTGGGACACGTAAAGATTATTGTAGTTTTTGGAGTACAAACAAAACAGAAAAAGACAATAAAACGAGAGAGGAAAAAGGAAAAAAATAGAGAGATAGAGAGGAAGAGGGAGAGAGAGAGAGAGAGAGAGAGAGAGAGAGTGAGAGAGAGAGAGAGAGAGAGAAAGAGAGAATGAGAGAAAGATAGAGAGAGAGAAAGAGAGAGAGAGAGAGAGAGAGAGAGAGAGAGAGAGAGAGAGAGAGAGAGAGAAAGAGAGAGAGAGAGAGAGAGAAAGAGAGAGAAAGAGAGAATGAGAGAAAGATAGAGAGAGAGAAAGAAAGATAGAGAGAGAGAGAGAGAGAGAAAGAGAAAAAAAAAGAGAGAGAGAGTGAAAAAAAAACTTCAACTTTCAGGTATTTTCGCGCCTTGACAAAGATGACCAGAAGCGACTTTTCATCCATACAGCCTTTTCAAATTTGGTACTAGCTGAAGCATTTAACACACCTGACAAGTACAACGATAGAATTGTGTTCCCAGATGGCCTCTGCGGGTATGAAAAACAAAATTGTTCATAGTTTATCTGATGTCATTTCAGATTCCGCAACATGTCACAGTCAGTGACGACAGACGCAGTATCAAACCGGACTTACGGATTAACACCTACAGTTGTGGCTGTCATCAACGACATCCTGGTGCCGATCAGACGAATGCGCCTAACAAGGATTGAATATGTCCTACTGCAAGCAATTATTTTTTATGATCCAGGTGAAATTTTGTTGGAGTTATATTTATTTATTGTTGTAAAACAAGTGAATGATTTATAGTTTTCCTTAAAGTCAAATAAAATTGGGAGAAAAAGTAATCAGGTATCCAAAATGCCTGGTTCTACAAAAACCACTCAGTTTTTTAACTGAAAAAAATATGAATGGACTCTAATTTTTTGCTTCAAAGCTGTGAGCTGTAACAATGAAACGTAAGAGGACAAGTGTTTTTTTTCAAATTTCAAATCACAACTCTGAAACAAGAAGTATGGGTGGTCTTTTCCTCCTGACTGATATAACTCACTGTAGACTGTCTCTCACTTACCAATCATGCTTCACAACTGATTGCTGCAAAAAGAAGACGTCTACTCGACTCCCTCAGAGGATATTTGTTTCATCACATTAAAGATCAATTAGAAGCAACGACAAGATTCGCAGAAATTCTTCTCAGAATATGCAATGTTCAGGTTGAACGGAAACCTCATTCAAGAAATAACGCGAGATTTTACAGAAGGTAGCAGCGTTCAAACGTGAAACACTTTGCACCATTGAAACCTTCGAGCTGATGCAACCGCACCCTTTCACCATGGAAATCTCCAGAAGTTATCCAGATTTTTCGTATTTTTGATAGTCCACGTCAGTTTGTCTCTAAAACGGGTTTTGCACTCTTTCTCCTCAAAACATATTGATATCCAATTATGATTGTGATCTTCTAGTTCTTATTCAATTTATTGTAACAAATGAATATTTCATTTTGTGTATTCTCGTGGAAGTTGATTTTTCCCCACACACACCAATCAGATGGAACTTTTTTCGGCTCAGTTAGAAACACATTGTGCCAAAAGTGTTTCTTGGTAGTCCCATGTGTAGCTCATTTGACGCTATTGGGAGTAATTATGCAACTTTTGAAGTACCAAGAAAGTTCCCAATGACGTTATAGAATCTTTTTAGATGTATGATTCTTGATTCTACTAGACACAGTTTGACGAAAATAACTTTTTTCAACAATAAGGTTTATTTTTGTGACCCTCGGATAATCAGTCGAACCACTCACCATTTTCAACATGGGTGGTCTCTTCAAATTGTAAAGCTATGGAATAAATACTCTTTGTTCTGTGTTTTTGACCAGATTCAAAATTGATTTCACTGTTTTTGGATTGACTTTAACGTTTCTGAACTCTCTTTTTTTCGTGTCTGGTCACTCGAAATTGAGTTAGAAATCAAGATGGTGCCCAATTTACTTTGAGAAGGAAACTTTAATGAGTATGAGGAAACGTTTTTCAAACGTTTTTACTCTGATAAAACACCACTTCCGCCGTGGGTGGTTCTGTGAGAAATCGCATTCAAGCACGAATTAAAGAGAGAATTTAAAATTAAACGGTTTTCGAAAATCTTGCAACAACTCTTGAAACACTATTTATGTCGTCTGTGTTCCCTACCAACAGAGAAATTACGTGAGAAATCAAATTTTAGCTATGTTTCTTTGAAAAAAGAATCTGAACCAACAAGGTCAGTGTTTGAATAACGCTTTTGACAGCCCACTATAAGCTTCCGGTTGCATTTAATTGACCTGCGAGAAGTGAGGTTATTCAGAAGACCACATTATAAATATGTGGTCAACTATTTTATTTGGGTTTGAAGCAAAGCGTAGAGAAAATTATATGCTACACTTCATTGAAAAACACTTTTTCTATGTTTCTCCATCACCACGTGTGAGAAACCAGACAAAAAATAGAAGATTCATCGACCAATAATGTTTTTTTAAGGTTTCATTCTGAGAAATAACAACTACTACGTCCGCTCTCGATTCCTCGTGGTAAAGAAGAAAACCCTTTATAGTCCAACAAGAACATGAAATGACATTGAAGAGGTCTAAACTCGATTAGTGCTTAATAATTAATGAAATGTGAGGGGGTTCAAGAAGAAAACTGTCAAATACATCAGTTTTGCAGAATTATTCTATTTCCGACGTACTCTAGTAGTTCAGGAAGTACGATGCGTTTATAACTCTTCGAATGAAATTTTTTTAGAAAAAAAAATTTTTTGAATCTCCACGGTTCAAATTCATGAGTTTCATGGAACTTTGGGAAGGCAGCTGTAATCTTTGAAATTTCCAGACAAAGGTCATTCTTGAAACACTACAGGTGCAAAATTGGTTCCAGATATGAGCCAAACCACTAACTCCAACAGAGAACGATAAATACGGAATAAAACAGTTACAACATTTCTGTCTCAGATTTTTTTTGATAACGAGACTATGATGATTACAAGTTATAAGGAATAGCATATTTTTAACGTCTCTGGATACGGGGTTTAAACTGCACGAATTGTCCTACTTTCCGTTCAGAAGAATTTCTTTCAAATTCACTTCTCTTGATAGAAAATTGTTCAAAATTAATTTTCACAAGATTCGGGCAACTACTTGGAATAAAACTGATTGAGATTTTTGACTTCAAGAAAAATATGTAAAACTTCAGCAACAACTGATAAACCATACAGAACAAAACTGAAACCGTGAATCTTTTGAAAAGTCATTTCTTTTAGGTTGTGATTTTTACGTCATCTTCTCTGGAAAATGCTGTCAAACGTTATTGAAAACAATAAATAAGACGGGTAGAGTCTGTACGGAATTAAAACCATGAATCTTCCTGACAGTGATTTCGTTAAGGCTTCGATTCCTACGCCATCTTTTTTAGAGAGCGCTGTCAAACGTTATTAGAAACCATAAATAAAACGCAATGAAATTGGCATCTTCTACTCTGAATCTGTACAAAATTAAACCCATGTATCTTCTCCACCTTCCAATTTCCTTTCTTTCGTGACTTCACATCATTCCCTTAGCAGGAAGCTGCTGGACATTATTGAAAACGATAAATAAAAAGCCGATCGTATAAAAGAATCAGGTCCAGGGCGGAGTCCCAACGACATCTGTCGACGCCTACTCCTCCCTGACTTCTATTCTCACACTTTGAATTCCGCACAAGATGAGCCGGACCATACTTTCTATTGGTGAGTCTGTAGAAGGTTTCCTCACTGTAGGATGATCACATCTATCATTTATCAGTTCTATAGAATTGACGGCAAGATATTCTTGCGGAATTCCGAAACTGGATAGAGATCTGAAAACTTGGATGTTTCCGTGAGAATTGGAGAAATTCTTCTGGTTATAACACTATCACATAGTAGTACCACGTCACTATTTTTTCAGAAAATAGTGACAATAAAATAAGATTTTTTTACTCATTGCTCGTGACACTTGTTCCAGTAATACACAAAAAATGTTTTATTTGAGAATGCGATTTTATTCACTGCGAATTCAGTGACAATCAGCAAAAGTCCTTTCAAAAATGAGACAGTCATGAGGTGTGAGAGACAGCACTGTGTCAAGAAAACTGGTCCTGTCAGGACTGTGAAGCGATATTCTCACAAAAAACTTCAATACGTTTTCCAGATCACTAGAAAAAACTGAACACTGGTGTTGAAAGTTAAATTTAAATGAGAAATTTTTTCATTTGCCCTAAATTTAGCTTACCTGCAGACAATTTTCAGATATTGAAAGTGATAAAATGTTAGTATCTGTAGTAAACTTTAATATATCATTTTAGAAACCGTTGAAAATCGAGATTATTTCCTACTTTTGGCCTTGAAATTTTGTTTTGGAACTTTCAGATTACTTAAATCACATTTTCTCGGTTTGAGAAGTTCCAATTTTGAGTGGACGCTCAAACAATGAGTCGTAGTAGTATTTTGCAAGCGGGATTTCTCAAATCAAATTGCAGTTCTTCTGATGGTGTATCTGGTAGCCGGTTGCTATTGTCTCCGTGGAGCGCTGTTCCGTTCAGGCAGAAGTGGAAGTCGCATCCCATCCTACTTCGAGGAGCCCCAAGAGGTAATCAATCCCTGAATCTTCCGCCTAGATGATCTACCAAATTCGAAATTTGACTGAATATTCTGAAAGCCAGCGTCATTTGTTTTGATTTGCCTATTGTTCGACTTATTCTGGTAGATTGCTCAGCGCGATACAAAACATTGACGTGCATGAAAAAGTGAATTTTTATTTTCTCTCATAGTCCTTCATGCTGACATAAGTTTCCGCTATTGAAACATTTATTCCAGCGGCACAAAGGGTAAAAAAGCGGCAATTATCAAAGAAACAGCTTTTTGACATCCGAGTTCTTGAGAATGAAGGGGACATTTCAGGACTACCGACTGGAATATGCACAACCACCAAAAAGCTTCTCCTTCTTCAGTTTTCCAGGATTCCCCAACTTTGGATTCAGACGATAACAATTGAAACTTCTTTGCTAAAATAATTCTGATAAATTTTATGTATTGTTTGAGAAGTGTTTGGACAAACTCGGTGTTGCAATGACAGAGCTCACGTCATGAAAAACTTAAATACACAAAAATTTATGATGCCGTATTGAATTCAATAAAGTCATCGCTAGATTTTTGATGCCGGGAGACTGAAAAATGGAAATTATAAAATTTACAAAATGAGAATATCTGAATTTTAATTGGAAAAATGTTAGTTACGTCTGACGCTCACTTTTACACTATCAAACCACTGATAATTTTATTTTGTGTATACTTTAGTACCCCAAAGAGTACGCGACGTGTATTCAGTCTTGAAAAGATTGATGCAGTCAGTACAGTATCCACTAAAAAAACGAAAAAAGTCAATTCTGAGAAGCTTTGTTAATTTTCTTTTCAAAATTTCTCTATAATCTTTATTTAAAAAGCATGTATTTGTCCCAGACGGTGAAAATGAAAGTATAATGAGATGAAAAATTGTTTTTGCTTCTGTTTTTTGAAAAAAAAAGTATCTTTGAAGTTTCACAGAAAAGAAAAAAAACACATTTGTCCTGTAGTTTTCGAGCTGAAACATCAAATTTGAGTAATCATTCTCTCCAAACCAATTCTACGTTTCATTAAGATCATGATCGGAAACCCTGAAACTCACAGATTTTCGTACAGTGAGAATCACTCCAGAGTTTGTGACATTATGAAACTCTCTAAGAATAACGCTTTGAAGATGAAATTTCGAACTTTATATCTACGCAATGATCGTTTTGTAAAAATTTCTGCAAGGTGTCCAGATTTTTTTCTAAAAATTCATTATAAGGCATTTTTTGTCCGTTCTTATCAGCAAAAATTGAAAGTCCTGGCCGTTCTGAAGGTATTTTACAACATGCGAGCATCAGTTTCACATACATGGTTCATAATGATTTGTTTTCGCTCGGATGAATCATCTCTCTTTTCCGTTTCCGAAGTGTAAGTACCTTTTTTAAAACTAAGTTCCATTCAAACTATTTTTCAAACTAGTTCAGAGTTAAATAATGAAAGACAATGGAGTAAATAATACAAAAGTCTGTTTCGAAGCGACTCAACATCACCTTCATATCATCACTTCTCTCACTATAAAAATTTATATTTGCATCTCTTCAAATTTAGTTTTTTTTCATTTTTTGAAATTTTCGATAGTTAAATTTGCAAAAATACAGAACAAAAGTCAATCACCATTTAGTAAAAATTCTGAAAAAAAAATCACAATTTGCATACGATGATAAAATCTGGAAAATTTGAAATTGATGAAAAATAATTCAATCTGGAAATAATTAAGTACGCATTATTCTCATGTTTTCTATGAACTTTGTTACTCTTTTTTTTCGGAGGACAAATTATTCAAAAAAATCAAAACCAGACAAGAAGTCCGTGAACTGAGTTACAGTGAACTGAGTTTTTTCACTCTCAATAATGAAAGTGAAAAAAAACATTGTATTCCGACTCTTCAAAAAACATCGCACACTCTAAATCTTTGAAATTCTTGATTTTGTTCCAGTTTCTCTTGGGAAATACAATTCATTAGATAATAAATCAACAATCAACAGAATTTTTGTTAACTGAGTTTTTTTTTAAATAAATCGCGGAAAAACAGAAAATACAATATATTTCGATAAAAGTTCTACAAAACATTGAATATTCTGAGTCTTTGAGCTACTTAACTTTTATTAACTTTTTCTGTAACATTACTTTTATTTGCTTGTAGAATTGGTGCCAAACTTGAAATCAAATTTCGAAATCATTCGTTTGCCCTTTTTGCAACGTCTCAATGCTATGTAGCGAGTCAGGAACGCGGGTGTCCCAGGCGTTCTCTTAGCGCAACGAACGTGTGTGCCTGCTCGTACCGCTTGGGGCGAGCGAACGCTTCCCAGCGGTCGCCCTTACCCTCAGTACTGCTGGGTGGCGGCGCCTCGGGTCAAAAAATGAACGAACGCCTCTTCTAGTAGTCAGTTTGCGTTTCGTTGACCCACTGACCAACACTTTCATTCACTTCCTCTCCCACTTTGCGAACGGTGTTCGTTTCAGTGAAACCACCTTGAACCTGTTCGTGACTTAATGGTCCGAGTGTTATCGAGGACTCGTTTTTAGTTCATCTCCACTTTTAGGATTTTCCTTTTAAGGCTTCTTCAAATTTTTCAGATGTTATTCTGTAATCAAAAATATAGTGTTAGCTTTTAAAATGACCTAATCAGAAAAAATTATTTTTCGAACTGAAACTACGCCAAAATATAAACTCTACCAGAATTTATAGGATTTTTCTTTTGTTTTGTTTCCAGCATTGAACACAATGAAATACTACGATATTTCTGACAGTTTTTTGAGACAAAAACAATGTCATTTTAATAAATCCATGAAAGTATTCGTTAATTCCTAGCTTTGAAAACCATAAAATTTGCAATTGTTCAGCTTTCCCTCCCTGGAACGCAGAAGTTACGGTGTTTTCTAACAATGTTTTGATTCTCATCCAGAATAACAACAATGATCCGTTGGTAAACATGTTTGTTTACACTACGTATGACATTCCTCACACTGTGTTTTTGCTGGCACCATGACTGTAATAGTTTCCTTCCTTTCATAGGAGGAACATCTGTTGCGGTCATTTAAGGAGAACAATAGGTTGGACAATCACAATGGTTCTCTCTTCTTACAAGATCCTAAAGTTGCCGATAACTGTACACAGGATTTCCTTTCAGCAAGAAGTTCTTTCAGTCCTCAGTGTTTTCTATCTTTGTTTTTCTAGTTTATGATGGAAGTGTTATGAGTTAGATCATTATAGAGTTTAATGTTGAAATTAACATAGTGTAATCAACATTCTTATGTTTAATAATTGATTTAATTTACAATACGATTTCTATAAACTTTCACGATGCAGAAGAGCATACTGTAACAGGACAATCACCATGGTTACTATTAGTAGGCTCTCATTGCGAGAGAAAAAAGAGAGGCGCTTTTTGTGTGAACGCATCATTGCCATCCGCAATCTTGACGTGGAACAAGTGCAAGTTGGTCTTAAAAGTGCAAGCGAACTGCTGCATGGCGGTGGTCAGCACGGGCCTACACGGGTGTTCCCCCTCTCCTCCCCTTTTTTCTCTCTCCGAGCGAACGGCCGTTCTCAACCCGGCACGGCGAACGCTTGCGACTCGTTCAGTGAAAGCAGCGAACGTTTGTTGTTCACGACGGAACACTTTGCTGACATTCACACAAAGAAAGCTGAGAGATTCATTGGGATGAATTTGTCAAGACATGTTTTCACTTTTACAGGAATGCATTGATGAATTCTTGGCTTTGAATTTTTTGAAACTTCGAAGCCTAATGAAATTCAAAGCATTAGTCAAGACAAGACATTCCTTATTTTTGAGGACATTGAGTTGATGGATTCTCATTTTTTAAAATATATCAAAATTATTAAAGTTGTTTATTTTAGGGAAAACATTAGAATAAATTTGTCAAGACATAATTTTACTTTTTTTATGAATATGAATTATATTATCAAAATAACGAAGTTTTTATGGTTAAGAAGGATCATCAAACTAATTGTTCAACATATTCTTCATTTTTACAGGAATATAAAATGTTTAACTCTTCAGAATAAAATAACTAGACATCTGGATCCAGTATAAAACATGACAAGCAAAAATTATGATAAATTCACAGAATAAAACATTTTGTCATCTCTCGAAAAAACTCAACAATATTTTTGAAACAAGAAGTTATAATTTCCAGATGATTCTAACTTTAAATTTCGAAACTTCGAATTCTGAAAATTGTTAACAAGATTCAGAACTGAAAGAAACATCACATATTTTCCAATTTGTATCCCACTAATGACACGTAAAGAAGAAAGAATTGAAGATGGTTGTTTTCAACAAAAAGTGCATTCTCCCTCTGTCAACCTAGGGTTTTCATTCCTCTCTCTTTTCCCCCAATGTTTTTCTTATCAAACTAAAAAGAGTTTTCAGATCCAAAGCCTTTCTCATTCTTGGGTGATGACTGCCTACGTTGATCGTTGCTGATGGTTTCAATGTAAGTCTACGGTACTTTCACTGTTTTTAATCTACAACTTTCAGACCAACGGATGAACGGTAGACAAGGCTAAGTGAAGGCCCAGTTCAGCGTTGCATCAAGAATCTGTATGGCAAATGTAGGATCGTGAATAATGTTTCTCTGATATAGTCGTTCAGAGCCTAGATGACATCGTTCTGAATTCTGGAAGAAGGAGGCGAGAAAGCTCATCCGAAGCAACAACAGCGGTTCCTCTCGTGGTCAAAAATGTACTTGGAGTCGATCGCGATAAAAAAATATAATCCGCATTTGTTCTTGTTTTCGAAGCATCGTATTACAGACATCGAAAATATAATTTAAAAAACGAGGAAAGGTTTCTTTTTTTCTAAAATGAAATTGTCTAAAATGAAGATACGATAGTTTTTGAATTATTGGAGATAAAATCCCAATATCACTCTTTACTATATTTTTCCCGAGTATTCCGAGAAAGTTTTTTAGATAATAAAAAAACCTTCCCAAGATCAATTCTTGAGATCGAATCCAATTGAATTTATTTTTTCCGGAAGTTTTATATTACCGAAAATCATAATAAAACAGTAACTACTCCGGTAGTTCAAACACAACATCTTAGATTAAATTTCAAAATCCTTATTCTCTTTCAAAATTTCAAGACACTTGACACTAAAGCCAACAACATGTTTAATTATCCGTGTCGTGGACCAAAACAAGCAAGAGCTATTTATTTTGAACAAAATTGAACGGTTCCAAACTTTCACTGACATCACATAAATTGTTCCAGTCTCTTGGATGTGAAAATTCATCCATTTTGGAGCTTTTTGCACTTAATTGTGATATTATGTTTTGAATCTTGCATAAATTGCATTTTCTTGAATCTTGGCTAAACAAGGTGCATAATAGGAAGCATATCACTAAATTATTTCGGGTTTCCGTGACAGTGGAAAGTAAATATTCTGTGCACGATTATTTTTTTCTGGAATTTGGTCTCTGTCCATATCCCATGTCCACAAAACGACAAAAAAATAGCACTAAAGTCAATCAATTACTACAATAATTTATTGTCATCAAAGACTCTTCAACGACTTGAAAGACTGGAGAACTAAGAAAATTATGTCAACGTGCAAAACTTCATTTTTCGATGTTTTTCATGTTATATTTTAGGATCAGACGTTTTAAAAGAATAACATGTGAATGTTACAACAATAAAAACGAATAATGACGCATTCAATTTTCTATTTCCGGTCCGTAGCATCCGAACCAATCTTTTGAGAGTGATTTTGGGTATCCGTGCATTACTTTCATTTGTCTGAACGAAAAATTCTCAAGAATCATTGATTTGATACCTTTTGTAATCCAGTTTCCAATAATTGTCTTTATAGAAAATGAAGGATGAATGCGCATCATACTGAAAAGCTGCATCAATGTGATGTGGAACTTCCTGCAAGAACTGCATTTGAAATTCAAATTAATTTTCACGTACCATGTCAGAATAAAAAATCTGATGAATCGGACGAGGCCAAGTAGGTGGCATTCCGTATTTTGAATATTTCCAGAATTTGTTATCTGAATCAATGTGAATTCATTCGCTTTTTTGTGATCTCTGTTTTATCACACACCTCAGCAAAGGCAGTTGAATAGTGTAAGCAAAGAAAATCGGTAGAGTAGATCTAATTTCAGTTACTGTAGTTCAAATATTTTTACTTTTCCTACTTTTTGTCGTCCCAGATTCACAAATCGTAACGTAAAAATGTTTGAAGTAGGTTAAACTATCGTTGGAAACAGTTCGCAACGTTCATTATGTCAAGTGAAACATTTAGTAAAGTACAAACACTTTCGAAAATGAAAGCGAGATCGGCAAAACGGTTGCGAAGCGGTTTTATTGTCTTATGCATTTGCCTAGGTGTGGATCACAAAAAATAACCGGGAAACAAGGGTAAATAAAATTTGTTGCCATATCGTTCATGTTGAAATTTCACTTTTTAAATTGAATTGACTTGACTTTTATGTTTGTACTGATATTCTAAAATTTTTGAGAATTACCATATCACTCTGAATATGAAAATTGAATGAGAAAAATTCGATTTTGCATCCGTTTTGTATTTGAGCCTATAGCTTCAGAATTCTTTCACAATTTTTAATTATTAAATAATGAAGTCGTTTTGGACAACTGCCAAAAAATTGCATTTCATCTATTTTATCAAATATAAATTGATCAAATTCATGAAATTACTTTTGAAGAAGTATTGATTTTCATCCACTTTCCACAAAAAAGCAGCATCGATGTCTATCGGCATGTCTACCAATCCCCTCGAAATATTCTGAATTTTGATGCTTGTGTTTGCTTCTTTCTCGTGTAACCTTTGGAAAGCCGGGTAGTTGTTTTCCGGTCGACGACAAGACCCAATACATGCTTTTCTGCAAGCTTTCTCCATTGATATTTGAAATTATTGAATGTAAAACCTGGAATATGTAGACGTTCCCATTTACGTCTGTTGTTACGGCGTCTACAGACCCTTTTAATGGCCAATAATCCGATATAAGCTGCCCATCGCCTAATTTACCGTTTCCAAGAATAGAAAAAAAGACGTTCCCTGAATCAGATCTAGATTAGCCTCATCTCAAAGTGCTTCTGAATCATTTAGGGGTCCTCATTTTGATAATAGCCAATTTTTGTGGCCATAAATAAGACACTTTTCTGGAAAATTCAATATTTTTGCAGTGTTCCTGGCGAGTCAATAGTGAATCTTTCTCAGAAGAACTTCTTCTTTGTTTATTCAACGCTGTGAAACTTTCTAAAAGAATTTATGGACTTCAAAAAACTCATTTTTTTCTTTTTCCACGAGATTTTCAAATTGATGTAAAGGCATTCGACTAAAGCCTGTATTCATTTTCAGAATTTTTTTTTTCAAGCAAAAAATCGTTTCCCTTAACTTCATGCACTGAGCAGCAAGGGTTCACGTGTTTTTGACACTCAGGATTGGGGAAAGATCTAATAAGTGAGCGTATTTGTTTTTTCGTCCTTCTCATCCATGACTATAGCCATATCTCACCTCGAAAGCCATAGACTGTTCCATTCTTCATTCGTATAATAGCATTCAAGTACGGATTCTCACACAGCTCGTCTTTGAAACTTTTCCCTTCGTTCCCATCGGTTTCGATGCCGTCATAGAGCTTACGAACCGCTTGGATGTCATCTGAAAGTTTGTTGTTTTCAAGACAAGAGTCACCAAGATTCATTTGCGTTACAATAACAAGAATGGATGAGGAATGATTTTCTATTTTGGGAACTGACGTTGTTTGATCCAATTTAACATTTTTGTTTTCTGGTGTGGGAACTTCAATTTGTAAAAAAAAAACTTTCAAGATATTACTACCTCCCGTTCTTGTCGTTTTGTTCTTTCACACTCAGAATAGTTTTCTCTCTCTCTCTCTCTCTCTCTCTCTCTCTCTCTCTCTATCTCTATCTCTCTATCTCCCTTTCCTCAAACCTTTATGTAAGTGCAACATGTCTCCCGTGTACTGCTTGTAAAACGGTGCCATTATCGCATGTGGGTTATGTGAGTGCTTCAATCCAAGAGCATGCCCAATCTCATGGACAGCTACAGCGTATAGATCCAATCCGTCTGAAAAGTAATCTCGTAAATTTGACAGTAATGTGAACGAACGTGACTTGCTCGCGCTCCAGTTCTCGTCGTCGTCAAAATGTAATGCTCCACCGTATCGTGGAAAGAACGCGTGTGCTAGTATGTTTCCTAGACATTTTTTTCCTTGTGCTTTTTCCTACTTTTCCCACCTTTTCCGTCGAAGGGCTCTCCATCGCCATGAAGACCGGTAACAAAGTGAATGTCAATATTGCTGGATCCAGAATTCGATTCGACAAATTGTAGTGATGTGTGTTCTTGCCAGGAATGAAAGCAATATGTTAAAAAATATTGTTTTGTTGCTCGAATTTTTTACATTAAAGTTTAAAACTCACTAAAAATGCCTTCCTGAACACTTTTTTCTGGATCGAGAGTTCCAACTTGCTGCTAGGTTCCCGTATTGAGTAGGTTATCACTTTCGAACCCCAATAGGAGCCTTTAATGATCAAAAGATATTAATCAAGAAGTCCTTAGGAAACTAAGGCAATCAACAATGAACTAGTTACCTTCAATAGCGTACCGAGGCACCCGTAGTTGACTTACTTCTCTCTGAATGTATTCTGCTTTTTTGATTCACCGACAGCAACATTGTTTTTTTTAGGTTTTCACAATTTGAGAGCGTACTTTTATCTATATTCAAACTTTTGGAATTCACATACTATAATTTTTATACAAACATTCCATCGAATTTTGAAAATTTGTGACTCTACACAAAAAATACCAGTAAAACACACAGTAATTTAAAACTTCAGTTCCTCCTTACCAAACGCGGACCAATTTGAAATTTTAAAAATCAACTGGAAAAAGAAAACCATGATTTAAAAAACATTTTTATACCAAGACTTTCATTAGAATATTTCTATTCAATTTTATATAACAAACCTGTTTCCCGTCGGTTAAGTCAGCCTGTATAAAAATAATAGTGAGAATAAGATGCCTAGTCACTCGGTGCATAAGAAATTCGGGAAATAAAATCCAGGAGCTTGGTCAATGGCCGAGGTCGCCAATTATGACCAGCCGCGTGCATGGCGCGTATTCCTATTGTCACTCATCGAAGCACCATATGCTGTGACTGTCACCATTGTGCATTCAGAAAGACATTCCGTGACACACGTTCGCTTTGATATCAGCCGTTTTGAGCATTGTATGACGTATGGATCAGTTGTACTGTGAGAAAAGTGACCGCAGAGCTGACTTCTATCCTTGACACTGTATGAAGCTGAGCTTTATAAGTAGCTACGATCATGTCAACTGCCGAAAACATTTACTACGGGTTTTTGTTTTTATTTGAACATCAGTTAATTTCCAATCAATTTTTTCCTCACACATATTTTTGAACGATTCTTAACTTTTCAAAAAAGAGTTTTTCAATCGAATAAAATCATCATCTTATTCTGTTCGCAGTTTTGTATTGAGTAGAAAATCTGATATACATATCCACTCGTTGAACTAAAGAAAGTTTCGTACTCACATATTCTGGGCAATAAAATGACTTCATCTAGTCGAGTCCTGCTTTTTTTTGTTCGGTCAATTCAAAAAAAAGTATACGACGAAATCCCGCTTGTGGTGACAGTACAAAGAAACTTTGACAGTTTTCATATTCATCCATCCAAATATCACTTAATGATGTTCATTTGAATCGAGACGAAATTGAATATCACGTTCATAACAAAAATTGCGTTGTGAGAGAGGTCGCGTGATTCACAGTTGTTGACCTCTCTCGAGGTGAGCAATTCAATACTTCACAGTCAAAGTTTCTACTCTTCTTTTGCGAATTGAATTTGGCATTGAGAAGTTTGCAACGTGTTGACAATTCGAGGTAATTTTGTTAGTTTAAGTGTCTTATTTCTTCTAACTTCAGTAATTTGAACCTATGAGATTGAGTTCCTTTGATTACTTTTCATTGTTGTATCTAAAAAGTGGATTAAAATATCCAAAAATAAATTCAACAGTCGGAAATATACGGAAATTATTGAAAGCAAAAAAGATTCCGACTTTAAGAACATGACTTTTTTCATATTTCCACATGATAAACATTTTTTTTTTATTTGTTTGAAAAAAAGACTGGTCGAAAATGATGCCAACCAACAAATCGAAATGCGAATTAGTAACGAGTGAGTACCCACGCGCTCTGTTTCCTATGGCGCGCAACATTTTATTCCTTTTTTACAACACTATTGACTTCGATTCAGAAGATAAGATTCCTCCTTTCCTATTCTATTTCTTCTTTTCGTTTCAGAATAGTCAAAAAACAGCAACATTTGAATTTTGCTGTGCTTGAGCGCTATAAACATGTAATATCCGACTAAACAATTGTTGAAGAACTGAAAAAAAGTCATAATTCTCAAAACTATTTCATCACAGGTCTGTAAGATCCTGGAATATTGACAGTTTTGAAAAATTGTCTGTATTGTTCACATGAGATAAAATTTATATTTTCCAAAGGAGTTCATGATGTTTTCAGAATCTAATAATTTACCCACTTTCGATACGATAGCACTGACTGCATTGAACTGTACATAGAACACAATTTCAATTTTAGCAACAAAAAGATTCATTTCCATCACCTTTTGTTCTCAATTAGTAAGCTTTCTGACAGCAGACAAGTTGCCTTCCTTCATTTTCTTACACTCGCAACATTCTCACTTTTCCTGATTCTCCCGACAAGGGTCAAACGGCAAAGGTGGTAATTAGCGAGGGTTGAGGATGGTCGCGTGCTGTGAGAAATGCCGGTTTCCATTGATTTTATCGAGGTTACCCTCATGTTCCCTTTTGAGTGAATCTCCTATAGTTGGAATGTTCAATAAGAATTATCCCAAGCATAACTTAAAAGTTCACTCTTTTCATTCGAGAAATCACATTGAATATTTCAAAGTAATGATGATAATGCGGAAACTTTGTAAAAAGTTAACCTGAAAGAATTCCTAATATGAATTAGACCTAATTTGACTAAACAGTTAAGAAGTTTTCTTTCTATTTGTCTCAAAAGTAATTGTTTTTAAGAAAACTTTTGAGAAAAAATTCTAACAAGAATTTTTATTGTTATGTTCACTCTTGCAACTTGATTAATTCTAATATATTTTATACTTTCATTCCATTTTGAAAAATGATTTCGAAGACTGTAGAAAACGTAATTCTGACATGACTCCACTGTAAATAATGATAATAAGCTAATTTCATGCGAATCTAGAAAAAAATTATTGTGAATCCTTTATAACGCACTTGTGAACTGGATGTTACTATTTTCAAAATGTTTTTCGAAAGCAACTGTAGTATTCTTGTGTGAATTTCTCGAAAGAGGCTCTTGTTGAGTTCCAGATAACATCTTGACAAACCACGCGTGATGGACCGCTCCCCATTCATTTTGGAACTCTTGTTTTATTTCCGAGCATGACTTCTTCAACGCTGATGTTTGACATTCGTAGTGTCTACTTGTCCACTAACCCAATTGAAAAACATGCTTCTCAACCAATTTTGAAAACAACCAATAGGAGTATTTCCTCCCTTGCTAATTTTCAATTTTTGAAAAAAGAGTGAATTCTTTCTTATTGTTTTTAACACGAAAGAAATGATATCGATAACATGATGAAACAATACTTCTCATTGTTTATTCATACCAGAATTTTCTATGAGCTGTCGTAAAGTTGGAATTGTTTTCTTGTTCACAGTTTATTGTCAAAACTGATGACTTGAATAACTTTATGGTTTCTTTTTTAGTTTGAGCAGAGAAGTTGATGAAAATGTTTTTCAATGACTTTTTCCTTCAGTATTCATTTTGTTTGGTTGAAGCGATTTACCTACTTGACGACACGATGAGCACAGCGTGCCTATATCTAAATTTCTTGCCGTTTTTTCACTGCATGTTTTCATATTCAAAAAATACGACGAGTCTTGAAATGGCCCGTTCCGTTTTGCAATGAACAAAGTGTTAATTGGAGCGTTGAAAATAAAATGTGACACTTTTTTGGCTCTGGGAGCAGCCACTCACACACAAACATACCCGCGCCTCCTTCAGTTCATCAAATAAATTTTGCCTCCCAACCAAACAGCCCATTTTACCTCTCATGTCAACGCAGTTTAGTCTCATTATCGCGTTATCCAAGTTTTGTCCAGGACCTAGTAGGGGTGCAAAAAGAGTGACTTCACTCACGTGTTTTATACTTTAATTTTCGTTTTTCTTGTTCTTACAAACTAAAGAAATTTCGGAATCAAGCTTTTATGACTAAAAACTATGGTTTGCGTCGGAAACTAAGTGAAACAAGTTTCAATAATTTTTATGGGTTAGTTTTTTTGCTCCACTTCCAGTAGTCTAAAAGAGTTCGAGATATCATTTTTTAAATTAGTTTCCAATTGTTAACGTGATACAGAACAAGAATTGAGATTAAATCAACGTGATTCATATCAGTTTTCCCTTGTGCATCTCCAGATACATTTTTATGATTACTGTCACTGCACTTTCCCAAATATTTTAAGCAAAATCGTCAAATTATCACGTCATTTGTTCAAATCAGAATTTGCCTACATCTTGACAAATTGTACTAAATCTGATTCATCCTTGGTATATTTCCGTCCTTAAATTAGAAATTTCCGTCTGCAGAGCATAATATTTTTTGGTTTTTTGTCTCACATTGTTTTCGACGGTGAACGGTAACCGGGGTGATCTAATCACCTGGAGGTATGTGTCATTTCCTCAAGATTTCTGATATACCGACGTTCCCACGTCGCTTTCTTATAAACATACAATGTGTGCACTTGAGATAAGTCAATAACTGCACAACCCATCCCTAGACTTACTTGTTGTGAAGAAATTGCATGAAGCGGCTTGGAATCTGCACTTTTTCACAGTTTTCATACAACTTCGCAGCCGAATTGAATAGTTATACAACTCCTAGTAATCCAAAACTCCATTTATCAAATTAAAACAAGTATCATAAGCCGAAGCGGGAGGAAAAAAGGGGGAAAGTTCATTCCCACACTCTCTCACCCATTATTTTCTCCATTTGACGGTTTTCTTTCATGTTTACAGGCTTAATGGCTAGGTGTGAATGGAAAATTCAAATGTTGAGAGCACTTACGACACAGAAACGTATTAACTTTCTCAGTTTTTGCTCCAAAAAAGTATTTTTGTACCTACCAGACTGTGAGTGCACCGAACTTCGTAAAAACAGCAGAATTTTTATTCTTTTCTTCAGGATTCTTTGTGAACCTCTTCACATAATCTACCAATTCTTAAACCTATTCCAAATTTTAGATGATTTTCGGACTCGGACAATGGCTCACGCGCAATGGATCAACCTGCAACGTGAACATGAAGGTTGGTGATTGAACATTAACTTTAACCAGTATTAAATTTCAGAAAACAATTCTTTGTGCGCTATGTTTTGGAATACTCTTCGCTCTTGGACTTTTAGAGTTCTTCTTCATCGAGCACTTTCGCATTGTCACTCCATCTACAGGTGTTTTGACTTCCTAGACAAAAAAAACTTGAAGGTTTAGGACACGCCATTCTTTTCCTTATTGAGATGATCACCTTCTTGATTTTTATTCATGCATTATATGGTGAGAAGCCCAAACTGTGCCTTCTCTTTTTTGTTGCGGAGGTGAGTGAAGAATTTTTCCGTTGAAGGCAAAAATGAAATTTAGACTGTCCGCTCAATCTGCATGTTTGGAGTCATCATTTATTACATTGTGAAGATGTTCCAAGAAGGCGGAAATGAACATAAACCGTGAGATTCTTCTGAAGTGAGAAGTTGAAAAACGTTTTCAGACCAGTTGCCGACATCCCAGCACTCAAGTATGACAACCAGCATAAAAGTTGTGAGTTGGAAAAAGAGGAATCTGTGGAAATTGCATCAGAAACTCGAGAAAAAACAGAGAAACGCCAAAATAATCACTTCTAACACTGAAAAAATATTTCCAGTGATGCTTATCGGAAAAATCCTTGGACACATAATTTTTGCAATGGCTGGACACGTTCTCCTCGCTTTTGTCGCCTACGGATGTTACCAGGTAATGAAAATCGATAAAGCATAATCAATAAACATTCAGACTTATTCCAACCGATACATCTCCCGCTACAGTGGAAACTACAGACCAGCGGAGCCAGTGCACTCGGTAATCGTTCTCGAGCAACCCATTGAACAGGCCATGTACGGAAAGAAATCATGAAGAAACTACAAAATTGTTTCTTTCTTGCTGTATATCTGAACTGTCCAAACACGAATTTTTCCTATTTTTGAAAACTACCGACGGGTTCTCCGCGTATCTCGACTTTGTGTACAATATTTGAGTTAAAATGTTTCCATATCGACTTTTCTGAATAAATTTTGATTTTAGGTGTCTTTCAATCACTTGAGAATGATTCATAAAATTTACACACATTACATTCTATTAAAACAATATCATCAAGTTTGCCTGTCTCATTTTTAGAACTCCATGATTTTTTTGTAATTAATGTTTTTCTCTTATTTCAACACTGGTGTTTGGAAAAAACCCGTTTTGCGATTATTCAAACGAACGTGGAATTTGGTAACGTTGGAAACGAAGAAAACAATGTGCCGCAGCAATTTGCAGAAAAAGTCGACAAGAAAAAAAAATCAAAAACTGTGAACTGAAAACGAACCGGCAAAACGCTCTCGGGAGCGAAACATTATCACTGAACTAATTTTTTACATCTTTCTGAAATTAAAATAAACACTTTGACAGTATCATTTCCTATTGTGTAGTTTTAATTCGAGTTTGGACTGTTTCTTTTATTAAAACTTTCCAAGGTCGTTTTTTTCTCGAGAAACCATCTTACGTAATAAGATACGCATTGTCTTACGCATCAGATTGTAAAGTGAGAAAGCCGGGTGTACCTGATGCGGCAAGCGGTCAGAACAGTGAGACGAAACGAGCTTAGCAGCTGACTTATCAAAAACCCATGTTTATGACGTCGACATACCTTAACTGTGGACAAGGCTTTGTCATGGAAACTGGAGAAAAACAATCCTGATTCATGGAAGAGGAATCTCGTTTTGTTTTCATGAAATTTGAAAACAACCGTTGGTGAAAAATAAAATTTGACCATGAGATGTTTTGGAGAGAAAACTTTTCACATCAACAGTACGAAGGTTAATGGAATTTTCATATTCATTCAGGGATTTTTTATCTCTGGAGTGAGTATTTTGTTCTGGTTGAAAATTTCACTTCTCAATAATGAAGAGCCAATAAAAACTTTATGTTTTTCAATAAAGTTGTGAGCAAACCTGATCTTCACAGAATGATTCTAGGACAACCAAATAAAATTGATGTTTCAGTGGGATTGGGTCTCATCTCAGTTAGAAACACTTGTTATGGCTATTTTCAATCTTCAGAACCTTTTGCAGAGTCAACAAGTCTGAAAGTTTTAAAAAAAATTCAGTTACATTATTTTCAAAGTTAATTTTTTCGTTATGTTGTCTGACAATCCGTTTGTTTGTATTCTTCTCAGTTCTCTCCGAGTTTGGCAAGTTTCCAATCAAAACCGTTTTCCAATCATACGTGAAACACCTAGTTATACCTCTAAGCGCCGCCTCGTCGCGCCGAAGGTTACGTAAAAAGACAGTGGGTATTAAAGGCGGCGAGACCGTTCGGAAACGATACCTTCTAACGATGTCGTCAGCCAAGTTTGCAGCTTATGGAAGCATAGGCGTCTGTACAGTATGCATTGCTGCTATTGTACTCTACGTCCCGATGTTCCTTGCTAGAATCGACGCGATCAAGAATTCTTTGGCAATGAACATGGATGAATTCAATGTCATGCAGGTAAACAACTTTGTGATAAACTGTTTATTGAACTAGAACTCAAAGTTCATCGATGTGACTCTTTAGCAGAATGTCGTCTTCGCTATAATTAGCCATGAGGTGATAGGTTGTACGAATAAGTCCGATGAAAAACGCGATGAGTAGAATGAGTATCATGGATAGATAGGCTGGGTATCCAAACAAATGATAAATGTTTTCCAGAATGAAGTCTGGGGGGACATGCTAACGATTAAAAACAGTCTGCCCACCATTCCCAAGAGGACTATCGTGAAGAGACAGACGGAGGAGTGCAGTAAGTTCTATGTTCTACCGTGAAATGATAAAATTGTTATTCAGACTGCGAGGCGATGAATCTTTGCCCTGCTGGACCCAAGGGAAGACCAGGACAAGACGGGGAGGATGGTAAACCGGGAACCCCTGGAGAGCCTGGAACACAGGGAGAACAGGGACCACCAGCCGATACTGTACCTAATACTGGATATGAAGGCTGCAGAGTCTGCCCACCAGGAGCTCAAGGACCACCAGGTTATCCAGGACAGCCAGGACCACAGGGTCTTTCCGGAGAAATTGGAGAGCCAGGAATCGAAGGACGTCCTGGAGGAAACGGACCTTCCGGACCACCAGGAGACATGGGAATGCAGGGACCACCCGGAAAGGAAGGAGAGAAAGGAGTCCAAGGAAACGAAGGTGTCAGAGGAGAAAAAGGACCTCTCGGAGCGCCAGGACTTCCGGGACTTGTTGGACCGAAAGGATTCTCTGGAAATTCAGGACCACCAGGAAAGCAGGGTGAAATTGGAGTTGAAGGACCTCAAGGACCACCTGGAAAAGATGGTAAGTTTGGGAGTTAATGTTTCGCAGTCATTGTTTACCAGGAGCTGATGGTTACGAAGGAGGTATCGGTAACTACGGAGAGCCCGGAGCCCCAGGTCAAGATGCCGGTTACTGCAAGTGCCCAACTAGAAGAATCAACAAGAAGCTTATATAAAAGTGCACTTTTACTGATTGATTCTATCTTTATATCGGTTTCCGGTGCGAGACACAATAAAAAGATTGGAGATCATGCTGAATTGTCAGAGATCAATGTCATAAGATGTACGCCCATTCTCGATGAATCAACATACGAATACTAGGCCATCCCGACACTGGAATATGAATGCGAATTAAGCACGAAATCCTACTGCATAATTCGCTGCATCTTGTTCTTTTTCTTCCAGAGAAACGTTATATTACCCCAGTCAATATATCAAAGACAGGTGTTTTATCTCTTTCTCTCTCTCTCTTTGAGGAATCTCAATTTTATGTTTTTTCATGGGTTTCAGCATTCTTTGTGCTTGTCGTGGTTTGTTCTCGAAGAGCTCAGAAGCCGTGTTTCCATTGCTAGGTAACGGGATATAATCATAGTCATCATGTTTTTGACCGCTTGCAGCGTTGATGTTTAGTTTCACTAAATTTCATATTAAGAGCTTTGTTTTGATTTTCCGGTACTCGCTTATCAAAATTCCAAAAAAACTGGAATGTGCTTATCAAAATTTATTTTAAAAAACTGGAATGTGTAGTTTTTCCAATTCAAAAGCAGTTTCTTTTTCAAAACAGCGTTTCAGACAGATCATTCATGATTTATTCGAAAAAAAAACATTTTATTTTTGACACACATCTTGTATTTTTCAATCGCCATGTAAAAAACATAAATAGTCCTACCTTGTAAATTTTTATCTGTGCGTTTCAGACTGAGTTTTTTCTCAAATTTAAAAGCGTTTTTTTTCAAACAAGTTACTCAGAAATTTGTACTGTATATGTGTATGTGTCATCATTGATGTTAAGACTGTGCATTACATTTTTTGAGACCAACTTCGTTGTTTCTATTGTCTTGGTTACGATTCCCTCTTAATTTCTCGATTGAAATGATCATGTCTTGTAGACTTTAATCTTATGTTTCTTACCATCCATAATCGGCCATTCAGTCTTATCAGTCGAAGGTATTACGGGGACAAATTCTTAAAGCAGTATCAGACTATTGCCATGAACAACTTTCATTGCTCGTTCAAAGAGTTAAGAACCAGTGTACATTTTTCATGGCTCCGTGAATAACACGTGATACCTGGTAGACTTTGGTTGAATTCGAATTTCTATTCAATTAGCACGCTGTTTGATTCCAGCACGTCATTCGTTCCTCGGTCAAAACATGTTGATTCACCTTTCATTTTGAAAACAACCACGATCTGAGTTTGAATTCATTCCGCCTCACGTGACATTCCTATCTCAATTCTGAAATAGATTTTCTGCCCGATTAGCTCCGGAAGAAAACTTGACGCTGTAATAAGAATGCAAGCTGACTTAGCTTCAGCTTTTCTCAGAATTTTTAATAAGCGAACGAGTTGTTCACCCGATTCTGAGTGGCTGCAAGATATTTCCGTGTTCATACCCTGTTTGTTATTAGACTGACTCAAGCACACAAAATAACAAAAGAATGCGGAACATAGTCGCCATGAATGAATTTTTGGTTTTTTGAAACTTTGCTGCTTTCGTATAACAAACTTGCTTGGCACTGGTGCATTTAGGCTTAGGATTGGCCAAAATGGCTTGATTTGGGGGGTCGATCTTTTTTATTTTAGGAATAGTATATGATCGTCTGTTTTTGAGCTTGGTCGTAAGAACTCATCTTAAAATTCTCTAAGTTTGTGGCTCGATGTTTGACCTGTTGCAAGACGAGAAATCAAACACGTGAAAAGGTCTGCAAGGCATGAAGTGTCATGAGATTGTGTAATGAGATCCGAATTGAATAAATGAAAGTTTGCACACGGCACAAACCGCATTTTAATCTTATTTTTTGCCTTTTATTGCTTCCGTGAAACTGATGAGAGTTCGAAGGAAACGAGAGGCTTTCTAATTTTCAAATTGATTAAACGAGATTATGTCTCTAGTAATACTCATCTGAATAACATCATTATTGTTTTTCATAACGTCTCTCAACTCTAGTGACTCATTCATTATATTGAACAGCATGTCTATCATTCATATTCTAGCTTATATACACTGTTTAAAACTTACATGAACTAAAACTTATACTGTGAAGAATACACTATCAAAATTATATATCAGAGTTATTTCTGTTAAATCATTCATACTCTTTTCCAAAACGTATGTATCTATCAACTACCCATATCAGTGCTAGGGGTTCCCCAAAGAAAGACAAACATCATCGTTTAGTTATTTGATCTTTTACTACAGTCGGCATGATAGTGTCAGAACAGTTTCTCTTGTTTTCATCCAAACGTATCTCATTTCGTCAATGTATACGAACGCAAACATACAAAATATTGGAGTGTAATTTCCGGCGCAAAAACACTGATCGAATCATGTAACGTTGAAATGAAATTTCACGATAACATGATCTTGTTTCACCAACATGAGGGTTCAGACGAAAACATTTGATATCTCTCTCACTTGTAATTATTCTGTGACTGTTTTCATAGTATTTGTATTTTGCAAAAGTGCATTTGCTCTTTTTACAAAGTGCGCACCATTCGTATGTGTTGTACACAAATCATTCGCTTTACGAATATGCAATTCGGAGTTTTTTCTCACCATCTTCTAATCGTGAAACTTTGCCCAGTCCATTATGAAAAACAGACTGTCAATTTGTTATCAATAAAGTCCAGTAATCTTTTCTACTTACTTTCTATTCCACTCAGTGATTTCTGACGGAAGATAGCAAATTCGATGATTTTTTTTGAAAGTAAGAGAAATGTCATGAGATTCTCAAGTTTCGAAACCTCTGCACTTTTGGTGTTATCAACTGAAAGTGTGACAAGTTTCCCAATCTATCAGATATTATAAGCTTTTCTTGTTCTCGGTCATCAATAAAGAAATTGTTGGAAGCCAATTCCGCGTCCACAAGTCTACTGGACTTATTGTTTACATTAGAGACATTTGAACAGCCTGTCCACATATATTTTCATCATGTTCATGAACGCAACAAGAATCGATGACCAACTACGCCAAAGGAAAAAAGTGGCAGCGAAAAAAAGATGCGGAAGCTTGCGCGCGAGTGGATTAGTGTTAACGGAAAACAGTGGAGACGGCAGATAGAAAAAACCTCATTCGAAGCACTACCGAGTAGAGTGAGGGTGGTCAGTGCAAAAAAAGGGAAAATGCCCCCCCCCCCCCCCCTTCCCTCTTTCCTAGATGGAGACACTCGCGCATCGTTTAGAGTATTTACTCATACACGCACAGAGAAGAGACCCACACATAAACGGCAAGATATTTTGCCGCATCCATTTTGTATGTTGGAAACAATTTGCTACATATTTGACCAACGCGCACACGCACTCACCAGTTGTTCTTTTTAACAGCTCCCACTCTCCTTTTACTACTACTACAACTCCACGTGCAAGCGGCGTCACTTTTTTGGCGCGCACGAGGCAACAATATGTCCAACCCCCCACAACGTTTCCACATACACAGACCCCGCACACATTACCGCCCCGCCTGTTTATTTGACTTTGTCTATTTGGAGAGTGAAACGGCCATCCGAATCCATAAAACAACACCTAAATTCCATCGTTTCGGTTTTTTTCATTTCATGTTCCCACATTTGATTGATTTTCGATTCATTCTTTTTTCTTCTAATACACGGTTTTTCAGCCCAGGCTCGTGGAACGCGGGTGTTTTCACCATCATTAACATCGCGAAAGCAACAATGGCTGCAGCAGTTTCAGTCGAAGTCGACATGATCGAAGACAAGCGCAAAGTCTCTGTTGTTGTGGCTCCTCAGATGGACGGGAAGAAGGTATGGGGAACAATAAATTGAATCATTCATGTTGGCAACATTCAGAACGAAGTTCTGACTCTTCTCCCAAAGAGAATCCGCAGCGCCGTTTCGATGAGAGCTGATGAGACTGACAACTGGGGTCATGAAGATCTGGACGAGCGAGAGGACTTTACTCTGGTGTTCAAAGATCCTTCGATCAAGGTGAGTAGAGTGTTTTGGGAGTCTTTTGAGGTGGTCCAATTTTTTTGTTTCTTAGAGAGTTCTGTAAGAAAATGTTAATGTTCTCATAATAAGTGAAATCAAAATCTTACAATCGGGTTTTTCAAAGTTATTAATGATAAATTCTCAGAATGAAATTCGTTTTGAATATATTTATCATCAAGTTTTTGAGTCCTGCAAATTTCATAATTTCAACTAGAGACTTTGCTTCTATTGGTCAGAAAACGTAATTCTAAAACTTGAAAAATACTATTTTGTACTCATTTTCGTTCTAAACCCCAATTCTCATATTTTTCGTTCCACATTTTTGTTAATTCTTTGCTCACACATTGAAAATATCTCACACTTACGCACTAGCCGTACTGGTCAGAGTAGTGAGCTTGCCTTTCAACACACCAACGCAGCTCTCGTGTTGCATTCATACTTATTGTTCTAATCGTCTGAGACCTCTTGCCTCTGTGTTCCGCCAGTCACGTTGCCGTTTAAACTAGCGATCTAAGCCTCCTACTTGTCTGCGATATAGATGATTCGCAGAAAGAGCCATGCCCTATCAATTATTATCCAACACGATTGTTCTTTACGAATGGGGTTAACAATGTGCTGCTGATTAGAAGTGCGATATCTGTAATCAGGGTGATTGTCATAAAGTCAGAGGTCATATGGGGCACTGATATTCTGTTCTATGGTGAAATTTTACTCTCGTTCTTTTCTTCGCTGTTGATAAGATAAACGAGAACACACACACACACGAGAATTGGACAAGAATCGACACGAGAATTTCAGAACGAACTATTGGAGCGGCTCAACACCTTCCGACGCCAGAGGGAACTATGCGATGTTGTGCTTTTTGTTAAGTGAGTGCACTATTTGTAGGTTGCCTTTTTGCCTTTGTTGCTCAGCGGCTTTGTCACAAAGAAAGTGCAACAGTTAGCTGGCAGCAAGCTAGCCGATCGTCGCTCGGCGGCACTCGTGCGCCAGCGCTTTTTTGTTTTCCATTCTGACTGAACGTTGGCACAGCTCTTCAACAACAGAGGCAAACAGAAACTATTTTGCACACACGCCACAAAGTGACCGAGAAGAAACGAACAAAACAGAGTTTTTACAGGGAACGTGAAATCTTTGCTCACAAGGTTGTGCTCGCCGCGGTTTCACCATCCTTGTTCGACATGTTTGTGGAGGAGAAAGATGAGACAGGTTAAAGAACCTTCTCGAATCGTCACAAATCTTCAAAATTCAGAAGGATCCAAGGGAGTCATCGTTAATGGAAACAACAACCTTGCCGAGAAGAAAAGTCTTTCTTATTTCGAATTTGCCCACACCGATTTTGATTGCTTCGAAGCTCTAGTCAACTTTGCTTATACCTCATAGTGAGTTGAACAACTGATTTCTTCTAGAATCGCAAGTAAAAACGAAATTTTCTCCAAAACAAAGATCACATTTTAACTTCGCGCCTGAAACCGATGTCCCCCATAAATCAGATTGGCGGGGATACCCCACCATGTCTGCATGAAGATACCATATGGGATGTAGGTGTAAACGTAAATCATGTTTCAACGCTGTCTGCCACACGTACATATAGTTTCCTGTCTGCGACCTCCAGCATGCCTTCACGTGAATTGTCTGATCGCCACAGTTTTGCGAAGTCTCCTGCCCCTGTTGCGGTTATCTAATCAGCTCTCACCATGTAGTGTGTATGCGTGTGTGTTTGCATGTTTTCTATGTGAATTCTCTTTCTCTTCCACTAGCCGCCAAGGTCGCTGGGTTAGATTTGTGGAATAAGTGTATGAAAACTCCTAAGATCCGATTATGGGGCAGTTTTCCAGAAAAGAACGGCGACAATTGAAAATGACTTAGTAGGAAGACATTGAACTAATAGAAAACAATTGAATACACCATTCACAGACCAATGATTTCTGACAGTCCACACAAAGAAAGATGATTGCTTACACTCCAGACAGAAAAAAAACACAGATGGAGAAAAAGGTTTTTGAGTATGAATGACTTTTGACAAGGGGAAAATTTCTGGATGAGTGAAACGACGAACTCATATATTTTTTTGATAATTACTCCTGGATAATCTCTTTCTGAAAACGAGAAGAAAATATACGGAATGAAAACGAAAAAACCAACACAACACATGGGAACTACGAGTTTGTCAACAATATTTTATGAAACACTGAAAGAAGTAATACAATTGTAGTGAGACTCAAGAGCGTATAGAGAAGAAGCAAAAATTTTATTTTTCAGTCTCGAAATCACCTCCAAGAAAGTTGCCGAGCTCTACAAGACTGCGTTCGCCCTGCAGATGATTCCGGTAATCAAGGCATGTGCCAACTTTCTCGGTGACAACCTCACTGTTTCCAACTGCATTGGTAAATTTCGAGAAAAGTCTTCAGGATAAAGAACTTTTCAGGCATCCGTCGTCAAGCAAACTTTCAAAACGACTCCATCCTCATGAAGCAAGTCGATCGCTTTATTCGTGACAACTTTGACTCGATCGCAGAGACCAGCACTGAGTTCAAGCTTCTGCCAGTAATTCAGGTATTCCGATTTTAATTATACACAAGATCAACTCATTTCTTCAGACCAGAGTCATTGTCCCATCGGAAGACGCCAAGGCCCAAAAGGCTATGATGGACTGCGGAGGAATTGCCGAAATGGCTCTCCAGTACTTTCAGAATTTGCCACATGACAAAGCAGAGCTCTCGATTGAGATGCTGGTGTGCAAAGTATGATTGAATCGTAGGGCAAGCTTCATTTTTTTTGAATTTCAGACTCACATTCTCTTCATCGAAGAAGACCATCTCGCTGATTGCTCCGAAATGGACGAGAGATCATCGGTTGGAAGCTGCGACATCATTCAAGATTATAAGAAGAGTGGAAAAGATAGGAAAGACGTGGCAAAGGCAATGACAACAACTGAACCAGTTGGCACCGGACTTCACAACCACCGTGTCAATGGAGCTGTTCCAGTACGTCTCAATGCGTCTCGCGTCCCCAACATGAGACTCTCCAATGAGAGTCTCGAATCTGCTGGTACTGATGAGACCGACCCGGCTGAAACTATCGAGTTCCGGTTGATTGGAACCTACCAGACGGCGGATCAGTATTTCGCTGCACTTGTCGTTCTTTATCGTCGTCTTGCTGTCCTCAGCATCCAACTCACAGACGACGAAGAGTTGACCCGAAAAAAGGAAGCAGCACCAATTGACGCCCAGAAAGCGCAACTACTATCTCGTCTCATCTCCTGCACCGGAATCCAGCAGATTCCACTGGCCAACATGCAAGCACCAAGGTGCTCTGTTGGAGCTTCGTTTGTAAACGGAAAAATTATCGTTTGTGGTAAGTCACTTATTCGAATTCAAACAATAGAAACCCTCTCCAGGTGGCTACGATCGTGGAGAATGCTTGAAAAGCGTGGAGGAGTATGACCTCAACACTGGTGAATGGAAGACCATGCACAACATGAAGACGGAAAGAGGAAGGTTCGATTCTGCGGTTAGCAATGGAAAGGTGAGCTAATTTTTGTACCTTGACGGTGTATAGAATTATGGATTTCAGGTTTACGCAATTGCCGGAAGCAACGGAACCGTTGACCTGAAGACGGCAGAGATGTTCGATCCGAGAGCAAACACCTGGGAAGCAATCCCATCCCTCCAGAAAGGAAGATGTCACAACGGCTGTGCTACTCTTGACAACTTTATTTATACCATCGCGGGTTCATCGGATCAAGTTGTACTGACTGACTGCGAGAGATTTGATGTTGACACATCGGTGAGGATTCTAGTTTGATTGGAATCAATAAGTAATATATATTCTTTCAAGGTCTGGGAAACCATTGCCCCGCTTGAACAAGCGAGATATCAAGCTGGAGTTTGTGCCTACAAAGGCATGATTCTCGCCATTGGAGGTTGCGACAGATGGAATTGTATCAGTTCGGTTGAAGCGTATGATCCTAAAACTAACTCGTGGAGGCATCTTGCTCCATTGAGACAGGCCAGACGTGGTTGTGCCGTTGCTGTTGTAAGAGGTGGGTTGGGAAACATACATATTTAGAAAAAAAACGAAGGATATACAAAGAAAAAAGAGAATATAGAGATAGAGAGAGAGAAAGAAAAAAAGATAGATAGATAGAGAGAAAGAGAGAGAGAGAGAGAGAGAGAGAGAGAGAGAGAGAGAGAGAGAGAGAGAGAGAGAGTAAGTGAGAGGAGAAATAAGAGAGAGAAATTCAATTGTTCAGACCAAGTTTACGTCATTGGTGGCCATGACGGAACCAACTCCCTCAGCTCTGTAGAGATTCTGGACCACCCAACTGCCGCATGGAGACAAGGACCAGTACTGACCAGCCCACGTGCCAACACTCAAGCTGTAGTCACCGCAGGACATGTGATCTATGCTATCGGTGGATTTAACGGAATGCAGTTCTTGGACACGATCGAGCTCCTTGAGAGTGGTGAGTAATACATTATTTTAGACTTATCACAACGCATTCAAATTTCTAATCTCACTTATCTAGAACAAGTCGGCTGGAGGAACTGGCAACAGTCGGATACCAGTGTGATTCCAGAAGAAGAGGAAATTGGAGATGACGTTGAAGATGAAGCGGAATGAATCAGAAAGTTATTGTTATTGTTTGTACACTGAGATAGTGAAGTCCGATCAAAATTCACACAATTTTCCTACCGCATCAGATAACAACAGAAAATCCTTTCTAACACTGGAAGCGAGTTAATTATCTCAAAACGTTCATCTGGTGAGATCTGTGCAGTAAAAACTAAGAAATTTTTTTGTACATTTGAATTGTTAGTTTTAGCGCCAGCCAATGGTGTGAGAATTGTTTCTATCCTGCGTTTAGACAATTGAATTCACAAAATTTATCAACACATGGGTCACTTTTCCCTGTTTTTCATTTCTTGAATAACCGACCTTCACATACAACATATAGCAGAAACAACGCGTATATGACTTGTGATATAAAGAGAAGACTTCTATTTCCGATCCCACTTTTTTTTACTTGTACAATGTAGATTTTGAAGACAATAAATGTGGTAATCTTCAAGTTTTGAAATTTTTGAGTTCAAGAAAGAGAGGTATATTGCAGTAGTGTCCGAAAAGCAGAAGTAGCTACTTACTCTAAAAAAAAATAAATTATTCTGAAATATGTCAACAATAAACAAAACGGATTTTATGCCGCTAAGAATTCAAGCCAAAATGCTTGAGAGATTATTTGGAATCTCACTAAATACGACCCGCAATTTAGCAACGGAGCGCACAAAGCTTGATAATTTGTATTTTTATTTTTTTCAATTTTTGATTTATTCACTCATTCTTCGTCCTTTATGGAATTCGGAGGTTTGTGATACTTACATTTTGACAGAATATTATTTTATTAAGCATATTTGTCTCACGGATTCGGTGTAATAGTTGTTTAACCTTTCTAAATCCGTTTAGACAATAACGAAAATGAAGAATGCTGATTAAAAATCGGAAACGACTGGAAACCAGCGAAAGAAAGCCCAAATAGAATGAGAGATGACTGAAGATGATACAGGTTAGTTTTTTGTCACGTCTCCATTAATAACGGTGGTTTTATTCAGTAGCTCGTCCGACCTGGTTGGTGCACTTCATTCCCTGAGGACGGTGAGTTTATTTTTAATTGAATCAATGTGTACATTTTGAAGCTCCACATTTTAATTTTTTCAGAGAACAGTCGAGTGACGACCTGGCGTCATGTCACCGATCGGTCAATAATTCTGTGGACTTTGAAACAACTCGGTATGTTTTCTTTTTCATGTTTTATTGTCCAACTTTCCTCTATCTATCTATGTATTGATAAGCTGAGTCACTACATTTATGGAACAATTCAAATTGAATTTAGAACTTCCTCCAGGAAACACTGGCCAAAAAACGACCAAACTGAGAAACAAAAATACGACAATCGTCTGTAGTTCTCTATTTCCAATTCTCCAATTATTGTAGACTTTCAGACGTGCGATCCATTAAACCAACCGGCTGCAGGAGTACAACGACTGCTGTCCTGTCTCTCTGAGTGCTACTACAAAGTTCGTCTGCTACTACTACTGTTGATGTCTCGCTACAGCGGTGTAAGTTTTAATTTTGACTAAGTGCGCATTTTGTACCAGTTGTCATATAAAAAGAAAAATATTTCAGGGTTCTTTCTCGCTGAGGCACAAGCAGATTGCGATGGCTCCAATGTGCCTGATCTAAATGAGATTGGTCCGTTCGGCACTGATTACCACGCAGACCTGCAGTGAATTGGTTCGTTTTTTTGTAAATTACTTCAAAATCGAACTTTTCATAATGAACAATGCTGTATTCAAAAAAGGACCAAGAGTTTGACGTTGTGTGTTTAAGGTACCCGTCGTGCAAGCAGCAAAAGCATCAACAATGTCGAAATAATTTGCTCATCTGGAAGGTGCACACAAGGCTGTCGAAAAGGTGATCACACCAAAGTGCGTCAGACAGAACCTGGTGCAACTATGCAATGACTAGGTGGAGGAAATAATTCTTAACAATCAGGAACCAGACCTGAATGCGAGTTTCTGCATTTCTTCATTTTACTTACTTAACATATTACTTTGCGAATCTTCATTCAAGTGATCGATCGCTCTAATGATCTAGCGATTTTGGCTAGTTTTCATCAATTCTTCTGCATCTCATGTGAAAACTACTGCCGTCTCGCGCTTCATTATTTTTATTTTGTGTTTGATTAATAAATCTGTCTCACTATGAGGTGTTTCTGTTGAAACTGAACGGTTTTGATAATATTTGAAGCAAATTTTTGGCGAAATTCCTGTTAAAAATTTTGAGAATCCGTGAAAGTTCCGGTAGAGATGGGGTTAAAATGTCAGAGTACTTGTGAGAGACTCGGTCAAAATTTTGGTGAAAATATGTAAAGTTCCGGAGTTTCGGTATAGTTTTTACTTTGGTAGAATACACAGAAACTGAAGCCACACTGAATATTATGTGTTTTATTGCATTTTTCAAAACAACCTTCCAGAAATTTGAACAGTTTGTATCTGAATCAACGTATTTAACAGTTTTTATTTGATTTATTACGTTTCGCTAACTCTTTTCCATAAATAAAGAGAGAAAAAAAGAGAAAAAAATTTTGATCTACGAAAAAAGAGTGGGAACTACAGTAACAAAAAGTGATCTACCGTGAATGAATTAAACTTGAAAGAGTTTATGACTTTTTCTAAGCGCTTTTTTGCAAAAAATCTATGAATACTTTCAGAAATAAGTTAGATTTTTCGCTTCCTAAAATCTTTTTGATTTTTTTCAAAATAATTGTTTTTTTTTCAGAGTTAACACAACAAATTTCTGATTACAATTTTTGCTGGTGAACCTAGAATACATTGCTCACATCGGACATCTCGCTCAAAGAGAAAGTTACAGAAGGCGCGAGATCAAACTATGACGCAACAAGGTTACAGTCAATGATCAATTGTTTTGAAAAAAGCTTGTATCATTCTCTCCTATCTCTATGTTAATGTTGAAAAACAGTAAAAAAAATAGCCGAGTGTACTCATTGAGGATTTTTTTCCAAAAATCTCATCAAAATATAAATTTATTGAAGTTTGTAGATTAACTTCAAAGCTTGTCACATTCTCATTTTTAAAGTTTAGTCTATCTAATTTAAGACTCATTTCGCTTCGGGGTTGGGACGTATGCTGATATGATTGATACTGGCCTTTTTAAAACATTCTTTGCTTCAATTTCTCTCTATCTCGTCGAACGAACTGAGACATCATGACTTTCACAGGTTCTATGATGTCTTACCTAACAGTCCGGATGCTGGAAGATTATCTTCTAGCAGGTTCAAATGGAGTTATTGGAGGTGTTTCATCAAACAATATAAATCTAGAAATAAAATCACATTTAATTTTCAGCAGAATGATTGACTGTTTCAAGTGGACTGATATTGGAAGTTTGAAGAAACATTTTTGTTGGTCACCAGAAATCAATTTGATTTGATTTTTCCAGAAATGTGACGCGAGCTCCGTACAGTCAAATGAAGGCTAGAAAAATTCAATTAAACGAGAATGATTACCCGGAGAGGTTGGTTAACAGTCTTTCAAAAAGAAATTAGAGTTTTTCAAAAATGCGATCGAATCTATTATAGTAAGAAGAATAGACCATCGTATAATTCGATACAACGCACAAATTTAATTGCCAACTTCACAGTTTTCTTCTATAAAAATTGGTTACATTTATATCATTCAAATTGAAATTCAGATTCTACAAACGAAAGAAATTAACAACTGAACCGCTGTAGAAAGTTTCCTACAGCGCGTTCAAATGTAATTTTTGAATAACTTCAATTCTGTTTGTCATACTAATTTTTTGATCCTCAATTAAATAATTATTACCAGTAAACTTTCTCTGATGCAGGCTTGATCAGCCAAAACGTTTGAGAACAAACACGCTTTGTGCTAGTTCACTAGTTTGTTGTTTGTTGTTTGCTAGTTTGTGCTAGGTCACAACATAACGATTTGTCAATAACACACCAATGGAATCGTTGCAGGTACTAAAAAAAAAACTGCATATGTGAGTTGCCAGAATTTCAGTTACAATATTTTTTCAGAAAAATTACTCAAGCTTGAGTGAGGGCCAGAGAGATTTGGACAAGAATGCTTATCCAGAAGGTTTGGTTAACAGTTTTCGCACTGAAATTTGAGTTTTTTTAGGCGTAACAAATGAATCTAATAAGAAAGGTATCTCAAGATTCAGAACAGCGTAAAAGGTTAGTTGCCTACTTCACAAAATTCTTCTCAACATGTAAACCCAACTCCAATTCTATCATTACAAACCAAATTTAGATTTGAAGCACCGTTCAACCACGAGCTAGTGTTGTGGACTGCGGGAAAGAAATTTCATTACGAGAAGCATCCATGAAACACCTGAGTTGACGCGAAAAACGATTCCATGGAAAAAATCCTCGTTGTGACATTTCATCACCATACTTCTGTTTTGCATTGTATTTCTCACCAAGTGGAGTTGATTGTTATGTGCAATGTTTTCAAAAATAAAAATATTATTGTTCTGTTGTTTTTGTTTCGATGTGCATACTTTGGGCCAGATGTGATTTTCCAACAAGACGAGCGGTGTTACTTCCATGCTTGTCCAGAATCATATTTTCATCTGAGTGCGAGCAAACGGTTTGTAGTTTTTTTTTGTTATGTTTTGATGAGAGATGTATGCACAAATACGGAGTCTAATAGGCTCCAGTTACCTGGCAACCTGTTGGTCCGGTTCGCTCACAGCTCTCGGCAGAGCTTCATTCATACGTTCACGATGCGCCTCGACCCTTACGATCACCCCTTGACTACGGGGACTGTGTGTGATATCATCATCTATGGGAAGCTAACTAGAGAAAGAAAAATTATTGCTGGATTCTTTGTTATCTTCCTGTTGGCTCACTCGTTCGGTGGAACGGATTTTCTGTTTGAGGTGAGTTCTTCGAACATTTCATTTTCTTTTTTTTTTACATGATCTCTATTATTTTCTCTCACTCTTTCCCTCTTTTTTCTCTTAACAGGTTTTGATTGTCCGAATAGAAACTCATATTCCGCTCTTGTTTTTTTTTAAAGTTAACGTGAAAAAAAACATTCAATATCTGATTCTTTAAAAAAATTTCATTTCTGTTTTTCTTTCTCACAGCATATCATATTTATGGACAAAATCGATGGAAGTTCCAAAGAAATTTTTGAAAATTGATAGATCCAGTTGCTATGACGCACGGAGTGCCAAGATCAAAAAAATCGAGTGGAGGTGGCGTTTCAAAAAAGGCGCGAATCATTCGATCCCAATCAATAGATTTAAATTTACGCTCCGGATGACCGCTTTGCAGCCGTCTTTTGGTATTTTCCCCATTTATTCCATGTATTCTGCTCAATTTTAGTCCCTAATGAATAAGAAAATTGTTGTTAAAGTTGTTGTAAGATATTTTGGGGAGATCAACCAGTATTGATATCGAAAATGTAGTTGAGGTCTCTATTTGAAAATTTTGTAACTAAGCGATTTTTGACCGACCATCCTTGGTTGTCCCACCCCCGGTACGCCCACTTTTGGAATGGCCGAATGTGTTACACCGTGATGACGCTTGTGAATTCACCAAAAACGATAAACTCAGGCAACAAAATTTGACCGTTTCCGTTGATTTCTAGTATTTTCGATGATTCCAGGCAGTTTCCGATTAGAGTGCTTCAAAACTTTTCGTGGACCGGCATTGAACCACAGATGGGCGACAGTCATCACGGACATGTGTCGCCCAATTACAGTCCAATGCCGGTCCATTTACAGTCATGTGTCGCCCGTTTCATCCAACGGGGCGACACATGGACTGTAATTGGGCGACACATGTCCGGGACGATAGTCGCCCATTTACGGTCCAATGCCGGTCCACCCAAAGTTTTGGAGAGTGGTTGTTTTTGGTTATCTCGGACCGTTTCCCGTGTTTTCCCAGTCGTTTTTTCTTCTGAAAAATCTCGGAAACGATCGGATTCCGATGATTCAAGAGCCAGTCTCGAAGTTCAGTAAATAAACTGTGTTTGGAATTAGAGTAGAAGTCATGTATCGTGATCGACTGAACCGTTATGTTTCACGAGCGTAGTGTTTACATTTGAAATTATACTTAGATACCACCATCAATTCAGACATCATTTGACGATTTCCGATGGCCCAACAGTGTTCGAACTGAAAACATGACGGTATTATATGTTCTAGAACTATCTCAATAATTCTCAATACAGGGAAACAACTCCATCCGGTTCTACCCAGTTTCACGTTCTCAACAAGAAACAAACGTCATCTACGTGTTCATAAATTCGTTTGTCGGAAACTTCAAGGTACTGAAAGAATACATTAAGTTTATTTCGATGAGTTTAGACGAGACAAACTCTGAGAGAGACCTGGGCCCAAAGAAAGGTCCACATGGGTTACGAGGTTTGAAATTTGTAAAATCCTGATAGTATTCTCGCAGGTTTTGCCTATTTTTGTGATTGGGAGCTACGAAGAAGAAGGAACCAACATCGTGAACAAAGCAGTGCGCACAGAATATGAAAAACATGGGGACATGCTAGTGTTGGAAACTGTCGACTCCTACAGAAATAACACTTACAAAGTATCACTGGGACGTATTGAAAATCAAATTTTGAATGTTCAGTTTATCCAAACAATCTGGTACGCCAACGAAATGGAGACCAAAGTTTCTGCTCCTGATTTTATAGTTCTGATTCGTGATGACTACTATCTCCATATCCCAGCACTAGTCTTCCATGTTCTTGGTCTCGACCGGAACGTAACGGTATTTGTGTCATTGGGAATCCAATTAACATTTTCTCTAGGTGTACGAAGGATTCGTATTCCATTCCACGCCTAATAGATTCCGTCTTCATGAACAACATGTAGGCGTGAATTATTTTTAAAAGAAAGGTTGAAGTTCAGGTGGAGCTACACGAGTACCCATACGACAGGTACCCACCCTACGTCACCGCTGGAGCTGTTGTTCTCTCTCAGAAAACAGTGAAGCAGTTCTCAACCTTTGCCGGACAGATTGCGGTGAATATCATAAAAAATATTGGTAACACACACTTTCAGTACTTTCCCTACGACGACATTTTTGCTGGGATAGTCGCGTATCTAAGTGGTGTTGAACCAACGCACAGTGAGAAGTTTGTCTACTGGAGTCAAGACGTTTCTGTCAGACAATGGATGCGGTTGAAGTACATTGCTGTACATGGCTACTCTGCGTCAAAGATTCGTGAACTTTACGCGGAACTTCACAAAAAACATTTTTGACCATCAGTTTTGGCATACATTTTTCTGTATTTTCCGATGAACAGATTTCTATAAATAAACTTATTTGGATGCAATTTTGTACAAGTCAACATAAACAGACATTAAAACAGCTTTCTTTTTGTTGGCGTGGTTGTGACCGTTTTCTGAATCCCGGGGAGATTCTTGTAAACAATGGCTTCATGAGTTCTGTCAATGACTACCTTGATTGTGATTCCGTTCCACATCTGGTTGTTCATCTGAAACAAATAAATACTCACTCAGATTTTTTTTCAATTTCCAGTAACTTGTCAAATTCCCTGCCAAGTACTTACTACTTATTTTTCTCTCAAAAATAAACCTCCGTAACAGCTCTATCCGCAGATTGTTTTGTATCGTATTGAACACTGGCAGTCCTGAAAATTTGAAATAATAACTTCACTTTCCGAATTTGAGCTCACCTCTGTTTGTTATCCACGTGCATTTTTACAATTGTACCGTATTTTCCAAATTCACGTTTGATACGATCTTGCTGTAAATCAACTCCTCTGATGGAAATTGCATAGACGTCTGATTGTTCTGAAATTTTCATCTCAGTTGTTGATTTTTCTAATAATCTTACTGGATGTAGTCGCTTCCATCACATTCTCAACAATTTCACCTTCTTCTTCATCTTCGTCACGACTCTCACTGGTACTTTTCCGATCTCCTAACTTAATTCTTTTTTTCATATTACCTATTATTTAAAAAAAACCTTTATCCTTTTGAAGGCATTCTTTTCATTTGATTTCTTCACGGCAATACTTCCTTTCTGGACTTGTCGCTTCAATGATTCTGTATTCTTTGAAGCTTCCACTTCTCCAAGTTCTCCTGAAAAAATCGATTCATTGTCACAGTCGAAGCTGAAAAATACCTTTTCCTAATTTTATAACTAATTTGATTGGTGGTTTCTTCTCGACGCTATGCTTTTTTGCAACCTGAGGACGAGAATTCAGTTTTTCAAGTTAAAATAAAATCACCATACGATATTTTTCTTGCCATAGTTTCATCGCTTTTTCTTCCTCTGTAAGTGCTAGGGGAAAATTTATAGAGATGTCAATGAGGCTTTCTTCCGTCATAACGTTGTGATGAAGAAGAAAATTAATCTCAAAAATTAAATGTTTGAGACGCTCGTAAAACGAGTAATGGAAAATACAATGGAGCGTGTTTGCAAATGATCACCCACAAGATGTTTTCATCACAGATTTGGCAATTCTTAAATCTTTTTGATATTGAACGTGCGTGAAAACAATGTCTGGAACTTTCTCTCAGTATCATTCTATCCTAAAACCAAGTTTTTGACAAAGATACTGAAATCCTTGAATCTTTTCATGTTCAAAACAAAAAAAACATTCATGAACATTTTTGACCCACACTTGGAGATCATTTTTGTATTCTCTGTTTGCGTGGAAATCTGCCTTGAACTGTGTCATTTTTCCATTCACTCTTCCAGCTTTTACTAAACACCTCACTAACATGACTACTGCCGGAGAATATATCAGTCAGGTAATTGAATTTTTGGTTTTTTTCAGACAATTATTGTTCAGATTTCCTTTAAAATGCTGATTCCGTATTGTTTCTTTGTAAATACCGCGCCATATCTGATTCTTCAAAAGCAACAGAAAGGCAGTGTGAGTCACAACTGTTTTCTTTCAATATTTTATTCGAATTTCAGCTCGTTGGAATGTTGGGCCCTATCATCATTCTTGTCACATCGATTGCTGCGTGGTCCGTGGTTAAAATTCGTCCCACGCAAGCTACGCATGCAGTTTGCTTCGCTGTTGTCCAGGTTTGTGTATATCGGTAACATAAAACAATAATCTTTTATTCAGGTTGCCGCTAGTTTGGTTATTGCTGGTGGTAGCTACATCAGTGGTGAGTCCGCTTGATGTTATGAACAAATATGTTGTTTTCCAGGATTTATGTTTCCGCAAGCATTTGTCATCAACACGATCGTTCTCACTGCGTACGCCATCTACTGCCTCGTCGTGAAGAAAATCGACTACCCTGCAAGTTGCATGTTCACGGAGATCGATGAAACTCAGAAGGTTTGTTTTCCGGAATCCCATTAAAATAATTTTCTCACCTAAAGTTTTCTGATTTGAAACATTCCTGATTCCAGATGAACGAATCCAGTGATATTTACGGCAAGATGGCTAACGAAATTGTCAGACACCATGTTTCTGATCTGGGAGAAGAGAACATTTTTGAAGAGTACTACAGCAACATGGGTGTCGTATTGGAATAACTATCTTGTGTCTTAAAGAATATTCTGTACATGTGTATTTTCATTTTGTGAAACTGTGAATGAATGCGGGTAACCGACTTGTTGAATCTACTTCTCGTCTCAAACGACGTTTGGAGAACATGTGTTTTATAACGACCTTGTGCTTTCATTGTCCGTTTTTGCTGGCAAGATTATAGGGTTGGATAAAACGGGATGTTTAATTGGAATAAAACCCAATGGGAAACGTATGTACATCATCCTTGGTTTTCGCTCGCAGCTGAAATTGCTTTTTTCTCAGACAATGTGGGTGGTTTTAGTGATCTTGACATAAAGATCTTGTGATTTTCAGTTTCCGCAGCATTTTAGATGTTTTCCTTTTGCAAAAATCATGTTCGTTCGCTCTGAAAATAGAACGTAATTCGTGAGCTCGATGAAGTCAGTTTTAAAAATCAACAGTCTCATTGCATCATCACTTCTGAGGAATTGAAAATTAAACAGCGAACATCATTCTCAATATTAATGCATCTCTGGAGATTATTGATATTATGAATGGATTTTTACACAGTGAGATTCTTTATACACTTAAACTATCTGGAAAAAAACTTTGAGTGTCTGTAGAATTGAAGTATGTCATAAAATTTTTCTTAAATTTATAACGACTGCAATCATTTTTATACTGTTTTTTTTTAAAAATAAGTCGAACAGTAGCGTTCAAAAGTTTAGCAATTTTTCTGTCTCGGCCATAACTCGGGTCAAACTTGAGTGATCCCCTTCAATTTTTCTCTGAAGTTACTTCAAACAATTAAAACATTTTAATAATAATGAAATGTGAGTAACCGTCTTCTTTCTCAACTAAAAACAGTCTTTCACAAAACAGTCCTATTTTCGTTCACTAGTTCATACAAATTTTTCAAGTTTTTTTCTGTTCCCCTCTGACCTTAGTGCTAACTACAGTGAAACTTTCTGTGAATCATCGATTCAGAGTTTTAACTGTTTGTTAGTGATGATAAAATGTTTTCAATCAGATTGTGCAACTGTCGCTTCGGTTTTATGAATGGCACGTAGACGATACCCCGAGCTGCTGTTCTGAGAATTATACACTGCACGTTGAGTCGCCATAATGAGCACTACTTCCGTAGTTAGGACTGAGGGACTCAACAAAAGTGTACAAAAATATAATGTGTTTTGTTTTTTTCTATCGAAATTTTGTGTAGTACATCATTTCATAGAAGGACAACGATCTCAAGCAATGCCACGCTACTGTTACAAAATGTTGCTGACAGAATAATTCTCCAGTAATGTCATGGTCGTGGTACAGTAAACAAGTGTTTCGTACTTCAAAAAATATGTTTAGCAACAGTTGAGAAACAGAAAAAAAAGCTTGAAACAGAAAAAAATTCGAAAAAGTTGTATGAACTAGTGAACGAAAATAGGACTGTTTTGTGAAAAACTGTTTTTAGTTTGAAAGAAAGAAGGTAACTCACAATTTGTTAATATTGAAATGTTTCTAATTGTTTGAAGTAACTTCAGAGAAAAATTGAAGGTTATCGCTCAAGTTTGGCCCGAGTTATTGCCGAAACAAAAAAACTTGCTAAACTTTTGAACGCTACTGTATCTAAAAAGTAACGTTACCAGAACCAACCCGTCAAAGTTTTTGTTTTTTACCCATGACGATTAACAAAATTAATGTTTTCCGTTCGGAAGAATAAATACTGGTTGCGCAGGCAATTTTTGATTCTTTTAATGCATTTTCGGCGAGGTTGAACTTGGTGTTCGGTGGGTCTTTATTCGTCATTCAACTCTTTGTTAGCAACGATTTGCATGAAAGAAAGTCCTGAACATTTTGAAAAGAGTTTCCGCAAACTCTAAGGCGGTGTTTTGATTGCTCAACAATCTAACCAATTAGAAACGTGAGAAGCTTTTTTTCGGTGTATCGACGAACATCTAAACACTCTCGCTGAGGTTGTATGCTTTTGTTTCTCCACAGGTCCTGTGTCATGTCGCACCTTTAAAAACAATATCAGGTATTCTACATACGTCACGATTTTGTATGTAGACATAATTTTTTCGATTCCTCCACTAGCCTCGCCTGCTGTGAGTGGTCTCAAGTATTTTACGTTCCCATTCTTCATGTTATTTTTCGTCTGTTTATTCTCGGCAGATGAGCGTTCTTTCAATGGGTTAGATGTCTCTGGTGTTTGGATTATTTTGATCATCTAAGGATTAGTTGTCTTTATTTTGGACAAAAATTGCGCTCAGTCAGCTTTTGTAATGTTTCGTCTGTTCTTCTGGATTCTATTTTTATACACTTCATTTAGAGAATCAAGCTCTGAAGCTCTATTTCAAGTTGGTACAAAAAGGTGCTTAGTCTTGAAAGGCGTCAAAGAAATTCGTTAAATTACGCTCGAGCAAATCCGTGGCTCGGCGAGCTCCACAACCTTGTTAAATCTCCTTCAATTAGTCTCCGGTCAGCAACCGACTCCTACCCCATGTTTGGCAGGTGGAATTTTGCTTCTTGAAAAAGTTGATTTGCCTGCATTTGCCTTTTTTTGCTTGCTCAATTCGGAAACTCTAAATGTTGAAGGAGTCACTTCATCGCATATTCAGATTAGCAGTGAGTATCTCCATTCGTTTAGAGTGCTTCCTTACAAGATTCCAAACACATACAACATGTTTACGTCATTAATCAAACTTCCAGCTAGAATGATTTTACCTATCTTCTCTCTCTCTCTCTCTCTCTCTCTCTCTCTCTCTCTCTCTCTCTCTCTCTCTTTCTCTCTCTCTCCTTCTCTCTCTCTCTCTCTCTATCTGTTTTTCTGTCTCTCACTCTCTGTTTCCTTTCTCTTCCAAAGCACGAGGACTAACTGAAGATTTAATTCGTGGTGGTTGAGAGCGTTTTTCACAGTGCATTTACCGTATGTCTGAACAGATGATCTGATGATTTATCTTGCGCACTGTTTGTTCGCACCATTATAAATATCGCAAGGAAGAACGCGTTGGGTTTCAGAGCATTTTTTCACAAAAATCATTACCGAGTATGATGTATGCTATTCTTTCTTTGTTTTTTTTTCTTTCTCTATGTGTTCCTATACATCAAACGGAAAAGTCCTTTCTACAGAGTTTTCTTGCGAATCGTGGTTCCTCAAGTTCTCTAGGTCTCTTTCTGCCAAACAGAGGACGAAGAAATGCTGGCCGGTTGGTTCGTTAGTGCAGTTCTGGTTGGGGTGGTCCCAAAAAAAGTTCTCAAGAATCGGCAAAGGCAACGTGTATTTCGAACAGTTGAGATGTCCTTGTGCTGGTTGGCAGTCAATCAACCAACATTAAGTCTACATAATTAGTTGGAAGTTGAATTAGTTCCTGCATTCTCGACATCTATTGTAGCACCAAGTGTACTTTTTCCTACAATTTTTCATATCATTCCCTATTCAAGGAAGTTCGTGTTACATGGAATAGCAAAGTAGTTCTTGGGATATAATTTTCTGAGATTTCTAGAAAGGTGTGTTTTAGTTTATCAGTTTTCACTTTTCGCAATTCCAAGAGACTAACAAAACGTTCTTACGTGTTTCCACTATTGTGATAGTCATTGCATATGGACGCTTTGAGTAAAAAAATATGTTTTATTACATACAATGCTTGTTACTTTTCCTATTTTCACATATTCGTAGTTCTGTATTTATTTATTTTTGCTAGAGCGTTTTGAAAAACATATGCAGTGAGTCGAAACCCGTTGCCCACCGTTTCAAACCTGAAATCGTGGCTGGAGACACTCATTTCACTCTTCTTTAGGTGTTTGTTAGTCCTCAAGATATCCCAGAGCTGACTTGAGCTTAAAAACAGAAGTTTCAATGTGCATAACATAATTTTAGAAATCTAACTTCTAAATATAAAGATATAAAAAGTTCACAGAAAATAATTCACTTCCAAATAAGGAAAAACCTTTTTCGACATGGTGTCTTTTTCTATTTTTCAGCGGATTTTTAACTGAATTCCATACACCATTTTTTGATGAAAGTTTAAAATTCATCGGAATAACTCACGTCGGTTCCAAATCGGTTCGAAATTTTTGAACACAGAGAAGTTTTTTTTCAAAATTCATTTTCCTTGTTTTCGAGTTTTTTCAACTTCCAAAGCTGATTTAATCTACATCAATACCACAAGCATAAAGAAAAACTTCTCAAAATTCAACTAAATCAACTTACTCTCAAATCGGGCTGAAACTTTTAAGCAAGAAAGCAAGTCTGCACGTATCATCAGATTTAATCCACCACAAACCTCTAACATATTCATTTCAGTCGGTTGTTCTGGCTTATGTTAATGGCTGAATAATGGAAGCATAGGAGAGTCTGAATTTCTTTCCGAGCCTTCTCCCGTCGTCCAGCTAATTTTTTCTATGAAAAAGAAAAAGTCAAAGATCATTCGACTAGCGATGAATTTAATTGGAAAGAGAATATTAGATGACACTACTTTCTTATTTCAATTTGTTTGTAATTACGGCTTTTAAGTATGAAAAAGTGCACCACTTGAATGAATGAAACCTTGACAAGAGTTTCTGTCTCACGGTGAATAGATCTCCGCTACAGAGTTTTTTACAGTTCGGAATTAATCACTTCATACTACACCAGATTCAAAAAAAAAACTACAATATTTTATATTCACAAGAAAGAATTATTGTTCAGTGATCAGCTGTTTTGATCGATACAGTAAAGCTAAGCCAACTCACCAGAACTTAGAATAAAATTGCCAGATCACCAGAAAAAATAAATACTAGTGTTGGTTTTTTTTCATTTTTGAATAACAGAAATTTTCATTTCATTGTGAGAAACATGAAAAAGGTTACATCTGGTTGAACAAAATTTCTAATTTCGAATTGAAATTAAATAATAAAATTTTTTGTCCTGGATTTCGCACAATTTCTGAGGAAAATTTTCGAAAACTGACAGAGTTCTACGAGACAACGTTTGTTTGTTCCTTTTCATAGTTATCGATTTGATTTGCTGAAAAACCGTGAATTGTGAATTTTTCACGATGTAAAAAACGACGAAAATATTCAATGATGGGTGTTCTCTACACATGGCACAAGTTTAATCCATGTCCAACCAGCTGTAATTGAGTTTTGAAAGCATGCAGGTTATAGCATCTATCCAGCCATGAACCATGGTAATGGCTAAGCTCAAAAACTGTGCTCGAACTCATTCCTTCAAATTGGAGCGAGAACCTGCTTCTATAGTGTCTGATCAAAGTTTGGATTCTTTTCCTCGATATAGACTTTTTTTTCCACTCTAATTCGATGTTATCGAGAATATTGTATCTTTTCTCATAAATACTATTCATATGCTTTCCATTAAAAAAGACCAGTTCGAAAATTTAGAATAGTTATGTACTGAGAGTGTATAAAACAGTTTTTTTCTGATAGCATTAGAATACTCCGTTAACATTCCTGAAGTTATTGGAGTTTGGATTTGCCGGAGATAGTACGTTACTCATTTTATTGCAAAATCGAAACAAAACAATAATCTTGAATTTAATACGAAAAAGTGTACTGAATCGTTTCTATCAAGAATCATTTTTTCATTTATCTTTGTCGACATCTCAAATTTTAGGCTTAGGTAAGGTTCAAAGCACTAGTTAGGTACAATGCTAAGATTTGATCAAAGTTTAAAATTGATTATCACAAAACATTTTTCACCTATTAATCTTTCCTTAAGGAAATGATTCTTGATAGAAACGATTCAGTACACTTTTTCGTATTAAGTTAATCTTGAGCGTTCAGCTTATATCCCAAACGAACATGCCAACCACGGAGATTTTTGTTCCTCGCCTAAAAAACACAAGAACCTCACGCTGAAAGTTTTGTGATTACCTTCGTTAATGATAATTAGGTCCACGTAGACCAAGCGAGAAGAGAGTGTGCACTGGAAATTTACTTGATTTGCGTCAGCGATGATGTCTACACGCCTTTCAAATATGAATCAAGAACCCGAAATTAACGCGCGCGCATTTTGTCACAACTCGCATGCAAAGCAAAAACAACAGTGGAGAATCGTCTAAAAACAAGAGATAATGAGAAGGTTGTATAATTAGACGGTTTTCAAACCAAGTTTAGAAGTTTTTTGCCGGTTCTCCCAGGCCACATGAGTTGTTACTCACGTGGGATTTGACCAGTCGCCTCAGTGCCGAATAATCATGAAGAACTTTAACATCTTTCTCCAAAAGCGATTTTTCTAAAGTTACAGTAGTCCAAATATTTGAAACATGTGAAAAAACACTATCACCGTTTAAAAATGCAACGGAATTGTTTGTTGAACAGATTTAATTTTAAGAAAATCGTCAAGTTCCAGTGTTATTATCAACAAAAAAACAAAGCTTTCAATTCCCATCAAATTTCTCAATTCTGTAAACCTCATCTCTTTCTCTCTCTCTCTCTCTCTCTCTCTCTCTCTCTCTCTCTCTCTCTCTCTCTTTCTCTCTCTTTCTTCCTCTCTCTCTCTCTCTCTCTTTCTCTTTCTCTTTCTTGAACTTGGACGAGCAATCGCTCTTATTTGTCCTAATTCTCTTTCTTTTTCTCTCTATCCCTCTCTCTTTTCTCTCTCTTCCTCTCTCTCTCTCTCTTTTCTCTCTATCTCTCAGACTTGATTTCTCATTTTCCATTAACCATAACATGAAGCATCAAGACTCATGACACTCACAACTGATCGTTTGCAAATCAACTATGTTGAACACTCAAAGACTTGGTCAGGTCTCTCCTCAGTTGTTTGGCAATAACACAGAGGAAGAATATTAATCAAGCGTTCCGAAATATTTCTCTAGGTATCCTTCATAGGCGAGAGAATCGGATGCTAGGAAAACAGTCGATCTCTGTGCTCACTCTTTCGCTTTCTCTTATAATTTCAGGGTTCGAGGTTGTTTTCCTTTTGTCTACGCCGAGTTTCTTCCTTTGTTTGGCCCCAACGGCATCTGCAAATCTGATTCCTTGATGCTCCAGGCGTGTCATCAACGACCCTCTTTGCACCTCACTTTCTCAGCCTCACGCCGCCGAGCTCTGGATCAGGTCTGGTCCGGGTCCATTGGCTTAGGGTCAGGGTCAGGGTGAGAAGAAGATGAACATTCTTGCTGGATGCCAAAAAACACGCTCACCTCATACACTCATTCTTCTTTCTTCCTATTCACTTTCTCCCACTCCCAAACCGGAAAGATCCTTTTGTCTGAGCAATGAGCTCGGCATTACCAGATACAAATAGGTTACCGTAAACCCGTCGGAAACCGGAAATAGACCCTTTGCCCCTCTGAGAGGTTAGATTTATTTGGGTGGGTTCCGGTCCTGCTGATTTATTCCAGATCCTTTCTCATTCAGCGCCTTCCCTGCCCCGGATAGCTACCCCTTAGAACTCATCCCGCACTTACCTCAATTAGATTTATTCTTTCATTCAGTTTTGTTTTCATTTCGATGTTGCTTTGAAAGCCTACAGCCGCCACACTGACACACTCTTTCCCTCCCAACATTCAGAAGTGATTCCGTTACGCTAGTCGATTTATAGAATTACTCAAGTGAAAATCACAATAAGTCTCCTTCACTCTTCTTCTTTATTCTCTTTCCTCGTATTAGATATTCTCTCGCCTTACTCTTCTTTCTGATTTCCAAGTTTTCAATCCTGAAAATGGCATATTGGTGTAAATAACAAAAAAAACCGGACCCCTCCGGCTACAACTAAGGGATCCGGCTCAAATCAGACCTGTTTTTGCCTATGGATTGTAGCGTACAACGTTTTCTAGTCTTCTTGCTTGATAAACTGAATGATTCTAGATCAAGCATGTTTGCTTCATCGAATTATAACATAATCAGTGCAGTTTTGCAGTTCAAATTGCCCAAAATTTTGATTCACCGAAAAAACACGTGAAGCGAGACTTGGATTTTTTCATGCATGAATTGAGATTCGAATATAAACAAAACCAAGTGGATTTTCTTTTTCTAACTCTTCATATTGATCCTATCTCACAGTCATTCGAATTTTCATAAGAGACAAAGAATTTTAGGTACGATGGATATCATCAAACACATGACGCACAATCACATACTGCCAAATCGACGGTTTGGAGAAAAGTTAGTTTCATTTCTGATTTTGACACTTTGAGATCGTATAATTTTATTATATGAAGTTTACTCAAATCTGTACACGTTGAAAATTGAGAGTATATCATCTCAGCTCGCATGATAGGCTACTACATCTCATCAGCTTTTAGAAGATGCTTTGGAACTAGCGTAATTTGATACCCGATATCTTCTTGTTTTTGTTAATGTTGGAGTAGGATGTTATTTTAAAAAGTGCATACAGAAGTTTGGTCTCTAGAGCTGACTATTAGTACACAAATTAACCAAAGAAATTTCTGAATGGGTCTCAAAGTTGGATGAGTGAACTGAATAAATGATGAGTAATATTAAATCACAATTTCCGTTTAAAACAAAAAAAAAACGTCCCGAATCTAAAAAAAATAGTATTCGCTTTTTTGTTTTCTGCTCGACTTTGAAAGTCACACATAGAGAAAAAGTCGGCGAAGACGCGAACAATGGCAAAACTAATAATTCATTGAGGATCGGAATCTAACTGTTCCGAACATCTTCACAATGGGCATGAATTTCTTCGAGATTCTGCTGTCCATCTCTTATTTCTCCTGAATAACTGACTGTTTGCTCAAAAAACCAAAAACCATTTCTTGACGTTTCCAGAAGACATTTCGAGAGAAGAGAAAAACCATTTTGGAAGGTAACAATTAGCATCTCGCATTTTCTGAACATATAATTTTATATTTTCGGAAATCTGCAGGGTGAGCTTTGAGCTTCAAGATTTACCGTTTCTGAGGAAATGTTCTGAAATCTATAATTTCAAGAATTCAAACCGGAAAAACTGACCTTTTCAATAAATTTCTGTCTTTTCTTGAACGTTTCAAATTTCACCTGCTCATCGCGAAATTCAAAATCAAGCCTTTCTGATAGAATTTTTCATTGTGGTTTCTTTCGGAAAAAAATATGTGGGGGCTATAAAAAAAGATTATGTGCCACCTCTCTCCAATGGACGTTCTGAGTTTTTGAAATAGCTCGTCAAAGTTCTCAATAAATGTTGTATACTGCTGTAAATAAGTCTTAGGAGAAGCTATTAAGACCCACATGCTGCTGGATTTAGCTGGTGAACTGAGAGGTCTAGTGAACTAGTCTAATCCAATTCGAAATTGAACAAAGTAACCCAAGAAGGTCTGCAACATAGTGTTCTTTGCGGTCTATTCATTTCACGTTACTCGAATTTGCTCCGTTGTTCTTAATAACTCAGTATAATTGGATTCTTAGGCAACATTTGAGCAAGACACCAATAGTTCGCGTTCGGCGCTCCAAGATGAAAATGAAATAGTGAGCAACAATGTGGTTGAGTTTCAACTTGTCAACTGGATATTTGATTTGTGAGCTTGAGTCTTTCACTTTAGTTCGTTCTCCAAGACTTTGGACATGTTGTTTATTTTGCTCAACACAACAAAGACATAAGAGTCGGTTAGTTTTTTCTTATGAAATACAACAAGTCCATCAAAACTGGATGTTTTTTTTTGGATCTATTTCTGTAACTTACAAGCTACTGGAAGATCGTAAGTCAAAAAAACATTAGAAACCTCACTTTTGAACCTTAAATATTTCAAAATCAATTGGTCTCTGTCGAAACCCCTATACCATTTATCTCGGAAGAAGTTATATTTTTGGGAAATTTTCAATGGAAACTTTCTGTTTGAGAACAGAACAACATGAAGTTAAAATTGAGCTCAACAGTTGAACGATATAAAAAACAGTTTTTTTGCAAAACGAAAGTGTACGACTTCAATATATCATCCTGCAGTTTCAAACGATCGCGTACACATTTTCGTACTCAATGATTCATGGATTGGAAACAAATTGTGGAAAACCGTGTAGAATGACGCCACTCAAAGCACATTCTGCAGATTTGTTATGTAGCAGATAATTGTACTTTAAAGGTCCCCTAAGGTATGGAGCTGCATTACGTTGCCTATGTTTACATTGTAGATTATTAATCTCAGCGCAAGTCTTCACTTCTGCTTCTATTTGTGATTGTATATTGTTTCTGAAGATCTGAAGATCAGAAGACATGAAAAACAGGATAATTTTGGAGAAATAGAGATGTAACATCTGGTTTTATTGCGAAAATTGAACCTTATTTCATTTCAGGACCTTGAATATTTCAAGTGAGGTGCTCAACATTCTGTTTTTTTAAATTCTAAAAGGTAAAACTACCAACTCTATGAAATTTCTGATTTGTAAGAACCAAAATGTGTAATTTCCGATTTTGAACTACTGAAATGGAATGAATGAAATCTGAAATGGAATGAGACCATGATACGTCAGAACTATATTCTTACAGAACGATATTTTTCCAAAACTCTAACTTTTTCCCTGGCTCACCAAAAACAAAAATAAAAGAATAAAAGAGAATAGTGTCATTGAATATTTCATTTTGTTTGACTCCGCATGATTTACACGTGTATTCTGGGATTTTCTTTTCAGTCTACTCCAGCTTTCGTGGAATTTTCTTCTGTAGATAGAAAAGATGAAAAAAATGAAAAAATATGTATATTGGAGGTGGTACTGGGTATTTTCTCTCCATGGTTGTTCGAGTGCAATAAGAAAATTCTTGTTTTTCCATTTGTATGAAATCTTCATGTGTGGGTTAAATAATTTTGACTCTTGATAAGGTGAGAAATGTTTTTTGAGAGAGTTGTTCAGAAAGAAAACAAAAATTTTCTTATTCTGTCGTTTTCTACGTTTTGCGGAGATTTTTTTCAAATCTCACATCGCCAGAAGCAGTTTCCAAACTGTAAAGTGCTGAAAAAAATGAAGAAGAGTTAGTTCAATGTTCTATGAAATTTTCATCTCAAGGATGTCAAGGGGAGCCCTGGCAACTTTCGACAATCGCGACTCGCTTTCTTCCCATCCACTTTTAGCTGTGTGGGCTGACCCAATACTAAAATTGTGTGTGATGCTCCTAAGGATTAGTTTTGCCTTGAGTTTAAATGCAAGATATGCGATCATTCACCATTCCTTAATTACTTCTTCCTTTCCCCTAGTAGACCTATTCAGCAAGCCGACTTCTTTGAATGAAAACATTAGAATAGTACTTTTTACGCGAGAGCTTGTGATTTAGAAGTATCCAATAAATTCTCCAGCAGTTTCTCAAATCAGTTTCGCAAATGTTAAAATATCTTTTTGTACTCTGAACGAGAAAATTGTGAGAATGCGATTTTTTTTCGTAGCTTTTTAGGAAAACCTACAGTTTCTCGAGTGAAATTTGAAAGAAATGTATTTTTCATTGTCTCCAGAAGTTGAAATTTCATTCAAAACATTTTGCTAAGAAATTCCAATGCGGTTTCATTGTTCCCAATCTCATAAGATCTCCCTTCTTCAAGTTATAACAAGCAATTCAGTCTTGTAGACTGGCTATTGTTCCGATTTGAAGTAACCATTTTATTGCCTATTGGCTCTTCACCGTCTTGATTGTTTTCACAATCAGACCAATTGGTATTAATCGTTTTTACCAGGTGTTCGTCACCGAGTGTTTTCTGCAAGTTATATGGAATTCACTTATTGCCCATTGATTCACACAATCGAGTCGAACCAGATGACGTTTCCTAATGGATAGAATTACTAAAAGCACAACAACAGTGCAATCAGAATGGGTGTTTATTGTATCCCCCGATCCAATCTTAGAATTCACAGATCAGACGCATTATAATTTGAAGAGCTCCTGATTATCCTATTCGAAAATAGTTCGTTGGTCGCCGAGCCATAGCACCCCACCTTGTGTCTATTCAAATATTCTGAATAGCATGATGAATTCTCAACTCGCACTGCTCATCCTGAAATTCATCAGTTGCTAATTATAATCTCCAACGTTCGGAATAATTCATGTCGAGCAGGAGGTTTTTCGCTTTCCGATGTTCCGAACAGAAGCTTTCTTTTTGCTTCATTTTCTGAATTCTCAATTTCTGAAAGCAGAAAATGAACCTTGCCGGCTTTTCTAATTCAAAATGCTTCTGTTTGTTTTTGAGGCCAAGTCTTGCGGAACTTTGAGACTTTAGATTAAGTGAACATTCCGACGTTTTTGCATCTCCTTTCAAAGATTGATACGATTGTAATGAGAGCACTTTCATGGAAATTTTTCTTGCTCGCCAGAAACAAAGAACCAAAGTCAGTCTTGGACACTTGAGTCATTTTCCGCCTGGGTGTATCAATCTTTTGTCGTCGAGAAAATATTTCCTTTTTTGACAATTGTCCAGCAGAATGAAAATAGCAGTACACTGCCTCCCTCTTTCAAAACTTGACAGAAATGTTTTGACCATAGGCTCCAAAGCCTTGTTTTTCTGGAGAAACGTGCATATTTCATTGGATTATTAGGGAGAAAAATAGCTCGCAGGGAGTTTCAACGTGTCGCGGAATAATAGAGACCGTATCCATTCTAAATTCAATTCAGGAAACGGATTGTTGTTTGCTAGATTAGGATTAAACTAGCTCCACAAAGGGTTTTGTTCGGTCGCCCACTCTAAAAGCACATTTCTCGCCAGAAATATATGTACCTTATCCCTTGGAAAATTTTAAAGTCTGCATTTCCCTTTGATGTACTTTTCTGTCGTATCCACCAATCAAAATGCTTGTACTATTTGAAAAAAATGATCAATGAATAGATGAAATGAACTTGAGTGCAATGACTAAGTTTTCAAGGAGACTGAATTCAACAATTCTTGTCCTCTCTGGATCATTCAAACCATCATCCTTCTCGCGAGATTTCTCAGTAAAATCGTGAAATTATCCAAGTTCTCCATTTTTCCTTTTTTTTTCTCACAACCACCTTTGGAATTTCGAATCGTTGAAAAACCCAGTGTTCACGAGATTTCCTAATTTTTTCAGAAACATTTTGCTATTTCGAAATTTCAATATATTTCCAAGTACTCAGTGAACTCTTCTATCAAGAATCCAAGAAATTCTAGACAACCGCAACTAGGATTTTCCACATTCTTTAACTAGTCACGGAAATGAGTGGAAACTCTGTCATATATTAGCAAGATCCGAAACTAACACGATTATCAGAAACTATACGGCCTCGTCACTCCTGGCACTGCTTCTTCTGTCGTCACATGCAAATTCTGTTTATGTAAATTGGATGAAGCCAAGTCTTGTCCCACCTGTAGTGTTCTACTCCTAAACAAACTCAGGCTTAATAGCACCGTGAGGTAAAAAGTCAACAAGACTGCTTCTTTATTCTTCAACACTCCGGCTCTCTTCCTACTTTTTGTAACTGCGTGGTTTTCAGTAATTGGCATGACTTCACAGATTGGCTTAGTTTTGAGCAAGACTGAAGTTGATTTTCACTCTCCTACTGATCCATGAAGTTCCTTGGTTATCTGCACACGTTTTTACTCTCACCATAATTTTTCTCATTTTACATTTTTTCCAATGTGAATTTGCTACAAAAATTTCAGTTATCAGCAATTTTTGTTAAAATTTCAAAAAATTTGGTTGTTATGAACCGTACTAAGAATCTGTGATTGAACTGCTCCGATCAAAAAAGTGGAGCTCTTGTAAGAATTTTAAATACACTTGCCATAATTCAATAGAAACCAAGATAATTTTGTGATTCTTTTTTGCTGTACTTTTTCAAAAAGATTTTTCAAATTTTCAAAACATCACAGATTAATCAGACTACTTTCTCATTTCCAGACCCCGTAGGTTAAATAATTTTAAGGACTACGTGTTGTTAGTTTCCAAACGTGTTGTCCTGCAGTAATTAAATTCTCGTCAGCAATTGTTGTCCGTACTTTGACGCCCATTTATACTTTATACGTCCACTAGTATTCATACTCATCATTCTCGTACAGACACTTTCTGACGTGAACCCGTGAAAACACTTCTGCGCACGTGTTTGAACATGCAAATTCCCAGCGTGTCGATCTACAACCTCGGAATTTCAATGAACCGACTACGTTCTTCTGATTTTCTCATGTCGACATATCAATAAGTCCTAGATTACATTCCTTAAGTTGCAAATGATGAGAATTCGGGACCATTAGCGATGATCATCGTCAAGAGATCTGAATCTCAGACGGGACTAAATTCTCGGCCACAGTATCCTTTATGAGAACTCATTCCGTCACATTAAGTGCGTTTTGGAGAGAGTTCAGAGCTTCTGAGTACATAAAACGCTTCATGAAAGCCTTGGACGTGCTCATAATTTTCCATAATTGTCGAGTGAGAGATGATCGGCAAAAACATTGCATTTTGCTCTTGTGACTCCAGTCTTCTTCTAACTATGCAATCGTAGTAGTAATCATCCCTGAAACAACACCTGTCTGCCCACGAATTAATCCCCGATTGATCTCGTTATGCGTGAACGTGACGTCAAGAGGTACTACATCGAAACGTCTTGACTCACTAGGTATTTTGATCAGTTGGATACACACGTCGTTCAGATTTGAAAAAATTTTTAATTTAATTTCAGATGAAAACAATTTTTCCGCAGTCTAGTAACCCCGGGTTGGATTAGACACGTAACTGACTTTAGGAAACAAACAGTTTGAATATGAGTCATTTGTTTCGTAAAATCCTCATTTGAAAGGTACTTTAGCTATGATTCACAAGGAATTTGTACTTTATTCGATTAGTTGCCTACATGTTTTTGAGAGATGAGAGATAAAGAAGTTGGCATCTTAGATACAGCATCCTATCATTTACTATCAGATTCCTATTTCACAGCACAATATCTGTCGCATCGGATCGGAACTCCAAACGATGTTTTAATGATCCCAATCGAATTCTGACGACCAAACGTAGTAATAAACCTAACAACTTGTGGCATGCCATAAATCACACTCAATTTTATTGCTCAGATCATTTCCGAGCAGGGGCCAGTTCCATTTTTGGCGTGTGTTTTTTGCACATGATGAAGGTAGTTAGAAAAAATTGGCCACAATTCTTGCCGAACTCTGCTATTTTGTTTACCCATTAGAAGGTTGTCCGTGCTGTTGGCAAAACTAATAATTCATTGAGGATCGGAATCTAACTGTTCCGAACATCTTCACAATGGGCATGAATTTCTTCGAGATTCTGCTGTCCATCTCTTATTTCTCCTGAATAACTGACTGTTTGCTCAAAAAACCAAAAACCATTTCTTGACGTTTCCAGAAGACATTTCGAGAGAAGAGAAAAACCATTTTGGAAGGTAACAATTAGCATCTCGCATTTTCTGAACATATAATTTTATATTTTCGGAAATCTGCAGGGTGAGCTTTGAGCTTCAAGATTTACCGTTTCTGAGGAAATGTTCTGAAATCTATAATTTCAAGAATTCAAACCGGAAAAACTGACCTTTTCAATAAATTTCTGTCTTTTCTTGAACGTTTCAAATTTCACCTGCTCATCGCGAAATTCAAAATCAAGCCTTTCTGATAGAATTTTTCATTGTGGTTTCTTTCGGAAAAAAATATGTGGGGGCTATAAAAAAAGATTATGTGCCACCTCTCTCCAATGGACGTTCTGAGTTTTTGAAATAGCTCGTCAAAGTTCTCAATAAATGTTGTATACTGCTGTAAATAAGTCTTAGGAGAAGCTATTAAGACCCACATGCTGCTGGATTTAGCTGGTGAACTGAGAGGTCTAGTGAACTAGTCTAATCCAATTCGAAATTGAACAAAGTAACCCAAGAAGGTCTGCAACATAGTGTTCTTTGCGGTCTATTCATTTCACGTTACTCGAATTTGCTCCGTTGTTCTTAATAACTCAGTATAATTGGATTCTTAGGCAACATTTGAGCAAGACACCAATAGTTCGCGTTCGGCGCTCCAAGATGAAAATGAAATAGTGAGCAACAATGTGGTTGAGTTTCAACTTGTCAACTGGATATTTGATTTGTGAGCTTGAGTCTTTCACTTTAGTTCGTTCTCCAAGACTTTGGACATGTTGTTTATTTTGCTCAACACAACAAAGACATAAGAGTCGGTTAGTTTTTTCTTATGAAATACAACAAGTCCATCAAAACTGGATGTTTTTTTTTGGATCTATTTCTGTAACTTACAAGCTACTGGAAGATCGTAAGTCAAAAAAACATTAGAAACCTCACTTTTGAACCTTAAATATTTCAAAATCAATTGGTCTCTGTCGAAACCCCTATACCATTTATCTCGGAAGAAGTTATATTTTTGGGAAATTTTCAATGGAAACTTTCTGTTTGAGAACAGAACAACATGAAGTTAAAATTGAGCTCAACAGTTGAACGATATAAAAAACAGTTTTTTTGCAAAACGAAAGTGTACGACTTCAATATATCATCCTGCAGTTTCAAACGATCGCGTACACATTTTCGTACTCAATGATTCATGGATTGGAAACAAATTGTGGAAAACCGTGTAGAATGACGCCACTCAAAGCACATTCTGCAGATTTGTTATGTAGCAGATAATTGTACTTTAAAGGTCCCCTAAGGTATGGAGCTGCATTACGTTGCCTATGTTTACATTGTAGATTATTAATCTCAGCGCAAGTCTTCACTTCTGCTTCTATTTGTGATTGTATATTGTTTCTGAAGATCTGAAGATCAGAAGACATGAAAAACAGGATAATTTTGGAGAAATAGAGATGTAACATCTGGTTTTATTGCGAAAATTGAACCTTATTTCATTTCAGGACCTTGAATATTTCAAGTGAGGTGCTCAACATTCTGTTTTTTTAAATTCTAAAAGGTAAAACTACCAACTCTATGAAATTTCTGATTTGTAAGAACCAAAATGTGTAATTTCCGATTTTGAACTACTGAAATGGAATGAATGAAATCTGAAATGGAATGAGACCATGATACGTCAGAACTATATTCTTACAGAACGATATTTTTCCAAAACTCTAACTTTTTCCCTGGCTCACCAAAAACAAAAATAAAAGAATAAAAGAGAATAGTGTCATTGAATATTTCATTTTGTTTGACTCCGCATGATTTACACGTGTATTCTGGGATTTTCTTTTCAGTCTACTCCAGCTTTCGTGGAATTTTCTTCTGTAGATAGAAAAGATGAAAAAAATGAAAAAATATGTATATTGGAGGTGGTACTGGGTATTTTCTCTCCATGGTTGTTCGAGTGCAATAAGAAAATTCTTGTTTTTCCATTTGTATGAAATCTTCATGTGTGGGTTAAATAATTTTGACTCTTGATAAGGTGAGAAATGTTTTTTGAGAGAGTTGTTCAGAAAGAAAACAAAAATTTTCTTATTCTGTCGTTTTCTACGTTTTGCGGAGATTTTTTTCAAATCTCACATCGCCAGAAGCAGTTTCCAAACTGTAAAGTGCTGAAAAAAATGAAGAAGAGTTAGTTCAATGTTCTATGAAATTTTCATCTCAAGGATGTCAAGGGGAGCCCTGGCAACTTTCGACAATCGCGACTCGCTTTCTTCCCATCCACTTTTAGCTGTGTGGGCTGACCCAATACTAAAATTGTGTGTGATGCTCCTAAGGATTAGTTTTGCCTTGAGTTTAAATGCAAGATATGCGATCATTCACCATTCCTTAATTACTTCTTCCTTTCCCCTAGTAGACCTATTCAGCAAGCCGACTTCTTTGAATGAAAACATTAGAATAGTACTTTTTACGCGAGAGCTTGTGATTTAGAAGTATCCAATAAATTCTCCAGCAGTTTCTCAAATCAGTTTCGCAAATGTTAAAATATCTTTTTGTACTCTGAACGAGAAAATTGTGAGAATGCGATTTTTTTTCGTAGCTTTTTAGGAAAACCTACAGTTTCTCGAGTGAAATTTGAAAGAAATGTATTTTTCATTGTCTCCAGAAGTTGAAATTTCATTCAAAACATTTTGCTAAGAAATTCCAATGCGGTTTCATTGTTCCCAATCTCATAAGATCTCCCTTCTTCAAGTTATAACAAGCAATTCAGTCTTGTAGACTGGCTATTGTTCCGATTTGAAGTAACCATTTTATTGCCTATTGGCTCTTCACCGTCTTGATTGTTTTCACAATCAGACCAATTGGTATTAATCGTTTTTACCAGGTGTTCGTCACCGAGTGTTTTCTGCAAGTTATATGGAATTCACTTATTGCCCATTGATTCACACAATCGAGTCGAACCAGATGACGTTTCCTAATGGATAGAATTACTAAAAGCACAACAACAGTGCAATCAGAATGGGTGTTTATTGTATCCCCCGATCCAATCTTAGAATTCACAGATCAGACGCATTATAATTTGAAGAGCTCCTGATTATCCTATTCGAAAATAGTTCGTTGGTCGCCGAGCCATAGCACCCCACCTTGTGTCTATTCAAATATTCTGAATAGCATGATGAATTCTCAACTCGCACTGCTCATCCTGAAATTCATCAGTTGCTAATTATAATCTCCAACGTTCGGAATAATTCATGTCGAGCAGGAGGTTTTTCGCTTTCCGATGTTCCGAACAGAAGCTTTCTTTTTGCTTCATTTTCTGAATTCTCAATTTCTGAAAGCAGAAAATGAACCTTGCCGGCTTTTCTAATTCAAAATGCTTCTGTTTGTTTTTGAGGCCAAGTCTTGCGGAACTTTGAGACTTTAGATTAAGTGAACATTCCGACGTTTTTGCATCTCCTTTCAAAGATTGATACGATTGTAATGAGAGCACTTTCATGGAAATTTTTCTTGCTCGCCAGAAACAAAGAACCAAAGTCAGTCTTGGACACTTGAGTCATTTTCCGCCTGGGTGTATCAATCTTTTGTCGTCGAGAAAATATTTCCTTTTTTGACAATTGTCCAGCAGAATGAAAATAGCAGTACACTGCCTCCCTCTTTCAAAACTTGACAGAAATGTTTTGACCATAGGCTCCAAAGCCTTGTTTTTCTGGAGAAACGTGCATATTTCATTGGATTATTAGGGAGAAAAATAGCTCGCAGGGAGTTTCAACGTGTCGCGGAATAATAGAGACCGTATCCATTCTAAATTCAATTCAGGAAACGGATTGTTGTTTGCTAGATTAGGATTAAACTAGCTCCACAAAGGGTTTTGTTCGGTCGCCCACTCTAAAAGCACATTTCTCGCCAGAAATATATGTACCTTATCCCTTGGAAAATTTTAAAGTCTGCATTTCCCTTTGATGTACTTTTCTGTCGTATCCACCAATCAAAATGCTTGTACTATTTGAAAAAAATGATCAATGAATAGATGAAATGAACTTGAGTGCAATGACTAAGTTTTCAAGGAGACTGAATTCAACAATTCTTGTCCTCTCTGGATCATTCAAACCATCATCCTTCTCGCGAGATTTCTCAGTAAAATCGTGAAATTATCCAAGTTCTCCATTTTTCCTTTTTTTTTCTCACAACCACCTTTGGAATTTCGAATCGTTGAAAAACCCAGTGTTCACGAGATTTCCTAATTTTTTCAGAAACATTTTGCTATTTCGAAATTTCAATATATTTCCAAGTACTCAGTGAACTCTTCTATCAAGAATCCAAGAAATTCTAGACAACCGCAACTAGGATTTTCCACATTCTTTAACTAGTCACGGAAATGAGTGGAAACTCTGTCATATATTAGCAAGATCCGAAACTAACACGATTATCAGAAACTATACGGCCTCGTCACTCCTGGCACTGCTTCTTCTGTCGTCACATGCAAATTCTGTTTATGTAAATTGGATGAAGCCAAGTCTTGTCCCACCTGTAGTGTTCTACTCCTAAACAAACTCAGGCTTAATAGCACCGTGAGGTAAAAAGTCAACAAGACTGCTTCTTTATTCTTCAACACTCCGGCTCTCTTCCTACTTTTTGTAACTGCGTGGTTTTCAGTAATTGGCATGACTTCACAGATTGGCTTAGTTTTGAGCAAGACTGAAGTTGATTTTCACTCTCCTACTGATCCATGAAGTTCCTTGGTTATCTGCACACGTTTTTACTCTCACCATAATTTTTCTCATTTTACATTTTTTCCAATGTGAATTTGCTACAAAAATTTCAGTTATCAGCAATTTTTGTTAAAATTTCAAAAAATTTGGTTGTTATGAACCGTACTAAGAATCTGTGATTGAACTGCTCCGATCAAAAAAGTGGAGCTCTTGTAAGAATTTTAAATACACTTGCCATAATTCAATAGAAACCAAGATAATTTTGTGATTCTTTTTTGCTGTACTTTTTCAAAAAGATTTTTCAAATTTTCAAAACATCACAGATTAATCAGACTACTTTCTCATTTCCAGACCCCGTAGGTTAAATAATTTTAAGGACTACGTGTTGTTAGTTTCCAAACGTGTTGTCCTGCAGTAATTAAATTCTCGTCAGCAATTGTTGTCCGTACTTTGACGCCCATTTATACTTTATACGTCCACTAGTATTCATACTCATCATTCTCGTACAGACACTTTCTGACGTGAACCCGTGAAAACACTTCTGCGCACGTGTTTGAACATGCAAATTCCCAGCGTGTCGATCTACAACCTCGGAATTTCAATGAACCGACTACGTTCTTCTGATTTTCTCATGTCGACATATCAATAAGTCCTAGATTACATTCCTTAAGTTGCAAATGATGAGAATTCGGGACCATTAGCGATGATCATCGTCAAGAGATCTGAATCTCAGACGGGACTAAATTCTCGGCCACAGTATCCTTTATGAGAACTCATTCCGTCACATTAAGTGCGTTTTGGAGAGAGTTCAGAGCTTCTGAGTACATAAAACGCTTCATGAAAGCCTTGGACGTGCTCATAATTTTCCATAATTGTCGAGTGAGAGATGATCGGCAAAAACATTGCATTTTGCTCTTGTGACTCCAGTCTTCTTCTAACTATGCAATCGTAGTAGTAATCATCCCTGAAACAACACCTGTCTGCCCACGAATTAATCCCCGATTGATCTCGTTATGCGTGAACGTGACGTCAAGAGGTACTACATCGAAACGTCTTGACTCACTAGGTATTTTGATCAGTTGGATACACACGTCGTTCAGATTTGAAAAAATTTTTAATTTAATTTCAGATGAAAACAATTTTTCCGCAGTCTAGTAACCCCGGGTTGGATTAGACACGTAACTGACTTTAGGAAACAAACAGTTTGAATATGAGTCATTTGTTTCGTAAAATCCTCATTTGAAAGGTACTTTAGCTATGATTCACAAGGAATTTGTACTTTATTCGATTAGTTGCCTACATGTTTTTGAGAGATGAGAGATAAAGAAGTTGGCATCTTAGATACAGCATCCTATCATTTACTATCAGATTCCTATTTCACAGCACAATATCTGTCGCATCGGATCGGAACTCCAAACGATGTTTTAATGATCCCAATCGAATTCTGACGACCAAACGTAGTAATAAACCTAACAACTTGTGGCATGCCATAAATCACACTCAATTTTATTGCTCAGATCATTTCCGAGCAGGGGCCAGTTCCATTTTTGGCGTGTGTTTTTTGCACATGATGAAGGTAGTTAGAAAAAATTGGCCACAATTCTTGCCGAACTCTGCTATTTTGTTTACCCATTAGAAGGTTGTCCGTGCTGTTGGCAAAACTAATAATTCATTGAGGATCGGAATCTAACTGTTCCGAACATCTTCACAATGGGCATGAATTTCTTCGAGATTCTGCTGTCCATCTCTTATTTCTCCTGAATAACTGACTGTTTGCTCAAAAAACCAAAAACCATTTCTTGACGTTTCCAGAAGACATTTCGAGAGAAGAGAAAAACCATTTTGGAAGGTAACAATTAGCATCTCGCATTTTCTGAACATATAATTTTATATTTTCGGAAATCTGCAGGGTGAGCTTTGAGCTTCAAGATTTACCGTTTCTGAGGAAATGTTCTGAAATCTATAATTTCAAGAATTCAAACCGGAAAAACTGACCTTTTCAATAAATTTCTGTCTTTTCTTGAACGTTTCAAATTTCACCTGCTCATCGCGAAATTCAAAATCAAGCCTTTCTGATAGAATTTTTCATTGTGGTTTCTTTCGGAAAAAAATATGTGGGGGCTATAAAAAAAGATTATGTGCCACCTCTCTCCAATGGACGTTCTGAGTTTTTGAAATAGCTCGTCAAAGTTCTCAATAAATGTTGTATACTGCTGTAAATAAGTCTTAGGAGAAGCTATTAAGACCCACATGCTGCTGGATTTAGCTGGTGAACTGAGAGGTCTAGTGAACTAGTCTAATCCAATTCGAAATTGAACAAAGTAACCCAAGAAGGTCTGCAACATAGTGTTCTTTGCGGTCTATTCATTTCACGTTACTCGAATTTGCTCCGTTGTTCTTAATAACTCAGTATAATTGGATTCTTAGGCAACATTTGAGCAAGACACCAATAGTTCGCGTTCGGCGCTCCAAGATGAAAATGAAATAGTGAGCAACAATGTGGTTGAGTTTCAACTTGTCAACTGGATATTTGATTTGTGAGCTTGAGTCTTTCACTTTAGTTCGTTCTCCAAGACTTTGGACATGTTGTTTATTTTGCTCAACACAACAAAGACATAAGAGTCGGTTAGTTTTTTCTTATGAAATACAACAAGTCCATCAAAACTGGATGTTTTTTTTTGGATCTATTTCTGTAACTTACAAGCTACTGGAAGATCGTAAGTCAAAAAAACATTAGAAACCTCACTTTTGAACCTTAAATATTTCAAAATCAATTGGTCTCTGTCGAAACCCCTATACCATTTATCTCGGAAGAAGTTATATTTTTGGGAAATTTTCAATGGAAACTTTCTGTTTGAGAACAGAACAACATGAAGTTAAAATTGAGCTCAACAGTTGAACGATATAAAAAACAGTTTTTTTGCAAAACGAAAGTGTACGACTTCAATATATCATCCTGCAGTTTCAAACGATCGCGTACACATTTTCGTACTCAATGATTCATGGATTGGAAACAAATTGTGGAAAACCGTGTAGAATGACGCCACTCAAAGCACATTCTGCAGATTTGTTATGTAGCAGATAATTGTACTTTAAAGGTCCCCTAAGGTATGGAGCTGCATTACGTTGCCTATGTTTACATTGTAGATTATTAATCTCAGCGCAAGTCTTCACTTCTGCTTCTATTTGTGATTGTATATTGTTTCTGAAGATCTGAAGATCAGAAGACATGAAAAACAGGATAATTTTGGAGAAATAGAGATGTAACATCTGGTTTTATTGCGAAAATTGAACCTTATTTCATTTCAGGACCTTGAATATTTCAAGTGAGGTGCTCAACATTCTGTTTTTTTAAATTCTAAAAGGTAAAACTACCAACTCTATGAAATTTCTGATTTGTAAGAACCAAAATGTGTAATTTCCGATTTTGAACTACTGAAATGGAATGAATGAAATCTGAAATGGAATGAGACCATGATACGTCAGAACTATATTCTTACAGAACGATATTTTTCCAAAACTCTAACTTTTTCCCTGGCTCACCAAAAACAAAAATAAAAGAATAAAAGAGAATAGTGTCATTGAATATTTCATTTTGTTTGACTCCGCATGATTTACACGTGTATTCTGGGATTTTCTTTTCAGTCTACTCCAGCTTTCGTGGAATTTTCTTCTGTAGATAGAAAAGATGAAAAAAATGAAAAAATATGTATATTGGAGGTGGTACTGGGTATTTTCTCTCCATGGTTGTTCGAGTGCAATAAGAAAATTCTTGTTTTTCCATTTGTATGAAATCTTCATGTGTGGGTTAAATAATTTTGACTCTTGATAAGGTGAGAAATGTTTTTTGAGAGAGTTGTTCAGAAAGAAAACAAAAATTTTCTTATTCTGTCGTTTTCTACGTTTTGCGGAGATTTTTTTCAAATCTCACATCGCCAGAAGCAGTTTCCAAACTGTAAAGTGCTGAAAAAAATGAAGAAGAGTTAGTTCAATGTTCTATGAAATTTTCATCTCAAGGATGTCAAGGGGAGCCCTGGCAACTTTCGACAATCGCGACTCGCTTTCTTCCCATCCACTTTTAGCTGTGTGGGCTGACCCAATACTAAAATTGTGTGTGATGCTCCTAAGGATTAGTTTTGCCTTGAGTTTAAATGCAAGATATGCGATCATTCACCATTCCTTAATTACTTCTTCCTTTCCCCTAGTAGACCTATTCAGCAAGCCGACTTCTTTGAATGAAAACATTAGAATAGTACTTTTTACGCGAGAGCTTGTGATTTAGAAGTATCCAATAAATTCTCCAGCAGTTTCTCAAATCAGTTTCGCAAATGTTAAAATATCTTTTTGTACTCTGAACGAGAAAATTGTGAGAATGCGATTTTTTTTCGTAGCTTTTTAGGAAAACCTACAGTTTCTCGAGTGAAATTTGAAAGAAATGTATTTTTCATTGTCTCCAGAAGTTGAAATTTCATTCAAAACATTTTGCTAAGAAATTCCAATGCGGTTTCATTGTTCCCAATCTCATAAGATCTCCCTTCTTCAAGTTATAACAAGCAATTCAGTCTTGTAGACTGGCTATTGTTCCGATTTGAAGTAACCATTTTATTGCCTATTGGCTCTTCACCGTCTTGATTGTTTTCACAATCAGACCAATTGGTATTAATCGTTTTTACCAGGTGTTCGTCACCGAGTGTTTTCTGCAAGTTATATGGAATTCACTTATTGCCCATTGATTCACACAATCGAGTCGAACCAGATGACGTTTCCTAATGGATAGAATTACTAAAAGCACAACAACAGTGCAATCAGAATGGGTGTTTATTGTATCCCCCGATCCAATCTTAGAATTCACAGATCAGACGCATTATAATTTGAAGAGCTCCTGATTATCCTATTCGAAAATAGTTCGTTGGTCGCCGAGCCATAGCACCCCACCTTGTGTCTATTCAAATATTCTGAATAGCATGATGAATTCTCAACTCGCACTGCTCATCCTGAAATTCATCAGTTGCTAATTATAATCTCCAACGTTCGGAATAATTCATGTCGAGCAGGAGGTTTTTCGCTTTCCGATGTTCCGAACAGAAGCTTTCTTTTTGCTTCATTTTCTGAATTCTCAATTTCTGAAAGCAGAAAATGAACCTTGCCGGCTTTTCTAATTCAAAATGCTTCTGTTTGTTTTTGAGGCCAAGTCTTGCGGAACTTTGAGACTTTAGATTAAGTGAACATTCCGACGTTTTTGCATCTCCTTTCAAAGATTGATACGATTGTAATGAGAGCACTTTCATGGAAATTTTTCTTGCTCGCCAGAAACAAAGAACCAAAGTCAGTCTTGGACACTTGAGTCATTTTCCGCCTGGGTGTATCAATCTTTTGTCGTCGAGAAAATATTTCCTTTTTTGACAATTGTCCAGCAGAATGAAAATAGCAGTACACTGCCTCCCTCTTTCAAAACTTGACAGAAATGTTTTGACCATAGGCTCCAAAGCCTTGTTTTTCTGGAGAAACGTGCATATTTCATTGGATTATTAGGGAGAAAAATAGCTCGCAGGGAGTTTCAACGTGTCGCGGAATAATAGAGACCGTATCCATTCTAAATTCAATTCAGGAAACGGATTGTTGTTTGCTAGATTAGGATTAAACTAGCTCCACAAAGGGTTTTGTTCGGTCGCCCACTCTAAAAGCACATTTCTCGCCAGAAATATATGTACCTTATCCCTTGGAAAATTTTAAAGTCTGCATTTCCCTTTGATGTACTTTTCTGTCGTATCCACCAATCAAAATGCTTGTACTATTTGAAAAAAATGATCAATGAATAGATGAAATGAACTTGAGTGCAATGACTAAGTTTTCAAGGAGACTGAATTCAACAATTCTTGTCCTCTCTGGATCATTCAAACCATCATCCTTCTCGCGAGATTTCTCAGTAAAATCGTGAAATTATCCAAGTTCTCCATTTTTCCTTTTTTTTTCTCACAACCACCTTTGGAATTTCGAATCGTTGAAAAACCCAGTGTTCACGAGATTTCCTAATTTTTTCAGAAACATTTTGCTATTTCGAAATTTCAATATATTTCCAAGTACTCAGTGAACTCTTCTATCAAGAATCCAAGAAATTCTAGACAACCGCAACTAGGATTTTCCACATTCTTTAACTAGTCACGGAAATGAGTGGAAACTCTGTCATATATTAGCAAGATCCGAAACTAACACGATTATCAGAAACTATACGGCCTCGTCACTCCTGGCACTGCTTCTTCTGTCGTCACATGCAAATTCTGTTTATGTAAATTGGATGAAGCCAAGTCTTGTCCCACCTGTAGTGTTCTACTCCTAAACAAACTCAGGCTTAATAGCACCGTGAGGTAAAAAGTCAACAAGACTGCTTCTTTATTCTTCAACACTCCGGCTCTCTTCCTACTTTTTGTAACTGCGTGGTTTTCAGTAATTGGCATGACTTCACAGATTGGCTTAGTTTTGAGCAAGACTGAAGTTGATTTTCACTCTCCTACTGATCCATGAAGTTCCTTGGTTATCTGCACACGTTTTTACTCTCACCATAATTTTTCTCATTTTACATTTTTTCCAATGTGAATTTGCTACAAAAATTTCAGTTATCAGCAATTTTTGTTAAAATTTCAAAAAATTTGGTTGTTATGAACCGTACTAAGAATCTGTGATTGAACTGCTCCGATCAAAAAAGTGGAGCTCTTGTAAGAATTTTAAATACACTTGCCATAATTCAATAGAAACCAAGATAATTTTGTGATTCTTTTTTGCTGTACTTTTTCAAAAAGATTTTTCAAATTTTCAAAACATCACAGATTAATCAGACTACTTTCTCATTTCCAGACCCCGTAGGTTAAATAATTTTAAGGACTACGTGTTGTTAGTTTCCAAACGTGTTGTCCTGCAGTAATTAAATTCTCGTCAGCAATTGTTGTCCGTACTTTGACGCCCATTTATACTTTATACGTCCACTAGTATTCATACTCATCATTCTCGTACAGACACTTTCTGACGTGAACCCGTGAAAACACTTCTGCGCACGTGTTTGAACATGCAAATTCCCAGCGTGTCGATCTACAACCTCGGAATTTCAATGAACCGACTACGTTCTTCTGATTTTCTCATGTCGACATATCAATAAGTCCTAGATTACATTCCTTAAGTTGCAAATGATGAGAATTCGGGACCATTAGCGATGATCATCGTCAAGAGATCTGAATCTCAGACGGGACTAAATTCTCGGCCACAGTATCCTTTATGAGAACTCATTCCGTCACATTAAGTGCGTTTTGGAGAGAGTTCAGAGCTTCTGAGTACATAAAACGCTTCATGAAAGCCTTGGACGTGCTCATAATTTTCCATAATTGTCGAGTGAGAGATGATCGGCAAAAACATTGCATTTTGCTCTTGTGACTCCAGTCTTCTTCTAACTATGCAATCGTAGTAGTAATCATCCCTGAAACAACACCTGTCTGCCCACGAATTAATCCCCGATTGATCTCGTTATGCGTGAACGTGACGTCAAGAGGTACTACATCGAAACGTCTTGACTCACTAGGTATTTTGATCAGTTGGATACACACGTCGTTCAGATTTGAAAAAATTTTTAATTTAATTTCAGATGAAAACAATTTTTCCGCAGTCTAGTAACCCCGGGTTGGATTAGACACGTAACTGACTTTAGGAAACAAACAGTTTGAATATGAGTCATTTGTTTCGTAAAATCCTCATTTGAAAGGTACTTTAGCTATGATTCACAAGGAATTTGTACTTTATTCGATTAGTTGCCTACATGTTTTTGAGAGATGAGAGATAAAGAAGTTGGCATCTTAGATACAGCATCCTATCATTTACTATCAGATTCCTATTTCACAGCACAATATCTGTCGCATCGGATCGGAACTCCAAACGATGTTTTAATGATCCCAATCGAATTCTGACGACCAAACGTAGTAATAAACCTAACAACTTGTGGCATGCCATAAATCACACTCAATTTTATTGCTCAGATCATTTCCGAGCAGGGGCCAGTTCCATTTTTGGCGTGTGTTTTTTGCACATGATGAAGGTAGTTAGAAAAAATTGGCCACAATTCTTGCCGAACTCTGCTATTTTGTTTACCCATTAGAAGGTTGTCCGTGCTGTTACAATCCTGAATTTTGATATGGATCTCACGCTCAAGATTCCGTTTCTTCATCATTATTTTAGTGGGTTTTGTGGGTCAATTATAAATTTCAGCAGCTCAAGAGGAGAATAAAATAACGGTTTACTCAAAACGAACCAAATGAGGAGCCCACGTTGATTTGGTTTTTCGTAGCAACTATGGAAAAGTTAAACTCTCTTTTTCTCTTTCTCTCTCTCTCTCTCTCTCTCTCTCTCTCTCTCTCGCTCTCTTTTTTCTTTCTTCTTTTCGCTTTCTCTTTATGACTTCATTCTCCAAACCCTGTTTAGTTTTGCAAACATGTCCCCATCGCAACGTTCGAGTCCCGCAAAAACGTGCATCGTTCAAACATTTTTTCACGAACCCACAAATCACAAGCCCCAAAGTTAGAATTTTGATAGTAATAATAGCCTTCGGCCGCGATGCACACTATACAGCTCAAGATATCATCGAGCGCTTACCACTCGTAAGTATAACACCCGAGCGGGATAATAAATTTATCCGTCATATTTAATCTTTCCGCAAAAATTTGTCACGTTCCATAGTTGGGCCGCCTACTTTTGGGAGTTGTAGCCGTCAGGTCATCGTGTATGCTCGTTTTCTCAAGTCTGAGAGAGACGGAGAGAGAGAGAGAGAGAGAGAGAGAGAGGGGGGGGGTAGAGAGAGAGAGTGTGTGAGAGAAAGAGAGAGGGAGAGAGAGAGAGAGGGAGAGAGAGAGAAAGAGAGAGAGAGAGAGAGAGAGAGAGAGAGAGAGAGAGAAAGAGAGAGAGAGAGAGAGAGAGAGAGAGAGAGAGAGAGAGAGAGAGAGAGAGAGAAGGGTCCCGCCCTATTATATGAACTCGTGCTGAATTTGATGTAAGTTCCGGATCATTACTTAATTTCGTCGTTTAAAAGATCTGGACGACAAATGGCCCGAATTTTCCATCTCCACGAACTTATTTCCAAAAAGGCCGAAATGCATGTTTTCCGCTTATTCCAATAGAATCCAAGTTTCGTAGTAGGAACCACCGTCCTTTTTGTTGTTTTGCTCAAACTTCCTCTCTCCGCCATAACCATTATGACTTTTGAAATGGAGTAAGTGGGCGATTAACCTTTTTGGAATTTTCCCGACGCCCTTTCCATTTTCACCTGCACAAATGACACTTCATGAGTTCTGTAATCTCGAGATAAACTTCCTCATGCCCACGATTATAAGATTTATTGTTACGTAACAGGCGCTTTTTTGGTTTCTTCTTGGCTAGATACAGAATATCAGAGCAATAAATTTTTGGAATATTTGACACAGGGATTTTTTGAAGCTTCTCTCAATATTTGAAAAAGATCAATAGGAATGTTCCAACTAATATGATAATCTTCCGCACTCCAATTTCGAATCACGACCATTTGAATCGATCACTCGAAATAAGAGATAATTAGTTGTTTGTGATATTCAACATAGAGATTTCCTTAAGCGTCTGTGGATCTTGAAAACAGCAAAACACAAAAAAAGACCAAAAGGGTTACACTGATCATAGTTATCCGTATTCTAATTCCAAACTGCGATCATATGCTGATGATGAAAAACCACATCAGAACATTTTCATCATGATTTGCAGTACAGATGTCTTTGAGGTTTATGATTTTGCGAGTAGAAAAATAACATACATATTTGAACGACAGATTACCCACAATGAAAACCTACCAAATTTCAATCACAAATCTCTATGATGTTGATCAATTGTTTATGGTGAACAGAAGACACCAAAAGTCAGAACCTGAGTTGTCCATACACGTCCAAGAGACTAATTAGCCAGTGCACTCTGGAATTCAATTTTGCACGTCTTCTTACCACCAATCTTACTCCAGAATCAAGTTGTATTGTTTTCCTTCAGAATGGACAATACGACAGAATGTCTAAATCTCAATGAAGAGCTGTGGACGTTTCGGGAAGATTATTCGACTAGGGTGAGCAATTTTCTTTTTTCTCTCATAGTTTCTCTCCAGAAACAGTTCAAACAAAAAGTTTGTTTTTATTTGTTGAAAGAACTTTTCAGTGGCCCACGATGGTTGCCTTCGGATTTTTCTACGCCATCATCGTCGCAGCTGGAATTGTCGGAAACAGCTGTGTTGTGCTGGCTATCACCAGGAACAAGTTAGTCTTCAGAAATGTCGCAGTTTTCACGTTTTTTTCAGATCACTCCAAACAGTACCCAACTTGTTTATTTTGTCACTGTCGCTATCAGACATTGTTGTGTGCTGTACGTCAGCAACTATAACTCCAATAACAGCATTTCGGAAAGAGTGGATTTTTGGAGAGCTTCTATGTAGAACTGCTCCGTTCATCGCCGTGAGTAATCTGAAAGAATGAGAGAGAGAAAGAGAGAGAGAGAGAGAGAGAGAGAGAGAGAGAGAGAGAGAGAGAGAGAGAGAGAGAGATAGAGACAGAAACAGAGAAAGAGAAAGAAACAGAGAAAGAGAAAGAGAGAAATTCCACAATTTTCTCGCACCAAAAAAGAGAACTAATCGAATATGCAAAAAGTAATTGTTCTCTTGACGCAACAACTTGAGCAAACAGCTCATTCAGGGAATAAGCATGTGCTTCTCTACGTTCACACTAACCGCCGTCTCCATTGATCGATACATCATGATCAGATTCCCAATGAAAAAACCAATCACACATGCTCACGCGATTGGAGCGATTTTTGTAAGATAGAAGAGATTTTCGAGAATCACAATGGCTTTCAGTTCATCTGTGTACTAGCAGCTCTGATTTCGTCACCAATCATGTTCAAACAGAGACTGGGAGAATTCGAAAATTTTTGTGGATTGTATTGTACAGGTTAGCAGCCAGTCTTGTTGAACATTCATGATTCTTAACATTTTTAGTCAAATACAAAACAATTTCTCCAAATTTCCAGAAGACTGGAGCGGTAACGAAGCTCAAAGGAAGATTTACGGAGTTGCTCTCACTTTCGTTCAACTTGTTATCCCGCTGACGATCATCATCATCTCCTATACAGCAATTTCATTGAGAATAGGCCAGGTGAGAGTCATCAAAGCCACTTATTCGCAGCATTCGGAAGTAGCAACTCCCAATTCGCAGAATCTCTGACGCGTCTGATTAAGTTTCTCATTGAATTTCCGACCGCAAATTCACAGAGTCGATCTTGCAAGTAGCGTAAACCGAATTAAGAGTATCATACTGAAAGGAACGAAAAAGCAGAAGAAAGACAACTGGGAGATCAAGCTCAGTGAGCAACAGAGAATGGCAGTGAAAAGAAGACAAAGAACCAATCGAATGCTTATCGGGATGGTTGTAGCTTTTGCTGCTAGGTTTATTATTTTCTGAAAAAAACATTGTAAAAACTGAGTTCAAGGTCTAAGCACCAAATTGAAGAAAATCTTTTGTGTTTTTGTTCACAAAAAACAAATGAATTTTTAAGAATTTTTCTCTGAGACAATTCGAAAAGCACAAGAAACTTTGGAGATTAATTCTAAAAAAAAAAAGAAAAATGTCATTGAATTTCAATTCCAGTTGGATCTGGTCAGTAGCGTTCAACATCCTCCGTGACTACGAATACCTGCCGGAGCTAATCAAAAACCAAGAATACCTTTTCGGAATTGCAACTCACTGTATTGCCATGACCTCAACAGTAAGAAAGTCAGTTTTTTCCCAGAAAAAAAAGAGTTCAGGTCTGGAACCCTCTTCTTTACGCAGTCCTAAACCTCCAACTACGCGCAGCCTTCATTGAGCTTCTGCCAGCATGGCTCAAGCTAAAATGCAAGCACGAAGTTGAAACCAACTCACCACTTCTTCACCCAACTGCGATCAACCTGACGACGGCGTCCAACAAGTACGGTTCAACGAACACACAGGTACACAACTTTTCCTGTGCAACTCGTGCTCTCTCCTATACTCTCTCTCTCTCTCTCTCTCTCTCTCTCTCTCTCTCTCTCTCTCTCTCTCTCTCTCTCTCTCTCTCTCTTTCTCTCTCTCACTTTCACCTTTTCTCCGATCACATACTATTTCAGTCCCCCTTGCACAAAGCACAATAGTCTCTCAATAACTGATTTGCACAAGCACTGAATGAACACAAATGTTGTAATCTTTAGCCTGTAGCCCCGCTAGAGACAAAATATTTTGCCGCCACAAAAGTTGTTTACTAATCTGACATTTGATTAAGATTTCTGACGTTGCGCAACTACGGTAGTTTACTAAGTCAATATTTTGGTATCGACTTGTAACAAGAACAGTTGTTTTCCGGATATTCTGATTATCTAAACTTTCCAAATCTCTGCCACTCGCAGAAGATCCTCTGCTTGCTTTTCTGATGAGTGAGTGTGTTTTTGAGTCCGAGTTGGCTTCTGGTCTCGTCGTCACGCCAAATTTTATTCAGATTGTATCGCTGTCAAATGTCTAGTCTTCGCAAATGGTAATTTCAGGTTATACAGCCTTTAGAAGTTTTCTTGACTCCGGTTCTTGAGATAGATCCTACCCGCGTTGTGTGAGAAACGAATAAGAGAAGGTTCAGAATTACTATGTTTGGTTAAATTACAAGTTTTTTCTCGAAAAGTTTGTTGATATAAATCAATATCTCCTGCAGTTATCGTTAGTCACGTATCACCGCACAACTTTCTGTTAACGCTGTCGTACAAAAAAAAAAGAAAGGATGGAGAAGGTCTGACAATAATAGACACTATTCGGAATTTCGGGTGGATTTACGAGCGCCTTCGTTCACCATGTCAGTGTGTACAAACTCCAGGGGTGCGGCCGAAGGGTGCGTTGAGTGAAGAGTGTGCAAAGACTTCACCAGGTTTTGCAGGTTAGCAGAAAATTGTGCATCGTAGCTCCGTTCAAAGAGATTTATCTGCGCAGTATCAGGTTGAACTTCAAAAGTCTCGAAAACCGGAGTCAAAACTCAAAACTCAAAACCCCGTAGTTTAGTCCACTTCTTCATTCACTTCCCCAACATCATCCAGTCTTCACCAGGTTTGCAGTTGAGAAACAGAGCACGAGCATGAGCATGGAAAAGTTGTGACCAGCACAGAAGAAAGCACAACACAGAACAAAAACCAAGATTCACAGTAACATGACCTATAAAATCAATAGGTTGGAAAGGTTTGAAGTGTGATCCTTCAGAGTGATAGTGGTTTTTTGATTGTTCGCTTTGATTTAGTGTGTCGCATACCACCTTGAGTAGCTGTGGGAAGAAAGGGGGTTCTAGAGAATCCAGAAAATAGAAACGTTCAGGCGATCAAAGCAACTGTCGTCAAGTCCGATAATGGAAGAAATGCCGTCACGACGGCTATAGCTAGCCCAAAAATGCGAAAACAGTCTTCTTTTAGATTGTGAGTTAATTTCCGAGCGAAATTTCAAGAAAAATGAGAAAAAGATACTCTGCTGTCAAAAAAAATATCGTTTTTGAAAATTTCAAAAAAAAATTTCTCGAAAATCAAAACTTGAATCGTTTTCATAGCAAAAATGTTTGTATTCCAAAGATTAAAACGCTCTCCAGCAGAACTCAAAGAGTTAAAATTAAATGAATCAATAATTTCCAGAAGCGGGTCTATCCGTAAGAAGTCCGTGATGAAAATTCTAGTGCTGAAACAAGACGACGAAGAATGCTTAGTAGACACTGGGAGTAGCGACAGTAGCCCGCCAAACGAGATGCATCAACTAACGACCGCCGCCGTGCTCCTTCCACGCCGAAAAAGTACCATCTGCTCGGACAAAGAGCCCATGAACCAACCGTTCTCCAGAACATCGTCGTTTTAGTTTCATCCAAAAACGAGTTTGTACATACACTGCTAGGCACTAAAACCCTGAACACGGTTAACTATTGTAGAATGATTTATGGTCAACGTCAATTTTCACTATTTGCTTGGTAGTTTGAACGACATGGAATAATCACCCCCTTTTACATGTGGGAATCATTTACGTGCAAGTACGGATAACTTAGTCGAATGATTTTTGGTGTCACATATCTTTTTTGCATTGTAATGATAAAGTTTTTGAAATGTGTAATATGTGAACTCAAACGAAGAATAAAGACAGCCTTAACATGAAAAAACCAAGTTTTCAAAAAGTTCTCTAGGAGATTAATCTTCATGGATGTTTTGCGTAAAAAATGAGAAGTAAAAAATTCAAAACAACTGAAGCAGGAGAGAACTAAACTCGTGACCTCTCAAGCCTTCAGACAAGAGATCTAACACCATCACCAGACATTCGTCCTTAAAAGGTTGTTTTTCCTCCGTACTCATTACAGTTACGAGGGTCTTCGCGTGTTTATGTTTTCAAAATTCTGCTTTGTACGTTGTGAACATTAACTGTGAGTAGCCCTGGTACGTCGCGAGCGGAGCGAGGAGTTTGGTACGATTAGGTTCTTATCATAATATCTATGAGGCATGAAAACTCTGGGAAGCTCCTACTCCAAAACCCCACAGTTTTGCTCTGAAAAATCTATTGAAGATCATAATCTTTCTGTTTAAAAAGTCCATTGACCAAAAGACTAACAACCAAAACTCAAATCCATCAAGAAGTAAGTAGTTGTTCCCTCCAGTTAGTCCAAACCATTAGGAAAAATGTTTGAAACCGTGTTCTGCCCGAGCGCAAACAACTTTTTATTTTTACCGGTAAAGATCAGAAATTGAGAGTCAACATGTCAGAAATGGCTTAGTTGCAGGAGTTCACACTTTTCGTTATTACTGGACAAACAGTTAGACAGTATAAAAGTCATGCCAGAAGTCGATTCATAAAGCAGTTTCTCAAAACTACTACTACACCACTCTCAAAATGAACGCTAGAATGTGAGTTTCTCATTCTCATCTTTAGCAACAGCTACTTTCCAGCATGATCCTCGCTCTGGTCGCTGTTTTCGCATTCGTCTCGCAGACGTCTGCTCAGGTCGTTTCTGGATACTATGGCTACCCATCGGCTTACGGATACGGATATGACACTTCGGCTTACGGAACGTACGGAGCTTACGGAGCTTATGGCTATCCATCTGCTTATTCGTACTATGGCAAGAGATCATCTGGATTCCAACCACAGGCTTAAACATGGACTCTTCGGTCCCCGAACGTACTACTCGCCCACTCAGTATAACAAAATAAACCATTAATGCTGATAAATGATGTGTTTACCTCGCTACGTACGTTTTTCTTAACGGCTTTTTTTTCACCTGGTACATCATCTGAAATCACAAACATGTAAACATCGTAGCCCTCTGAATACAGATGTCTGATTTTTCGGTTGGCCTGCTTATTTGTAACTACCCATCGCTTTTTTCTCTCTCTTTCTCTTCCTCTCTCTCTCTCTCTCTCTCTCTCTCTCTCTCTCTCTCTCTCTCTCGCTCTTTCTCTCTTTCTCTCTTTCTCTCTCTCTCTCTCTCTCTCTCTCTCTCTCTCTCTCTCTCTCTCTCTCTCTCTCTCTCTCTCTCTCTCTCTCTCTCTCTCTCTCTCTCTCTCTCTCTCTCTCTCTCTCTCTCTCTCTCTCTCTCTCTCTCTCTCTCTCTCTCTTGCTTTCTCTTACTACAGGTATGAAAAGTTTCTGAAAATCAAAATTTTCAAATTTCTGGAACATGTTCACGCAGATGTTTGCCAAAAGCTACTCAACAGATGTATTCCGGAGGAACAATATGGAGCATAATTCAAATTTTCGCGCGCTTTCTCGTGCGCGCAGAGATCAACTCTCTCCCAACTCCCTCTCTCTCAACTTTCCATGATTTTGATTAAATTCGAACGCAAACATTCGCCATCGCTTCTGAAGTTTAGAATAGCATCGGCTCGAGGTTCGCGTGATGAGTCACTTGAGACTTCGTCTATAGTACAATCACAAAGACTTTTTTCAGTTACCTTTTTGTTTTTTAGTATACATGACTTTGACGTAAATTTTCAACGTCGTGGAACAAAAAATGAAGTGCTCACGTTTCGACATAACAAGGACGTGGTAGCAATTGAAGCCGTTTTCAACGGTTACGGTTGTTAGGTTACGCCGTTCCCCATTTATCATCTTTGAAAACAACCACTCTCCATTTCACTATTTTTGAACTATCATAGGCCGCTGAAGCCCGTTCCCCTTCTATTTTTTCAACTTTATAGAAAACAATTTTTCGAATTTCTTTCAATGACGATGTATTAGATAGTATCTTCATCCCACTATTCTCTAAATCCTACAACTATGAAAAAAGTATGCAGTATCCTGTCAGAAATCTCTCATATAATTCTGTCTGAGCGTCACGTCAGACACCAGATGAACTGCTTTTTAATTGTATCATAAATCTTTCGTTTTGCATAATTTGCGTGGGACTCCAATTTGAAGAAAACGCTCACGCATAACCGTTCATCAAATTTTCGTAAAGTCAGAAATATGAGAACGAATCTAACAAACTGTGATCGTTCGCACACTAGCAACATAGTTCTACATAGGTTACATTAGCGCGACTTTTTTCTCAGAAAGTTGTATAGGTAATGTGAACACTGAATGGTGATATTATCATGATGTGATCATGAAACCAATTTTGAGATGAAACAAACAAGTTTTGTCAAAATTATTCCCATGGCGTACCTTCTGTTTACCGTGACCCCTCTCTAATTCTCTGTAAGACTCTCTCATATTTTCGGTATGGATAAATACCCCAGCTCAGAGCCTAATACCAAATTGGGAAACACAAGACAGTGTTGATCATGAGGAGAGTGCGGGTCATTTTCACCTGCGCGCAATTAAAAAGAGCTTTGTAGGCTGCACCTGTGAGAGCTCGAATGCACTTTCTGACGTAGATCCTGTCACAACAACTCTGTAAATAATGCTTATTAGTTTATTCTATGTTTAAACTGTCTACTGACTGTTTCTAGATCAATTTTGAGAACATATAAAACCTTGCACAGTTTGCATACGCTTTCCAATTTTAAATTCATTCTCTCAGACGGCTGTCAGTAAGAAAACACCTGTCAGCTTTCAGTGTGGCAATTATGTTTCGAAAGGAATCACTACATTCCAAACGTTCAGACTGATTTATAGAAAAGAATCTTGAACCATGAAACAACAAAGAACGCTTTAAAGCTTTTAAAGTTTATATGGAACTTTTTGTCTATATAAACTGGGCTAAACGACATACAACATGTGGTCTCATAAATCACACTCTTTTTCCTAAAAGGTTTACTCGAAAATGACACCTTTACGGTGAAAACTCCGGAAACACATCACCACTAATTGTTCTTCTGCTGGGCTTCTTGTATTCAATTCACTACGATGTATCTACGGCTTTTCACGTTCCGGATAAATTGAGATGAGTTCATCTTGAAAGTCAAAATTCAGTGAATTCTGGTGATCAAAGATTCTTTGGTTTCATCACATCGTCTTAGGTAACCCATTGTTTTGACAAAATACAATTATTATTCCATGGTCTGAACCGATCTTTAGGGAATTTCAATCCAAACAATTTCTCTGTCTGCAATCTATCGAAGTTTGGTTTCTAGGCAAACCTAACACAATACTGTCTCATGTCCCATTATTTTTTACTACCCAATGTAGCTCATCCTATTTGAATGGAGCTGTCAAATGTGCAAAGTATTCAAATCTAACGACGTCGTTTTTCGCTTTCTCATGACATTACCTAAAGTTCACTCTGACGCCTTTTATGAGCAAAAAGACAATGATTAGACGAGCACATTACGCCCGAATTACCTCTACAATGACCGAAATAATATGTACGCCCCAAACAGAAGTACTTTTGTTTACGATATGTCTTCTCTCTCCCCTTGCTTTCAATTGAAATGATATGGCAAAAAAATCATGAAAGACAGCTTCTCTTTGATGTTGCGTTCAATAAATGGCTATTCACACTATAACGAGCCCATTTTATGAGAACTTTGAATAGACATCCAAAATACTCTTCTGAAACGAATGAGTTGGACACCTTTTTCCTACCGAGATCAGATATCAAACGCATTTATAGTCAGAGCTCTGACGAAATCATGTTTTGCACTGAAGTTTTTTTTCCAGTAATGAGATGCCTACAATGCGTGTTACCGTAGTTTTGCGAATTTTAGGGGAAGCAATCAAAACGTCGTCTCTGCATTTCTCCAATTCGCTCCGATAACCCCTACCACTCTCATTTTTTTGAGAGAAGAGAACGAAACATTAAAGAAATTGATTTTATCATTCAAGTCTATGCTAGACGGAAACGTGTTCCCATTCTATTTATTCCACCGACGTTTCACTTTGTGAGCACATCGAGCAATAGGCAGGTGTATTAAAATTCACGACATGACGCGACCCCTTCTGCTCTTTTTACAGTTCTTTTTCTCACATCACAAGAAGTAAAAAAGCCCTTTATGAAAAGTAAACATATGTAAATGACGTGCCGTACTGTTTGAAAGGCTCCGCGTTCTTTCATCAGCCGGCTCATCGAATCATGTCATTTTTGATCTTTGTACAAGCCTGTCAGAAGAGTCTTCGTTCTTTCTTCATGTCCAAATGTTTGTGAGTTAGTTCAAATTCAAGAGCACTTCTTACACTGCTGGATGAACGCCAGTAAAAAAGTGACGGAATTTACAGCGTGAGCTAATAGCCCATAAGCCAGTGTGCGACCAACGACAGTCACTCCTGTTTGTAATATTTTGGACATTCTCTTCGAACGTGTTTTCCACAATTCGATATGATTTTTTATTCAGACTACAGTGTGAGTGATGTGGTTTAATCAAATTGCGTTCCCACACGATTTGAGCAATGAGATAATTTATGCTAAAATTAAAAGGACATCGATTTTCATTTCATGACGCGCTGCTCAGATTAAATTGTTCGCGAACACTCTCTTACAACGGAATACGTATTTCATTCTTTTCATCTGTGCACTGTTTTTTCACTGACGTGTGTTTTTTGATATTGTAGAATGTAGATCGAAAGGACTTTCTGGAACAATGACTTTTCAAATAGTTTCTTGTATTGGTAAGATTACAAATCATAGATGGAGAAGCTTTCAGCTACTTGAATCGCAAACTAAATTCATTCAGTTATTCATTCACGCTCACAGTGTCTCTCTGCACCAAAATATGGTCGTTATGAAACATTCTGAAACGCGAAAACTTGAATAAACCGACATTTTACGTAGTCATCACCTGATTAAACGGAACGGTATCATTATTCAAGCTTGACAGATAATTACACAGTCCGTGTTTCTGCCCCCAATAATTACCGACGAACTACTCCCGCGTGATTATACGTGAGGGTAGTAGGTTTAATGGTATATATTTAAATCAGGAAATCAGTTGTTTGCGGTCGGAACGTCTCTTTCGACGTGTTCATCTTCTGAAGTAGCGGAAGCGCATCTAATTTCCTTCTTTGTGTCGCTTTCCATCCGTTTCAAAAACGCATAAATGTGACAATACGAGTAACGTCTCGCTCCAACCAATTCAGCGGCCCCTGCTCATTCCAATCACTGTCTTAATAATTGAGGGGTTTGTTGAAAATGTTATGAATGTGTTTTTGAATCGTAGCTAAGGTCGGCTGCTCTTTTTTAGCCTTTGTTGAACGTGAGAGAGCAGCACATTACCATGCCTTTTCACAGGTTGTAAAGAATTCATTGCCGCGAACTTATGCCATAGCTATGACTTACCCCACGCATCAACATGGTACTTAAACCTGCCCACCTTCCTTTTTTGCAGTTTTTTCACCACTCTAACATACAATCTTTAACCGTTTGGCAGAAAATAATTGAAATTCATGCTAATGCAAATAACCAAACGACGGTAATACACTTTCTGCTTTGTCGTATAAGCTCTTAGGCCTTTCACTCTTCCTCTCTAAGCCAGATCTAATGAGTAAAAGCGGGTTTGCATCCACATAATATTTGGAACCCATCATCTGGTGTACTACACCATCTGCTTGTTTTGTACTACAAACACGTGAACAAGAAAAAATGGGTAGAAAAAGGAACCCACGGAACCTAACGCCTTCTACTTTTTTTTCCTTCCAGATGGGCCGCACCCGTGGTAATTAGTGTTCAAATCTTAGACAAACTTTTGGCCTCTGCTCGGAACTCTGTAATTAAGTTACGGAACTAGAAGCTCCCCTCCCCCATAACTCATAATTATTTTGTTTTGATCGTTCTGTCGAGGTGACCACGTGTATGAGGTAGTCACAAAAATCTTGAGCTATTGAGTCATCTATTCCTCAAACAAATTAAATCGAGAAACCAATTATATGCCCCATCATTATGTACTGCCAACGTTCGGGTAACTTGTCGATTGTTTGCTTGTAAAACCATCCCGCGTGGATCAAATTATTTGCATGAGCACAACTTCTTGTGAAGATGATTTTTTAAAAAACACATCGATAATTTTGGGAAAAAAGAGCCAAGTTAGGGAGGCTGTGGCAAATGTGGAAGAACCGTCCATTCATGCTTTACTCACTACTTCTACTCATTTACAAATGGCATTCACAAGCAACACGAACCCACAAATTACCCGTACATTGGTAGATGACTGTTGATCATTGATGAATTCTTGAGAAATATGTTCTTCAAAAATAGCTCAAGACGTTCCCAACAACCAATTACAAATTTGGTCGGGACGATGCGTTTTCGGCTCTTCGGTGTGCAAAGAGGGCACTTTAAATTGACAATTCCTTTCATCGAGTCACAAAAACATCACATCAACTCGATGCATAGTTTGAGACGCCTCGGTCCTTTGTAGCGACAAATATCTGCTTGCGCGCCCAGCGATTGTTTTGTTTTCAACATTCGTTTGTATTTTTTCTGAAAAAAACTCTAAATTGGACTGAAAATAGCTTCTCTGTACTAAACTTCCATTCATTTAGCAAGTCAAATTTTTCAAATGTCATATTTTCATACGTATATACAGACAAGTAGAATTCTGTAGGCAGTGTATTCTTGAATGAGAATGGAAAATTGAAGAAGTAACCCGTTGAATAAGTTGATTTCGAGTCGGAACACATTGAAAATGATTTTTTCACAGACATTTTTGTCATTTTCACTATTCTCCAAGATTTTCTCCGTTATATGACCCTTCTCTCTCTGATTATGAGACGTATTTCAGATTTTCAATAACTACTTTTAAGTACGAACTGATTCAATTTTCAAATTTTGCATGAAAAACAGAAGAATTTTCTAATTTTCTTTCCAACTGCACTTTGAAACGATAAGACTCTAATTGCTCAGACAAAGTTCACCTCAGATCATTCCAATGCAATCTCTGACACTCATTACACATCTCGCAAGGTAATCATCCTGTCCTTTCAGAAGTCGATGATGCAACGTGTCAAGAAGACTGGTAACGGTAGCAGCAGCAGCAGCAGCAGCAGCATCAGCATCAGCAACACGAACAATAACAACGTGAAGCAGCGTGCTCCACCGCCACGTCCTCACTCCACATTTCCTCATCTTCAGCAACAGCATAAAATGCCATATCCATATCATATGGGACCACATGGACCAATACCGCCAGGAGCATTACCGCCAGGAGCATTACCGCCAGAAGCATTACTGCAAGGAGCATTAACACCAGGAGCATTAACACCAGGAGCAGTACCGCGTGGAGCAGTACCACCAGGAGCAGTACCACAAGGCGCATTACCACCAGGAGCTTTACCGCCAAGAGCATTCCCACCAGGAGTATTACCACGAGGAGCATTACCACCAGGAGCAGTACCGCGAGGAGCACTTCCACCAGGGGCACCACCACCAGGAGCACTACCACCAAGAGCACTTCCACCAGGAGCTATGCCGCCAGGAGCGCTGCCACGAGGAGCTCTGCCGCCCGGACCAATACCGTCGGGAGCAGTACCGCGAGGAGCAGTACCACCTGGAGCTTTTGGATATTATGGACAAGTGAGTTTCTTGCTCATAAAACTAAAAATTTCGTAGGAAAGTCACTGTACATACATTTTTCCTCATGACACAATCACTTCTGTTGTGTCAATGAGTTACGAGAAATTTGATATTAGGTTGAAGTCAAACATAGTAATTAATATTTTGAGGTGAGTGGACCGGTTTAATTTCTAGTATGTAGCAGAATATGATTTCTGCATCTTAAGTAGCATAGAGATCGGAGATGTTTTCTGAAAGTGAGAAATGCCAATTCTGAAATTAAAAAAGATTTACGAATCAGATATTCGATGCGGAAGTAGAACTCGAAAACGAAAAACTGTTACATAAACTTTCTGCATACGTCGCTCCCACCATTCTCATTATGAACTCAGTGATTCAACAATTTCTTATGATGAACTCGAATTTATGTTTTCTGAGTAACTGTTGTAGAAAAAAGGAGTCGCTTTAAAAAATAACCAAATGTGTAGTTTTTCACGGATACATGATACTGTTTTGAAATAACAGCCATGAGTATTCTTTGATGATTCCAAACAAGATTATCATCAGACGCTATATGTACATAGTTGTTATGATGGTGCTGGTTCCTCGTGGCAACCGTAGCGAATATCATCGATCACGATCAGACTAACCTGATCAGACGGCCATTTCCAGCATGGTCGTGACCCTGAACACAGGACACTCATCTTTCTTACTCACCCCGAACCACTTTTGTCCGTACAATTTATTGCACTTTTCTTTTTCTCTTACCACACAGAAATCGAAAATTGACGACATGATGTAGTGGACAGTGTTCTCGCTGATCGCCACACCTGACAAGATTTGATTTCGCCATAGTAGTGGAAACACGGTGGTTATAAAGTTTTCCATCAGTCCTGAGACTATCTCTTCCAGTCAAATTGTGCGAACAAATGTTGCTTCTTTGTTCAGATTGGAGCATCTTTCAGAACAGGTGCTTAGTGCCGTTCACCACATATCATTTGTGAAGCTTGTAGTGGTTGTTTCTAGTTGTTAATAAAACGTACGCAACTTATTCTTATTGAATAAGAATTTTCAAAGTCAAAACACAGGTAAGAACTCAGAATTTGTCCTTTTTTTTCTTCTGACGTAATGATAAAATTTTGATTGCTGTTTGGTCTCTTGTAACCTTTGACCCTGAACGTGAGAAGGAAATTACCAAGGAGGGGAACTTTTCGAGCAGACGAACGTTCTAATTTCCTTCTTGAGTACGAAGAATTCTGCAAACAAAAAAAGCTGATTAGAAGCAAAAAGTCATTGCACCAAGAATAATGGTTCACTGAACAGAGTCCATCTAAACCATAAACAGCTGAAAAATCACAATCGTCATTCAAAACAATATATGTAATCAATGAATAATGTACTGGAAGTTTTGTTTTGATGTTTTTTCAAAATTCTGATCAGAACTTGGCAGAATGATGCCAATAACATCCATTCAAGTCAATTCAAACGCCGTTTTGTTCTGAAACGGTCTCAGAGTTAACAAGATCAGACCGAATCAAATGTTGTTTTGAAGAAAACTTGAATGCTGCAAAATCTGATAATCACGCACGGCTTATCCACATACAAAACGTCTTCCGAGAAAGTTCATCTCAGATTAGTAAACAAAACGTTTCTCACTTTTTGTGTTCCAGGTTGATCCGAACTTCGCCTTCAAGGCTCCTCACGACAAGACTCCGAGATATCCAGCCTACCCATACCCTCCTCATATGATGCCTCCTCCTCACATGCTTCCAAAGGGGTAAGTCAAAGTCAGAAAAAACGTCCAATTGTTTATTTACATAGGATTTCTTCCTTATTTTCGTGAAAATACGTCGATGCATTAATTAAAAAGTGAGAAACTTCAACTTTCACCGGCCAATTAAGCACAAGTTCAACCTTGAACAAAAAAAGCTAATCGAAGAATGACCATTTCCTCGTATAATCAAATTAGCTCGAGTTCGTGTGTAGTTCAGAACTCCATTTTTCTCATTTGATTTCCTCTGAAGAATTCATGATGAAGGGATGATACCTCTTAAAAATGATCGATTGAGAGGAAGGCTCTTTATGAATAGGGGTTTTTCAAAAAAACAATTTTTTATCCCGCAAAACTACGATAATTTGAGAGAAATAAAAAAATAATTTTTTATCAGACAAAAAAACAGTCCTTGGCTAATTCTCACTTTCAGTACCATAGATTTGAAAAAAAAATATTCAAGAAAACACAAATCAAAAGTTTTTCGAGATCACGATTTCAGACAAGATTATTAGTCCACGAATCAGATTTTTTGAATGTTTTTAGTTCAATCCAAATCTTTATCGTGAATGGAATTCATCAAAACTTATTTCTCTTTTGTTGAACATTGTTTTGGCCAACAGTTATTTTTGACAGAGAAGACTCCATCGAAAAAATAATAACTCATCGACATAAGTGGACTAGAATGTATTTTCTTGTCTGTACTATGGTTTCAAAGCCCACAGACTACATAAGCAAAACGTACCGCACCTTTTCACATCCAAAACTATCTCATCGTCCATCTCTGATTCGAAGAGGAGACAACCGAGTGTTCTGGTTCAGGACATGTATTCGTCCATCTCACTTCTTGATCTGTTTGTAGACTGATGTGTAGCGGTATGCGGCAGTCACACACACACACACAAACGCACACACTCCGTACTTCGTAGTTGAAGGTCTCTCACCGCAGATACCTCACTGATTGGGTTTTCACGTGAGAACGTAATTTGATCGAATGAGTGTGGATTCGTGCGTCATTTGATAGAACGAGTTAGAATGTGAGATGAGTGGAAAACAGAAAACGGAACTGTTTGCCACGTAGCATGTGTCGTTTTTAGAAATCCTGATTAACAATTGTACATGGAATCGTTTTATTAGAATCGTCCGGAGCCGATTCTCGGGAACTATGAAAACAGTTGACACGGAACACTAATATTTTACGATTAGTAGTTTGAGCAGTGATAAAGATTTATTGGCCTCTCTATTCCTCTTCACACTTCTGTGTCAAGCAGTTATACATATTTTCACTTCTTTTAATCAAGCAGTGGCTAAGTGAAAAGGATGATAAATTATCAGCACTTTCTACTGCCACAAATTACTACGAGTCAGATTCCAACATTTTTTCATTTCTCCCCACACTTCTCTAGCTGATGTGTATTTTTTTTCTTGCCGTTTTTTTTACAATCAAAGCTATTGAATTGCGCTCACACGCAGTACTTCGTGCTGCCACAGTGAACTGCAGCACACCAGTAGTGCCGTCTCAGGACCAGAGTTCCACATTTAATTCGTTTGCGTCATATTCCGCTACATAAATGATGGGTAGCTGTGAATGAATTGTCTGACATGTAATCTAACAATGCGAATACTATTCCGTTTCGTTTGGTTCCATCAGAAAACACTCAACATGAAGGTCTCTCTGGCAAGTAAATGAACCCGATTACTGTCTTTCGAAAATGTTCAATGATCTTAAAACACACTTTTGTTGGTGTTCAATGAAAACCTAGAACCTTGGACACAGCGTCTGTTTTCAGAGGGTTGGCCTCACAGAATAACAAGGTACGTGATTTTCTCAGAATTCGAGCCTTCTGATAATTACTAGTTTCCGGCTCCGGCTGTCAGCAAGAAACTACATCACATAGTAAACTGCGAGTAAAACTTTTTCGCACCACCGTATTTCACTCACACTTTCAGATATTCTGAGCAAGTGTGCGAAACTTGCTGTTGTAATTAGAATTTCTGATTAGAATATACGAGGAGGCGTTTGAAAGAATAAATCGTCTAACATGGAATGCAATAAATAACGTAAATTCGTAATTTAATCGATTTTCTTTCCGTCGTGAAAAATAACATTCTGAATTTCCAGTGTTGTCTTTTCTACGAAAAAAAAACAATTCTTCGAAGTTTCTCGATTTCTGCTTTTTTATTACGAATAAAAACGCATTTTATTCTCCGTTAGAAGATTTTTTTTTCTCACATAAGCCTAGAGAACGCAAACCTTTTTACGATGTTGATGACTTTATCGTCGGCATCCTCTGCCTGCATGACTTCAATAACACATTTATAGTGATCTAACGGACTTTTGGTCTTTTGGTTCGGATTAGACTTGGGTGGTTGCTTTATACTCGGCACACTGCTGCCTGCATAAGTATACCTTTTGTTATTAAATTATACTCCGGTAGGAACTTGTAATTGCCTCGTTACTGATGTTGATTGGATCTCAGAAGTAAAAAGTAGTAACAAGAAAACTGAGTTTTGAGCGAGATAATTGTTCATATTGAAAAGGTTTCGAAGTGACTTTGTCTTTTTGTCGGTTTTTACGCCAGTAGAATGAAAATGTAGTTTAAAAAACAAAAGCAATACAAATATTTCCTGTTTTCAACAGAAACAACTCATCATGATTAGAGCAGAAATATGCACATTTCAACAACTTTGAACAACAGAAGTAGCAAAAAAAAAATTGAGTTCTGAGAAAAAAAATATTTTCATCTTTAAAAGTTTCACAGTCTTATTTTTTGGGATTCGAAAACTGACTATGTACATCATTTTCAAACTAGTGAAAATTACCCTCAGAGAAATATAAAGTTAGGAAGTCTAAAACAATAAAAAACGAATTCTTCTCAATTTTTTAGACAAGAAGCAATTTCTCATGATAGATTTTTGAATTCATGTTTTTACGTTTTTTATACACGGTTTCTCTTGTTTTCACTTCCTCTTTCGGTTTTACGTCATGCCTTCTCCGTCTCCTTTGTCTCATCGTGATCGAAGAGTGTTTCGATGATCGTTGCTCTAACCATGGCTTGACACTCGTTCTAGAGATTTATTTGCGGTGCAAAGAGAGCAAAGGAGAGGGAAGAAGAGAGGAGGACGAGAGAGTTCAAAGTTCGCGTAGTACGCTCGCATCGATTCGTGGATGTAACGTAGGAGCACAGAACGCGAGGAGCAGGAGTGGGTGCTCTTTCGATCTAAACACTTGCATCATCGCTCACTGCCCCTGTCTTCAGGTTTTTATCACACAGTCACGTTGTTGAGTTATCATCACATTGTGTCACTCCTTTACCATCTCTTGTCTATTTTCCGACCCCGATCGACTCACCTTGTAGTCTACAGTGAACATTGATCTTTGCAATAAATGAGCTACACAAAAACTCCTATATGAAAAACTTAAGTTTTAGCTATCATTCTAGGAAGAAACATAACTAACTGAAAACATAACGGTTTTCCTGAACTTTATTCTCGTTTGGCAACTCAATTCGACATTTGCATAAATTTTGACATGTTTTTCAAGCAACCCCATGCATTTGAAAAAATAAGTGGTGCCTTGTACCTCCTGATGAGAATAGCTCAAAAACCTGGATTTCCAAGTATAGTCACAAGATCCGCACCAATGACCGAATCAGTGTAGTGTAACACAAATAAGTCTATTTTTCCACTTATCCAGATGTAATTTGGTCACCGCAGCTGGAACCTTATTTGGTACCAGTGAGATTTTTGATTTCTGAAAAAAATAATATCGTGAATAGTTATTTTCTGAATTTCTGAGCAAAGTTGTTTTTTGTAAAATTATTATTTCTTGCTCCAGCCTTTATTTCGCCGGACAAAAGGCTTATTTAGTTTTACTTGATTTTTCAAGTTCATAACTTTTTATGGAAGTGGTCAAATTCATGAATCTGGTTCTATTCTGATCATGAAAATTACTGGTTTTGTTCTGATTATGAAAACACAACTTTTACCAGCGTCAATATCACAGATTATGAGAAATTATATTCATTTCTGAGTTTAGTTTCGCTTTTATAGACCTTCTAATTAATAAGCAATTTTTATGCAACAATTTGTTTGTATCTTTCAGAACACAACCGTCAGGATTTCATGAAAAACATCAGTTCAATTTCAAAAACTTATGAAAACAACTTTTGAATAATTTTCGGAATTGATTATTTTTATAAACTCGAGATATTTCTTCATTTTCTTGAAAATCCAGGTCTCATCGGACGTCCCTTGTAATAAACCATTCATTTCGAAAACAATTGTCATGCAACGGTTTGTTGATACCTTTCAAAACACAAGCGTAGTGACACATACCAACCACTTGTAACAAACCAAAAACGTTTTGGGTGGAATGTGAGTAGTTGAGTCAATACGCGAGCGGCCGATATAACAGTCGCGTCTGACCTCATTTGCATACTCTCCCACTCCCTCCTAGTCTCACTGATTCGCCCATTATTTCTTGCATCATCATCCAGGAAACTTACAAAATAAGATGAATCAAGAGCCTGACATCATGTATTTGCTCAAAAGATTAATTTACACAACCGATACGTTAACGTTTTTGTAGGCCACCAAAAGCAGCATAGAATTTTATGAGATTTTGATGTTTTCGCTGTAACTTTTTTGTTTCGTTTGAATTGAGTACTCAAACTGTTCAGTTCACTCCTGGTCTTCTTTTTTTCCAGTTTATTGCTCTGAAAATGTCTTCTTTTTTGATAATCAAACCAGATAGTGAAGTTCTTGGTTTTTTGCTAGTTTTTAAATAAAAAAATTTAATAAACAAATACGAATATTGAAAAGTCTCACTTTTGAAAAAAAAACCGTCTCATCCCTAATTTCGAACAACAACTAATATATGTACATATGTTGAACAAGCCATAGGCTGATTGAACTTATCTGAAATACAAAATCATCTTCCTTTTTTTAAATCCGGAAGTATACTAAATAATTTTTCTTCTGGATGTTTCACTGATCATAGAAACCATGAGGTACCGAACGAAATCTGAAAAAGGAAAAAAAACGCGAATAAAATTGGAGAACAGTAGCGGGCCATTCAAGCAACTGTTCAAATATTATGCCTCCTTCGATCATAAGCAAACAAAATGGGAAAGAAACATCAATATCGAAAAATTTCCGTCTGTAGCTAGAAGTCTAGCCTCGAACACACACACACACACATACACGCGCTCATTCAGACATCACTTCTTCTCTCCCTTCCCCGCTATTTCTTCCTCTCGTTCTCTTTTTATTTTTTTTGAGAGAGAGAGAGAGCACCCCCCTCGGCGCTCAATCGTTTGGCTTCGTTTTCAAGCGTCCACTGGTTTCTCCAAAGCCTCCCGACACCTTCACACAAACTGATTTTTGTCTTCGACGACATGTTGCGTTCGTTGCTGATAACGTATCAGTGTATGAACCCTGTACAACGACATCAGAAAAGAAAATTGTCCACTGATCGATGTCCTAGTTGTAACCAGCACGCTGCCATCCCCGCACACCTATTTCCCTCCAACTTTCCGATCGAAACTTTTGCAGAGTGAACGATCTTTTGGATTCACTATTTAGTTTCCTTCTATAATGATGCATGCCCGATGTTTGGTGACTAGACAAGTTTTTTAGTCTATGTTTTGTCTGTGAAAAACTATTTTTCATTCGCACATATACCACACTTAGATTCTGAATCATCGAAATTAACGTCCCCACTGGGAACTATTATAATTGAAGAGCTGGGAAAAACAAATTTCAAAACTAATTTCTTTGTATAAACAATCATTTGTTTGGATAAATTCAGATGGATAGAGTTTGATCATCTACCCGCGAAACTTGATATACTCAGCTCCAGAAACATCTATTCAACTAGACTTTTTCATTAGTTTTTTTCTGAATTTCTTTCTAAATCTCTTAGCAAATGTCGTGATGCAAAAACATATACATATATATTTCTTACAAAAAACGTGAAAATAGATACTAGAAACCAAAGAATAGAACAGTAAGTATCTCTAGTCATCTGGCACCTTCTAGCTATGTGAAAAACATCAAGAAAGCACTCAACAGAACCTCTTTCATGCGCTCATCCCAGATTAGTCTCTGTGCTCTAAAAGCCTTCGTCAACTCCTTTTATGTATTTTACCGAGAACTGTGGTTGTTTGTAAGCATTTAATGCCCTCAAACTCTGAGACTTTCTCTGATCGTAGACCTAATCTGGTACCCTTTTCCCAGCGTAACGAAGGAGTATGGTAGTAAAACCACGCCTACTAACTGCACATGGAAATTCGAACTCTGCGCAAGAGAAGCACAAAGAAGCATAGCAACCTCCCAAATCTTTAAGTGCGCACGAGCTCAAGAAGATTAAACTTCCCAATGCGAAGCCATGTTAGCCTTCAACGATGAAGGTGTGCCCGTGTATGCAAAAACAAAAGAGTGAGTTTTTATCCAGCCGATTGCTGGTGTTCGGCTTGTCTAGCCCCCTTGCGCACCCCTCACCGCGAACATCAAGTGACTTCTCCTTCCTCCTTTACCTCACATCAAAGAACGCATCTTCCAGCCTACAATTAATCCAAGAGAAGTGAAACTTGTGACTGAGTAACTGATAAACAACATTTTTTCCAAACGGACAAGAGAACGTTTTGTTTCCTTAAGAAATCTGTTACCAGTTTGAAAAATTGTGCGAAAAATTTGAACACTAATACTCACAAGATGGATCGCAATGTCATTGAGATGAAGTCAAATTGCGCTCAATAAAACTGACTTTGGGATTTTCTCGAAGTATAGCAGATCCCCGCTCGAAGGCGTTGTCCATTATTTTTAATTTCATTTGCTTTGAAACAAGATCAGGCACGAATTCTAGTTCCTGCATCTAAATCTGAATTCAGACTAATTGATGGGTTGTCACTGCCAATTGTCACACAACATACTTCTCAACGATCACCATATGTGCGCACGGCTTTTGCCAAATCCACAACTGATCAAAGACCGGAGACAAAGAGAGTTGAGCCGAATCTGACCAAATTGGCTTAGAAAACCCAAAGAAACGGGAGGGGAGTAAATTTTGTAGTTATTACAACCTGTCTTATCAGTCTGATATCACCCCTGTAATCGTATAGCTTGCACCTAGAAGAATGAGGAAAGCTCCCATATCTATGGTATTCACTTACATGTACGTGCAAACTAAACTTGACTACGCGTAGTCTGACATAGTTTAATGGGAACAACACATCCACAATGTTCCGTTTTTCGTGTTGAAATCATACCAATCGATAATTTCGTATCTTTCTCTATGCGTTCACTTGGTGTGTTTGATGAGAACAATCATGAGCCTTATTCCTGTCTCTTACTATCTTCCCAGTCTCGCTCGATTTCCACACAATCGAGCGTCTCTCGATCGACTGACTCTCCCTCTGTGTTCTCCACGTCTGAACACCGTTTTGTCAAAGATCAGTTGTTCTGTGTCTCTTGAAAACAGAGTATAACATGAAAAACGGACTATGGTGAAGGAATGTCAAACTCTCTAAGTTCCTTCCTCCGCTCCTCATGATTTTGTTTTTGAGATTTGTCATTGTTCAAACAAAAAGTTGACTGTTCAAGTCAATTGGGAAAGTAAGTGTGTGCATTCTTTGTACGATTTGGTACGTACCAGACAAAAAATGAAACGGAACGAGATTGACTTTTCCTCCGATTAGAATCTTGTCTGGCACAGATTTCATCTTTTAAAAGCCCAAACCTTTTCTCTTATCTGTTTTCTGGCAAAACTCGCAACATTTCTCTAACACAATTGTCAATGTTGAACTTATCAGTGACAAGGAGCTTATCAGTTGATCTGTCTAGAAAACATTCATAGTAACCTTTTCCTATTTCTCACGAGGGAATGCCACCAAGGGGCCACGAAATTATACATTCTGACTGGTCTCCTAGGTTTTCGAATATGGTGAAAATGATAGGACCGGTCTCAAAAGTTGCTTCATCGACCTGGTTTTTGAGTTACGGTCGATGTCATTTTTACATGTAAATTTGCAAGAAATCGCGTACACCCTCGTTTCTGCGCATCAACGCAAGGTTGTTTCAAAATTATCGTGTTGCGTCGCCTAGTGGTTAAGATCTAGAACTCACGCTATTGCTTTTGCAGGTTCGATTCCCATCAAGTACCATTTCGTTTTGCTTTTCAATGAGAGTTGTAAATTTTCAAAAAACAGATTCTAAAGTTGTCCTCATGGATTTTATGGTTTTTGATTCGTGAGTTTGCAGTTAGTTTAAAATCTGTGGATCAGTTATAAACTACCAGCAGATATTCCACGCTACGCTTGGGCTGCTGGAGTTATTTCGCTAACGCTCCCAAACGTTTTTTTCAAAATAAATTTACCATTCATCCATCCCTCTCTCTCTCTCGCTCTCTCGCTCGTTCGCTCTCTCTCTCTCTCTCTCTCTCTCTCGCTCTCTCTCTCTCGCTCTCTCTCTCTCACTCTCACTCTCTCTTTCTCTCTCTCTTTTTCTCTCCCTCTCTTTCTCTCTCTCTCTCTCTTTCTCTCTCTCTCTTTTTCTCTCCCTCTCTTTCTCTCTCTCTCTCCCCCCCCCCCCCTCTCTCTCCCCCTCTCTCTCTCTCACTATCTCTCTCTCTCGCTCTCACTATCTCTCTCTCACTATCTCTCTCTCTCTCCCACTCTCACCCCATCTCACTCCCCTCTCTCTCTCTCTTGACACTAGGTAACATATCAGGATAGAAAGAGGACAACTCTGATGGAAAAGCAAAACGAAATGGTGCTTGATGGGAATCGAACCCGCAAAAGCAATAGCGTGAGTCCTAGATCTTAACCTCTAGGCGACGCAACACGAAAATTTTGAAACAACCTTGCGTTGATGCGCAGAAACGAGGGTGTACGCGATTTCTTGCAAATTTACATGTAAAAATGACATCGACCGTAACTCAAAAACCAGGTCGATGAAGCAACTTTTGTGACCGGTCCTATCATTTTCACCATATTCGAAAACCTAGGAGACCAGTCAGAATGCATAATTTCGTGGCCCCTTGGTGGCATTCCCTCGTCAGACTCTTTTCTATCGCTCGCTTTCTCCTTCTCTCTCTCTCACTCTCTCTCCTTATCTCTCTCTTATTCGCTCTATCTCTCTCTCTCTCACTTTCTATTTTTTTTTCTCATAAACTCATTTTCAGAATGAATCCTGCAGGAGGGGGCCCGCCCCTAAACGGACTATCTACAGCTCAGCTACAGGTTCAATTTTTTCAAACGGTAAAATTTAATCTGAAAACTTCAGCAACTCGCCGGTCAACTTGGTAGTGGAATTCCCCCTAATCTTCTAGGCATTGGTCTTCCACAAGGAATCCCACCTGGAGCAATTCCACCCCAGATGCTTGCAGCTCATCAGGCCGCTGCAGCACAACAAGCTGCTGCAGTTCAACAAGCCGCTGCAGCTCAACAAGCGGTCGCTGCTCAACAGGCTCAACAAGCACAGCAATCGGTCGCGGCACAACAGGCCGCTGCCGCGCAGCAGGCGCAAGCGGCCATAAGCCAAGCACACCGTATGCAACAGGCGGAGATCCAGCAAGCACAAGCTCAACACCTTCAAGGTCAGATAACCTTCCAAATGCCACAACACCTCAACCCAACTCCACCCAAGCCGCCGTCCAGACAACCCGTCACTTCGACCCCTCAAAGCCACATCGAGCAAATGCAGAATCTAGGACTTATCACTCCGAAGCCAACAGCACGAACCCCGAATGTCCCGGAACCTCTGCCATCTGGAGTCATACCTGCTGTTACTCATGCCGTCAGCAACCAGGTCACCCAAAATTTGCAACTACTGATGCAGGCCAATAATGGAACCCCAAGCCCGGCGTCGGTCATGATGGCACACGCTACTGCTGTTAATGGTCAGATGAATGGACAAATCGGTAATTTGGCTTCCGGGGTGAGTTCAACCAATATGGATATGATCATGAAGTAGAGGTTGAATTGAATGAAAATCTGTACCGTATTTATCAAAAACATAAAGTAGAACTCGAACCTCAATGATGTTGGTGTCGTTTTTCATCGAAGTCAGATCAAAGAGAATTGTCTGGTTTTTAGTTTTACTTAAAATATACTTCACTGATTCAGAAAACAATTTTCAAAATGTGTTTCAGCTGCCTCTCAACGTATGCAACAACTCATGTCCATGGCCTCTGATGAATCCAGTTTTCAACATACCCTTCTTCGATATTCCGAGCCTGAAGCACGTTAAGCTGGATCAACTTCCGAGCATTGATCAAAGTGGAGTCGACCTGCCACTTTCGGACATCATGACTCTAAGATTCTTTTTTAACATTGGCGTTCAACATATGAAAAACATCATGTCGACAAGAACTCCCAATGAACAACTTCTGATGCAAGCAGTCTGCAATCCGGTTACCCACTCTCAGATAATCAATATCATTGCGGTGAGTCGATTCGCAATCATAAAGTGTTACTTGTGCCGACGATAAAGTGATCAACAGTTGACACATCATACATCACTCAAGAATTGCGTATAGTGAGGTCAGGGCTCCGCACGCAAGAACTGTGCCATAGAACTTACATGTTAGGTATTCACTCCATGAAACATAATTCTAGAAAAAATCAGCTCCGAAGAATCAAAGAAGTGTGAGTTAGCTTAAGAGTTGAGAAAATTATCATGTCTGACTGTCGCTTTGAATGGAACCGCAGCATGTTGATATTGCTATTGCTGAAAAACAGTATTTCAGAAAACTTCAAAAATGATTACAGACACTCCCTGGATCAGTCCTGAATCAGGCTCTTATGCCGTCATCTTTGGAGCAGCAACTGCAGCAAGCAGTTAGCGGACACCAATTGCTTAGACGCGCCCAAGAGCAACAGAACATGATTGCGTTGGCGAGAGCTCAAGCTGAAGTGAACACACTTGCTCCAGGCCAGAATCCGTTTGGAGACATTAGTCGTCTTGCAAACCCTGCCTCACTGGGCCTGCCAGTGACAGAGCCATCTCAAATACAGACTAACAACCTGTTAAATGGACAGGCCGTAAATGGCAATGGATTCAACCCAGCTGCATCTACCCCGTCGTCGCAAACAAATGGAACATCAGCGCCAACTCCAGTCATTGATAATAGGGCAGAGATTCAGATTATTCATCCCATTGCGATTCATGCCGACAAGGTGAGCAAATTTAATGTGATTGCTGATCAAAGTGAGACTCATACCAAAACTTTGATAACATGATCCAGTCAGCGCTGAACAATAGGAATGAAATGCGTGATTCAGCAAACAGCAAATACTTTGCATCATTCTTACCCTCATTTTTGCAGCAACCAACTGGTGGACCAATCGCTCCGACTCCAATCAAATCTGACGGCCGTTACGATGCTCACGCCATGTTGCTACAGCAAGCGCTAATGAACGCGAGCCATAGTGGCCCCAAGCCGTCACTCCATGAACTTCGTCTTCAGAATATCGCAGTGAACACGAGAGATGCAATTTTCTCGCGCCCAAATGATGTAAGCAAAACGATAGTGAACAAGTGTAAAAATTTGGATTCCAGATTGTGGTTAGAGCCACCCCAACTAGCAGCAATGGTGGATCCACTGACTCGCCAAAGCCAGCACAGAGTCCAATTATTGGAATCGCTCAGCCACCGATTTGTGCTGGAGACGTTGACGCGGTTGTCGTCGAGTCAGCCAAGGTATGATGACGTGAAAAAACTTGGAATCTATTTTCAAATTCAGCTATCCGACGTGAGAAAAGAAGCAGAACTAGCCGCAGCTGCCGCTGAATCGGTCCCGACCTGCTCCAAGGCATCCGAATCTCGCAAAATTTCTCCATACACCTCGACCATTCCGGGACTCATCCAGATGTCGGAGAACCATTTCACTGACGCGTTCAGACGTGATGAGGAGAAGAGACGTCAAGAGTTCACCAACCCAACCTCCTCATCGCCAAAGGAACAAGAAGCAGAACAGGGAGAAGACAAGCCAGCTGTGAGTTGCGCAATGAGAACTTTCGGTTGAGTGAAAGAACATTTTGCAGCTGGCACCAATCCTGATGATGTCGTACTTGAACACCTGCATGAGCCAGGCCAAGTCCACCCTCAACGCCAACGGAGTTCAAGTCGGTATTGACGACAACGGGCAAATTGTAAGCGCTTGCCAAAATCGAGCATTAAATTTTAGGAGAAAAAAGTGGTGAACAAAACTATCATATGTCCAACAGTTTTTTTGAGAGTTGCAAGGAAATACTGAAGTCATTGTTTCACATTCGGAGAAAAAACTTCAGTGAATATTCGAAGTTTGTTGAATCTGTAAAGAACTCCATTTCAGAAAGAGCTCAATATCCGGGAAAGTTTAAAAAAAGATTCATTCTGATACATATTTTCAAATTGATTCAGAAAAAATTGAATTTCATCAATTTCGAACACAGCTGACTTTGAAATTTGGCTCGAAAAAGTAAAAAAAAAATCAAGTTGAAAAAATAACACGAATTAATGGAAACATTCTCAATAAATCCGATCGCAACACTTCAATAAAACATCAACACTTTTCAGATTGACTTCTCTTCTCGCCCAGTCGACCCTATCTTCAAAGAAGCTCGCGATGAGCTCAACCGCCAAAGAACCTTTGAAGGACTCCGCCAGTCGCCAAAACGCGTCATCTTGAGTGAGTGAAATTTTTATTTAACAATATCTAGTTTGAATCAGTGAATATTTTTGCTAAAAATGGATTACAATTTTTATTTACAATCAGCAAACAACTGTTACAAGTTCAAGGCAAAACTGTAATTAACGAAACTGAAAACCTCAAAAAACTTGAATTTCTCGTTAATTACAATCAATTTTCAGAGCCAGAATCGTCGCCAAAACCAACCTCAAGCCTGCTCAAGCCAATTGCTACCATTGCTAGCTCCAACCCACTGGGGATCAACAGAGCGGTGAGTTATGAATTTAGGTTGTAGAAATTCCTTGAAAAAACAAATTTTAAAACAGTTTTGAAAATTCGAACAATTTTATTCAGATCTCTGACGCCATCCCATCCATCAGCCCAAAACGAAAATTGGAATCGCCAAAAGGTGAAGACGATTCTGACGGAGACTCTGTCGGCGGAAAACGCCTCCGCATCGCCACCGAAGACGACTCGGACAAAAAGTACAACGACGACGACGACGACGTCAACGTTGACAATTGAATCGACCAGGAGAAGCTCTTTGAGATTATTTCTCCAACACCCACAGACACAACACTAAAGCATTTTTCCATTCCTTTTTTTTACTGCTTTTTCTATCGTTTCCATATTACACACCGAGCTTTATGATGACTTTTGACCCCAGGACAGAGATCCTTCACTATTAATTTCACTGCATTCACAACGTTCCCTAGATTTTCATGTCTTTTACAACTTACTGTTTCTTGCCATTGCAAAACATGTTATTCCAGCTTATTCCATGATAATCGAGCGCGGCTCCAAAAGCAAAAGGGCCCACAGAGATGACATAATACGCTAATGTATCTCCACTGTCTCTCCCATATCACGAAAAAAAACACGTTTCTACGTTTCCACGTTGTCTGCGATGACTTTTTGTCTCACATATCTTTTGTGTGTACTCACTGCTATTCTCTCGTATATTTGGCTATTCAACGTTCTATTCGTTCACACTTTTTAATGGTTGGTTTCTCTACTAGTATTCCGCAAAACTCTGTGACGTAATATTCTCTAATAAATATTGTGTAGAACAAAATGTTTTTATTTTTTCGAACACATATACACCAGACTTTCAAAATAAGCAAGAAAACTTTCAACGCATTGAAAAATATCAGAGAACAAAAACAAGAAGTTTTTTTGAATTGTCAAAAAAACTTGTTTTCGTTTTATGTTTTTTGTACTGTATTTTGTTCAGCAAAAAACAATTAAGTACATTTCGGGTGGAAAACATTTTTTGAAGAATAAAAATTATCACAAATTGAATCAGAACGAAATTGTTCGAGTGTTAAATATTTGGTAATGCTATAACTAACAGTGCAATGAGAGTCTGTTGAATACTTCATAAATGTTTTCACTTGAAACTTCTCGAAGTTTCTTGATACTGACAGTCTGAGTAGATTTGATGCATCTGAAATTCCATCGCAACAGAAAAGTTATTGACTCAGTTTGACTGATATATGAAATTTCATAAAGAGAAACAACTTACATAACTTCTTGGGTGGTCTAAAGTGAAACTTGCTAAGTTGGTCAACATGGTTTCAATACCATTTTCTCCAACAAGAAAATCGAATTTGTTACTGCAAATGCAAAATCTATGTCATAACTTTTTAAAAATAGAAGTCTCAGTTTGATCAAAAAAGTAATTTTCAAAATGGTATTTTGGTTGATGGAAAAGACAATTATACACGTTTTACTGATGTTGTACCAAAATTAAGCAGAAGTCTATTTTTCTCTAGGTTTCGCATTAGTTCGGGATTAGAAGGTACTCAAAATGAAAAAATTCGATTTCGAAGCAAGAATAATTCTTTTCATGGAAAGAATGGGAAAAAAGCACTTCAATACTCGACAGTTAAGAAGTTTCTCTGGTCTCTAAGTTTTTAAAAATTTCAGACGTGTTCAAATCGTTCAGGAGTTTTTCGATAAATTTTCTGAAGATCCACTGTAAATCATAAAATACAGTGCTATTAATTCTGATTGTTCTTTTTTTCAAAAAAAAAAGATTGTTTCAGGGTGTGACCCGGCTATTTTTAGCCATGTTCCTTTGTTCCTACCATCTCTCTTCCACTCGAATTCCACGAGAAGGTGCAGATAGTGATGTTCCAATCACAGTTCACTGATCAGAGCAAGTTTTGTGATATGGTAGTACGATTCGTACTTTTCCCGTTGTACTTGACCAGCGTTGTGTGTTCTGCTCGTGAGTAATTTTCCGTTAGCGTGTTATGAAAGTGCGAATGATTTCATTTCAGTTAATCTTGTAGGATATTAACAAAGATCGTGTTCCTGACTCAGCATCGCAAAACACAAACCACAGTCTGGTTACAAAATTCGGGAAAACTTCAAAAAAATACTCACGAAATATCTTCTTAATCTCCTCATTCTCCATTTCTCATTGGAATTGGTCGTAAATTATTGAGAATTTGCGGTTTTCTAGTTTTTAAATTTATGTATAAACCACTTGAAAAACGGAAATCGTTCTCGATCTAGTTTAAAACACAACTGATGTGCAAAATCCACGCAAACGTGTTGAGAGCTATTTTTAGCGAAATTGAAAAATTGTATACAAAGTTTGTATTTCCGTGTTTGATACCAGTATGATATCACCACCTTCGTTACAGCAAAAGTTTACTCATAGATCACTTTGATTCGTCATCTAGTGGGATACGTTTTTTGTGCATACATTCATGTACTGTGTTATGCTCATGGACTCCTGATAGAAAATTTTATGACGTCATTACAGTTTCAACGCGCGTGAAAATTTCAAGTTTTCAAAACTGAAGAAATACATTATTTGAATCATATCAGAACAAGGTTATTAAAATTGAAAGTACGGGACTGATAAAAAAATTCACTTTAAGGTGAAAATTTGAATATCAACCCCCATTAAACATTTCTTCACAATCGTCTCTGGTACATTTTCTAGTTCAATGATAATATCTTGATTCTCTTTTGTGAACAGCGTTTTCTCGATTCAGATCTTTGAACTAACTTTGAATCAACTTGTGATCTAGAAAGCTTACTTGGAACAGGATGAACAAACAAGTTCTTACTTGTCTGTCGACGTAAGTGATAATTTCAAATGTTCTTTTTTGAGAATTGTTATTCAACTGTCAACATCATCGTCGAACCTCAAAATTTGTTATGGCCAGTCAGAATTTACCGTCAAAAAAACAAAAGATGTGTTTTGGGCATTGGTTGACAAAAATATGATGATGCATGAAAATAATAGTAGTGGTCAGAAGTTATTTTTGGGAGGAACCGAAAAAACTTTTTTTTTCTGAAAATAGCGACAAAAAACAGAAAAAGCTGAGAAAATTGGTAGTTTCGTTCAAGGTTCAAATGAAGTTTGTCAAACATGGATGAAAATTGATCAACTGTATGGAACACCGAATCAGACTAGAATATTTGTAATAAACTCATTTTGAGAGGTGCCTAATACAGTATCGGACAAAGTCTTTTGTGGTTTTTTTCCGGATAAATCTCTTATCAATCTGCATGAAACAATATCCACTTTTGATATGATAATCTACAAAGTTATAACCATTCATGGTTAGAGTTAAAATAATAACGGTCAAAAATAAAAGTCATTTTTCTCTTGAAAACCAAAATTCCCTTAGTGGGAAAATATGATACCTGCTGTTTGAATCACAAAAAAATTTGTCCAATACTGTAGATGTGATACAGAGATGTAATTTGTAAAAATTTAGTCAAAAATTACAGAGAGCATCATAAAATTTGAAGGTACACATATATCGCTAGAAGCATGGCCGTTTTCAAACGCGCTCTAATCTCAATTTTGCAGAATGAGTACGGTAACTCTCACAACGAACAGTTAGATCTTTGTGGATTTAATTTATTATTCTTACTTACAGTTCATTGAAATTAAAGGCGCATCACTTAATCGTTCCTGTGTTTCAAGGCGAAACTGCTAACCGATTTACGGAGGCCAGATTTTTTTACAGGTAGAGGAAGCTATGTGAGGTATTATCATGCTCATTTTGAAAAAAAAACAATGTTTGTCTGAAATCAACTGTTCGTAAATAACATAAATTGTATTTTTTACTTCATGTGACGAAAATATTAAACGAGTTGAACTACAAAATTTTTGATAATGATGTTTTTCACAGTGCATTTTCTATTTTTGTATAGGCAAAAGTTTGTTTTCTGAAATTGATATCATTATTTTTCGACGACGTCTCTTGAAAAATAAGGAATTCTCAAAAATCATCAAAATCATTATTTTAATGACGTTTTTCTGTTTTTTTAAAGTCTCTGATTTTTGACAAAAACAATAACACAGTATATAGTCACCTCGTAAAGTTTATTCAAGTAAAAAATTGTAAAACTGCATAATGAAAAAGCTAATGACCCGGAAAAGCAATCCCATACCTATATTATTAAGGCAGTCCTCAAACGGACCAAATTGGACCAGATAAATCATGTACAATTCAAAAGCTTAGTTTGAATGATATGACTAAATTTGGCTAGAGATCAAAGCAATTCTATACATGTCGGTTGATGAGATCTTCTGTCTTTTCGCGTTTGTCCCGGCTTTCACAAGTGCGTTGAAATATGATGTTTCGTGTGCTGTTTCAATATTTGTAGCACATCCTTAGAAGTCTCTGTTTTCAGCTCAGTATGTGACAACTTCTGGTACACCTGAAACATATCAAGTCTTTTCGATGCACTTTGAGCTTAATAAGATTATAATCAGCCATCGAATTATTGCACTAATCTCATTAATCACTAAGTAAAGAGAAAATGAAGTTTTATTACTCAGAATCGTGCAGCTTCCTTTTCTGGGAATCAAACTAAACTCGTATACTGTACCTTTTGAACTGTGGAATGTGGTATCAATGAGGTTTTGACTCCCCAAGCCATATTTTTCAGGCCGATGACTTCGTCTTCTGAAAATTGTATTTGAGCCAGGAAAAAGTTTCAGAACCAACCTTCACTCCAAATACTGACAACTGTATCAGCTTCTCTATGCTCTATTCGGTTCAAGGACTGTAGAAATGTACCGTAGTTTACCTAAAAATCACGTTGAAACCACGATTTTACATTTTGATCTCACATCGCCACAGGTTGGACAGTCTTTCAGAGGCAAAGACTTGCAAGTTTCATTAGGCATTTGTTGGAATGCTCCTGGATAGAATCCTCTCTGGAATTATTGATTGAATTTTGTTGCGATTCATTCATCCAACCTCTTTTCCACATGCGGGAAAGGCAGATGCGAATTCACAAGCGCACATCCCGTAGTTGGCTCCAGCGATGCCAACAAATACAGAAATGTGATGAGCCATGCTTTTTCCGAGCACACAGGTCTCTCCGTTCAGCTCGATCTGAGAGGAAAAACTATAATCATAAGCAGGGATAACTCTCTAGCTAACCTTTCCACCTTGGATAATAGCTCTTGCAATCGTCACCCCCATGGAGTGAGCAATAATGCTGACTTTCTTGGACCTGGTGTACAGAAGAACTTCCTCCAGAAACCGACGATGCCCGATGACGTCTGCACAATTGAATTCTCTGAAAATTGCGAACGTGGGAATCGTGTTACGTGTGTATGCTACAAGAAGTCGCGTTCAGCAATTTATAGACGTCGCCACAATATTTGTTTTTTCATGAACAAATAATAACGTGGGAGTTCACGTTATCCCCTCTTGTAGTGTTCCGATGATGTTAGAATTCTTCAAAGGACACACAAAGAGAATAAAGAATTCAGTGATTGGTCGTTGACGCAAAGTGTGAGGGATGTGCACTTATTCGCTACCACCCTCATCTTCAAGGAATCACTTGTGTCAAAAAGTTGCTCCCGAATTCAAGCGTCATAAAAGTGCTCGGCGCTGTTCTATTTATAGTTTGCAGGCGGTGGATTCTTGTCTACTTGCACTTCTTAAACATTGACCACATCGTCAACGCACAAGTTTCACACTTGAATGAGTCGCTCGGAACGAGGCTTCATGTACTGGATTTACGTCACATATTCCAAAAAATGGTGTTTGTGTAGCTTGAGCAAACTAGACTTGTCTCAGGTTTATGGAAATGCATAGTTGTTGGTAAATAAGTTGACGAGATGACGAATAAGCAGGACTCACTGTAAGTAGGACGTGCTTATATTCCTGTTTCCATAAGTTAGCCCGTACATCTCAGACATTGAGAATCCATGACCGACGAACGTCTCCAGATGCCGATTCCATCCCGATTGGTATGGACTTTCTCCAAACTTTAACGCGGAATCAGAATTACCATGGATGAAGATGACAGGATTGTTTGATAGCTACAAGAGACGCGTTGAACAACGTACTACTGTACTCATGTCATACCTGCTCTTCTGAGGTCACCTTGCCACCGAAGCATCCCGAATCACCGTATTTCTCAATTTGTTTCAACATGTATTCGTTCCGTTTGGGTTTTCTGCAATGGAACTGCGTTGGTCAGAGTTAATCATACATTCCGATTACTTCTTAGTCCAGTTTAAATCTGCATATGGATTCTAATCTAATAAAGCGGAGCCGATTATCAACTCAAATCTTTGCAAAAAAAACTAATCATCGACAAAATGTATGTTTTGTGCTATAAACGGCCGGCAGAAAATTGACCAGTCGTAGGCAACAGACATAGGCAAGCGATTATCACTTTAAAGAGTTCTGTTTCAAGTAGGACCAACAAACAGACGAGTTTCCTTGACAGTTTAAATTATTGATCTCAATGAACTTATAAACAAACTGTGACAAAGATATCAAACATCAAAATGTGATTATACTTATCATGTTGAAGAATCTACCATACTTCCGGTAGTTTAACTCTCACTTCGAAAAAACGCAATTTGTCCAAAACCCAAATTTCATTCTGATTTGGTATCTTTCTATTCTGGTGGCACGTATAATTATCATTTTGCTACGTAATGGCTCATCCTTTTTGTTAAAGTCGTCTTGTGGGTGTATTAAAATAGAAATATCGAAAAACACAGGCAAAGTTTTTCTAGCCTAGTGTCACATTTGCTTTTTTCGGAACAGGGTTCAACGTCAACACAAAGATTGCTGTTTATACTGTTTGATTTTTGGTACAATTCATTAATCCGATTTCCAAGTGGACTTTGGTTGATTTTGTTTGTAGTCATGAGGTGGGAGAGAAAGTTCGTTGAACTGAAGAACAGTAAACATGAACTTTCTCTTACAAAATGTTTATGCAATCATCGTAAGAAAGATGATGATTGGGTGTGTCAAAATCTTGCTCGGAAATGATACTACTCAGGTAGGTCAAAAAGGTAGCCGCGGTTACTGTACCTCGCCATGTGTCGCATGAAGTTGTCTGTGAATGGTCCGAATATGTCGGCTATTGTTAATCCAAATACTGTGTTCAGGTAAAGAATGACGGGGAGCATGTTCATGGTAGGTTCAGGAGGACAATGTAACGTTAGAAGGATACGACCCAAACGCTCCGCCTTCATCTTTTTCCGCCAGAGGCGATGTTACCGCCTTTTCACAAAAACCAAGGCAACATGTGAAAGTTGCTCAGACGAAAAAGCGTGGGCAAAAACACAAAAAGTTAGATTTGAAGTTTGCTTTCTGTAGACCATCAAGTTAACAGGCGATAGTAGAGTTTAGTTACTTAGAAGAGTACTTCGTCGGTGGAGCATGCCAAACTTCGCAAATAACCTTCGAACTGGTTTCAATTTTTAAATCAAAACCTTTTCGAGTGATCAAATATCGATTGACTGGTCAAAATTTTCTTAAAATAAAACTTATAAATACAACTTCTTTGTGACCCTCATGAACTTCTACGGTTGCAAACTTGTTGAAATATTAGTTCCTACGTTGAAACCAAGTGTTTTCAACCTAATTAACATTTGAGATCTATGCAAACCGACAAAACTGCTGCATCTGATCACCTAAAAACGATCTATTGTGAACATGATGGTGTCATTTCTTGCACAGCGTGATTTCTCAAACCACCTTTTGGCTCGTTTTTCTAGTAAATTGGTCTATACAGGAAGATCATTTTTTGATTGATATATTTCTAGCAGATAACAAATGTGACACCTCTCGAACAAACCTGGTTATCTGAATCTATGAAAACTAACTTGACGAACTTTCTACGAGAAAACATATTTCCATCATTTCCCAAAGTACAACAGCAATGTTTTCACTCGATGAACTCACGATTGTCAATCCAAACTTGAATCACGCTTTCAACATCGATTTATTACAACAATACAAAAACATAGAATACCAGTCGTATGTAAAATTATCCAAAAGTGAACTCAAACAGTAAAATACATTTAGCACCAAAACTGTGAGTAGGACTCGCTCAATAGTAAATTGTTTGGCACGTCGTAAATGGAGCAACAAAAGTCGAAGGGAAATGACCCCTGTAGGTGAAGTGAAAGATAAGAAAAATGCAATTGGAGGTTAGTTCAAGAACAAAGTACCGACAAATATATTCTTCATGCTTTATGTGTTTCTCTAACTTGGATTATGTACATGAAACAATCCTTCATCTCGTTCGGTTACTTCTTTATTAGTGATGAGATGTTTTTGATGGTATCCGAAAGCTGTCTTGCATGCTTGACAATTCTGTCTCTTTTTGTCAGCTCCTGAGATGGCCTCGTTGCTCTTCCGTCTCTCAGGTCAATTCCTAGTACCACCAGGTTGGCTACATCCATTTCGGGATAATTCTGAATGCGATCATTTTGTGACTTGAACTTCTCACGGCACAATTTTTCCCATGTACTTAATTTTACCCATTCAGAAGACGAGATTAGTCTGATCCAGACAAATGGAGACTAATTCTCCATCTGTGGGCACATAGACTACACTGACAATTTCGAATGCCACCCAGAATTTTGATCGTTTTCTGTTTCGCTTTTCCATCACTATCATAGGAAGCGCACATCACTGATGACGATAATGGCAACACTCCGGGTCGTGTAAATAGCAATCTTCAATCTTCGCGAGCCCGAAAAAGTGACAGCAATGTCGTCAATTAGTAATTGCCGGCTACTGTAGCTGTCCAGCCACTACAATTGCCTTCCGAAAGTTACCGACAACACAAAACATGACGCATTGTTTGGTTCCAATACACAACGCAAACTACGGCTAGATCTGTGGTCCAGTAGATTACACCAAATGAGGATTACGTAGTGCAGCAGGGGATTCTTGGCTAGCGTTCCAGAGCGGATTTACTACGATTCAAAGAATCATCGAGTAATTTTTGAAGTCAGCAAACATACTCGAACTAAAATCGGTGATCTTGGCGAAAACAAAAAATCTGATATAAAATTTCGATTTTCCTAACTAAACAAAACTTGGGTATATTGAGAGTTTGTTTCTTGATTTCGTAAAACTTTCTGAAAAAAAACTCCACTTCTAAATGATCAATACTGTTCAGCATCAAGTTTTCAAAACACACACGAATACATACGTCTGCTACGTTGATTGTATTTCATGGTCAATTTTTGGAATAAGTAGCAGAATTTGGATTACGACATTTTTTCAGCAAAACGTTGTGGCTCATACAATTGTTCTTGAAAATTGATCAAAACAGCTCAGGATTCGTGTTCAGTTATGCACGTATTGCCAAGTTGTCTAGGATTACCTGTAGAAGACGCATGCACTCGGCGAAGTCCGAGTTCAAGAGTTCGTTCCGCTGAATTTCAAGCATCGCGAGGCAGATGAATGGTAAGAGGGAGAAACTGAAAAATTCAGTTCCAGACACGTTTCTCATCTTATCTTAACCGTTTCGAATCGGCAAAGAGACTGTCCCACAGGGTTATCACATCCGGCAGTGGGAACTCTTGGCTCAACATCAATGATAGCCACCGGAACGCGTAAAACTGAAAATGCTCTCTTCATGGTGAACTTGGCACGCGTTCGTGCACAAAACTCAAAGTTCACATTCAATCGGACGTATGTAAGAACGCACACATCACTTGAGCAATGCACAAAACTCCATTTTTTGACCACGATGTCTGTTCACATTTATGAATGAAGCAAACAGCTTTTTCTGGGCTACTTTTTAGACTTAATGAGAGTAATGCGACCATGTGTGTTTGCCTAAAAGTTACTGAGAAATAATCTTTATGTTTTAAAGTTTGATCAAAAACATGACTTTTTGAAAACTTGTCTGTATTATTCATCAAGTGAATTTCATTAGAATGTTACCTGTGGTTTAATGTTTAATGTCTCGATAAGATGATGATACAGTTCCGGGTCGAATGAGGCAAGAAGTGAATGGAACAGTGACATAAGTGATTCTAAATTAATGTTTGAATGCTTCAGCAATGCGCAATTCACCAATTCCGCACATGCTACTATCAAGGGTCTTGATGAAGTTGTCTTTGACTTCGCTCATGAGTTGCTGAATGTATTGTTTTTTTTTCATTTCTTCTTCGAAAATATATACCTGGAAACAGAAAAAAGTATCAGCTTCAGCGTACTCTGCCCACTCAACATCTTTGTCGCTAGCAAAAACGTAATAGATCGGAGCTATGAGTTCGTTCATGCCCTGCAATAAGAACGAGCTGTAATTTGTAGTTTCAAAACTTTTACCTGGACGTATTGCACTCCTGGATTAAGTTTCGCGTAGATGAACAGGATTCTTTCAACGACCTTGATTTATTCTTTATCTGCTAAACTGCTACTGCTTTTGTTACCTGCCAATGACTCTCACTTGTCGAAGGCTGGGCAGCAATAGGACGCTTCGACTTGTTAACAAGCTGAAAATATCTTAGAACTTGCGCTCAATGACATAATAGTTAACAATTTTGGTTGAACGATCATAAATTAGATTTTGTTTTGACCTTCACAAGCTTAATCATCACTAGTTGTTTGCCACATTCTTCGGAGAATCCTACTTTCACAATAGTGTAGGTAGTTGGAGGAAGAAAACTAATATTAGAAAAACATTGACGTCAAAGTTGAATATTTTCGACCGTGAGACTTACACTTATGCCTCCGTCTCTGTTCGAAAAAAGTTCTTCGCAACCAGCGTCATCACCGGTGATTCGTTTGTACAGGGGATACTTCAGACCGTGTCTAAAAACTGAAATGATTCACTTTCCGGAGAACAAATACCCATTGGGGAAATTCGTAGGCATTTGGAACAACTGTATTTCTGGATGAAGTCGGCGCACGTCCTTGTCAATTTGGCCGAGAATTTTGTTGTCCTGTTGGGAATGAGGTAGAAAAAAATTCTTTGCAAGTTACCTCAAAAAACGCATTCCAATCACTGTGCGGGTTCTCTGATAGTGGCTGAAAAGGTATCTCATAAGTTTATGATCTTCAGAGAGTTATATACATGATCAGATATCTCGTCTGCTTGTCCAGGGTCTACGATGAACTGTTGTAGAAGAACGTTGTAGTTGTTACGACGTTCCTGAAGTACATTTATCATGAATCAAATTACCTGAAAAACCGTTGTGAATGACTTCCACTTCTGACGTTCGAGTGGCAGGAAATTCAGTAGAAGTCGCCATACAATTGGTCGGAGTTTTTCTGGGCATCCTGGAAAGAACTTAGTGAAAATGTTCGGAACAAGCAAGTTTACCATAGCTCGATCCTTCACGCAAATAATCCAAGTCTATCTTCTTGTTGTCAATCAAAACCACTTTCTCGATCTTTTCAAATCTGAAAAAATCAAGTAACTTTTGAACTTTTTTGTTGTCAGTTTCCACGTCATGATGTTTTTCGAACATGATAATTAAATTGAAAATGAACTGTCTCCGTTGTTAAGCTCATATTGTGTTACTGTATGATAATCATATGGAACTTATCTTATATAGCTTGTTCATTCTTACAAAATAAGTCTGAGCAAAATTGAATAGTAGTGTACTTTTGATTAAAACAAAACATAATTCTACAAAGAAAAGTGAGACACAACTCCGAAGCAACGTAAGAATAAAAATTCAGGAAAAAAACCTCTCCAAATATTTTGTAGTCATTGCGAGTACATACAATCGGACGTCAGGAAAAAGAATTGGCGGGATACAATCGGAACTCTCTGAAAATAGATTCAATAGGTTCAACGGAGAGAAGATACTTAGGTTTTCAAAAGTTCAAAGGAAGGGAAACAAATGAAGAAGTAAGAAAAGGACAACGGAGCGCGATTGCAAAGGTGAACATTTGAGTGTGATTTGAGATTGGATTACGTAAACAAAAACATAATGGTTTGCATTTGCTATCGAAATGAAGAATGTTGGCAGTGGTGCATTTAGGCTTAGGATTGACCAAAATGGTGATACTTCTATTGAGGTGTATAACGTGTATTGATCCAAAGAGCAAGAACGAGATTAAGACACATCATAAACAGTGGTCAATTTTTTTCATGAAGATAAAAGTTCTCATAAGATGAACTCTGCTCTATTGAACGTTTTTCAATAGATAAACCACCTGTTTCCCCTTGAAACAGGTGCAAACTGTAAATTGCTTTAGAGCGACATCAGCTTTCAATGCGCTTTCTTATTATGTATGCAGCATGAATTTATCTCAACTGCACTATGATAACGCTCTACGCGCTTTTTTGAGCTCAAACATCACTGAAAGACAATATGACTTTGTTCTTTTCACAATGTATAACGATTTTCTACGGAACACTTTTTATATTTCTCTATTGCCTTTCACCATTGCAACGGTCTTGATATTTGTAGCAAGAAAGACAGATAATAGAGTTTATCTAAGATATTTTGTTTTCAAGCTGACAGTTTTAGCAATCACATTATCTTCTACATCAACAATTCATCTATCCTGGGATCATATTCAACGTTTTTCTGCTGTTCACAGTGTTTCTGAGAATGGTTGTCATAGATAGAATAGATCTTCTTTTATTGGACGAAATCACACGTGAACTCTTCTTACAGCTTGTTTTTGGTAATTTTCCACGACATGAAGAAAATATGATGATCTTCCGAAACAAACTATGCTTTTTGCTCACGAAGTCATGACAATATGAGCTAATAAATCTTGAGATTGACGTAAATGGATGTGTATGCTTGAGCACTTTGTTTTCAAGAACTTTCTCAATTGTTTTGCGGGGTCAAATTTCATAAGCTTTTAATTCCGAACACATTCAACATTCACCAAAATATGTGAAAGTTTTTTTACAGGTTTAACGACTATTTTCCGCTTATTAGTAGAAGTATTCGGAAACCTATATACATTAGTAATATTTCTATCAAGCATCCAGAGAGTTATATTGATTCGTAATAAGAAAAATGAAGTTCAATATGTAACGGGGTAATGTTGAAAAAAAACGAGAAACTAAATTCATTTGCAGAAGGAGACTTCGTATTTTGGTATACATTGTATATATCCTTGTTCTTTATTTTTGTCTTGGAAAAGTGAATGTACCGGTTGAGAAAATGGTTTTTTTCAAAAAAAAAAAATGTTCCAATAGGTCAACATCAGATTCTATCGGTTTTGACAACAGTATCTATCATTAACTTCACTATTGCTTTTGTCTTGGCGAAAAGAAGCAAACCTATTAATATATCTGCTATGACTATTACGGTAATAACTCAAACAATACCTTTAGCACTGGTTTTGATGGTGAGGGCGAAATTAGATAAAAACTATGTTTTCCCAGCTCTTCAACGGAATCTTCGTACTTGTCATTTGGAGAATAGAGAATGAGAACCTCTACTCAGAGTTATTACAAATAACCCTGGAAGGTTACAAGATCATACTTATCGGTTTACTAGCCCCGGTTTCAATGATTTTGGGTAGTAACGCGAAACGAAAAATTGTTTGGTGTCTGATTTCATGCCGCTGGGATCAGCAACTTGCACGCGGAGAACTCTATGCATCCGGGACGGCGGGAACTAATAATGATGTGAAAATGACAACAAATAAAATTTTTGTCTGATAACGTGACCAGTTTGTTGAATTTATTTGAAGGTGCATTGTGTTACACATAGCAAACCGATGACGTTGGTAAAGTTATTTTCCAATTATTTGCTTGGTTTTCCGTTCATATTGACTTTTCATTCAATAAATTTCGTAAATCTGAATTTGTTTATTAACCTGAGATGAATAAAGTATTAGACTTGTTTTAGGAAAAATAAATGCTATGCCCACGCCAGAACTACTAATTATTCACAATTTGTCAGATATTCTGAATTAATATATTCCTTCTTGCGCTCGGATTTTCCAGCAGTTGGTAGTTGTGAATAAATCTTGTCTGTTTTTTTTTGTATATAACACAACACAGTATAGGATTTTTGATGAATTTATTTTGTCATCGACTAACTATCTACTTTTGCTCGTTGGATGCACGAGTGCGGCTACGGATACGGACGAGACACTGCTCAGCGGAGTCGGCTCTCTCTTCAGCAGTTTCCAGAGACAGTTGGACGGTTCTGTACTTGCTCAAGTGAGAGTTTGCTTGTTCCTCCTAGAAAAAATTGATAAATAAAGTAAACTCGAGTATGAACTTACAGCCTCGTCAAGCTGCTTCTTCTGGAGTTTCAGCTTGGCGGTGAGCTTCTCAACAAGTTCTTGGAGCTTGTCGTAGTTCTTCTTGTCTTCGGCAACCTGGAAGTCAAGCTCGCGAACCTTACGGTCAGCACGAGCAAGGGTCTTGCTGGCTTCACCGGCACGACGGGTTTCAGTTTCCAAGTCGCTCTGGATTGCCTTCAGTCTCTGTTCGGCCTTCTGAACAGCCTTGGCTCCACCCTTCATGACGGCGGCCTCAGCAATGTCGGAGCGCTCCTGGAGGTCCTTCACAGCGCTCTCAAGTTGCTTCTTGTAGCGTTCGAGCTGCTGAGAAGATTCCTGTTCGTGACGGAGGTCTTCAGCAAGCTTGGCGGCGTCAGAAGCGGCTCTGCGACCACGTTCTTCAGATGCGTACAGCTCAGTCTGGGCCTCAGCGATGTCGCTCTTGAGAAGGGCGATTTCGTTGTCGAGCTGGCTTTTGGCTGCCGCGTAAGCAACGTTCTGGGTGTTGAGCTCGTTGTTCTGTTCCTGGTGTTCCTTGACGGAGGCTTCGACAACACGCCTGGCTCTCTCGATCTTAATACGTCGATGTTATTTCTTCTGTATGATCAACTCACGGCTTCGAGCTTGACGATAAGTTCTTCCTGCTCCTGCTTGGCCACAGCCAGCTTTCTCTCGGCAGCCAAGAGGTGCTCACGGAATTCTTCACGTCTCTTTTGCTCGTCGTCAACTGTCTGCTGTAGCTCACGGATCTGGTCGAGGTAACGACTGAAATGCATAAATCAAAAATGGAAGAAGTGAAAATTCATACCGAATGTTCTTTTGTGCATCTTCGTTCGCTTTGTTTGCATGGTCGAGAGCAATTTCGAGTTCGTTGATGTCGGCTTCCAACTTCTTCTTGACACGGAAGAGTTCAGCCTTGGCCTTGGTTTCAGAGTCGAGAGTAGCCTGAAACTCAGAATTACTCCAGAAATCTGCAGATATTTTACCTGAATGCTGTCGATGGTCTGCTGGTGAACCTTGCGGTGGTTCTCGAATTCTTCTTCCTTCTCGGCGATTCTCTTCTCGATTTCGGAACGAATCTGCGAGACCTCAATCTGGCATCTGAGAGCCTTGCTCTCTTCGGCTTCCAGAGCAGCCTCAGCCTCGTCGAGTCCACGTTGGAGCTCTTCTTTTTCCATTTCGAGACGGCGAAGAGTCTTGGAGAGAGCGTGGGTGGCACGACCTCCCTCTCCGAGCTGTTCGCTGAGGTCACGGGTCTCGTCTCCAAGAGACTTGTTCTCACGACGAAGTCCTTCGACCTGGTCGGCAAGGGCATCGTGCTGTCCACGGAGCTTGTGGGCTTCCGCAGCCAACTGACGAGCGTCTCTCTGGGATCCATCGAGTTCGAGGTAAAGGTCGTCGACCTTCTTCTTCCATTCATCAATAACTTTGTCAAATGCCTTCTGCTTCTTCTCAAGAGAAGACACAGCCTGGGCGTGGTGTTCAGCTTCCAGTCTGTTGGCGTCGGCTTCAGCAGTCAATCTGAATTTCATTCGTAAAATGTACTCATTTGGTACTCACCTGCTGCGGGCGTTCTCAAGAGCGACGATCTTAGCGTTGCAAGCATCAAGAGCATCCTGGATCTCAGAAGTCTTCTGGTTCTGACGCTTCTTGACCTCATCAAACTCGTCGGCTCCAATGAGTCCTTCGGTCTCGAACTTGGTTCTCCATTGTTCGAGCTCGATGGTAGCCTTTTGGAGCTGGCGGTTGGATTCGTTCTTTCCAGCGACCTCGTCTTCGATGGACTCCTTGAGCTGTTCGAGCTCCCGGGCCAGGGTCTTGGAAAGGTTAGACAGATTCTGTCTTTCTCTGCTCTCTTCCTCGGCAAGTCTCTTGGTCTGGTCGAGTTCATTGGAGAACTGGAGCTTGAGTCTGTTGGCGGCTTGGATCTTAGCCTCAAGCTCTTCAACCTGTCTGGCGAGGTCGGAGTTCTCCGAGTGAAGTCTTCCCTTGGATGAGACAAAATCTTGAAGTTGTCTGCTTTGTTCGTCTGCCTTGAGACGCAATTCGAGAAGTCGGACTTCGTGTCCTTTAGCGATTCTTTCTTGTTCAGCGCGAGCCTTCGCCTCTTGGTCGAGGGCAGTTGATGACTCGTCGAACTCACGCTGCATCTGGTTCTTCTCCTTCTCGGCTCGAGCCTTCTGCTTGTGCAGTTGCTCAACTTGGTCGGAGAGCTCTTGGATGGCATCTTGTCCCTTCTTTTTGAGCACACTGAGTTGCTCACCGAACTTGAGTCCTGACTCGTCGATGTCACGACGGAGCTTGGCGAGCTCAGCGTCCTTCTTCTTGCCAAGCTCGGCTTGAGCAGAGGTGGCGCGGACCTGGTCCTCGAGCTGCTCGGTGAGTTCATCGTATTCGTTTTGTTGCTCAGTTCTGGAGCGGTCAGCTCTTTGGCGGGCTTCCTTTTCATCAGCCAGCTGATCTTGGAGATCCTTCTGACGTGCCTCTTCTTGCTGGATGGCTTTTTGCAGCTTTCCAACAGCGGCTTGTTCGTCTTCCAGCTTCATTCCGAGGTTGTGCAGTTCGGTCTCCTTGCGGCGAAGAGCATTCTCAGAGTCGCTCTTTGACTTGTTCAGCTCGTCAAGAGTCTCCTGAGCGATCTTGAGCTCTCCTTCGGCCTTTCTCTTGGCCTTGTCCATATCAGCACGGCTTCTCTTCTCACGCTCCATGGCTTGTTCAGAGTCCTCAAGCGATTGCATGAGCTTGGCCTTCAGCTTGTTGGAAGCCAAGTTTTGTTCTTCAGCGGCTTGAAGGTCTTCAGTGAGCTTCTTATTGGTCTCTTCCTGGTTCTTGCGCTCCTTGTTCAGTTTGGCAATGTTTTCGTCTTGCTGGCGCATCTCATCTTGAAGGGCGCGGATCTGGTGCTCCTTTGCGTTCTTTTCAGCTTCAACCTTGCGGAGGGAGAGGTCAACGTCTTGGCAGTTCTTCTTGAGGTCAGCGCATTCGGCTTCGACAAGCTTTTTCTGCTTCAGAATCTAAATATTAATGTTTAAGAAATATTCTCATAATTTGTAATCACCTCAGCAGCACGCTCTTCTTCAGCTTCAAGCTTCTTGTTGACGTCTCCAAGCTTGCCCTCAAGAGCGACCTTCTGTTCTCCGAGTGAAGCCATTCTCTCTTCGACTTCACGGTTGCTTCCCCTGGTGGCTTCGAGTTGAGCCAATAGCTCAGCGGTCTCTTTGTTGACTCTCTCGGTGGCTTCAGCGAGCTGACGCTTCTTTTCTTCCTGGAAATTGAGAAGTCAAGTTATGCAAATGTTATCTGATTACCTCCTGAAGCATGCTGTCCTTGAGGGTAGCAACAGTCTCCTGGAGAGTCTCGTATTGAGCCTCAATTTTTCCGGAGTTGACAAGTGGCTTGACCTTTCCATAGAGACGGAACCAGACCCAAGTGTGGAGGGAAGCCCATGAGCGGACGTTGCGCTGGATGACTTTCAGTGCTTCGATCTTCTCAACACGGCGCTTCTTCTCGAGCTGTAAATTGTCTTATGAAAAAGATTTTCACGTTATTTCACTCACAGTCTGGTAGTAGAATCTGATCTTGGCTTGGAATCCACTAATGAGCTCAGAGAGACGGGTATCACGCATGTCTTCAAGATGGGCTACGATTCCAGCCTTGAAGAAAACCTTGGTAAGACCAACTCGGAAGTTGTCCTCCTCAAGCTTTCCTTCTTTGACTAAGCGAGCCATCATGGCGGTGGCTCCGGCCTTGGCATCAGTCTTTCCAAGAATAGCTTCGTCAGCGGCAAGGATGGCGTAACGCTGGACAAAGTCTGGGTGCAGGGTTCTGTTGGGGAATCCCTTTCGGCAAATTCTGATTCCTTCCAACACACCGTTGCAGGTAAGCTGGTTGAGGACGAGGGAAGCGTCGATGACTCCAGATGCCTTCTTCTCGTTGGGGATGAGACAACGGATGAAGTGAGGGTGAGTGGTGTGGAGCATAGTCATGAGCTTGTTCAGAGACTCCTTGTACATCATGGAGACAGTCATGAAGGATCCAGACTTTCCCTTCTTCTTTCCACCTCCACCGGACTTGGAGCTAGCGGCGGCAGCCTCTTCCTGGGTGGTGTAGTCTTGCCAGACCTCGACCAGAAGCTCGTTCTGCTTGGACTGTTTCATGACCTGGACAACAGTGTCGTTGAGAGGGTCCTTGTTCTTCTCCAGCCAGTTCTGGACGTTGTATCGGACAGTTCCAGCGTAGTGACGCATCGCGAAGTGAGCCTCGGCTTGCTTTCCCTTTGGTGGCTTTGGCTTTTCGAAGTTGGGGTGCTTGCCAAGATGTTGGTCAACAAGCTTCTGAGCCAAGGTGGCGTCAGATGCCTTTGGAACAATGCACTCTTCGTCAAGCATGGCAATGATACCCATTGGCTAAAATATTAAAAATTAGCACTCTCTTTTTGTTAGTTATGTTACCTTCTCAATCAGCTCAATACAGGCTTGAAGATCGAGACCGAAATCGATGAAAGTCCATTGGATTCCTTCACGAGCATACTCTTCCTGCTCAAGAACGAACATGTGGTGGTTGAAAAATTGCTGGAGCTTCTCGTTGACGAAGTTAATCCAAAGCTGCTCGAATGAGTTGAACTGTAAAACATTGTGAGGTTACAATAAAAGTAATCCGTTTACGTCGAAGATTTCGAATCCTGCGATATCGAGGACACCGATGAAGTGGTCACGGGAGATTCCTTTCTGGTCAAGGGTTTGGTTGCACTTCTTGACGAGCCAGTTGAAGATTCTGGAGTACAGACCCTTGGCCATAGCTCCGATTCCCCAGTTGACCTGTATTTCTTATCATTTTTCTTCTTTGGTGATACTCTTCACCTGTTCAAGGTTCTGTCCCTTGCTGACCCATTCGTTTCCGACCTTTACACGTGGACGGGTAAGGGCCTTGAGGAACTCATCGGTATCGATACCGTAGTTCTTGGCTGCTCTATCGGCGTCTGAATCCTTTGGTTTAGGACGTTGTAATCAGTGTTTGTTTTCAGCGCGAAAAAAAGATGAGTGACACTTGATGTGGGTAAATAAAGGAGTGGAAGATCATTAGAGTTTTTGTATACCTATTGTTACAACGCGCGGACTCACCGTCGGTTCCGTCGGCCTCGGCTTGCTCTTCACGTGGACGTTGCTTGAACTTCATGTTACCCATGTGCATCATGGCAGCAACCAGTTTGTAGCACTCGAGCTTCTCTCTGGCGCTAAAGCCAAGAATGTCGAAGGCTTCATCGGTAAGCTGATGCTCTTCCTGAATTCAAAAGTTGGAAAACAAGCCAATTATTGATTTACCTTGTCATTGATTCCGTCAATTGTCAACTCAGCTTGAGCAACAAACCAGTAGTCCTTGATTGGCTTGTCAAACAAGAGGGTCTTCTTCAGGGTTGGGACATGGTCGGAGAAGATCTGGTAGAAGATGTGGTAACAACGTTCTCCTGGGGCTTGACGGATGACACGAGACTTCTCGAGCAAATCTGAAAACGTAGTTCAGAAAAAGACAAAGGATTGCAACTTACAGTGTTCAATATCGCAAGAAGCGACACGTCCCTGCTTGGAGAAGTGAATACGAATGAACTTTCCGAATCGGGAAGAGTTGTTGTTACGAACGGTCTTGGCGTTACCGAAGGCTTCGAGAACGGGGTTGGTCTGGACGATCTGGTCCTCGAGAGTGACCTTTTTGGCTCCAGTGTCTACAGCGTCCTTCTTTCCAAAGGTCTCTTGTTGAGCGGCACCGACAGCAGCGAAGTAAGAGATAACCTTCTTGGTGTTCTCAGTTTTTCCTGCTCCAGATTCTCCAGTAATCAGCATAGACTGGTTCTCGTGGTTTTGAAGCATGTTTCTGTAGGCTTCGTCAGAGACGGCGAACAAATGGGGTGGCATCTCAGTACGTCTCTTTCCCATGAACATACGAGCAACCGAGTCGGTGTAGATTGGCAGACGCTTGTATGGGTTGATGACAACACAGAAAAGTCCGGAGTAGGTCTAAAACAAGGTTCTTCTTATTAAGATTGGAGATGGAGCAGAAATGCTCCAGGTGGGTATCTGTGGATGTATAACTCACGTAGATAAGCATGGCAGCGTAACGAGCTCTCAAATTGTAGAGAACAGAAGCGTCGTTGAGGAAAGACAAGTTGGACATGTCCTCACTTTTCTCGAACTTTGGTGGGTTCATTTCTTGGATGAGATCCTTCTTGATGGTCTTCTATAACAAAAATATTACCTTCTGACATGGAACAACAATTTTAACCTCATTTCCGGCTCCGAGAGAGACGGTGACGTTGTCTCCAGCGGTCTTGACGATGATGGCCTCGACGTAACCGTCTTCAGCATCTGGGATCCAGACGTTCTTCTTCGGGTCATAAGGACGGCTTTGGTCCTAAAAACCAAAATTGTTCAGGATTGTCACTCAACTTTGATTTCTCACTGCTGATAACAAAAAGAGGGAAATTTGCCTCAATAATGCGATAACTCGATCTACGATAAGAGAGGTACTTGTTTCGAAAATAATACCTCGAGCATTTGCTCACGGGAGCGCTTGAGGTACTGCCATCCTGGGTCGTTTTCGTAGTCCATAGTTGGTTAGATGAATATAACAATTCCAAGTGACTCTAAGATGTCAAATGAAAGCGACCGCTCGGTGTGTTAGTCGAGCCTGGATCTAATGATGTTGGTGGTGGATATTTTCGGGCGGGAACCTTGGGGGCGGACAGACTCACAGTTCTCGGTAGTGTAAGTGCAAACAGAAACTTAACGGCAGATCTCGCAAATCGCGAACTTCTGAGTGGCCCGGTGTCTGCAACCTCTTGTTGCAACATCAACTCTAGCTCTTTCTTGAACTACTCGCACATACCGTCGAGCATCTCGAGTTGGCTCTCTCGCTTGTGGAAATTCAGGAAACTGTAGAATTGTTAACTGGAAGATTATGATTAAACTAAATTTAGCTATGGACGAATATGTGGGGAAAATGAATAAGAGGTTTTAGAAAAATTATAATCTTATCATGATATGCCTTTTATCTCCGAAATGGATAAAATCTGAAAAAAATGGTGAAGTAACTAATAAATGAAACAGTTTTCAGAGTTTTGTGATGTTTTTCTCATGTTATTGCAAAAACTTGTTATTTTGAATTGATGAAAAGCTACCACACAAAACTATTTCAAAAATTAAAATAATCAGATACAAATAGATCAGAGGAGCTTTTTTTTTCTCAAAAATTTTTATATGAATTATGTTGAGTGATGTAATTCAAAAACTACTGTAAAAAATTTGGAACATAGAAGAATTGATTACAACACGGGAAATTTCTATTTTCAAGATGAATTTTTCATTGTCATCCGGCAATGGTTTCATAAACGAAAAATTAGACAATTTTTTTTTCCGATTTCTGATCTCTCTGCAGTTAGGAAGATTTATTGGGTGAGATGTATAAACTCGAGAACGTGTTTTTTGGAACTCAAATGTATCAAAAATTTGAAACAGTAAAAAACTGTAGTTTCTAAAATTATCCTACCGGTATGAATCGGACATAAAAAATTCTGAATTGAAAAAACTTCCATCATTCACGAGCTTAGATCATTTTGTGTATGACAGTGATTCTTAGAAACAGAAACAAAAAAAGAGAAAAATCATATCAGTTGTACAAAGAGGGGAAGATTTTAGAGAATACGACTGAGACGGACCGTTATCATCATTCAATGAATAAATTTCCACTTTCACTAATGTTTTTCATTTTCCACAGTATTCTTTCTACTTTGGACTTCTATTCACGCTCCAATGACAACCAATCGTGTTACATACGTTCGCTCTGCTCGGTTCTCGACTTATCAGTTTTGACTACCAAAGGGGGGTCACACAACAGGCGTCGATAAGAAAGCTCTCATTTCCTCTCTTCTTCTCACCAATATTGTTTCATTCTGTCTAGGAACACCATGACTGGAGATAAAACTCCGCTTTTGGAGACAGCGTAAGTTTCACATAGTTTTTCAACTAAAAGTACGTTTTCAGTCCCGTTACCTACAGTTCTCTACGCGATTCACCCAATTCTGGATCGGATAACTTTCACTGTCATGATGAAAGTGTTAATGGAGATGTTTTAGACAGCAACAGAAAAGGTTTGTTGTTAGAAATTATTAATACCGTCGTTTCTCACGGTTAAAGCTGAAAAAGTCCTCTGGCTCACTGTGATTCTCTGCCTTTTCTTCATGGTTTGTGAAGTCGTCGGAGGTCTCATCGCTGGATCTTTGGCTATTGTCACTGATGCCGCTCATTTGGTAAGAAATCCCTGAATCTCTATCAGTGAAACATTCAGATGACTGATTTTGCATCTGTCTTGATTTCTCTATTCTCTCTCTACATTGCCAGAAGACCACCATCCCAAACTATGAGTTTTGGTTTCCACAGAGCTGGTAAATTGGAATGTAACATTTTTTACTCTGACAAAATTTAGAAGTACTTGGAGCATTCTTCTCGGTCTTCATGATCTGGATCGTCACTGGTGTCTTGGTCGTCTTAGCCATTCTCAGAATCGTCAGTGGAGAAAATGAAGTTGAAGGTGGAATCATGGCCTTGACTGCTGGGCTTGGAGTTGTGGTCAATCTTGTGTAAATGTGATTTGTAGCGTGAATACACGAAGATTTACAGTATGTTGGCTCTTCTTTATTTCGGAGGTGTTAGTCACGCGCATTCGCATGGAGGAGGTCATTCTCACGGTGGAACTCATGGACATTCTCATGATACAGAAGGTAGTATCGATTAGAGTGAAATTGAATTAAAACAAATTTATATGTTCGAAAATTATTCTATGAAGTTTCAGAGCAAAATTTTTAGTTTAAAGTGATGCTAATCAAAAAATGAATAACATTTCGAATGTTTTGTTGCGATAGAAAATTTGATATCACTCAAATTCAGAAGTCGTTTGACAAAAACAAATTTGAAGTTTCTAAGGCTGACCCCTGATGATTGTATTCAGATGGACATGGTAAACCGAACATCAACGTCAGAGCCGCCTTTGTTCACGTTCTCGGTGATCTTCTTCAAAGTCTGGGAGTCTTGGTAGCTGCTTTGGTCATTTATTTCAAAGTATCATTTCTTCCTAAAAATTTCAGCAACATGGAATTTCAGCCTGAATGGGCAGTCATTGACCCCATTTGTACTCTTCTCTTCTCAGTTATTGTTCTTTGCACTACCATCTACATTCTTAGAGACGCATTAATCGTTTTGCTTGAAGGTAAGTGACCAAAATCCTTTGGTTGATCGATCCTGAAAGATAAGTGAAGAGCCCGCACACATAGCTTTCTTTCTTTTTGTTTGCTGCCAGAACTGCCCGTCTTGAGAGTGTAGGCTCAAAAGTTGAACTGCGTAGTGCATCGACGTTAACAAGTTTATTGATTTCAGGAAGACCAAATACCATCGACTTTTCCAAGGTGTTCAACTCCCTTGAAGATATTGAAGGAGTCAAGAAGGTTCATGATCTGCGTATTTGGGCTCTCACTATGGACAAGGTGAGATAGAGCGGAAGATGTTGATGGAGTTTAGAATTTGCACCATTATAAAATAAGTGGACGTAAAATGGAGATATTAGGCAAATAGATCAGAGACGCGGTAGAAAGAGCAGAAAAAAGTTTGAAATGTTTCACATAGGCAAGTTTCCAACAACTGAATGAAAAAAAAACTGGTGAGTTTTCAGAGATTTTCAGGAAAGATAAACAATTTATCATGAAAAAATGCGGAGCAAAACTTTGAGTATTTTTTTCATCGGAATTTTGCATTGAAAAATTAAGAATAGATTTCATCTAGCGAAATCCTTCAGAATTATCAATCAGATAAACTTTCCAGAAAAAGTCACGATTTGTTTGGAACAAGTTACGTGAAGTTAATTAGTTCATTTTTAACCACTAAAAAGCAGACTCAATCATTACAGGTAGCCATCTCGGTGCACTTGGAGGTTCTGTCAAGTGAAGACAGCCAGCTGGTACTAAGAGCCACCCGGCAGATGTTGAAACATCAGTACGGAGTTCACGAAATCACCATCCAGATTGAAGAATTCGTCCAGAATCGTGCTGACTGTGGAAAATGTGATGTCCCAAACAAGTAAATAACAAATTTCCCATTCATAACTATGTTTTTGATATTTTATCCCAATGAGGTGCTTTCACATGACTCGACCCTATACAATACCATTTATTATTGCTTTGATAATGAAATTAAATAATGTTGGGTTTCATCTCTTCGTAGTAGGAACAACATCCGTCACTGTCGTTTTCCATGTCCTGCTGCTCACTGAGCTGTTGCAACATGAGATAGAAGTCCTTTTCGACGTGCTCTAGTTGTTTCGCCTTACGCCGATGACGGAACTTCGTGCCCCATTCTCCTTCTTTTACGAGAGTCACCTGAGGATTGATGATTCATGTAGAAAAGAAAATGTTCTGATGTTATGCAAATAGCGCTAACTAGATTGTAAACGAAACAGATATAAACCTTTGTGGGCAGATTCGCAATAATAGTGCATAAAATTAATTTTCATAAGTACTCTTTGTATCACTCACAGTTTCTCCAGAATAAAAGTCATTAGCATGTCGAACAGCGAAACAGAATAGCAGGCACAAAACAACTACAAGCCAGATGTCGGAGGCAGGATATACTTGTGATGCTTCATTCTCGCTGAAACTACGTTTTCTCAAAGCGAAAAAAACAAAAACTTACACATTTCCGTGAGCAGAACAAAAAGAAGGGGAAAACGAGAGAAACAGTATCAGCACGAGCATTTGAGGAATGGAAGAAAATACAAACACACACATTTTGACAGTCGGTAAATAGGGTTTAGAGAGAGTGTGAGAAAGTATGATATGGTAATGAAAAGATACTGTCTGAAAGTTGTAGAAATCAATACCTTCGTAGAGAAAGTTATTTGTTGTATACATTTATGTGAAAAGTCGGATTTTTCTTTCAATCTGAAGTCAGTGTAAAACACACATCTCAATATTCAAATTCAAATAATTTTGGCTTTAACACTGTTTGAATAAAAATCTAGTTTCAATGAATATTGTCTTCAACCAGAAAAGTTGAGAGTAATTCTCGGCTAGTGTAAATTCTTGGGGGCTCAGCAGAGTCATGAATTAAAGTTGTTTTACGAAAAACTTTTGAGATTTCCTGTTTTTTTCTGAAAATTTCAAAACGATCCAGATCAGTTATAGAGTTGTTAATGAATGCTTTTAGTAAGTATCGATTTTTTAATTGAATAAACGATCACTCAACATGCTTCCTGATCTTCTTCCGTGTAATTCTTTCAATTGTATAGTCGAATGTTATCAGCTACTTAGAAGAAATAGCTATATAGTGACTTTAAAATTTGTAGCATAATTGAAAAATCCACGAGTTCACTTCTAAGAGTCAGAATGTATTTGTCATTGTTCACTCTATTTAAGCTCTTGTTCGTTATTACACCTCTGGGCTGATGACCGGACGTTATCAGTGGTTTGAAGAAACGCGCCATTTTGAAGAAGAACAATGGCTAAGTGAGAATGGAAGGCTCGAGAGGAAACAGAAGAAAAACGAAGAATTGAGTCTCGGAGAAAGACAGTGGCTGGATGACAATCTGTGGAACGACGACAAAAAACAACTGCAGGAAGGTAATCCATAAACTGAAAACTTTATGATATGACTGAGTAAATTTCAGGCTCAAACCCAGTACCGCTTAGAGAAGGTCGGAGTGCGGATAAAATTGGAGGTTCTGATCTCGAACAAATGCTAGACGACAACCAATGTATCGAAATAATATCCACTATCGGAAAAGATCAGCCTTTGAACAAGAAGAATGAAAGTTGGGAGCAAAACTTCAAGGAACTACCTATACTTGACAATATTCAACTTTTTGATGACGATCCTCTGGGTGAACAGAGTGATTGCCCCAACCAGATAACGCAACTTCATAGCATTGAAGGGTCCGAACAAAATGTATTTGATGACAGGAACCACAACTTGAACGAGAAACTTAATGATTTTAAACAGAGCAAGTCGCTTAGAATGAATCACTCAGCTTCATCACGGAATGTCAAGAATAATTTTTCAACCCCAAAGAAAATCCTCGCAAATGTGCCAAAATTGTAAGTTTTAAACAATCGGGCTACTGTGAAAAGACCCGCCTTCGAAGTTTCATTGGATTTCTCTTAACGTTTTCTTTCAGTTTTGTTTTCATCTCATCCTCATAGTTATACGTTTTTTTTCAGAAAAGACGAGCGTCAGAATCAATCGAGTCACTTGGACTTCTTGCTGATGGAAGATATGAACCGTTTGTATTCCAAATTTTGTTTAGACGCGACAAATTTGAGAGAGAAGTGGTAGTGCGTAAGCGACACCTAGACGCTAAACAGCAATTATTAGTACATGGATTAAGGTTTAAGCTATGGCGGGCTAGTGAGTAAAATCTTAAGACGGCAACCTTTACCTGCGTTCACCTTTATATGGAACTTGCTGAAATACTTATTCCGTTTTCGCAATGTGATGAAAACTGTTCATTGGAGAAGGATAGTGAGTTTCGTTTAGAGTTGTCCAATGTGAGTGAGTTGTTTTGAACTGTGAAACGAGATACTCTGACGTTGAAAATTTTTATCCCAGAGATATTTTGTAAAAACACGAGGATTCCCATTTTTTCCAAGATCTACGCTGAGTTACCGATCGAGTCAACTCTTGAGTGAAAAGTCCTCGTGTTTTTTCTCTCAAACTACGTGAGTTGACAAAATAAAAATTACCTGTTAAATGAAGAAATATCACGTTTTCACAATATGTGTCAGTTTTAGCAAACTCCTACGAAGTAGCATTCAAAACACAAAAATTCCATACTTGTGAGGCTCTGAACTCGCTTCCATTAATGTTTTCTTCTGATATCATTACAATACTATTTGCGCCCTGAGGGAAAAAGATGATACAATACATAATGGATTCGGGATCTTTTTGATATCCGCCCTCGAAATTTCTGTTATCATCTTACTTTGGAAGATATCTCTGGGGAAATCGTGCCTCCAATTTTGACGAATCTCTACAATATCCCGCCCGCCATGTTTGTCTTCACTGTAGGTATGAAAATTGTTCCCAGACAATTTATTGAATCTTTTCTGTAAAACTTTAGCTTGAGATTGAGTGTGTCAGCAAGGCTTGTTGGTCGTTTGTAGCTTCGATTTGGACAATCCATAACAACATGAGCCCATTTGTAGTGATTACGGTGTCAAGGAATTATCGAACGACGCTTTGTCAAAACTTCACCGTGCTGAATATTACTCAGTTGATCGGAACCTTTTGTTTTCTCACGTCGGTCCTTCAATTATTCTTGATTATTATTTTTGTCTGAATTTCCGGATTTGCAGTATCTCTTTCCATATGAGTGTAGAAGTTTCACATGAACTGGAAATGAGTTAGTTTATGAGAAATTTTTTTCGTGAAAAAAAACGTGAAAGAGATTATATCCGATAACTCATCAGGAACTTCTGATGCACAAGTAACAATTTTAAACATGAGTGTTGAAGGAATAACTGTAGTCAACTAGCTACATATAAGATAGTCAGCCAAGCAGCACAATTTTCTGCCCACAGTATGCAACTGATCGTTGTAGTATCAACGTCACCTGGCAGAAATGTAATTCCGACAACAATTATGAACTTCTTGGCGATGAAAAAAAGGTCATGGAACACTTGAACAGTTTGCTATGACCCAGAGTGTCATCAAACATAACCACAGTTCATAATTCACTAGCGATTCAAATTTAACTGTTATGAGCTGAAAAAATCTGATGTGTGTGTAGAAAAACACCAGCGCTCAATTTTTGAGGGAGAAAGTACATTTATTGATATCGTCGTTTCATGCACTTCAATCGTCCAGAATCAACAAGTAGAGTTAACAATTGCATGTAAAACACAAGCTTTTCAACAAGTTTCAAAATATTTTCCAGATCGGATGGAAAAGCCTGAATCATGGTCAGGACACAACAATCCCATAGCTCCGGTAGAAGTACCTCCGCCAATTTTCGACTTCAGTACTCTACCACCACAACCTTTTCTTCATAACATGAATTTCGGTAGGTTGAAAAACACAAATTAATCAACAAAAAGGTAGCGTCTGAATTGTATTCAATTTTAAGCTAACTTGGAAAAGTGGGAAACTGATTGGATGAGAACATGTGAAAGAACTAGAACACGTGAATATTCCCACGATTCAAATGAACGGATTTTTCAGGCCTGCCCTTCACTGACTTCGACTACCGCCTGAACGACCCAGTGACCAACATGTTTGTCAACCCATCGTTCGTTCAGTCACACGGCCCATTTGCTCATCAGTACCCGTTTGGAGCAAATCCTCTACCTCTACCGAATAACATCTCATCTTTTCATTTTCCACATCACTTCAACCAACCGACCGCTACTGACCCAACGCTGAAAATGATGTTGGAAAATACCATCAATAATTTGAAAACACCTGAAAAACCGACCGACGACGTTCCAGAAGGAACAACTGATGCGACACCACAGCAGCGTACGGAAGAATTCTCCAACTACCCCCAATCCGGCGTCATACATCATTCTGCTAACTTGAACGGTAACTCTCACGCGGAGGTAAAAATTGAAGGAGAAGACGATACAGAAAGCGAGAGTGGACAACCGTCATCGAGCCAGTACCCAAAGCCGTATATGGAATCATCTTCATCGTCTATCTTTCCTAAGTAAGAAAACATCAGAAATTCCCAATCATGCTCCAATAGTGTTAATTTCAGAAATCCGACAGCAGAAGAAATGTACTTTAACAGTCACTTCTATCCTGGACAGAACGCTCCACTGGACATGAGCACTGCTCGCAAGACTGATCATCAAGTGAGAGAGAAACGTTCTTTTCATTCAAGAATAATTTTACAGCCACCTTCAAACTTTGGTTTCACACCGCAAAATTCTGAAGACATAAATGATCGTTCGTCATCTCGCAAATCCCGTAAATATATTGCTGTACTTGATTGTCCGGTATGACTTTGTATGCAACACTTGACTATTTTTGAATTAAGCCTACAAACGCAGCTCTACTAATGAAAATTTGCCAAGTGTGCCAGTCGACTCACGCAAACGGACTCCACTTTGGAGCAAGAACTTGCGCGGCATGTGCCGCTTTTTTCAGGTTTGCTGATTGTCACTATTTAAATCTTGTTAAATCACCGTGAATTCTTCAGAAGATCAATCAGCGATGACAAAAAGTACGCTTGCAAAAGAAACCAGCGGTGTAGCAACCCTATCGAAGCAAGCAATCAATGCCTGCCCGTAGGAGATGGCAACCCTAATCTTCTGATGATCACCGGCTATCGTAAAATTTGCCGCGCTTGTCGCATGAAAAGATGTCTTGAAATGGAATGCTTCCTGAGAGTGAGTTTCTATAGTTACGACAAGAAACAACGTCAGTTTAGATGTTCAACACAAACGAAGTTCTCGCCGTGACAGTCCGAGCTCTTGCAAGTCTGGAACGGATGACTACTTCACGAAAGGACTTCCATATCAATTCGGAGCTGCAAAGTACTTTCAAGACATTGCCGACAATCACGATAACAACATTCCATAAATTCTAGTGTTTTCACCCCCTTATCCATTGAATTTTGGCATGATATCTACAGATACAACATATCACTGTTGACCGTTGCAAGATTTTTTCTGATTCCAACCCAGTTATTTGAACGGATCTCTACATTTTTCTCTGACCGTCCCCATTCAAATTGAGTTGGTGAGCTTATGAGTATTTTTTTATTTTTGAAATTTCTAGTTCCAAAATCACCAAATTCGAAATTCTTCTTATCACCCAAGTCCCTCAGGAAAGCATGAGCCAATTGTACTCAATTCACGTTTCGCTATAAATTGTTATTCAACACTTCTCCAATACTGAAAATGAATATTCCGAAAGAAACGAACTGAAACGTGAAAGTACTGTCGTTTGGTATTCTCCAGTTTTCAACTTCAGTCAAGAAAAGCAGAGATGCAGTCATAAAAACACATGTTCATCAATATCCCCATTTATTTAAATACTGAACTACAGGAAGTAGGGAGGGGGGGTCAAATAATTAAAAAAAATTACTGATATGGAGAGGGGTAATCGAACCCGTAGGAGTATGGTTGCTCAGTCTCGTCAGATCGAAGCATCTCCATGCAAAGTTCGAACAACTCTTCTCCTTCAATTCCTCTTTCATCTTCATCAAAAGAGCTACCAGCAAACGAGCTATCAAGTGAAGTGAGTCCGTCCTGGTTGAATTCTTCGAAGCCCTGAGCTGCAGCTTCCTAAAACAACAGAACTTTTTTATTTTAAGGCTGGAAATTTCAACCTCGGAAGATGTTGTTGTTACAGTAGTTGTAGTGACTGTAGTCACTCCACGAGCTGACGCTTCAACAGAAACAACGTTGAAGGCTGAGTTGTTAAAGTCAGCGGGATCGTAAGCTTTGACGTCATATGTTGTCGCATCCTGGAGAAAGATAATTAAATGATTTTAACTCTAGAATGTTTTACCTCCGAAGTGAGTGCTGGAGCAAAAGCTGAGGTGTCGATCACTGCGTCGTCGATAGCAATAGCGTCACTGATGGCCTGTAATAAGATTATTTTTCATTTTATCGCTGTAATTCGTAACCTCAGAATATTTTTCCAGAGCGTTGGTTGTAGTGACTGGAGCGTCGGAAGATGTGACCTTGAGAGCTATGACGTCAAGAGTTGCGGCCTCACAAGTCGCGAAGTCGAGAGCAGGGAATCCAGGAGATTCGGCGTCGAGAATCAGCGCAGCGTGATTTTCGGCATCAAGAGCAGGAGCTAGTGCATCGACGGCTGGTGCATCAACGGTCAGTGCATCTACGCTTGGTGCATTGATGTAAAATGCATCAATCGCTGTTACTTTTATGACTGAAGCACCAACGACTGGTTCTTCGACTGATGATTCGCAGACTGGTACATCAACGGCTTGTGCTTCGATGGCTGATGATTCGATGACTGGTGCTTTGAGGACTGGTGCTTCGATGACTGGTGCTTCGATGACTGGTGCTTCGATGACTGGTGCTTCGATGACTGGTGCTTCGATGACTGGTGCTTCGATGACTGGTGCTTCGATGACTGGTGCTTCGAGGACTGATGCTTCGATGACTGGTGCTTCGAGGACTGGTGCACCGACGACCGGTGCTTCGAGGACTGGTGCTTCGAGGACTGGTGCTTCGATGACTGGTGCTTCGAGGACTGGTGCACCGACGACCGGTGCTTCGAGGACTGGTGCTTCGAGGACTGGTGCTTCGAGGACTGGTGCTTCGAGGACTGGTGCTTCGAGGACTAGTGCTTCGAGGACTGGTGCTTCGAGGACTGGTGCTTCGAGGACTGGTGCTTCGAGGACTGGTGCTTCGAGGACTGGTGCTTCGAGGACTGGTGCTTCGAGGACTGGTGCTTCGAGGACTGCTGCTTCGAGGACTGGTGCTTTGAGGACTGGTGCTTCGAGGACCGGTGCTTCGAGGATTGGTGCTTCGGAGACTGGTGCCTCAACGGCTGGTGCTTCGACGACGACTGATGCTTTGACGACTGGTGCTTTGACGACTGGTGCTTCGATGACTGGTGCTTTGATGACTGGTGCTTCGATGATTGGTGCTTCGATGACTGGTGCTTCAAGGACTGGTGCGTCAACGGCTGGTGGTTTGACGACTGGTGCATCAACGACTGATGCATCAACAACTGGGGCATCAGCGACTGGTGCATCAACGACTGGTGCATCAACGACTGGTGCTTTGATGACTGGTGCTTCGACAACTCGTGCTTCGAGGACTGGTGCCTCAACTTCTGGTGCTTTGACGACTGATACTTCGACGACTGGTGCTTCGATGACTGGTGCATGAACGACTGGTGCATCGACTACTGGTGCTTCGAGGACTGGAGCATCGACGACCGGAGCATCGACTACTGGTGCTTCGAGGACTGGTGCATCAACGACTGGTGCATCAACAACTGGTGCACCAGCGACTGTTTCATCAACGACTGGTGCTTCAACGACAGGTGCTTTGATGACTGGAGCATCGACATCTGAAGCATCGACGACTGGACCATCGACGACTGGACCATCGACGTCTGAAGCATCGACGACTGGACCATCGACGACTGGACCATCGACGTCTGAACCATTGACGACTGGAGCATCGATGACTGGAGCATCGACGACTGTGGCTGGAGTGCCGAGGAATGCGGCCTCGAAATCTGGCACATTGACGGCTGTCGCTTTGAAAACTTCAGCTTTTCTAATAGCCTGAAACATGTTGGTTACTCTATTTCAACGCTGTAACTTGTCACCTCAGAAGATGTTGTTGAAACGAGGGTTGTAGTGGATGAGCCGTCTAAAGCTGGGGCCTCAAGCGAAGTGACTTCTGGACCTGCCGCCCCAAGAGTTGAAGTGTCGAGGGCAATATCTCCAAGAGTTGTGGGCTTGACAGCCGCAGTGTCAAGGGTCGTGACTTTGAGAGCTTTTGCGTCGAGATAAGGGGCGTCAGAAGCTAGTGCATCGACGTCTGGAACGTCGCGAGCTGGTGATTCAACGGCTGGAACATCACTAGCTTGTGCATGGACACTAGTTCCATTGAAAATTCCACCGGAGGATTTTCCAGACACATTTCCAGGCATTTCCTTTGCGGGTTCTTCAGGTGACTCACTATTTCCAGTATCTGAAACTGTTTATGAGAATAAGGTTTAGATTGATACGCTCACCAAGTTCTGGGATTGGGTAATAGTAGCAGAACACCGGTACTGGATACATGTATAGGTATGGGAACACGTAATGCGGGTACCAGTGATAAGAATAGAACATCGGTGTGAGAAGAGCCGTTTCCGAGGACTGAGTAGTATCTGACTGTCCGTGTGCTGGATGTTCAGTACTACCGAACGGGTGAGGGGCACCATAACCTGACATGTTGTAGACGTGGTCATTGGTTGCAGTCACTCCAGCGTTGATGAGATCGGCTGAACAGATCACGTGCGAAATTTGATAATGTACCGCCAAAGTATAAAGAAAATTAAAAATCAACTAACTTTCCGTAGTAGTCAGCTTAGATTTCTCTGTAGTCGTTAGTGGAACTGGGTCAGTAGTCATCTTTGGCTTTTCCTGTACTTGCTGTTCAGTGTTACCGGTCGCTCTACCGTCAATGACATCGGCTGAACAGATAATAACATACGTGCGGATCCGTACACATTTCGTCAAATTATAAAGAAATTTCAAAATCAACTAACTTTCCGTGGTAGTCAGCTTAGATTTTTCTGTAGTCGTTAGTGGAACTGGGTCAGTAGTCATCTTTGGCTTTTTCTGTACTTCCTGTTCAGTGTTACCGGTCGCTCCACCGTCAATGAAATCGGCTGAACAGATAACAATACGTGCGAATCCGTACACATTTCGTCAAATTATAAAGAAATTTCAAAATCAACTAACTTTTCAAATGAATCGGCTCGGATTTGTCAGCGTAAGTCTTCGGCTGCTCCTGTCCTTGATGTTGAGTGGATTTGTTGCAGAAGACATCACTGGCTGGAACCAAAGAGCTCTTTGGCTGCTTCCGTGCTGGCTCTCGGTGGTCTTCGTGATCGTTGGTACCAACAGTAAGATTCTCACTGCAGCGTTTCAACGAGTGAAGTTTATCTCCGAAGTGGTCAACGTTTCCATCACATTTCGGAGCGAGTGAGATTGGATCTTGAATGATCGGGTTGGTGGATGTGGTGATTGACGGAGCATCACCAAATCCGTGGTTGGGGGTTTCAAATGAGTAGTGTACCATGATAGTAGCAATTTATATCAAAGATAAGAATGACAAGTTTAGCCTTTATATACCCAATTTTCGCGCCTTTCTGAAACCGTTCACAATAACAAGTCGAGAGTGCGTTGTTTTGTGATATGTGCCAGACAGTTATCCTGATTCTCATTTCTTTTTTTCAGAAATTTCTTTTTTTTTAATTCCTAACTTTTTCTTCTCACATGATTAAACTGGGAAACAAGATTCGAAACTTCAAAGTGTTTCAAAACTGAAGTGTTTCTTAGAATTTCAGTTTTACTTGGAAAACATTATACTTCACTTTACTGAAAGCATCGTTCAAAAAGAAAACTGTCCTTTTCAGTTTTTTCAGTGATGACTTCTCTACAAATGGAACTGAGAAAACAACTGATGATTAATATTTATTCCAATTTAATATTGTATTCATAATGGTGTGATATGGTCCAAAAATTGATATTATAAGAAAACAAGCTTGTGAATCGTGAATTGATAATACTTTTCAGTTTGATGAGAGACTAGGAAAGATGAGATTGACTACGGGAACACTTCATTCAACCATGTGTACAAAAAATAGGTGCTGGGTTGCTTTAGTACAAGGATATAACACCGAGGGTTCCAAAACGGAGAAATAATTTCTCAAATTTTAAAACATGTCTGAGTAATGACGAATCGGATTCGTTACGCTTCTTTGAGTTTCTTCCGCGTTCAATCTTCTCAAAAACTCACTCTCAAACGGTGAGATGCGGCGTCTCTTCTCAGCTTCCTGAATGTCAAATATTATTCATTGTTCTTCGAAAGGTTTCAAAGTACCCTTGGCGTGCTGAGACCAGATCCGCTAGAGGATGTAGAACTGTTGTTGACCGACACCAACGGTTCTGAGCTTGAAGCCGCAGTAGCAGTAGTCTCTGTAATTATCGAATTCAAATTCATCCTGCGTAGTTTTTGAGATTTGCAGACAGAAAACTAGCCTTCTCTCTTTTCTGATTTCAATAAAATCAAAAACTTACTATCCACAGCGGGACGTCGGTCTTCTCGCTCAGTGTTATTTCGTGCTTCAATTGACGAACTTCTGTTCTTAGAACCCACTGCACCATTGGATTCAGAAATTGGCTGCGAAGCGCGGAGAGTTCTTATTTCCTCATCTTTCACCTTTAACATAGCGGCCATATCGGCGTTTTGCTTTGTTAGAAAAGAAAAGTTCTCTCGTAGGAAGACCACCTCCGCCTTCAAATGTTCATCCGCACTTCGAATGAGATTGAGGCAGCCAAGGCAAAATTCTTGTTTCCTGTCGTCCATCGAAAACAATTCTGAATAAGAGCTTTAAAAACGCAGAAAATATAGGACGCAAGAGGAGAGAAAGTAGAAATGGAAGAAGCAAGAGAAGAATCAATTTTGGAGTAGCGTCCCTGGCAACGCTCTTGACAACGTCAATCACAGCGGAGCACACACACTTTTAAGTTGTTTTTTGAAAATGAAAAGCGAAAAGATCAGTTGAAGATTTGGCTCAAAATAAATGCCGGGCCGTTTTCAATAAATACAAGAGTTCGATTCTAAGCTTTAGATTTTTTGAGCCAATTTTTGAAGCAGATTATATTTTACCGAAAAAAAATCAACTGTGTCTTATTTTGTTCAACATAGGTAGTTGAATGATAGATCAGAATAATTTCTGTTTTCCTCCCGGTATTTTTGAAGATAAAAGAAAGATCTGAAAACAAAAATTCCAATGAAGCAGGATTTGAAATTGTTCAAATATTCATTTGGAGTTTGAAAACAGTGAGTTAGATCTGATGAAAGAAACAAGCCAGATCGTGCCAACTCAATATTGATTCTTCAGATATAGCTGTCAGTAATTTTCCAAAGTTAGGAAAAAAGAAAAGGGGTCCCATTCCATGAGCTGATAACTTTTTTTGCTCGATGAAAAAATGTGCTCGAACTACGTGAGATTTTTTGCCGTGACTTTGTATGACCAATTTCATCTGTCACTTTTCTATGAAGCCAGTGATGTGAACAATTTATATTGACCAAATACAAGGGTTTTGCGTTCGGAATACATTCTTTGATCGTGAAATAAATATGAACCTTTCGAGTTGGTTTCTTGCTACTTTTTTCCCTGATAACTCAGGAAAAAAACGATATTTCATTTAAAAATACTAAATTTCATACAATGTGTGTATACAGTCTGAGGAGGAGGGAGAAAATAAGAAACAATCTGAGCCAGTACATTTGTAGTTCAAGTTCGTGAATCCATTTCAAGACGTTCTACATGCGTGCCTGAAAATTAAAAATGAAATGTGAACAGCATTCTAAAGCTAACCGTTATCATCATCTTCTGCGTTTGCATCCGGAGTCAGACTCATTCGACGAGCCTCCAGCGTCTTCTTGAGCAGATCAACTAAAATAGATATTAAAAATTCAAATGAAATCATCAAACTCACTTTCTTCTGTAACTCGCTTTGAGCAAATCTCGTGAGTATTGGACCAGACAGTTGGTGAGATGTACGGTACAGGTACTCCATTGGACCAGTCAATAGTCTCAAATTTTGTTTGAGTTTCTGCCTGGAGGAATTCTCTTCGTCCGAGATGGTTAACTGGCACTTTAACCCTATTGATCTTTTGGTTTTTCGGAACAGGAGCTGTCGAATGTGTAGTAGTTTCGATTCCCATAGTTCCAAAGTTGAAATTTCCATCCAAGACAAAAGTAACGTTGCGTGTGTCTGCTCTGCGGTGAAGACGAAGTTTAAGTGACAACTCCGCACTATACCGGGCTTGGTACTTGTAAGGGTGGTATCGAAAACAAGTGTAAACCATTCTGACAGCAGTAGGAACTTGTTTTTGAGGCATAAGAAAGCTCCCTTTATACCAGATTTTCGCGCGTTTTTTGAGTCAATCACAATAACAAGATGAGATAACGTTTTTTATCATATACGCCAGACAGTCAAACAATCTTCATTTCATTTTCTACAAAATACTTTGTATCATGATTTTCTAACAATTTAGGGGTTTCAAATAACTAGGTGCGCAAAACAGTTAATTTTCCCAATAACTTCGTGCAGAGAGAGAAAAGCTTCATTAAACGTCAATTTATTGGTCGTGAGCATGTATCTGACTATTTTCATTTTTTGTATTTCTCAACATTCTGTTCTTGTATTTGTAAAAACTTCAGGACTTGATAAAAATATCAGAACCGATGAAGATGTTCTCAGTCGATCCAGATTTTTGGGAACGGCCTGAATGAATACGATTCACAATGTATTAACTAAACCGCTTTTACAGAACAAAGGATCATGGTCATCCTAATTATTTTGCCAGCGAATGATTTTTTTTCACTAATACACTCAAAAGGTTAAGAAAAATAGGGCATCCCAATTTCGGAGAATAACGAGAAAAATCACACTTATTCTTGTTTGTGATCAACCGGTACTGTTTGAATGTGAAACAACTTCGTAGTTTCCAAAAGTCAACAAATGTGTGTATGTGTGTTTAGATTGAGAATTGTGACGTGGTACATCAAACAAGTACTGTAAACTATTGGTTGTCTCACCAAAATTAATCTGGAGTTATTTGTGAGGCATCTCACTTGGAGTCTTTAGTTCAGAGCTTTTTCAAAATCGTTTAGAATGTCGATTTAAGGACAAGTATTGATATTTTAGTTTATTGCAATAAAATTATCCATTACATAAAGTGTAGAAGGATGTTGGTGTTGGTGGTCATGGGGTGTGTGAGATCTAAATGTGGTGGATGAGGGAAAATTAATTGATAGCCTTCTGTTGGGTGGAGCCTAGTACGAGGATGGTGCGGAGCAGGGCTGTTTACGAAATTACAAACCTTAACTGTTAAACGTTAAATAAACGATTTAAAAATTTTTTAACGAAACAGTTGAACGTTAAATTAACTGTTTCTCCCTTTTAACAAAACCGCTGATCGTTACATCGAGTTTAACGAACAATTTTGTTAAATCGTTAAATTTCGTAACCAGCCCTGGTGCGGAGTACGAAGATGGAGCCGAGTAGGAGGACGGCCCTTGCTGACACTGAGATTGTTCTTCAATCAACACGCAGTTGACAACTTCGTCGGAAAAGACACGTCCCTCATCACAAGTGAGAAGGAATTCCACACCGTCAGAGCATTGGGTGAAGTCTGGTGAGCAGGGTCCTGACGAGTAGTATCCTTCGAGACATTGAGCCTGGAAAAAAACACGTCAATAGAGTCGAAGACTTAGCATTTTACCTCAGCTGGTGCGGGAACAAGTCCTGGTGCTTCACCGCTGACTTCACCGGAAGTTTCACCGGAAGTTTCACCAGAAGTTTCATCAGAAGTTTCACCAGAAGTTTCACCAGAAATTTCACCAGAAGTTTCACCAGAAGTTTCACCAGACGATTCACCGGATGCCTCACCGGATGTTTCACCGGAAAATTCTCCAGACGATTCTCCTGATGACTCGCCTGATCCGTCAACTGAAAATAGTTGTGGAAATAAAAGTTTTACTTTGATGCTCACCGCATTCTGGAACCTGCTGTGGATAGTCACATCTCATGTTAACTTGGTCAAAAGCCAACGATGCTGGACAGAACATGGTGATAGCGTAACCATTTGCGCAAGCCGTGAAATTGTTACTGCAATGTCCAAAGGAGTAGAAACCGTCAACGCTGCAATCAGTTTCACTTTCAGGAACTGCAGTGGTTGGAGCTTGAGTAGTTGTGGTGGTTGGTGGAATAGCAACACATCCCGGCACATTGTAAAAGTAGTCACAAGCTCCAATCTCTTCATGGTAAACAAGATCAGCTGGACAGTCCATAATACGAGCAACGCCTGGAATCGTATCATAAGGATTTCAAAAAGTTCAAAATTAACTCACCACTTGAGCACGTCAAGAACTGTGTAGCGCATGAGTTGATCTCGTAGAGTCCATCTACTTTGTTGTCACAGTCTTCAGAGTTGTCTCCAGATGACTCTTCAAGCGTGTTTATTCCGTTTTCATTTGGTGGGTAAAAAGCCGCACCGGAGGAAACAAGCACGACAAAAAGTGTGGACAAGTAGCAGAAGTTCATGGTCTCAGTGGTGTGATAACATGATCAGACTGACAAATCTCGCCCTTTTATACTCCATTTTCGCGCCTTTTTGAAACTGATCACAATAACAAGTTGAGAGTGCGTTGTTTTATGATATCCGTCAGACAATTATACTTGTTTTCATTTCTCATTTTTGATGAAAAATTACTTTTTTTCGTATTCAAAATTTTTTACTCTCAATGAAAAAAACATTAGTTCACTTAACTTTATTAGTCTGCATAGTCAAGTTATCCAATCATATTACTGCTCATTTTATAATTTGAACACTCATTTCAGTTTGATGGTTCGTTACTCGGAATCCGGAATAACTCAAAGGTGTCAAATATACTGTAAGAAAAAAACCACTAACATCTATTTTGAACACTAAGCCAATCGACTTTCTTACGTGTGGTATCAAAAACTTCAACATCGACCGAACATTGTCATACATCATTCTTGAATTATCGCAGTTAGAGTTTTTCGAACTTCTAGAGAGAACAAACTTTATGTAAAACTGAGTTGATAAAATATGATCCGTTTGCATGATGCTCCGAGCAGTACTCCGAAAGTTCAATTTCTTCCTGAAACATTTTGCTTGTATCACGACGGAACATTATCTCTCATAATCGAATCATTTTTGTGAATATTCTGAAAGAAGACTTCTAGTTTTTGTTATCTCGTGTCTATCTCGTGCCATGAAAATATCTCGTGTCTATCTCGTGCCATGAAAAATGTGAACTCTCTCGTCATTCCAGATCTGCTTTCAGCGGATAAGAATTTTCATTGCTTCAATTCATTTTGCACTTCCGTGATCAAAAATTCAAAAAATACACGGATGACGTTTGACTAACAAGTTTTTTGAAGACTCCTACCAAAATCTTTCAAAATCACAACATTCTAGCTTGTTCTTGAGTATGGATGACCACGAGCTTCTGTGCTCCATTTCAGCTTTTTCTATCTACGGCTCGGGTGTAAATCGCAATGTCATTAACACAGTTCGGCAACCATTTTATTGCAATTAAATAAAATATTACATGAGGTGTGTGAGATCTAAATGGGATTGATGGGTGAGGGAAAATTAATTGATAGCCTCCTCTCGGGTGGAGCCTAGTACGAGGATGGTGCGGAGTACGAAGATGGAGCCGAGTAGGAGGACGGCCCTTGCTGACACTGAGATTGTTCTTCAATCAACACGCAGTCGACGACTTCGTCAGAAAAGACACGTCCCTCGTCACAAGTCAAAACAAACTCCACTCCGCCAGAGCAGTGGGTGAAGTTTGGTGAGCAGGGTCCTGACGAGTAGTATCCTTCGAGACATTGAGCCTGGAATGAAAACGTCAATTTATTTTATAAAAATTGAAACAGTACCTGAGAACTTGTTGTTGGAGCGGTGGTGGTAGTGAAAGGGGCGTCGAGAGCTGGTGTGGCAACAAGTCCCGATGATTCTCCACTTGCTTCACCGGAAGCTTCACCAGATGCTTCTCCAGAAGATTCTCCCGAGGATTCTCCAGAAGATTCACCTGATCCAGCGACTGAAAATATTAATGGAAACAATGTTGGAATTTTGATGCTTACCGCATTCTGGAACCTGCTGTGGGTAGTCACATCTCTGGTTAGCTTGGTCGAAGGCCAACGAAGCTGGACAGAACATGGTGACAGCGTTACCATTGGTGCAAGCCGTGAAGTTGTCGCTGCAACGTCCGAACGAATAGAATCCATCAACACTGCAGTCAACGTTTCCGTTTAATGTAGTTGTTGGAGCCTGAGTGGTAGTGGTGGTGGTACTCGAAACAGTAGTGATCTCTTCAGTTGTCGTGGTGAGCGGACCTGGAGCTGAGTAAGTAGTGATCTCCGGCTGCTCCTGAGCTGGCTGTTCAGTGCTGCTGGATGGTGAAACACCACCACATCCTGGTACGTTGTAGAAGTAGTCACAAGCTTCAATCTCTCCACGGTAGATGAGGTCAGCAGGACAGTCCATAATACGGGCAATTCCTGGAATCATATCATCATAATTTCTGAAAAAACTGAAAATCAACTAACCTCCCGAGCAAGTCAGAAATTTGGTAGCACATGCGTTGATCTCGTAAAGTCCATCTCCCTTATTGTCACAGTCTCCGGAATTGTCTCCAGATGGCTCTTCAAACGAGTAGCCTTCACTTCCGTACGGTGGGTAGAAAGCCGCTGCTGACGAAACAAGGGCAATGAGAAGTAAGGATCGGCAAGAGTAGCTCATGGTATCGGTGGTGTGATAACATGAAAAGACTGACGAATCTCGCCCTTTTATACTCCATTTTCGCGCCTTTTTGAAATTGATCACAACAACAAGTTGAGAGTGCATTAGTTTTTGGTATGCGCTAGACAGTTATCCGGATTTTCATTTCTAAGTTTTGGGAGAATTTCTTTTCTTTTTCAATGTGCTTGATGCAATTGATTTTCTCTGATCAAGAAGATTAATTGAAGAAAAACCGTAGTGATTGATGCTAACAAAACGTTTCGCAGTGAAAATGTTCTCATTTTTCGAATGTAATAAAATACAGTTACATATGTACTTTTACAAATCTAATTGGTTAGTCATCATTGAAAAATATGTTTTTCTAAGATTTCAAATAAGTTTTATTTGACAGTGACAAACACTCAATTGTTTTATTAATGCGATAACTATAAGTTCGAGTTTCAAGTAAGGAAAAAGCATGTTGAGCGTTATTTCAACGCAAACGAGAACAAGTTATGATAATGACTTATAATATACAGGTTTTTTTTTACTATTCTCGATATTTCCCGTTCGATTTTTCTCACAACTGGACAAGTTTGTGGTTTAGTGTATGAGCAACATCAAAAACCATTCTTGTCAAAAGAAGTGTGTCTTTGAGTACCCACCCACATGTACCAAATGAAGAAATTGCGTGTTCGCATGAGCCCATTGTGCCTCGGCTCACAGAACTTATTGTGTTCTGTGCGTCGTCGGTGTAGTGGTCGCAGATAGACAAACTGTGGAGAACAAAGCGAGTTTTTGCCTGCGAATATCGTCTTACAAGCGTGTTTTTGTACGATAAACATTTCGCTAACGATTTGACAAACTTGCAAATGGCGCAATAGTTGTATGGAGCGTCTCATCAGTTGTGAATGATTTTTTACAAATTCATTCATTATAAATTTCTCAAATCTTCTATTATTTAACTATAAGCAACTCAGGGTAGACTCGTTTTTTTAATGAAATTATTTCTTGAAACCGCAGTTTCTCTGTTTATTGAAGAATCTGATTTCCTAAACAAGCAGTAGCAAAAAATATAAATTGAGAATTATTATTCCTTTGAACTTATCGAATAACCCTGTTTTTTTATGAAGTTTTCTACAACATTTGAATTCTTAAATAATCTCAACGAACAACCTCGCATTTTAGTGCACACAGTTTTTTCTTGTTCTTTGAAAAAGAATCAATCATCAGTTCACGCAAGAAGTGATTTTCTCCGTAGCACTCTTTCAGTTTGCTCGACAGATTATGTTTTCTGTTGTTTGTTGCGTATGACTGCTGTTTTCCTAATAAGAGTGGGTCACAAGCAAATAGATTTTTTGGTACAAATCCTTGAAGACTGGTGGAGATAAAAAAAACTCGGTAAATAAATTTTTTGCGGCTAAGAGACAATGAAATGATTTGAAAAACTCTTCAATTTGCCATTGAGCCGAAGTTTCTCAGTGAACTGCAAGAAAGTTACGAGAAGTCTAGGAAATAAGCAGAAGATCTCATGTTTTGTTGACTCTATATTCATAAACCTCTAAATACAAAACAAAATTCATTATTCAAAAATTTGATCAACGTCCAACGCTTGTCTTGATTCAAAAAGTTTTGATAACGGTTCACATTAACTCAGACTCATCAAGAGTATCAAAATGAGTGTGAGAAATGTGGAAACATAGATAAATGCCAATTTTGCAGTTAAAAACTTAGTTAGGAAATAATTCTGTGAAAAAAAACTGATGTCGACTGTATCTGAATTTTTTTTAAAACTCTTTATTTTTTGTTCGAAAAAGGATTACATTCACTTTTTGCGACTCACTGTTAGAAAATGCTTGATACAGTCATTGAAAAAATCAGAAAAGTCAGTTTTTAGTTTTTGATAGTCCCCAGTTTTTTCTTTAAATAAAAACAAATTGAAGGAATAGTATTTTTCATCGTTCATGTTGAAGTGTGGATGAAAACTATGTATCGTTGGTTGATTTCATCTCAACGTTTGTGTGTAGCGCCAATAGTTTCATTTCGCTTTGTCAATACATTTGGTATGTTTGAAGTGACGTAAACGTGTGACACTTAATGCGTCGTTTCCATAAATTTGGCGTGGTGCGGAAGTCCTGTCGCTTTTTGTTTCATTTGCCGTCGGGCGCTAGCGTTTGAGGTGGCAAAAGAACGTATCAAAACATATAATTGATGGGTGAGCAAATATCATATTGGGCGGCGGTAGGGCCCCCTTGCGCGTCGTCCAGTTTCCGCGCCAGTCGACGTCTTTTCTCACTTTTCTTGTGATGGAGTGAGTGACCCACTCTCAATTCTCACAGTGTTGTTCATTGACACGTCTAGGTGTCGGGTATCCACAAACTCTCAGTGACCAACGCATATTGCACCAACACTCAGACCCCTTTTCAGGTAGAACATGGCTTCAATCGTCGCTCTTGTTGCTACCTCCATCCCGCATGTACTAGCTAACAGCAGAGCTGTTGTGAGTTCTTGAAGTTTTTCAAAAGTCATCATCTCCTAGAATGCAATTCACGTGTTATATCTTTCAACATAACGCGAGCTAACGTTTCGATTATGAGTTTCAAAAGCGTTTTTACGTATGTTATTTGTTTTTCAAACATACATTCCCATTTACTCATAATACTTAGTAGTAATTATTAATACTCGGCCAAACAATGAGAAACTGAAAAAAACATTTCAGAGAAGCGCCGCTTTAACGAACTTGTCGGAAGGAACATCCAATATTCTTGGAGGTGAGACTACCAAAAACTCACATCCACTCACGTTTCTTACGGAAATAATTTTTCTTCTCCAAAGTCAAGACTTAAGAAAACAGAATCAGCAAAAGTCCATAACTTACATTTATGTAAAATTTATTTCTTCTGATTTTGATAACTTACTCGAACTTCTCTGTGTTTCACTAATCAGAACAGTTCGGTTCATTCTTTGAATAGTTTTATGAGATGTAATCAATAACGAATCTTCTTTTTCTAACATTTCTTTTCCAAGAATGTTTTCCGATTGGAACATTTTGCGGTTCTACAAAAGTAATTCCAGATTTGATAAACGCCATAAATCCAGTCTACGTGGTTATTTTAGGTGAAAGTTCAAACTTTTTTGCGATGAAAATTTATGTTTCAGGCTGTTTCATCGCTGCCGGTTGTGCTTTTGAACTTGCATACGGAAGTCGCGCGGCTAGGACAACTACTCACGTAGCCAGTAGAAATGCTCCTTTTGCCCTTTCGAACCACTGATTTGTCATTTTTGTAAATTAATCTCATCGTTTTGTGATATTGCGTTCTGATTTCAAACTACTGGTATTCATTACTCTTTGCAAATGAATTATCCACTTTTCCGCAGATTCTATTTATCACTGAAAAAATTGAATAATGATGAATGTAATTTAAGTTAGTGCTTCTGTACACTCGAATCACGGTAGGACGACACTTGGAAAAAAAACAGGGGTTTTTATCCTTGAAGGACGAGATATAACGCGAAAAAAGTTTTCACGTTTTGGATGACAATGATAGCACAATTTAAAACAAAAAGTAACTCAAAAAACACGAAAATATAGCAGGAATTCGTCTTTCTGCTTCACCTTTTCTTCAGGGTGGTTTGACTCGAATCATAGTAGGACGACAGTTTTGGACAAAAAAGGATCATCTTAATAGGACAATGGAGAAAATGAGAATACGTTTTGCACTCTCATTTTTGAATAAAAAGTCTGATTTATAATGATGTTTGAAATCTAAAAAATATTTTGTAATGGTACATAGAAATACTAAAAATCACGTTTTTCTCAGGTTACAAACTTTCTCATTATTTCAAGAACGGAAGAATGTCTGTGGTTCGCAATAAATGCGATCTATCTCGAAAGACTTTTCATTATCTCTCTTTGTTATCGATGTGGACTTGGTGATGACAGACGAGGTGGTCGAGACGGGAATGGATTCTGATAATTCGCGCAGTCTCCTTGAAACTTCTTCAAGCTCAAGCGATTTCTGGTGTTGTTTCCTCGCTTCTTCTTCAGCTCTCATGATTGTTTCCGTGTGAATTCTCTCAGTTTCAATCAGGTTGTCTTCCAGGTCTTTGTTCCGGCTCCCCATGTCATGCATCTGAATCAATACACTTACATGAACATTTAAACAATGTGTTACCTGCTCCTCATACTTGTTCACTTTCTCCTCTAGCTGTAACTTTTCATTCCTCAGCGATTTGTTCTCTAGTGTAAGTGATCTGAAGTAAAAATCGACATTTTATCATTGTAGTCATCCTTACTTCGAAAGACTATGAAGAGCAGTCAGTTCTTTCTCAACTCTGATTCTCTCCATCTGTATCAGTTCATCGTCCTTGTTTTTGATGTTCAGCTGAAAAAATGTGTCACTGCAGGTACATGTGAGTTGTGACAGCTCACGCCCTCAGGAAAGTAAAACCAAATTAGATCGCGAAATTTCCAAATTAGATCGTGAAAAAATTAAATTAGAATTGGCACGATCTAATTTGGTTTTTTCGCGATTTTTCTCACTTTTTTCACGATCTAATTTACTTTTTTCTGAACGTTTTTTTTCTCAAAATACCTTCAATTAATAACAAAAATATGGAAAATTCATCTAAAATAACACAATATGACAACATCAATACAAAAATAGGCATGAAAGTTTTTGTAATAGTCGTCACGTCCTTGGAAATCCTCCTTACTGTTCTTTGACAATCTGGAATAGAAATTGTTAGCTCGAAATAACTATGTTTAATTCACCTCAGTTTTTTTTGGTGTATTCAGGAGTTGAAGTTGCGTAGACCACCAGCCATTTTCTCAGAACGCGGTTCCAGTTGTATCAGTACCATCTTCGTGTAGAACTTGCACGTAGAGTCTGAATTTTCTTTTTCATAAGTATCAAGTGGTTTATCGAAGCGCAAAACACTCTATTTCTGGAGACGTAAAAGGAGAATTTGGATATTGAATACTGAAAACAAAACTGATTCCTCAACTCAACTATCGGGAATAAATTGTTCGGCGTAAAAAGATCAAAATTTTAATAGCGAGAGATCATCATATCAAAATTTAAGTATTTATTCTCTCGTTTAAAAGCAAACATTTGTTTCTTCCCTACTTATTCTTAACTTTCACAGATTCAATTCTTTCACTATAATTCCAGCGCAGTCGAATACTCTAGCTCATTCATATCTCACGTATCAGTTAATGGTCGTCATACTTTAGTCAGAGAGATGTCATAAAAACGATAAGAGCGGCAAAGTATTCTTGAGAATTCTATTGTTTTTTGACGAAACTCAATTAGAAATCATACCCTTTCACTCAACTTGAAGGAAATGTCTATCTGATTCAAAAATTCTCGAGTGGTAGTGGAGTGGATGTAACCCTGTGAATCTGTAAAATTATTATTGCTCGAGAAACTTCATAGAACATCTCATATCAACCAATCAAATGACTCACCTTATCCGTTTCTCTTACTTCATTCGTCCTTTTATCTTACTTCATTCGTCCTTTTATCTTACTTCATTCGTCCTTTGCGGAGATGTATGTAACTTGAAATAGGGCAATGACTGAAATCGTATTCTGACTCGGAAGAGAATCGAAGAGGTCATTTTAATTGAAAATGTTTCATGAACAATGTTGAATAAACTCACCATTCACGTTGCGTCTTCATTAGGACCATTTCTATCCATATTCTCTTCTTGTCGTCTCTGTAAAATGAAATGTTTGGTATCAAAAAGACGAATTGCAAGGAAAATGGTTACGAGCCGAGAATTTTCTTTTTGGCCCAAAAACTGGTTTCGCCAAAGTCGTAAAGAAGGATTTTTAAACTCAAAAGTCCGAATAAGGCGAACTTGTAACTTTGAATTCGATGGTTAACATTGGAATGAAGCAACAATAGCAGAAAACGAGTGATGAAATGAAGAAGAGAATTCAAAAAAAAAACATGTGAGATTAGCATAGGGGCACACTTGCACATGAATAAGGTACTTAGAAATTTTTTTCTTTTATTTAAACTTCAAAATTTTTTACTACACTTTTACGATCGAGTGATTTTTGTTCGCAATTAAAATGAACCCCTTAACCTCTTATCAAGCCTCTAGTCATAAACACGACACAGAAAAAAAAACTGATTCCTTCTTAATCGCGAAAAATAAATGAAGAAAGGGTACGAAGCTTCAAATATCGTCGAAGATTGTAAAATTCGATACGTAAAAAAATATTCTGTCGTTAAGACTCCCCACATTTTTACTTTTCATGATAGATGTGCACATTAGAAACGAAAATATGATCATCCCAAAGTTTGCCTCATAAATATGGGTGTAGCAAAGGGGTCAGTCCCATTGTTCTATTAGTTTCCATACTTTTCTCTACAATTTATACTTTTACTCAGTAAAATAGATTTATTCTGCTGTAATTCATTCTCTTTTGATAAATTGGAGGAAACTATATCTAGTTTACTCATTGCAACTTTCAAGTGGGCATAACTTTTGAAGAAAGTAAAATTTTCAAAAAATGAGAAAAACGTATTCTTATAATTTCATACTCTACCAGAAAAAGTAGTTATCGGACGTGTCGGCCATATCAATTTAGATCTAATTTACCTCATTTAGCAAATTAGATCAAAATAGATCTAATTTACCTATTGTAATTTTTTTCGCGGCATAACTTCTGAAGGAGTGGGAGTTTTCAAAATCTGAGAAAAACGTACTCTTATAATTATCAACTCTACCCGAAAAATTAGATATCGGTTGTTACGGCCATATCAATTTAGATCTAATTTACCTCATTTAGCAAATTAGATCAAAATAGATCTAATTTACCTATTTTAATTTTTTTCGCGGCATAACTTCTGCAGAAGTAGGAATTTTCAAAATCTGAGAAAAACGTATTCTTATAATTTTCTACTCTACCAGAATAAGTAGTTATCGGATGTTACGGCCATATCAATTTAGATCTAATTTACCTCATTTAGCAAATTAGATCAAAATAGATCTAATTTACCTATTTTAATTTTTTTCGCGGCATAACTTCTGAAGAAGTAGGAATTTTCAAAATCTGAGAAAAACGTATTCTTATAATTTTCTACTCTACCAGAAAAAGTAGTTTTCGGATCTTCCGGCCATATCAAATTAGATCTAATTTACCTTATTTTTGGAAAATAGATCTAATTTGCCTATTTTCATCTTTTTCGTGGCATAACTTCTGAAAGAGGTGGAATTTTCAAAAACTGAGAAAAACGTATTCTTACATTCCCTTACTCTACCAGAAAAAGTAGTTATCGTAGGTATCGGCCAAATCAATTTAGATCTAATTTGGAAATTTCGCGATCTAATCTGGTTTTACTTCCCTGAGCCGCCTCAATAGCTCAGTTGGGAGAGCGTTAGACTGAAGATCTAAAGGTCACCAGTTCGATCCTGGTTTGGGGCAATCCCTTTTTATTCTTCACATTTCCGATGTTTCGTAATTCTTAAAACGTGAAATTTGATCAATTTTATGGTAAACTCATAAAAACTTGTGAAAAAAACATGAAAAAAAAATTTTTTGTAAATTTGCGTGATATGTTTTTGTGATGAAATTGATGAAGTTTGGTTTACTTAATGAGAAGTTTTTTTCATCATGTTCAAAAAAACAATAGAATCATCGGTAAGCTCTCGATTGTATCGAAAAAGAACTACTTGCCGTTTTATACGCCTAGAATGACACAATTGTGTGTAATCTGCGTTGCTATCACAATTGGATATTTAATACGAAAAAGTGTACTGAATCGTTTCTATCAAGAATCATTTATTCATTTATCTTTGTCGAAACCTCAAATTTTAGGCTTAGGTAAGGTTCAAAGCACTGGTTAGGTACAATGCTAAGATTTGATAAAAGTTTAAACTTGATCATCACAAAAAATTTTTCACCCTGTAAGTTTTCCTTAAGGAAATGATTCTTGATAGAAACGATTCAGCACATTTCGAATTTTTTCGTCTCAGACATGACGAGTTGCATCAGATCTGGCCTGAGTCGAATCAGATCTAATTTTGACCTCCGATCCCTTTGAAAGATATGTCATTAACAATGGAATCGAGTGGGTAGATGTGTGTTGAAATATCAGTCAGAAATTCTACCGTCTTCATAGAAAAAAACAAAAAATGGAGAAAATTGTCGAGTCAGATCTGGTTCGGTCGTACCAGATCTGATTCAACTCACTAAACTGGCAAATTAGCGCTACAAAACTAATCGAAAAAGTGTATGAAACAAACTTTAGACTTCTCTAGACACTTGCTCTATCGTTTTAATAGATATCTAGAACATTTTGAACCAGTTCTTATCATCTTACCACCCCACTCAGAGTGGCGAACCAGATCTGCTTGAAGTCGAGTCAGATCTGCTTGGATCGAGTCAGAACTGACCAGATGACTCGAGTCACTGTTTTTTTCTATGAACATATTCGGTTTCATAGAATGTTCTTCTTGAGAAGTTGGAATGCTGACATTTTCAATGACACTTTGAAAAAGTAATTGAAAAAATTTTGGTTAGAAAAATTTTTTTGGACTACTACATAGTATATCATCTTTCTTCTGCTCTGATCTGCTCAGTGAATGTCATAATTGATTAGATTTTTTCGACGGTCATAGTTAGCAATCTTGGAGTCGACACTGGCGTTTTTGTTTCCATGATCATGTAATTTGATAGGTTCTCAACAAAAAAATCAAACACATGTGAAAAAACTTTGAATAAGAATAAATTAATATGTCGACTTCGGAATTCTCCACATATTCGTTTACTACACATTACTCTGCATGAAACAGTCAAACGAAATAATAAAAATGTTACTTATTAAAAAACTAAAACTTGAACACATTCTCCAAGTCGGGAGAATATGTTGAGTAAACGTGCTCCTATGCACCTTACCGTTAATTCAAATTCAAACTTTTTTTCTATTTTTTTCGTTCTTATTCCGTTACAGTTTCTTGTTTTTAGAATGTTTCAAACGTTTCTTTTCAGGTTGGATCAAGTAAAAAGTCCTCTTTCTCTCGGAAATGCTGATTTAAGAAATGGTGAGCTTTCGAATCAAGTTGAAAATACGTAAGAGAAATTTCGAAAATTTTATAATTCGTGAATTTTATCTGATGTTTAGTTTTTTATCTATCTCTCTCCGGGAATACACAGATTCACCACTCTAGTTGAGGTTTGATGGAATTATACGATTCCGTTAACCAAAACTGCTCCCAGTCAGAAATTTTATGTGAAAGGTTCAATTAAATACTCTAATTAACATTAGTAGTGTATAACAAAAGACCCTTAAAGAAAAAATCGAATAGTTTGCCGCTAATTTATAGGAGTTTGCTGCCAAGAAGCGACATCGGAACTATGATTTCATAAGTTCTTGTTTTCAATTATTTGTTATAACGTGCAAGTTTTATCACTGTCTCGTAGAAATTATTAACAGCCAAAAAATTACAGGATAACTCTTATAATGGGACAATTCAAGCCATCTCGTACAAAATAAAGAGAAATCTCGTGAAATCAGGGTTTCAACTTTATTTCAGATTGTGAAAGACGGAAACGGAGGGCTTTGCTGGACAGGATGGCGTGAAGCTCCAGGACCGGACGGCTAACACACACTGGATCGACAAGAACATGAGGAAGATTCAAAGGTAGCTCTTCACACTTGTATTAAAATTGTGATTTTTGATAATGCAAAATCTCTTATTCTCAGTTGTAGATATTTTTCTGACCTTGTTGTCTTGTCATACTTCTGAATACACTGTTCGTTGAAAAAATTATTTTGATACAGCTACTAAGTTGTAGAAATTACCAATGGAAAAGTCTAATGAAATGAAGATTCCAAAGTCATTCCAGGTCGACGAGGACATTGGCATGAAGATCTCCAAGACGTCATGGCTAGCGAATGGTGGGTGAACGGCCACAGGATAGAAAAATTGAAGGATAATCGAAGGTAAATATTTAGTTTATTTGCTCTTGTTGAAAATTCCAAGACGTTTCTCCCTAGTTGTAGACCTACTTTTGACATCGCTGCTTATTCATAGACAAACTTCTGACGAAATTGCTTAATTTTTGACATACTTCTGACGCCGATACCCAGTCAAAAAATCTCGATGTCTAAGTAAGTCTGCCTAGTCGTTGAAATACGTGTGACAATGTTTTATAGTCATAGACATACTTCTGGGGTTCATGCCTAGTCGGAGTCATGTCTCATAGATTGATTTCGTGACAAGTTTTGGATCGTGGGAGTATCGTTACAGTGAAGTTATATTGCAAAACAGAACATTATTACAGGAGTCTCAAAGTCTAATAACTCGAAGAAGCACCACTACAAGAGAAGACCCGAAGTGGACATTAGTCTATTTAATTGTATATGTATGTATATTTGTAAAATAAATTTGATCATATTGAACAGTGTTATTTTTGATAAGAAAAACCCTAAATATAAAGGAGGAATTTTGAATCTGATCTCGCCTGAGTCGAATCAGATCTGGCTGTAACCACGCCAGATCGTGCCACGCTGAATTCGACTGAGAGCAGATCTGATTCGACTTAGGCCAGATCTGTTGCAAGTCGCTTTCCCTGAGGTGCCTCAACTCAGAGAACACGAGTTGGACTGGATCTGGAAAAGTGCCAGCTGGATCCAGAAATCGTAGGGCGGCGATTGGCACGATCTAGCTCGACTATTTTGGATCCAGTTGGCACTTTTCCTGATCCAGCTGAACTCTCTGGATCCAGTCAGCACTTTTCCTGATCCAGCTGAACTCTCCATATGTAGTCAGCACTTTTCTGGATCCAGTCAGCTATTTTCTCGATCTAGTTCCTTTTACTAAACACTTTTAATCAACAATATATTTATTGAAACGTCAGAAAATAATTAATCCGTTAGAGTTCTTCTTTGACCGTGTGTTCCTTTGACCTTCCGTGAGTAGTAACTCTGGGTTTCCTTGAAGATTCATCTTCAAGTTCTAGAGTTTGCCCTGCGGGAGGGAAAAGTCTGAAATTTAAACGTAAAAATATTAAGAACTTTACATTTGAATTTTTCTCATCCGTTCATTTTTGCAAGCTTCAAACTGTTTACAGCGCAACTAGAGTGGGTCTATCTTTTCAAAACTATACTGCTGTAAATCCTCGTCGTTTAGCCAGTACATTCAATAAAGACAGTGGCTTCCTCTCTCTGACTCTCTTTCTCTCTCTTAAATACACACACATCTTCGAAAGTTGAATGAAATTTGGAATTCCTAACTTGGATTCAAATAAAACTGACAGATTTTTCGAAAGAAAATGTTCTCAATTTACCTTTTGAGATGTAGTTGAAATGTCGTCCATGCATGCTTTCATTTCCATTTTTCTGTTGGGAGTGGCTGAGGGTGGAATTCATTTGATCTGAATTTTTTTTTACCATAATCGTTTCTAACCTTTGCTGTATTCTGAGAAAACTGAAAAAATTTACCTGTTCAAACCACGGCTCTTCTGATGGTTTTGTCCTATTCCATTTGCAAATGTCGATAGATGTGTGGACGAGAAGATTGGCTGATTCTGAAATTTTGACAACTGACAGATTCTTAAATTCCTATCGAACACACACCTTTCTTCAATGCCTGCGATCTTGTGTTCTTCTTCTCAAGCTTCTTTCTTTTCTGCTTGAACTTTGCCAGCGCGTTCTTCTGGTTTTTTTCACGGTTGACCCGAACGAAATCTCAGCGTGGATACCTGAATGAGAACTTGTCCTAGTATAAAATAACAATGAGAGGAAAAATTCACCTCACCGGGCCTGTGATACGCCGCATCGACCACGGAGCAGTAGTTAGAGACTGGGTTCTTTGGGGATGGAGGAGATGCATCTGAAATACGATATCGAAAAATGTTGCAAAATTAGAGAAGTCACAACAAAATAAGAGTTTTTCGCCTAATTCATGATTATAACACTCCACACGTTATTTCTTACCTCCAACTATTGTACGATCACAATCACTTTAAACTATCACACCTTTCTCATGTCCCAAGTCAGACGCTTCTCCGGAAAAAAATAAATGTGATTTAAAGATTATGTCTGAATTGAAGTACTTTTATGTGCTTTATAGCACATTTAAATGTGATTTATTACTATTCTTTACTTTTGAAATGCCTAATCTTTAAATGACATCCAGTGTACATTTAAATGCTCTTTGAAGTCAATCCAGAAAATGCATAATCTTTAAATGACATCCGGTGTACATTTAAATGCTCTTTGAAGTCAATCCAGAAAATGCATAATCTTTAAATCTTATTTGAAAAAAATATATTATAATGTTATGTGAAATGGAAGTTTGCAAATACATTTGAATTACATTTACCGCCAAATTTTTTTTAAATCGAAAATTATATATCTTTACCTTCATTGTCTTTCAAGTGTTTTTAAAGAACGTATCTTTTAACAATCATTATTTTCAGGTTTCTGTGCATTCTGTCAGTATTGTCGATACTCTTACTACGTTTTTAAATCTAATACATGATGTTTTCTGTGAGTTTACAAAGTAATTTCTAATTTTTTTTATTGAGACTGATATACTAATTTCAGCTGACATGACAGAGCACTTTCACTGAAAAGAACGTTCGAGTGAAATACGATGTACTAGCTGAATGTGAGTTGTAAGTCTTAAGGAGACCGATAACATAATTTACAGATCAAGGCGAAGTTGATATATGAATACCATCTTAAATCTATAGATGTCACTTTTCTTCTCAATTTACATGCTAAACTGGTGTCGTCCAAAACTCAAAAACCTGCAGGTACCATGGTCGGTTTCGAAATACGAATACTTAGCTGACCTGTATTACTTAGCTGATCATGGTAGGTTCACTACTACACACTGATTATAACTCAATTTCAGAACTTCAAGGTACTATAGCAGACCACTATTATAGCATATCAAGTCAAAGTGATTGATTTCTTGTCGAATTTGACCGTGAGTTATTTTTCTATCTAGTAAATTGCGTTCACGAATTATTCAATTTTCTAGCTTCTTAACGAAGTACGTTAACTGAGTATTTATCTGAAACTTTCTCTCCGTATAGTTTCGTTCTAGAACCTTTTTTGACACAATGATCCAGTCGGGATTTCAGGGGTGTTCTTGAGATATTACACAAAAAAATTCAGTTTTCAGAGCCCTCATACTGTTCACCAAGACCAACCAGTTACAACACCCCGAAGAACACTTCACGCGTTCTAGCAGCACGAAGATCTATGTGCAACTTTTTTACTCGGCATCTCTCCGTGTTTTTGATGTTAAATAAAAAATAAAAAAATAAAATTTTAATGTTCTACAAAGATATCTCAGATACATTTAAATAATATTTGGCAGGAAAAATAATGGCATTTAAAGATGCCATAAAGATATCTCCAATGTCTTTAAATAACATTTGAAAAAATAATGGCATTTAAAGATGCCATGAAGATATCTCAGATGTCTTTAAATTACATTTGAAATATCAATGGCATTTAAAGATGCCACAAAGATATTTTAATGGTCTTTAAAGATACTTGTGCTAACTTCAAAAATACTTCAAATGACATCTTTAAATCACATTTATTCTTTTCCGGAGTTCCATCTCGCCATAAAGTGTCTTCTGCATCGACGAAAAGTGAGTCGTCAACGATCTGAGAAATATAATTAGGTCAGATTTCCTACATTCTAACAGATAATATAATTTGTTGAACAATAAAATGATACGTACATGATACAGAAGAGGAAACGAAAATAATTCGAAGGACGCTTAAAAAAATACGATGTTTCACTTGACACGCGCGTGACAAACTTATTTTAGTAACTGCGTTCAATAAAATTAATTTTAGTTTTGGAGCAGCAATCAAAAGTTTTGGAGTACTTTATTGCATGAAATTTTCAACCAAAAATAGTTTTAATGCAGTCATAATTTATACAAAACTATTTGAATTTGTTTCAGATCGAGTAGGCATTTTTCTGGATCCAGCTGGTATTTTTTAAGATGAAATTTTTGTGCTTCCATAAACCGTACAGGCATGAAATTGAAAAAAAAACATTGAAAGTAAATAATAATCACGAGAAGAAACAGTTATTTACCATAAGAAATTAACGATAATGAGCTCTTCCCAAACTTCTTGCAAAAAGTTGTACTGGATCTAGCGCTGGATCTAGCTAGCGAAAAATTTTAAAATTCTCATGACATGTTTTTGATAAAATTTTACTTCGCTGCAAAATAGAGATTGTTTCCAGGATGATATAGATCATTTTAATCTACAGGGTGAACCATAATGTATTGGTCGATCACTTTGCGTGTAGTATGCTACCACGTCACGCGTCAAAATTCAATTTTTAAAATTTTATTTTTCTCGTATAACCTTTTGGTACATTTCCTTGAAATTTAGTATTCATATTTCCACTTTAACGGAAGAAGTAACACCATAAACATATCACCCTACACTTCTCAAAAAAGTCAAATGAGGGAGAGAACCTGCCGGAGATCGTTAAAGAGCTCGACGTTCCTCGATGCCTAGTCCGAGAAACATCGGAACTGTTTAAAACGCTTGATACACTTCGTAAGAAACCTATGAGTTGGTTTTATGTCCCAGTTCCAACTCAAGCCCTGTATATTTCGTCACAATCGGACGTGCAACTCTGGATCCAGTTGGCACTTTTTTGGATGCAGTCAAACTTGCTTTTGCCAGGTTGGATCCAGCTCGACATTTTTCTAGATCCAGCTGGTATTTTCAAAATTTCGTTTTTGTGCTCCAAAAAACCGTACAGACATTGAAATGAATGAAACATTCGAAGTAAATGATAATCCCAGCGAAATAGTTACTCACCATATGAAATAGAGGGCAATGAAATCATTCCAAATTTCTCGAAAAAAGTCGAACTGGATCCAGCGCTGGATCTAGCTAGCGAAAATTTTTTAAATTGTCATAACTTTCTTGAAAATATTTTTTTCTTCACAAAACAAACAGGAATCGTTTTTAGTACTTTAGCGATCATTTTCAATTATAATTCGTCCCGAACGGACAAAAAACTCTGGATCCAGTTGGCACTTTTCTGGATCCAGTCCAACTCGTGTTCTCTGAGAATAGCTCAGTTGGGAGAGCGTTAGACTGAAGATCTAAAGGTCACCAGTTCGATCCTGGTTTGGGGCAATCCCTTTTTTCTCATGTTTACCTGTTGATCAAGCTCCTGTTGTCTGTTCTCTTGTGCTTCTACTTTGCCGTTTAGTGCGATGACTTTTGCTCTTTCTGCTTGAAGTTCTTTCATCAACTGAAAATTGTTGTTTTCTTCATTTAAGATGTGTGTTTTACTTCATAGAGTTCATCTTTATCTCTTGTCGACTTTTCTTCATTACTGTTTGTTTCCAGAACCTGTATTTCGTATTCGAGCCTCGAAACTTCGCTGGAAAGCTTCGAATTCTCTTGAATGAAACGAGAATTCTCCGCTTGTATTTGATTCATCAGAATCTTATCGTTAGCAGCGATGAGTTCAAACTCCTTCAGTTGTCGCTTAAGTTCAGCGTTCTCTTTCTGAAGTTTCATTGCATCAATTGCAGTAAAATGAGTGATACCAGCAAGGAAGTCTCCCGCATCTGAACTTCTAACTTGTTTTGCCTCATTTCTTCTAACTTTGCTTCCAATCTTGCGATTTCCGTTTGACTCATTTTCTCGGCTTCTGAAGAAAGCTCCAACTCTTTGTCTTTTTGTCCCAGTTTTCTCTAAACTTCATATTGAAGGTCAAGAATTTCGATTGTCTTACGATCAGCTCTGATGTTTGTTGGTTCGCACTAGTTATCCTCTTAATCAAGTCGCTTTTTTCGTGTTCTTGTCTTGTTATTCTGAAAATTTTCATTTTTCATGGAGCATTGATGTTGATTTTGTTATGACAGACGAGGTGCTCGAGAAAGTAATAATGTCTTCTACATTCATGTATTGATTTGAGAACGAATCAAGTATAATTCAAATATTCAGAGTATTACTTCAACTGAAAAAAACTTCTTGATGAATCATCACTTAAATCTAGAAGAGTAAATTTTAATCGACTACCTAGCCTCTTTATCAGCCATATTAGGAGTGACTTCATCAAGTTTTTGTTGGATGTGCAACAACTCCTCCATCAATGCGCGCTTGTCACTTATTGACTTTTCTGAATGATGGGAATTTTATTTTTCTCTGTTTCTTGAACGAACCATTTTTGAAAGTTTGCTCGGCTTCTAACTCTTTCAACCTCTGTTTTAAATTGTTGACCCTATGGAGGTGTTTCTCTTCTGACCTGGTTCTTTCTCTCAACTCCGATTCCAGCTCCAATATTCTCTGAAATGTGTGTTTTATGTCTTCTAATCATCTAGACCAAACCTTCTCTTTTTCTTCTGCAGCTCTTATCAAATCAACATCGGTCACAGCTGTTGTCTGTCTCGATCTTCTTGATGATCCGACGCTGAATTCAACAGTGTATCAGTTGAATGATAAAAATAGGGAACTGAGTGAGTGAGAAAAAAACCTTGAAGGTGGGGCCCTATGATGCCTGGAAGGTTGCACCGATGCCTGGAAGTCGCGATCGTCCTGAACGAAGTTTTCTGACTAGAATATTGATGAACAAAAGTATAGATTTCACACTTTTGGCTGAAGTTATGACAGAAAAAAACATACTGTATGTCTCACCATGGTGGATATGTTAGGATTTGACACACTCTCAGACAGAATGTTCTTTATCGGTCGATGATGAGCAGGGAGTTGGCACCAGTCCTGTCCATTTACTGACACCTGGTTGCCTCTAGTGAGGATTGTGGTCACTTCAGGCTCTTCTTCTAGATTGACTTCGTGTCTTTTCTTTCTGAAAACATTTTAATTGAGAGAAAAATACGTATGTATATGAATGAGATTCGTGGAGATTGCTCCATTGTGCGCGCTCAGGGCGGCGGGTGTGTCTGCGTAGTGCACCTGCTAGGGCGTGCTGCTCGGTTCAGAAGAGCCAATGAACATCTCAAAAAACACATCAGAGGCAGCTGGAGAACAACGAGAATTGACAGATTCATGTCACATAAAAGGGCTGCGCGACACGCTTCGAAAGGCCTTGAAGATTTTCACAAAGAACATCTGCGGTTTTGAGCCGAAGTGTGAGAAAAATGTTGATTTCCAGGATTTCTCGAGTACAAAAACTCACAAAAAACTGTTTTCGATCAAAAGTAATTGTACTTGCTGCTCCAAACTTGTGGCGTACTGCTGTTCCAGCGTTTTTAATGGTGGACGAGCTGTTGTGAGATTAGACCTAAATTCAAATAATAATAATCCTAAATGCACCAGTGCCAATTGATGTTTATCGAGAATTCTTACCACGGCTGTGAATCCCTTCGATCGACCAGACGAGCTTTTTCTCCTGAAAATTCGATTTTTCAGTAAACAAATTCCAACATTTCTCCGTTTGTGACTCAAAAATCACCGGTATTTTAACAAATGTTGGTTTTTGAATAAAAGCCACTTGTTTTTCTTGAACAAAATTTTACAATTTCAAAATTCAATGAAAAATGTTTGCTTAACAATGAAAAATATTTGCTTCTTCTGCCTAAAATTATCCCCATACTAATTCAATCATCATGAACCTTGTAGTGACAACTACAAGAGAAAACACATTCTCGTCAGTTTACAGGCAAACATCGTCAGGGTAACAATAGTGCTAGAGATCGTTATTGGCTACTATTCATCGTAAAAAAAAACCTGAGACAGCGAGAGTCGGAATCGGTGGTCTCCACGATGGGTGAGAGGCCATTTGTGGGGTTACACGTTCATAGCGTTCGCATCACACCGTTGCTAAGGTGACGAACCTCATGGTACCCAATTAGCTGCTGTCTTTGGCCAGCATAATGTGGTGTAAGAGACGATCGATTGAGATGTGCAATGCGGAATGAGCGTGGGAGGAATTTGAATGAGACAGCGAACATCAAGGAAAACGCCCTGAGCTGGAGCAGAGCGTTTTTAACTGAAGGCATCTATGAATTTCCATCTTAAAAATTTCACTTCATAACGTATTTTATCAAGTTTTCACGTCACCAACATCAAAAGTTAGTGAAGACAACTTTTCATGAACAGTTATTTAAATAACTGCGAATTCAAATGAGACGGAGAACACAAAGAAAAAAGGCGTTCAGTTTGAGCAGAATGTTTTTGGCAAGGATAAGCTAATCAACCTGAATTCTTTGAACTCCGATTGGATCATTCAAAGAATTTCTCATCGAATTTTCATCTCGATAACTGGCGAGAACTATTATTATGATTCATTGAATTACAAAATATCAAGTTTCAAGCAGAAAACAGAACTTTTCTGGACAAAAGTTCTAAATTTAAGAGTCGATAAAAATTAGCAGTTTCAAGTGAGCGATTCATTTTTGGTAACCGAGAAATGGAAGATAAGCAAGAATATCATGTGAAAACCATATAAGTTTTTTGCGGGTAATCGTCTTGAAAACTTTCTTTTTCAATTTCACACAGTAAACTTCGATGGATAACTTGAAGAATCATTATTTCACAAAAGTCTGCAAATACTCAACGCCAAACGCCAACTTCTCAAAGTTGTCAGCAAAAACAAGTAAAGTAACTTGTTTTGAACTTTATTCACAATAGTCCTTCTGCGTAACTTCTTCTCGGATTTTGTGTGTTTGAGAAAACTGCAAATGAGCGTTTTAAAATGTTGTGTAAAAATAAAAATAGAGAATAACAAAATTCAAAATCTGAATACGTTTCCCCTGAGTATATTCAACAGACTTTCATTGCTTTCCCTTTTTCTCCAGATAGCGTTCTCTCTGAAAATTCGTGTTTTTTGTCTTATTTTGCTTCTATTTGTTTATGAAATGAACAATGACTCTTTGAACCCTCATCCCAGATTTAATTTCAGAAAACAGGACAGTTTGAAGTATTTATTACCTGCAGACAACAATTTATTTCTATGTGTGAGATACTTGAGTGACCATCCAAATACAAGTTTACCTTTGTTGGTAATTCTCTTTTGGAGCCCGGTTTTAGAGTGTTTTCTTGCATTCCGAAGGGCCACTTGAAGATGCAATTATGGAAAATTGGAGTCACACCTCCTACTGGTATTCCCATTGCCATTGCATTTCGTTTGGCTACTGTACCGCTCTCGGTAGATCAGAAACATGTTCCGGTTTGTCATCGCTCAATGACCAGTCCGAAATTCGAGAAATGATGTCATTCTTCTCAATCAACAATACAAACAAACATTTTATTTGATCTGCCACAAGTATACAACTACAGTAACCACTTGACCCAAAATTGTTCATTTTACATCACGTTTATTCGGAGAAATACCATCTTGCTGTTGTTCCATTGTAGTCACATACCGTGACAAACCCAAAATCGAACCTCGATGTCAAAAAAGTAACCCTGTATAATAACACTACGGAAAGTGAAAACGAGACAAACTCAATTTTCATATTCGCTCTTGACCCTGGGCATTAGGGTTGGTAGTTGTACACACAGTAAACGTTTTGTCTTTCAATGATTCTGTCTTCTCACTGGTTAGTTGTTGCCTTCTCTTTCGATCTCTTTGTATAGCCTTCTGGGGTGCTTGATCTATAGACACACACACACACTTATGCCATAATATCTTGTATGCCAATGTGTAACCAATTGAGTCGAAGGAAAGTGAGCGTCTAAATGACATCTCACACATCACTTTTAATACTACTAACTGTGGAACGTTTGAAAAACATACCAATTTCACGTGTTTCTTCTTTCTAACCAACACTCTTTACTCCAATAACAACACACATCCCCAGCCTTATAAATTGTCGGTATAAGAAAAAACATCACCGATTCTCGCATGATCACCGTTAGTTCTTTTTGTCAAAGTCAATAAGGAACAGGTATGTGTCTGACTCTCGGAACATAAATAGATACTACCTTCTTCCCTTTCTTCTCTAGTTAGTCCCGGGGATCAGATCACTTACCATACATTTACTTTTACACGTGTTGTTTTTCTATGGTATTTCACTGACATGCATGCCCTCACTTGTCAGGTCATCTCACCTTCAGAAGGCATTACCAAGTTTTTCTCACCATCACTCTCGCACAGTTTACTGCGAACCCAACCCAACGGTCTTTTGCTTGCTTTATGCTTCCCTGTCGTTCACTTCACTTTGACAGACTTGTCGGCAGGCATTTGATCGGCCTAGATGACTAGATACTAAATGCGCGCGTATAACCGAGCTTCAGATGGCTATCTCACTTCCCTCCAAAACTGTTTTTCTCCGCATCCTTGCCACTTGTCAGCTACACTTTACCCAAATCATATGTATATTTTGCAGCTCGATGAGCCTGGTTGAAGTAAATACAGGACTTTTTGGGACCAGTGTATCACTAGACGCAATCGAAAGAGGTGTTCGACGCGGTCTCCGTACCACAGCTCGATGTGGCTCGCAACGAACGGTTGACTTAATCGGAGAGAATCAGGTTTTGTTTAGATGATTGTTTAGTGAAAGATAACGTGGTGACCTCTAATTTGTCAACAAAAACCATGCGAACGAAGGCATTGTTTAGGGCTTCTTCTCCCGTGTCGGCCTTCTCAATTGCAATTGGCCAGATGGTTCTACACTGCCGAACAAGGTCGTTGTCAAGGTATACCCATTCGAGCGATCCATTCCATCCCAAATTACAATCTTCAAACTAGTTTTCTCTTGTCAGCTGTTTTGAGACACAGGTCGAGCTAAGGGATCAACTGTCTTTGATAGTGTGTCAAACAGGATTGGCCGAAGTGAAAACAATAGTGCAAGCTCTTGCAAAATGTACAGTCTCGAATCATTCCAGATTACCACGCTGTTGAACACCATTGCGATGCATCAACGAAGTGGGGCAAAGAAAAAGTTGATTGGAGAGGCGGCGAGAAAAGAGAAAAACTCGTGGATTACAAAGGCTACTAAACTCAGAAAGGTTGGAAACCATCTAACTAGACAAAAATTTTGTATGCATTACAAGTTTTGCAGAATTTTGTGTACATGTAGTATGTGTACATGTAGTTTGATGTCCTCGAGGAACGAAAGACACGTTGTAAAACGTTTGATAGAAATCTAGATGTTTTTAAACTTTTCAATAAATACACTGTTTTCCACAAACAGAATCAAAAATAAAAACAAAAATGATGAAATTCAACTGTTTCTTTTTTTTACAAAAAAGTGCTGCAATTTTTTCATCCATCAAAATTTTTAAAACTACAAATTTCTTTTTTGAAAAAATTACGAAATCCAACTGTTTCCAACAGGCTAAATTTGGTTCTGTGAATCCTCGATTTTTAAATTTTGCTATACAAACATCAGAAAAACCATTCTGTTTTCAAATGGACCACAACATTTTTCCATTTATCATTTTTCAAAAAATGCTACCTCTGATAAAAGTGATTTCCGCAAATTCTTGCAAACATGGTTCAGAGAAATTTAGAACAGAAACTTTGAATTGCCAAAAGTGATATTTTATGATTTTTCGCATGCAATTTTTCTTATTCAGCAGAAATTCCGGAGCAAAAAACGTACCATGAACGGCGTTTCTTTTGTTTATCAATACCGTTGCAATCAGAAAACAACAACTTCCGCATTGATGAACACTTTTAGTGGCACAACAACGAGGTCAATTTCTACAAGAACGCTAAACAGCTAGACGTCCACTCAGTACCCCAAATGTACTACGCGCTCGAGTTCGATGAAGAAAACACTGGGAACGGGTACATTTGTATGGAGTTTGCTCAAGGGTCCATCTGCTCTCAAGTTTATGAGTATCTTTCCGCAGAGCAAATCAAAGAGGTTTTCGCAACATTCACAATTTCGAACAAAAAATCTAAGGTTATGCGCTCCATGGCCGATATGCAAGTGAAAATGAGCACAATCAACGAAGAGCAGAAGAGAAAGTTTAGCGTTAACGCCTATGAAGACCTTTTTGGTGATATTATCCAGCCGGATGTAGGTCATCCTTTGAACTACGACATTTTCTTTTTCAGGTACTTGGATTCCGCCTTGAAGAGCTCCGAGAATTTAGTTTCGAGCTTTCCGATTCTATTGATAAAGTTGCCCCATTACTGAAACGTCTATCCAACACTCGAGCTGCAAAGTGGGACTGCTCCGAGTTAGGTTAATATTTTTCACCTCAAACATGAAAGTTAATCAACTTGTTCAGGAATAACACCTGTCTTTGTCCATGGAGACCTGTATACCCCGAACTTACTGTGGAAGCTAAATGAAAACGGTAACTTGGAGCTTGACAAGATTATCGACTGGCAGGTGAGCCATGAATAAAGATGTCTAAAGAAGTTTCAAATTGAGTTATGTCACTTTGGAAGTCCGGCAGAAGATATTACCCGGCTTATTCTGAGTTCCATGCGGCCTGCTGAACGAAAAGAGAGTGTTGATGGAATTCTGAGAGATTACTTCACGCATATCTCGTCGATCTGGAAGAAACCTTTGTTCACATTTGAGCAGGTTTTGACATTTCTCAAAAAGTAGAAAAAGACAGGGACTTTCAGGTACAAGCCACCTTCAACAACTTCTTCACCATCTCCGCGCTTGCTTTCATTGGAACAATCTTTGAAGTTTTCACCGCCTCTCAGAATACGTGTCCAAAAGAGGAAAGAGAAGCAAGAAAGAGAGTTATCGTTTTGAAAGTCGCGTCAATTCTCGAAGAGATATACGAGAGGAACAAGTAAATGAAGACCCTTTGAATATCAAATGACCGAGCACTTGTACCATCTATATGTACATATGAAATCACCCATCTCCCTCCAGTTTCAAGTAGATTCATGATTGAAGGGTGAATCTCTCTGTACTCGTTATTTATCCCAGTGTTCTTCTCTCACTCACTCCACTAATTCATAAATAGCCCAATCCGTTCCTCTTCTTTTCTTTTTCTTTCTTCATCCTTCACCAACTCAATTGTTGTTTTCAAGTGTGAATTCTCTTGACCCTCTTGTGGATATTGTATATCATCGTGGAATAAATGTTGGTCGTCAGAAGCTTCCAAATTCATGGGTCTCAATTTTGACATCGTGTCGCCTCTCCGGGACGACTAGTAGTGTTGCGTGTAGGACTGCAATACAACATGTTTTTCGTCACAAAAATGTTGTTAGAAAAACGCGTCGCAATTTTTCGACACTACTATTGTCAACACTTCTGCAGATTTATATAACGTTCGTCGACCTATAGATCATGAATATGAAAGTTGGACTTCGGTTAATTTGGATGATTTCACATTGAACTATTCAAATATGATTAAAGGTACCCTCAGCCCTAATACCTTTTTCTCTCTCTCTCTCTCTCCTCTCTCTTTTTTCTCGTAGTTCTTTTTTTTTAGAAATTCTGACAAAATGAGAAACGGAAAAGTATCCACCAGGTCTCTCTTTATTTGCTCATTTTTTGGAGCAAAACGAAGTTCACATTATTTAATCTAAAACTTTCATTGTGAAAAAATCGTTATTCCCAGCGAGTTGGGAGAATCATTCCATTTTTCCATTAACAAAAACTTTTCATTGAAAATAGGACAATGTGATGTTGTTTGTACGAATTTTTCTTTCATGTGCAGTTTTAGTACGGAAAATGTATCTGTTATCATTAAAAATCAGCGAAGAACTTTGTTGGTTACAATTCATCTTAAATAGTTCTCAAGAGGAAGTGAACAGGAATTTCAACAAAGTTGCCGCAAAATGTTGGACCATTCCTCAGATAAACATCTTGATCGGCCATTTCACATTCTCTTTCACTATCACGCCAATTTCTCGGTAAAAGTGGTTGGATCTTCTTATCACGCATATCATTTTTCCACCTGGGCCATTGATAATTTGTTCGTCCTTGGCGTTTAAAACAGCACATAAATAGTCTAGTAGAGGTCGGGTTGAGTCTTTTTGGTTGCAAGAGTGAGACACAGATAGTCGGCGAGAGAGTGTCAGACATGAACAATAAGCTGCTGCTCGCCCTCTCTAGTCGCACTCCTCACTTCTCGATAGAGCGCAGTAACGACCCATTACTTGTCTTTTTACGTGCCATAATTTTCTAATTCACCTCGTCACACTGCTAAATTCTTCTTTATGAAGTCGGATGTTGCGAAGGACTCGGCATACCTTTCAAGGATGCATTCGAAGGGAAAAATCGTTTCTCACGTTCACTTTTCTACTGTTTGTCATGTTTTTCATGATTAAATTTGGATTTTCTAAAGAGGTACGTTTTATTCTTATCATGATAAATAATTTGTTTCTAGGAAGAAATTGTTCATAGCGATCACGAATTGAAGAACAGTATAGAAATAATCCCAGCAGTGAGGTTTTTCAAGTTACTCGAAAAATACTTTTATTACTAGTTTTCCAAAGTTTTGCTCCCAATTGTTGAAAAATTGTTCATTTCAGATAGTACCCGAAGATTTTGTTTTTGCAATACTTGTGGTTTGTGCAACCAGATCCGATGCTCTTAAGAACCACCTTGATCAACTCTTGAAGTAAGTGTTTCCATAGAATCTAATGGAAATTGAAATTTAAGACAACGACCATCCTCTGAAAATTATCCAGTAGTCATAAGTCAAGATGGGTCCACTGGCGCCGTCCGGCAAACTGCTCTCCATTTTGCTGAAATTTACTCTAACGTCACTTTTATTAGGGTATGTTTCATCATTTTCCATCAAATTTTTCTTCCAGCACAAAAAAGAAGAGATCAAGAAAAACAATTACATGGCTATCGCTAAACACTACAAATGGGCCTTGGACATGATGTTCAATGAGTTCAAGTACTCCCATGTTCTCATCACAGAAGGTATCCTTTGCTCAAAGTACTAAGTTTTCATCGAGATTCAGATGACCTCGATATCGGAAGTGATTTCTTCAACTATTTCACCTGGGCGAAGCAAGTGCTTCAACACGACAAAACGATTTGGTGAGCTTTTTCTGACTAAGAAGAAGTCTCGTAGCAACAGAGTGCAGAGCTTGAAACGACATGCATTTGTCAAGAATATGTAATTAAGTTTCTGAAAAACACCTGCTCAAGAATTCTCGGAATGCTCCCACATTACATTGCATTTTTTCATACCGGAAATAACCACAAAAGGTGTCTTAATACAACATTAATTATGAAAATAGGAATTCCCGAACACCAGCAAAAATTTCAGAAATTTTCTTCAAACTTTATGTGTTACAAGTTTTTTGAAATAAAACTTTGAATAAACAAAAGCTTACATTTGAAGTGAACAAATTCTCTATGTTCTTACGTTTTTCATTCCATTTTAAGCAATGAAAGCACACAAAGTAATAAATTTCTTTCGAACAAAAAATTTGTGTTTAGAATAAACTATACAGGTGTGCTTCTGCTTGGAACGATAATGGTCTCGGTAATCTAGTGAACATTGCAAACGGAGAGAGAATATGGAAGACCGACTTCTTCCCAGGACTGGGTAATCAATCCATCAAGTTCATTCACTCAGGTCAATTTAGGTTGGTTGCTCTCGAAAGACTTATGGGACGAGTTGTCGCCCCAATGGCCGGAAGCATATTGGGACGACTGGATGAGGAAACCTGAGATCCGCCAGAATCGAACATGTATCCGACCAGAAGTCAGCAGGACGTCACATAATATGAAACTTGCAGGGAAAGGATCCAGTGGGTGTGCTTTTCATTCAATTTTATGGCTAATTCTCACGATTCAAATCGAAAGAAGTGAAAATAATCTTTTCAGAGGACTCTTCAAAGGATTTTTGTCGAAAATAAATGCAAACACAAACCCATTCGACTTCTCAACAATGGATGTGGAGCAGTTCCATACGAAGTATGATGAGAAATTGAGAAAAGAAATTCAGGTATTCTTCAAAAACTTTTCGAAAATCATAATAATTTTTTAAAAGGAAGCAACTCTGATCACAGCGAAAGAAGCAAAAGAACGTAGCTATAGCCCAGAGACAGTTTACAAGTGAGTTGAAGAAAATTATCGAGTGGAAAAAAATTATTAGTTTAATTGAGTTGAACATAAAATAGATCTTGAAAAAGTAAAGGTTGTTTTGATTTTAAAAGAGTCCGGAAATGTATTAGTGTTCAAAACACAGAATATTTCAAAAAATTTCATTTCAGAACGTACTAGAAAAACCTAGTTGAAAAACCATTTTACAAATTTGAAAAATGAAATATCACAAACTACATACATATGTTTTGAGTGTGGAAAATATGCAATTTTCCATCTACATTTTTCAGAATAGCATACTCAAATGTTCGAGAATGGAAGATGATAGCAACTATTTTTGGAATTATGTCAGATATCAGAGTGAGTACTTCTTTTGAAGATTAACCTTTTGAAAAAAAAAAACACAATTTCAGGGTGGAATGGCAAGAACTGCATATTATGGTGTAGTACCAGTGATGAAATCGGGTGCAAGAGTTTTCATCGTCCCGAAAGCGACAGTAGATGACGTATCGAGGTTGACAAAATACGAGTATAATTCTCTCTGGGACAAGCAGAATCGGTATCTGGAGTTTGCCGCAGTTTACTGCACGCCGAAACGGTGAGTCTAAAGGGAATAGGTGGTTGGAGACGAGTGAAAACTTTTTTTAGAAACAAAATAAAGATTGTTCTGTTTTCCAACTGATTCCAACGATTTTGAGTGTTACTCAGGAAATTGAAACTTTATAAGACTTGCTAAAATCCACATAAGATCCATGTAACTTTGTAGTAAGATCCCCTTAACCTCCAATTCCAAAAGTGCAAGACCTGATATGGAGGTTACCAAGTCTTATGACGAACTTACCAGGTCTTATGACAATTTTACCAAGTCTTACTTGGAACCTTTTACTAGTCTTAATCTCGGAATACCAAATCTTACTGCCAGAATACCAAGTCTTACTGGCAGAATACCAAGTCTTACTAATAGTATAACAAATCTTACTGATAGAATACCAAGTCTTACTGCCAAACTACCATAGTGCATCTCCAGAATACCATCGGCCAATCCAAAAATCAAATGAAAAAAGCGTCATATTTGCACACACAACTCACTCATAATGTATTTTGACCTCCCTCAAAGTGATTTAAATAAGATAAACGTCTAAAGGGTCGCCGAGAGTGACGGGAATCAGTCGCCGACCATCCGCGGGTTTCGCCGATCTTTCGCGTTTCACATGAAATCGTCACTTTTTCACGAGAAAAAAATATGAGAAGGGTTTTAAAACATGTTGAAAAAAAACAGTCGTTGACCACCAAAGTTCTTATTTTCTTGATTATTTTACGTTTTTAAATATAATCGAGCTCTATTCATCTGCTCGGTCCATATTTGAATATAGTAGCTATCGTTCATTTCCCTTCTGAAAATAGTCTCCTACTGATCACAGCATTTGACTATCAAATTGCTGTACATTTGTCTCTTTTAAGAGGTGGTCAGGTATAATCTGACAAAAATCCAAAGATCATATTAAGACCTGCTATCCTTGTTACAAGACCTAACATGTTCGTAACAAGACTTGTTAAACATCGGTATAGTGAGTTTAGTTGGAAGTTACAAAGTCTTATATGGAAGTTAGCAGGGGTTGAACAGAAGTTAGCAAGTCTTATACTACTCCGACTCTCATGAACCATACCCAGGTCTTATACCACATTTACCAGGTCTTATAGTTAAACCTCAGAAATTCCTCATTTTTGAGATTCAGTTAATGTGAGATTAATATGAATTTATAAAGTCCTATGTTGAAGTTACCAAGTCTTATATGAACTCAGGTCTTATACGTAGGTTATGGGGATCTTACTACAAGGTTACATGGATCTTATGTGAAGTTTACACAGTCTTATAAAGTTTCAATTTCCTGAGTAGTTGTGTCGTGTTTATTTTTGCCAAGTGTGACATCGGAGTGTGAACTTAGTTCCGTGTAGATGGGAAAATACTGAAGTCCAGAACATTCATTATTCGACACTTGCTCTTTTCATTTCATCAAAAAATCACAAAACAAGTGTTTTAGAGTGAGTACCCTTGGGTTTGAAATCGAAAAAAATAAATATTTTCACGTTTTTCTTGCTGTGGTGATCACGGTACACATAGCTTCCTCTACCTGTAAAAAAGTCTGACCTCCGTAAATCGGTTACGCAGTACCGTAGCAGTTTCGCCTTGAAATACAAGAACGATTTAAGAAATGCGCCTTTAATTTCAATGGACTGAAAGTAAGAATAAAGATTTAAATCCACAAAGATCTAACTGTTCGTTGTGAGAGTCCCGACTCCTACCGTACTCATTTTACAAAAATGCGACTGGCGCGCGTTCGAAATCGGTCAGACTTTTTGCTAGATATGTGCGGTACTCCGTGGTTGGGTGAATGAAAATGTTCAGATGTGAAAGAAAATTTAACAGGGAAGAATCATCACACGTTGAAACAACTACTGTTCAATCATCCAAAAAAGGAAAATCGAAGTATTCAGTTATTTGGTCGTGAATTTATAACAAAGTTTCAGGTGGACAGGAGTTTGCGACCCTAACAATCAAGAAATGGTACAATGGTTTGCGAAAAAAGGATGGCGGAAACGTCTCATGGATTGGGGCGACATGATAGTTGTTTGATAACTTTTGTGTGTTTCAAAATATCAAAAAAAAAACTCTGATGCTTATAACTGTGGTATGCGTATGTTCATATAAATCCCGAGCTCTTACAACTTCACATAAAACAAATCGAATGTGACACGGCATTGCCGAGATTCAGATACTTTACGTCCTGTCGCCCACTTTCATGTTCACCCTCCACCCACTGGTTTCAGTCAAATTCAGAGAATGACAGCCTATTATTTTTACGAGCGTGTTCACATGGTCGTCAGCAACAGGTGCCAGTAGACGTTTTTCTTTATTTCAAGATTCTGTCAGTGAAATCCTCAAGCATAATCCCACTTTCCGTGTTCCCAGTGATGAACCCTCTCAAGCATAACTTTCTTATAGGTTCTCAGCATTTTCTATGATTGTGATAACGGGATGTCAGTGTTCAAATAAAGTTTATTGCCTTTATAGGTCGACAAGATTCTTTTTGACAGTTTTTTTATTTTCCACTTTTTTCGCGAGCAGAACACATGATTTACTACAAACTGGTCGCAAGAAAAAAGGACCATAAATTTTTTTTATTTTGTTTATTAGAAAAAAAAATCTTTTTTTTACTATTGGTGTTCGGAAAGATGTACTGGAAACTTGAATTTCTGATGAAAAACTTTTACCCGTTCTACTTTGTTCCATATTAAATTCAGAAACAGTGAGACACAGTTTCGTTACTACTACACCAAGTTTCCCATGAACTTAAAATGAAGAAAAGGTCGAGCTCAAAGTGAGCCGACATTCCCATCGTCAATGAGTCATTTACTGTTGGCGGCGCTGTGGAGAGTCCAACCGGAGCGTAGTCATTACTACCTACCACCTTGCAGTAAGCCGGTGCACTCTCTCCTTTTTTGAATTTGGTAGCATTCACGTCCACTTAACTGATTTCATAGTATGTGCTTTTGTATGACTTCTGAACTCGAAATAGTTATTTACTGCCGTGAAACAATGCTAAACTGATGCTGACTAATTGAACGGACATGCTGAACTGGCTCGAATTCGTGCCCGTACTGAAATACTGCTGATGTTCTGCAGATAAACATGCCAGATTTTCTGCACTGAGCGTTTGTACGATTGATGAGCTTTCCTCAGATATCTGATTATCCGCATACTGTGGACAGATGCTTTAAGTTTTCACTATCCCACTCACAGCTGGATCGGATGTAGATGTGGCAAGGGTGGGACTCCTGCCATGTAACACTGTGAGCAAGCCCACTATCCACCACACTACGTAACCCAGTTAACTTGACAACTGTCACAATTCACGTAAATCTCCATTGGCATAGTAACCTGTACTAATGGGAATATGTAACTACGAGTCTTAATGTGAGGTCCGAGAATGTTCTTGTGTGGGAGTTCTACACGCTATCCCGATCGCTGAAAAACTTTGTAGAAAAACAAAAGCAATCTTGTCCCGACAGATTTCTCCATACTTATGTTATGCCACTTTCCGGACGAGAGTTTGTCGGGAACATGTGTGGAACAAAACTTATGAATGTTGTTGATCTTTTTGGAATTGATGATATCCCATCACGTGAGATTTCCAGTGTTCCAACTTCTGAAAACCTCTGCTTTCGCGGTATTTTCAAATGATGTGTTGTCAAGAGGTCGATACAATCATACATCGAGTCAAACAGACCTTGGAATTATTTGTTATTTGTACTGATCGTTTACAACCCCATTTCCATTGATTTTGCATTCGTTCACTTCTTCTTCATAGTGTTGGTGGAAAAGTGGACAGACTGGACGTTCAAAACCACTTTCCGGACGTGAATCACTAAGTGCTCGGGCCTGTAGTCTCGTGCGCAGAGTTATCATTTGTTATTGTCTGCTACATCGCGTTCAGTTTGATTCTCTCCTCCTTACGTTTTTACTTTCCATTCGGCAGTACATTCTTCTCAACCCACGTTGAACAGAATTTCAAGAACTAGTACATATAACACCGTCTTTTCCTTGACCCGAAAACAACATTACTCATTTGATTGAGGCAACTATGCTAACAAATATCGTTCAGAATGTCGTCAAACAAGGTGTTCGCCTTCCTTCTCGTTCTCCCACTTGTTGCCCATGCTACGATCTGGTGCATGCACAGCGAGGTCGTTCGGCCAAATCGCCCAGTCGAGTGCTATAGCAACTACTGCCGTAAAAGCTACACGGAATATGGGGTAAGTTATGGGATTTATTCTTTGGACCCTTTGGTTCAAACACAAAACGGTTTTTGAAAGGGGTTCGAGGAATGGTTCGAAAAAGTATGCACAAAAAATCTATTCCAAAAATTTCGTAAGTTAACGATATTCAAAGTTGACTTCTAAACATTATTTCCGGAGTGGATATACACCTCGGTGTTTTTCCCACAGTAACTGCTCGTCATTTCAACCGGATTCAACAAATTCGTTCACAACTGAAGTAACTGGACTTGAATTTTGAGATAAATTTGAAATAACAATTTCCGATAGCGAAAACGGAAACGAATAATGAGGCTTACCGAGACCAAAATTCACGTTTACCTCTGGAAACTGAGAAGATCTTTGTTTTCAGGTCACCTACGGATGTGACACTTTCGACGAATGCAAGAAGGCATTCTCCGATGACCTGGTCCGTCACAGACTGACTGTGAGTTCTCTCTATCTCTCTTTCTTTTGTTCTTCCCCTCTCTCTCTCTATCTCTCTCTCGCTCTCTTTTTCTTCTTCTCTCTCTATCTCTTTCTCCTTTCCTCTCTCTCTCTCTCTCTCTCTCTCTCTCTCTCTCTCTCTCTATCTCTCTCTTTCTCTCTCTCTCTCTCTCTCTCTCTCTCTCTCTCTCTCTCTCTCTCTCTCTCTCTCTCTCTCTCTCTCTCTCTATCTCTCTCTCTATCTCTCTCTTTCTCTCTCTCTCTTTCTCTCTCTCTCTCCCTCTCTCTCTCTCTCTCTCTCTCTCTCTCTCTCTCTCTCTCTCTCTCTCTCTCTCTTTCTTTCCTTCTTTCTCTCTCTCTTTCTCTCTCTCTTTCTCTCTTTCTCTCTCTCTCTGCGTGTTTTCAAACAAAATTCCAGATTGACGTGTGCTACGGCAACGACAACAGAAGAACCTGCTGCTGCAACTACGACTACTGCAACGGATCGCTCGGAAAGACCGTCTTCGTCTCAGTCCTGGCCGCTCTCCTGGCTGCCTTCTACATATAGACAATGGCTTTTGTGTTGATCCCGAGCTCATCCGTTCACTTATACCCTGTTATCTGTGTTTAACATTCCAACAAACAACAATAAATTCATCATAAATTAGAAGGATCCTTGTCTAGTTGGTTTCCCTTGTAGTTTTAGAATGACATCGTTGATATGGACATTTCTGGTTTCTGGTAGATAAATTATCAACACAATTATGCAGAAGTAACCCGGTACTACAAATAACAGTACGAGTATGAAAGGACCTGGAATTTTTCATTTTGAGGGTACATTTCATAAAGACTCACCAAATATTGTATACAAGGGGAACGTCAAAAATGTTATTATCAAAGCAATTGTGTGATTTATTGCAAGTGATAAGCTCTGAGCTAGAGATCGACAGTGGAGTGGGACCAGCTCAGAAGTTATAAACCAAGCTATTGGTCCGAGTCCGGCACTGAAAAAAATGTTTTTTTTTCAAAATTCATTCTTAAAAATGTGTTAGATTCAAAAATTTCTCGATTTTGTTATAGTAAAGCAAGTACAAATTTCAATTTTTTTCGCATAAAAATTCAAAGTATACACGACGAAATACATCAATGAAAATCTCTTCTATTTTATTTACTCACCTTAGTTTTAAACATGAAAAGACAGAAAAAATACCTATAAGATATTCCATGTAGAATCAACGCAACAATGCAACCATATGACAGCGACGTGAACTTTGTTTGTAGCATTGCGCACGTCGCGAAGATCAGAAGAGCTGATATGTTGACAATGGCACAGACAATCAGAAGCCATTTTCTTGGAAGTCTTTCCACCATGCCCATTCCGACTATCGTGGAGATTGTGCTGAAAAAATTTTCGTAGCAATTTGAGACACATTTTTAGAACATTTGACTTCAACATTCAGTTAAACAGGGTGACCCGGCAAAGTTGAGAGAGAAATATAGAAAAAAAAGCTTCGAATCTCACCTCACAAACAACATCACTGTTGATACAGATTCCGCCAGATCATAGCTAGTTCCTGCTCTTGTGAGAAAATCCGTTGAATAGAAAACAATAGGGAAGATACTTGTAGTAAGTTGCATAGTGGTCACACCTGGAAAATATTTTTCTCATTTTTTCACAGAAATGGAAAAAAAAACGTTCAAAAGTGTGGTTTGAACTTGAATATCTTTAAGGAATGATGAAAATCAGAAAAAAACTCTCACCCAAAAAGAACCCTTTTCTCAAATGCGGTGTCTTCATCATTGTAGAAAGAGACGTACTCTCAGTTTTATGACTTCCCTCTGTTTTGATATCATCTATTGTCAATTTCACTGCGGTTTCATCTGAATTTTCACTGTGAAATCTCGATTCTCAGAATAACCAAGCCGTTGGTAGAATTGGAGCGATTTCACAGCAGCTTTGAGGTCGTTTTTGCTGAGGACCAAGTATCTTGGTGATTCATGAAGAAACAGGACAATTAATACTGAGAAAAGTGTTGGGATGCAGGAGATTCTGAAGTCATACGTTCTGAGGCTATTTCATCTCGCCCACCCAATAAGTAAAGTCAGATTCTTCCCAAAGACATTCTGCATACCGGCAAGAGCTCCAAACATGTTGGTAACTACGTAGGCCATTTCAGCGTTGAATGATACTATGCCCTTCATTTCATTAGGTGCACTCTCCTAAGAAAAAAGTTAGTCACCGACAGCACAGGTTTTAAATTTTCTTCAAATTAATTTCAACTTTTTCAGTGAGAGACCAGAAACTGTTGAGAAAAAGTAATTGAAATGAGAATGAGGTCATAAAAATTTACCACCCCGGCAACCCATCAACTGACCTGTAATAATAAAATTAACGATGCCATTGATATTCCCGAGAAGAGTGACATCACGAGCCTTGACAGTAGGAAAATCATTGGGATATATGTCAGAATTCCACTTATTGCAAATAACGTTGACGCCAGATTTCCGAGGTTTCCGATAAAAAGAGTCCCTGAATTAAACGTGTTTACGGAATTTTTTCATACGACTACTCCAGACGTTTCATTCATTTGAATCTGTTCAATTCAATCAATTTTTGGCAAGTAATGAAAGTGTTAAATAATTTTAGATATTGAAATGGTGGTGGTTTCATTCGGCTTGGGATTCGGGAAACTTATTTTTGAAATAGAAAAATTGTTGTAGAGATACAGACGTGTTTTGTTCCCTTCCAGACGGCAATATGTAAAACACACTCCGGACACCGCACATCCGCACACCCCGGTTCAGAAACAGAAATGTTAAAAGTACATTCTTGGATTTTTTTTACAATTTTTTAAAACTAACATTTCCTGCCAATCCTGTCGGCCACATTTGCACATATGCAACTTCCTATTGCAAATCCAACAAAATAGATGTTGAGAATGGCCGACCACATCCATTCATATTCAGTTTCGCTCATTCCGTCCGGATTGCTACTCGACTCATTAAGATATTCTCGAAATGAGAGAATCGCTGTGTTTGGATAAGCATTCGTGTATCCCATCTGAACATTGATTCCTTTGTGTTTGTTAAAGACGTCAGAACTAGTTTGTACAACGTACCTGGAATATAGATGTGATCGCCAGGATGCATGACAACAGCAGTAGACGTAACTTGGCTGCCATTGTTGGTAAATTACGCGTTTTGCCTGAAACTTGGTGAGTTACAAGAAATGAATGTTTAAAAATGGAAAAAATGAACATAATCTGTTCTATCTTTATCATCATCAATACTCAGACCACACAAGAACAAACAATGTCATTTGAAAAACAGAAAAATAGCTCCATAAAACAACATCACTGTGGAAAGTATTTTACGCCATCATAATAATATTTGATAAAGATACCTATACGTTACTAACTGTTGATACATATGACTGTTTTAAAACCGGAAAGTAATCATTGACCACGATTGAAACAATGAAAACGGTTGAAGTTATGATATATTTTCATACTAATTTACTGATTTTACAGCGAATATTTACATTGCAACGATGACGCTGTACAAAATTCAAAAGAGAATGAAAACAAGAACTGAAAATTATTGCATAATATGAATTTTTCTGATGAATGATTATAAAACATGAATTACTTGAAATATTATGATCAATTTTCGATATCTTCCAATTATCAGAGTGAAAAAAAAACTACAAACCATCTTGACTTGGTAATATAATTGATTGTAGCGGCAAAATCTCTTCCGTGAACATTTTCAACTCTCTCGTGAGAAACTACGCGTTGAAAACTCATGTGGCTCTCTTTTCACACTTTCAATCATTGTTCAAAGAAATGACGTAGGAAACACTTCAACAAGAGTGAGAGGAACTGATACAATCAATGATACTTGTCCCAACCCAAGAGAGATTTGCATAACGAATACGAGACTATTCCACCAAATTGACAATTTCTCGACCCTTTCCGAGGGTCAAATTATTCCGCCTCAAATGCGTCTCGAGCAAGAGAAAAAAAACTATGCTGGGTATGAGCACTCTTTTTTGATAGACGAAGAAAACGCTGTGAAGAGTTTTCGACTCGTAGAATTGAGTATCACATAAATGAGAAAAAATCTAGAAAACAAAGATGGAATGTGAAAAACATTATTGTATTACAAAAAATGCATAGAAGAAAATATATTTCTCTTGGCGAAAAATTGAATGAATCCCTAATCGTAAAAAAGATGAGGATGATGTAATACAACAATCTTTCATTTTGTCAAGTTCTACTGGTTTTGAAACTAAAACTGTTTGGAGAAATCAGAGAATTGAAGTAAGTTATGTTTCCAGTAGAATTTTCAATTTGAATTTTTATGAAGTACTAACATCGAGTAGGAACCATAATTTTACTGTTGGAGTCTATTCAAAAATTGTTTTTCGATTTTGATGAATACAGTTTATCTAATTGCGGGGTGAAAACATGAGAAATTTTGAATTCTGTCAATTTACGTACTATGTCGTTATTTTAAGAATGAGGAAGAAGTAGGAAACAGCAAAATCAATTACACAAGTAGCCAAAACGGGGTTGAGGTAAAAAGGTTAACGAGCGGGAGGAGAGAGGGAGAAGAGAAAAGTCTGGGTTCAGTTGTAACAGACAAAATTTGTGTTTCTTCAGTGTGACTTCTTGCTGCATCACCAAGATGCTTCTGTTTTATTGACATTGACACCTCTTCTCTCACTCTTTCAGTCTAGAGCAATTCGAGAATCGAAGCATAGCGATGCGTTAATTTAATTTGCTGAGACCGTGTGGGAGCCACGAATGATTCGCGTTTTGAAGTTGGAAGCATCTTTAGAAATTAGTGTGGAAAACTTATATAATCAAAATCGACCGAGATTCTACTAAACACAATCAACTTCAGCTTAAGAACGGAAAAAGCTTTTGAAAAGTAACAAAATGAAAGAAATCTAGAAAAAAAACTATTTTATTAAATTTGCATTTTCTGTTTTCGCTGGACAACAAAGGAGTTTGAGACAATTACAATAAAGTACCATATTTAGATTTCAGAAGATGAACTCATGCTTCCTTCAGACCTCACAAAGACTAATGGTGAAGGATACTCAAGGATGATTTGATATGACTTTTAAAATTCGATATCAAAAAAAATTTCTGGGAATCGAGAAATCCAATCCAAACTTGCATCATTAAAGAAGATCACGAAAACAAACAAACTAGTCAGAAGACAATGTTGCGAGTGGGTTTTTGTTAAAACAGACGGTTTTCAAATCAGAACGTTCTTTCGACTTGTTATCAGTACAACTGCTTGAGCGATAAATCACTATTTGTTTCATTTTTGGGAATTTACCTGTATCATCTTCGTTGAAGAAGTTTTCGTTTTCCATTCCCGGTTACTTGGAAAAAAAGTGAGAACAATATGTTGCTAGGTAACGAGACATTTATTTAATTCATGCGAATTGACATTTCTGGGTGATCGCGGTCAATCCGACACTGTCGACGGCTTGGAGGGAGTTGCCAACAACGTCATCGGTGAAGACGGAGAAACGCATTGACTGAAAAGTTATTCATAGTTAGAGTCCATCTTATTTACCATTGAACAAAACTACACCATATGGCAGAAAGTCATGAATTTTGCTCAGTCAAAAATAGCTAGATCTTATCACTTTCTGTAAAAAGCCTGCAAGTCCAAACTTTTTAACAAAGCTCATCACGTTGTGCTGAAAAACTCACAGTGATGTCATCACAGGTAGCAGTGAGAAGCTCAAAGTCTTTGTCGACACTGTCAGCGTAAATGGACGAAAGGATTCCAACCTGGTACCAGTTGTTCTCGGTGTTTAGCGAACACTCGAGTGGAGCACCGATGTCGTCCTGAAAACATTTTCTTTGAATTTCCGTGCAGTTTTTACCCAGCAAGCAGTTCCAGCAGCAGTAGCGTTCACAGATGCAACAAAGTACTTATCAGACATCTTTTCCAGCATGACTTCAACAATTTGAGCTTCGGAGGTGATTGGAAAGTCCTCGGCTGAAACAAACTCAATTAGTTATCACTTCTCTAAATTAAACCATCTTCCGAGGTCTTGAACGAGAGAAGTCTGCATGGGACTTTCAACAGTTCCGTGGCTTTGACTGGGTTCCAGCCTCTCTGCATAAGACTCGGCTTGAATGTGAGCTTGGATACTCGGGCTGGAGCCGGCTTCTTTGGGCAAAGCTGAAGATTTTTTCCAGGATAAAAAAAAACCGAAAAACCTGAGTTTTCACTGTGTCGATTCTCATCAAGGCAACGTCTCCTTCAACACGAATGTCGAGCATAGCCTTCTTCATGGTCTTCTTGGTTCCCATCATGCTGATAATGGCCATGGCTTCGTATTCACTGAATTTCGGGGTTTTCAACTAATCATTCATCGTTCTGAGAAAATTCTCAAACAAGAACCTTTTCTTGTGATCCATGAAGCACTTCTTGCTTGTCAGAACCGTCGACGGTGTCACTAGGGTTCCAGTACAGGTAGTCGCATTTTCAGTCCCAATCTCACGGCTGAGAACTTTGACGAGATATCCATACCTCGCCAGGTTTACTGGCTCACCCATGTAGGATGCATAGGAGGTTGCAAATAAAAGCGAGGAAATACAGAGGATCAGCTTCATTGTTGAAAGGTGCTCTCAAGTCATATCTCTGCTCTTTTATACCACCATTATGAGATAAAACCACCCCCGGATGCAGAGAGCATCACTCTGCTTTTTTCCCCGGAAATAGTGAAGTGCTTGGTTTTATAATATGCACAGATTTTATTCTTCTCAGAAAATGAGAATGCTTACGAAAATAGGAGAATTTATCGCTGGTCATGTCGATATTTTCATAACAAAAATCTCATGAACATTTTGACAATTGAAGTAAAAATTATGATGTTTTCAAATTCATCGCAAATCCATTACTTTCTTCGATTTTATTTGTAATTTTCTCTCATACAACTCATGGAAGTGAATGAATGACAGTTTTTCAAAAATCATTTGCTAAAATCAGGATTTTTCATTTCTCTCCTTTCAAAACTTTTCAAAAGACCAAGCGTGAACCTCACCCTGAATGCGAAACAAACAATGAACCACAACCAATTCATTTAACGCAGAAATAAAAACAACAAACAAAAAATAATTTCAGGAATCTCAGAGCTCGGAATGCTTCTCTACAGTTTTCTCATGGACTGCTTCACCACTGATAACCTTCTTGATCTCGTCGTCGTACTCTTGCCATTCACCAATGATTCTGACCGCCGAATCAAGTTTGGGCTCTTTCGTGAGTGGGTTGTTACACTGTAAAGTAGGTTATAACTTATGCTCTCGATATTTATGAGAAAAGTGAATATTTCCAGAAGAGTTAAGAAAGAAACTCACCAAATCAATAGTCTTAGCGTTTTTCTTGCTTCCATCATCGCACCAGGTCTCACACCAGAGCCATTCTTGTGGGAGCGACTTGATCTTGACTTGGTGAACCATGTTGTTCGGAAGATCCTGAAAATTGATTCGATGAACTGTTAAAACTTTTCTCTGAATGAAATCGAAATACCATGAAATCATGTACTCATTTTTTTACAACAAGCTCGGAAAAAGAAAAATCAGTTGAATTGAGAATTTCATCCTAAAGAATTTCTCACTCCCGTTTTTCTAGCATTGCGTTTGTTAAATCACTCACCTGATCAAGATTAGACAAACTGTTCGGGTCACTGGACAATCCTTGATACTGTCCCCGGAGTCTATCTCCAGCTGCAACACGACGGAATTTCTGGAGGTCGATAACGTATAGGGCACTAATATGATATCTTCTTCCAGCCAGGTGATTGGCCCAGTATCCCTGTTTCCAGAAACGGAATCCGTCCATCTCCTTCCTGCTGTCACAGAATGGTACGTATCTGAGAATCAATTATTGAAATAATAATATTCTGATGGTCTGCTCACCCATACGGCGCTCCTCCAAGATCAAAGTTCATCAGCTCCATCAAATCAGCACGGACAACCTGATCAGCATCAACAAAAATCACCTTCTGTACATCAAGAGGGAAAAGCACGTCAAGGAAAAGAATCTGAAGTTTCTCAATGTCTCACTTTCAGGCATAAAATTCTAAACCTTGTATCCCCACATGATTCTGTGCTTCTCCTTCTGTTGATGCAACCAACGTGGCCATTTGTACTCAATCAGCTCATATTCAAATCCATAGTGCTTGGCGAGAATTGGGAGAGACTGCTTGAACTGTGGGGAAAGGTAGTTTTTCAGCAACCAGAATTTGACTTGTTTCCTCGTGTTCTTCAGCACAGACAAGAACATGATTCTCATGAACCGTTCGTAGAGATGACCGGACGCCAGAGAGAATACGTTGATTTTCTCCGGCTTGTCATCTGACATGAAGCTTCCCAAGTTTGACCAGATGCTCTCGTCGTCACCAAGTAGATTCTCTTCCTCCATTCCACGTTGCTTGGCGACACGGATTCTCACCGATTTCCCGGTGAAGGAATCTGAACGTCATTGTCCACTTCTGAATACAAGCTCTGAATCTCACCAATAACAACCTTCGCGATCTGTCCAGTTTCTTCTTCGGTGAATGTTTGAGAGACTATTTCATAAATTTCCTTGGAACGACCTTCACGGAGTTGAAGCCTCCATGACCCCGGGTTGGCCTGAAAATTGTGTGAGGTACTGAAGTCAAGTTCCAGGAAACTACCTTCAATTGGAAATATCCAAGATTAGCCATGACAATTGTATCATATTGAGCTGGTTTGCTTTCAATTCCAAGAACAAACTGAAGCCCACGTGGCGGCTGACCATTACCTTCTTCAAAGCATTGACCTTCAAGAAGAATGTGTTCCAACGAGAAGATGGCTACAACGTCTTCAGTTGCCTGCTCTAACTTGATATTGTCCAAGTCGTATTTGGCAACAACTGCTTCGACCATCCAGGAGTCTGGTGCGTGAACGGACATAGTCAAAAGCTGTTTTCTAGGGAGATCCGTGAAAAGAGCAAGGTTTGGTGCAATCTGACCGTTCGATGTAAAGGTTAGCTGTGAGGCAACGACGTAGCGATAGAATCTGCAATGTGGTTGTGATATTTTACGACATATTGACGAGATACCTCCTTATTGGAAGCTCAGACAGCTTGGATTTCGGGTTGAGAGCAATCTTGATATTTACATTGATCACTTTTCTGATCAAGTCCAGAATAGGAGCAAGTTTCTGTGCGGTTGGAGAGAGTGGATCAACTGCAACAAAAATGTCCATCGCCGCACGTTCTGGCTCATCGGCTTCAAGAACGACAACGCTGAATTGTGTCTGTTGCAGTTTGTATAGTTTGTGAAAGTTACCTCTCAACTTCCGACTTCAGCTTGATCACCTTTCTCTTCTTGGCAGTAGCATGTGTGCCAATGAGCGAAGCGAGTGAGAGGACTACATCAGAAGCTTTACCGTTGGTCTTTGATACTCCCCACTTCTCAACGTTGGCGGCTATAACGTTGGCTCCACGGTTCAGCATCAATTTCTCCAGAAGTTTGAAGTCGTCAATTGTCAATTCTTCTCCGGTGTTCAGGGGTCCAACCACTAGCCCGTTCGCGACAACTGCACGAGCTCCAGGCTTCAGACCAATGACGTCATATGCAAATCTGAATGTCATGTTCAATGAGAAATACGTTGGAAAACTCACTGAGAGTCTTCTTCAATTCCTTCACAGCCAAGGAGTGCCTTCTCTTTCAAGAAATTCTCGACATTCATTCCGCTGATGGCAACATCTTCAAACTTGACAGATTTCGCTTCAAGCCCAGCAGCGTATTCTTCCTTAAGAAGTTTGGGGATCAGCATTCGCGCCTGGTTGTTGGGAAGTAGTCTGGTGGCAGCATAAACGTAGGAACTGACAGAATCTTTGTAGCACGCTTTTTTCAAATGCTCTGGGTTCAGAATGAGGCCAATCTGAAAAGTCACATAGTGAAACCACGATTATGTTATAACTACTCACTCTTGACTTCGAAGCTGACTTCAGAAGTTGAACTGCATTATATGCAAAAGCTCTTCCTTCCGGAGTGTCGACATCAGATGAAATCCAGAGAGTGACAGGCTGGAAAATAACTTGAACCCTTGAAAAACTAGTAAGCCTCACCGACGTCACATCTCCATCGACCGACTTCTGGATGTACTTCGTTTTTTTGATGATGCAACGTGCCTTGTCTTCCTTTGACAGCGTCTTGAACTTCTTGCAAGATTCAACATCTGCTCCAAACAGATTGAGATAATTTTTCAAGGATGGTGCATCGAGGATACGGTTGTTAATTCTTGGCATCACGTCCTTCTGGTCCATCAACCAGTTGGCAACATTTGTTCTATCCTTGAGACGACCTTCCATGATTGCCCTTTGAATCTTTGGAGTGCATTTCATCACTTCCATCATGATCGTCTCGTCGAGGGAATCTTTGCCAAGCTAAAGTGAAATTTTGAAAACTTAAAATGTTCACTACTCACCCCATCTCTGTCAAGAAGCACTCCATTCAGAAGTACAGCAGGTGACGACTGGATTCCCGACTTCAGCAAAAATTCTCTTCCAGCTGCACGACCATTGTCATAGCTGGATTCGATGGAGAAGACATCTTCGTAATCAGCTTCATAGTATTTTTTCTTGAAGAAGTTGATGACATCAGATGGGTCTTTTCTGTTCAGAATACCAGTTGCAGGAGAGAGAAGCTGAATGAATTTGCTAAGAACAGAATTAATGAAAAACCTTACATCAGTGAGGACAAGAATCGCCTCTTCAACAGAATGCTCTTTCACAACGTAGTTGAAAAGATTGTAGACAGCGACTCCAAAATCATTGGCAGCGGTCACTTCACGATCAGGGTTGACATCAAGAACAACTCCGAATCTGGATTCTCCTTTTGAGACTTCTTTTAACAGATGCAAACCTCATAGCAATATCGTGCCTGTAGAAATTGACGATAGTTTTCAGGAAGTCTCTGCTCTTTGGTTCAGTTGGGTCAAGAACAAACACAATGGTGAAGAAGTTTCTTGCAATCGGGCGAATCATTCCTGGGTAGTACGGCTGCAGCATCAACTTCACGCTGTTACCCCAATCTTTGTACTTCTTGTCAGTGTCAAGGTTGTTGATGAACTAAATATAGATGATGGTTGGAGTGATTCAGTGAGAAACTCACAAATGGATTAGCCTCTCTGGTATCAACAGCGTAGGAAGTTTTTTCGGTGGAAAGCTCCATGCCAGAAAGTACAGATAGAAGATTTTCCTGAACAGATTATTCAGAATCCTTGTTTCAATCAATATCACCTTCAAACCAAGGTTGTGGAATCCAGCGACAAGTTTGTCTTCTTGTTTCAGTATCTCGACCAGTTGGAACAGATCAAGCGAGTCGATGTCAGCGTTGATTCCGTTAAGAAGAAAGATGTTGTCACCAACTTCAACATCAGCATCAGACAGAGCTTTCTGATTGTCTTGGAGCTCAAGGCGGAAAGACTTTGGCACGTTGATTCTGGTGAGAGGTCTGGCATGGAGTGGAAAGTTCTGGGCAACATCCTTCAGAACATCGATCGAATCTGGTCCACTCTCAGCAACCTTCAGTGCGGCTTGGATTCCGAGATCTTGTAGTTGCCAGTTCTTCAGCGGCGCCAGCTCATCAACTTCTTTCAGATGCATACGGAAGGCTTCTAGAGAGTCCTTGACTTCAGGGTGGAGTTGCCTGAACTTCCGACTGACCAGGAGAACTAATTATAAACTCACTCCAGGAGTTGGAAGTTGAAGCCATGAAGATTTTCTTCCTTCGGCGTCTCTTCTTCTGTTTTGCTCTCATCTACAGCTTTGTATTCAGTATTTTTGATTGCAAGTTCAACGGCATACCCGGAAAGTGACACTTGGTTTTCCGAAAGCTTCTGAAATAAATACTTTCTGCATGTTAAATTGAAGTCTTACTCTTGTGAAATGTCTCAAAGCAAGCCGAATCTCCGATTTCTTTGCTAATGCCAATGCTGGTGTTAGAAGAGCAGAGAGGGACTGCGATCCAAGCTCTCCGTAAATAACAACGGTCGCTTTGGTAGCCTCATTTGGAAAGACATGGTCAACAGAGAGCAGAGTTTCAGCTTCCCCGTCAACTTTTGCGATAAAACTGTTCAATTCTTTGATGGTACATCCTTTAGTTCCATGGCTCACGAAAAATGCATCACAGTTCACATTTTCTTGTTCAGTACCAATCTGGAAAAACAGCATATTCACATATTCTAACTGATTCTAACACGGAATCACACCTGCTGATAGAGCTGGACGGCCGGTGAGTGAACTCTCAAGGCCAACGAGAATTTCAGAAGATCCAAACTACCAGAAGACAAAATTTGCGCAGACTGCTTGATGGTGAAGTCGTACTTCTGTTCTTCAGTCAGAGATTCCCAGTTGAGGTCTTTGCTTTTAGAGTTGACTTGTTGTACAAATCGCCAGAAAGATTCGTTGCTTTCCTTCGAGAAGAATTCACTGAAAACAGCTATAAAAATCGGCAAGATTTCTTCATCTACCTCGCTTCGGCCAAAAGTGATGTCGAACTCCACTTTGCATTCAGAGAAGCTTGAACACGCTTAGCTTCTTGAGCGTGTGAACATATCCATAGTAGGGAAAAGAGAAGTAAATTTTGTACCCTCATCTGGAATCATGAACTAAATGTTGAATAGTAAGCTTCTCTTAAACTGTTGATAGCAGTAGGTGATCGTAAGCATTTCCAATTCGATAATTATAAAGTAAATTAGAAAGAAAATTCGAAAAAATCAAAGAAACAAGTAAAAAAAGTAAAAGAAAGAATGAGATGGAATAAAAGTTTGAATAAAAAGTGCAATGGCGCGCGCTTGCATATTTCTTGTTTTGCCTGCGTCTCGCTCTCTCTATTATTTCTCACATTTTTGATTTCATCCTTTTTACTTTTCTTTTTTTCTTCTGTTATATGCGTCATTTTCAGTGTCAACTTGAACGAGGGTGCCCAGTAGACAAATTAGCTGACAATAATGACCCGTGAGAGTGAGTTTCATGTTCATCACCTGGTTTAACCGCCTGTTTTTTTCAGAAAGAACACATATTGACTTTCTTTGTGGATGGGGTGCTGGTTGTATCGAGACGTGTTTACTATATCCCTCAAACAAAGTCATCTTTAGACAACAGTTGCATGGATTTTCTGCCAAAGAAGCTCTGAAACAGGTAGATTTTGATGTTTCCTATATGAAATGGAAATTATTGAAGATTAAAAACGAAGGACTGGCAAAATTGTACAGAGGACTGTTGCCACCATTGATTATGAGAACTTCATCAAGAGCTATCATGTTTGGTCTTTTCGACGAGTTCCAGGTGACTTTTTGATTTAGCGCCGAAATGAAAGTATATTTTCACAGGTGCTACTGAACTGTCCACACTCGCCACCAAATTCTCCATTATCAATCTGCCATACACAAGCAGCTTTTCTTGGTAAGATTCTGAGTTTTTTCGTGAAAACAAAGCTCAAGAATGTTCATTCTACATCATCACTGAAGTGATGAGATAAATTCACTGTACAATGCAAAAATGTGAAGTTTTGTGGACGAGTTTACATTATTATGAGGGTGAAATTTGAAGTTTTGTGGACGAGTTCACATTATTATGAGGGTGAAATTTCAATTTTTTCAGCTTTGCATAAATAACATAAGCTCAAGTATCAATTAACATTAGTCGTTACGAATTTAAGAAATTAATAGAGTATATGTCATAAACCGCACTAAGAACAGAACTTTGAATACATCCGCCTGATCACTACAAGAGAAAGATGAATGAATCCTCGTAAGTTGACAAACTCATAAGTCCAATATTGTATCAAACTGTCCAGAAACATTCATTTTTCAGCCGGAATAGCAGAAGCATCACTTTGCCCTCTTGAACGTGTACAAGTACTCCTACAAACTACCGCCTTTCATGATCGCTTTAAGAATACTGGACAAACTTTTAAGGATTTATATAAAGTAACGTCTCGTTCATGCTAAGTAATTATAGTTGTTTCCAGCTGTACGGGTTCCGTGAATACTATAGGGGAATCGGCGTCATCCTTGCTCGAAACAGTCTTTCTAACTCGTTGTTCTTCACACTGAGAGAGCCGTTCAAACATTTGGTTTGTTGAGTGTGGTCATTTTAAGTGATATTCTATTCTAGATCGTCACCAACTGCAAGCATGAAGTTCTGCCAGACCCTGTGGTTGAAGTTCTCGGTGATTTCTTCTCTGGAGCTTTTCTTGGTGCGAGTATTTCAACGCTGTTTTTTCCGTTGGGATTGATCAAGAACCACATTCAAACAAAGGTTAGTGTTTTTATCAGGCCTCTAACAAACTTTGCGTAGAATGAGTTTGAACACCGTTTTTTCAAATTCAATTTTTTTTGAAAAATAATCAAAAACAGCGTGTTTTTTTTCAGAATTAAGCGTTTTCGGTTCTCATTTTCTTGCTATGATCTTTACATTTTGTTTGTTATTCTAAAGTATAAGATTTGTACGAAAATACGCGGAAGTTGAGAGAACACTCCAGTTGCGCCTCGTGGTCGAGTGTAAACATCTGATTGCATCTATCAAAGAACGAACATCAGTTGAACTGTCAGTGAACTTTCCAGCTTAACACGCTTTTTTTGCAGGTGGGAATTCCTCATGAAAACGCGTTCAAAGTGTTCAAGTCAATCTGGATCGCAAGAAATCGCTCGATTCGTGGAATTTACCTTGGAGTTCACCTTAACTTCACCAGATCTCTCCTTGCGTGGGGTATCACCAATTCTATCTATGGACTTCTGCACCGCACCTTCAGTAAGTGGGAGTGAAGTTTCCGGAATGATTTTGGTTATAAAATTGAATTGATGATTATCAAGAAATGTTTTTCAGATAATCGAGATTCAATTTTTTAACAAAAAGTAGTTGTGTAGAAATTTATCACTTGACCTTCATTAAAAATCGTAAACGATCATCAAAAACTATGTTCTGATCAGAAAAAAATAGTGGGTGAACATTACGATTCTTGATTAAAGTCATGATTTCTTAGAATTTTATGAGTTTTGTCTCGTAGTTGTTAGTGTTCGATTCATAAGAAATTCACTTATTATCATCTGTCAACCCAATTTTGAAATTACGGTCTGTTCTTTCCTCAAGTCATGTATCCCAATATACCCTAAGTGCCAAATATACTCGAAAGCTGGTCTTTTACTCTGGTCTTACGAAGACACGCAATTACCGTTTTTGTCCCCCGAGGTCCGAGTGTTGTAGAATAGTGTTTTTTGTTTAGATTCTTTTCCCCGACTGTGTACATTTTAAATGTCGATTTTATGAGACGATAATACTTAGAATGAGTTATTTGTACAATAAATTGTGTTTAGAAAAAAGTTTTCATTGTTTAGTGGATTTTAGAGCTCAAAATAAAGAAGGATTCAGAAAAAAAAATTGCAAAACAGAGTTATCTGAAAAAACTATCAAAAAATTTTGAGTTCAGACAGTTCTTGCTTTTGTTTGGAAGAAATTTTCAACGTGTCCACAACCTTTTTCGTTATCGTACGTCTCATCTTCAGACAACAAAAGTGACTTTCTCTTTAGTTTTCAAATTCACGTCGGAACATCAAAGACATCTTTCTATGAGTTTTGTGGGTCTCATGCCTGAGCCTTTTGTATTATGCCTTTTGTTTTTTCTACAACGCGTCGGTGAGTAAAACGTAAAATGACGTTTTCTATGTGTCACCAACACGCAGTTTTTGAAATGGAGCACGTAGAAGCGTCAAACAAAAGGATGAACTGTATGCAGGCAGCGTGGCTGATTAATGTGCCAAGTTTGCGTGGTGCGCAAGACCGGCTGCAATGTCAAACAATATCATGCGTTTCGCAAATAATCATCACTTTCCTTCTTTTTGTATGTGTCTCGGTTGCACAAGAGTAGACAAACGGGTGTACGTGTGTAGTGTATACTTGACAGTAGGTGTATCCATGTCCACTTGATACATTTCCGGTACCAATAGACCCCCCAAGTGGGTGCGTTCGCGCTCAGATCCATCGTTGAACTTCCTTCTTCAAAATCTGTTTTTTTAATTCATGAACTCACCGCGAAATAAAACCGGCTGTTAAGACGGATCGAAAGTTCGCTACCAGGGTTGCAAGTATCAGTTTCCAGTCAGTGCTCGTTGAAATCACTCAAAGTTATTTTGACAGATCCGTCATGACATGATGGCTAGTTGACCTTCTTGTTTTTGTTCCCATCTTGTGAAAGTTCTTCCAATCAAATGAAGTTCGCTCGTTGATCAGGTTCTTTGAGAAGGTGGATGTCATCGTGAAGAGAACAGTGAAGCACAGAGATTGTCTTCCAACTTGATCAAGATTAGTGTTCACCCTTCATTCCATTTCATTCCAAGACTTTTCTGATAATTGTTAGGAACTCTCTCCCTCTCTCTCTTTCTCTCTCTCTCTCTTTCTCTCTCTCTTTCTCTCTCTCTCTCTCTCTCTCTCTCTCTCTCTCTCTCTCTCTCTCTTCTCTCTCTCTTCTCTCTCTCTCTCTCTTTCTCTCTCTCTCTCTCTCTCTCTCTCTCTCTCTCTCTCTCTCTCTCTCTCTCTCTCTCTCTCTTCTCTCTCTCTCTCTCTCTCTCTCTCTCTCTCTCTCTCTCTCTCTCTCTCTCTCTCTCTCTCTCTCCCGCTCTCTCTTCTATCTCTTTTGCTTTTTTGAGTCACAAATGTTTTCCGTCAGTTTGAAAAATCTTGAACAGTTCCCAAAACAATCATAAAACTACGAACTCTTTCTGGAACCAAATTATGAAAGTTAGTTAGTGAGGAGTGTCCTATTTGTCCTAGAACTTTTTCTGGAGTAATCACAGTTATTTGAAATTTTGTTCAAAGAAGAATGAACATTCCGTCATTTCGAAGAATTACTTCTTATTAACTAGGACAATAATATAATTTCGATGAACAGTGAGCAGTAGTGAATGTTTGCCGCTTTCTAGTACGCAGGAACTTGTCTTTCATGAACGGCAGTAAGTATGACTTACCCAGTATGTACTACCAGTCATCTTCTCCTCAGCAACCGAATTGCCACATTATAGTCAATTTTCTAACTGTTTGCGTTTCATGAAAATGACAGCCTTCCTGTTTTTGGGTCGCGTTGAGCTAAACGTGAGTCTGTCAAGCCGTCAGCGCAATTCCAATTACACGTGCGTGATACCATAGTTTTTCCCAACTCATACCTAACAAAGTAATATGATATTGGATCCACATCGTTATTTCTGAACTACGGTGGAAAAATCTCCTTGAACCTGGTGGCCTAATTCTATAATTGGCCAAAATCATGGGCCCACTTGATGCAAATAGTCTTTTCTCGGTGTAGCTTAGCGACTTCTTAAAATCCTCTCTTGATTCCGTTCTGGTGTTAGAACTGGAAGTTCTGCATTGTTCATAGATAAGAAATTCACAAATCCAAGCGTTTCAAAGTGATCAAAACGGTACTCTCTTTGTTTTCACCGGTTCAACCTAATTGTCTTCACGTTTTACTCATAATTTTTCTTGTTTCACTAAGGTAGCCATAACAAGTGCCGTCATCCCTTGTCCAATCTCCGGTTACTTGATATTGTGATAAAAGTTTTGTTTTCATGAACTTCCTGAAATCAGAGGGAAGTTCAAGTAGTCATCGTGTTTCAAAACCGTGGTGAGAGTTGTTTTTGTTGGCACACATTATAATTCATTATCTGGCATGAATATCAAGCGAAAGCTAGTTTGTCTAGGAGGTAAAACACGTCACAGTGTAGGGAAGTTGTTGGGAAAAGACACATATTTGGCAACTACCTCACAGATAGAAAGAAACAAAGGTGAGATTAGAATAACACTGAGTCTCGGCTGACTTTCACTTGCCTATCATTGCTTCTTCATACACCGTCATGTTTCTCTGCTTTTTTAACCTCTCCCCCGGCACGATAAACGTGTCCCATCAGATCACTTTCTGTATTCTGCTACTGTTTTCCAACATGAAGCGAGTTACTTTTGCAGAAGAGATCCGGCAGCTGGTAACAATGGTCGACACTATACCATCGGTGAGTTTTTGACTGTAAAAAATGGAAAAATTGGCCCGCTTTCCTTCTGATTCACACTATTTTATTCATCTAGTCATTAGTGTGAATGATGTTTGATAGAAAGACACAATAAAAAAATGTTTCCTATTTTCCATGAAGTTTGATTCATCACATCATTATGTTCTGAAAAAGTGCTAAATGAAACATAATACAGGAAATTTCGCCACTTTTTTTCTCACTTTTATCAGCTGAAGACTCATTTTCTGAACGTCAACTTTGTGGGTGCTCAGTTCTACAAATCTCATTTCATTTTCAGGCTGCTGTAGGTACGTAGAAATTAACTTTCCCAGATATTTTGATGACACTTGAGAAACTAAATTTTTGAATTCGGAAAAAGTATTCAACAACCTTCATAACTCAGAAGTCTTCCCTTAAACTTCGCGGGTGGTTGATTTTCTGAAACCAAATTTTACTGATCGTTAACACATGTGGGAATACAACCTATGAAATTCACGCCAAGCTTGGTTGGATAAAAGAGATGTATGGGGGTAATGCAAACATTGAAAAAAGGAGAACCCTGCAACCCATTCTGTATCCCCCATGCACCCAAATGTTTTTTCAGCTTTACTATCCAAATTAAGTTCTGAAAGTTGTTTGATTGCCACTAACTGAACGATGGCAATGGCCACCAGCATACTTCAAGTGTTATCGACTGTTTCTCATAAAGATGATGGATAATTGAAAGCCTCCTCTTGCCATTTGCCATTCAGAACCGTTCTTGGTTGCTTCCACGTTTTTTTGAAGCATATGACCGGTCTGGAAGCCGACGCTATGATTTGCAGCCGATTTCAATACCGCTTAATGGTTTTTGCGCGCAGGTTATAAATCTTACCACTAGGTAAGTCGGCCTTGATTGCCAGATAAGGCTTCCAATAGGTCAATGATTATACCGCAGAGGTTTATGTACCAAAATGAACGAAGTAATGACTCCTAGTTTTTTTCTCACTGGTATTAACGACACACATTTAATGTTCATTGTCTGGATTGTGAGATTTCTTCCAGCATTCTGTTAGTCTGTTCTCGTAGGTTTATAATCAGTTCAATCCGGTTCTATTTCATCTCTTTATAGTCATCATAATTGTTCATGAATTCACGTATTTAAGTCCTGTTATTTTACTTTTTCATGATTATTTACAGTTAGTTTTTTTGAGAAGTATTAGGTTTAGAATATTTTTCGAATTCGAAAAATTTACATGTTACATTCACCATGTGAAACGTGATTCGTTTTAGTCACACTCTTTATTACTTCTTGTTTTTTTTCTCAAAGTGATCAAGTTTGAAGAAGTTTTTCCACAAACTTAAACATTAGAGTTTTCTTTTTTTTTAATGTTTTTGTTGATTTGGATTTTATTTTTTCTTGTACTTTTTGTCATTTGCAAATTCTAGCATCAATGTTTCGACAAAGTAATTGATCTCCTTCTTCTTTAATATATTTTCACTGTATTGAAAAAGACTGTGAAAAATGTTCTCTGATCGCAAAACTGCCTGCTTTTCTTTGCTGAACATAGTTTTCTTTCACGGAGAGAATTGAATGGTTCTGACTAACTAATACAGTCATTCCCATCATAATCGTCTATTATTTATGACGCTTGAAGGCGGCTATAGAAACGTAAAGTTTCACATTTCCTCTCCAATTCTTTTATTATTAGAACTCTTGAGTGAAGAAATGCTTGAACAGTGAAAATTGGTCTTTTTTCATGTTCGTTACCGGCTTTTCTGTTTACCTGGTGTTATAAGTCAACAATGTTCATCATTCGACCCTGGATTTGTGAAATCTATTCACGTTCATTTGTCATACTCACCTGTACCGTTGTTTTTACTCAACTTGCCCTAGTTCAGTTATTTTGCAACCCCTCAAGTGGGCTCAATTGCATGTAAGTGCGACCAAAGTTTTCATGTTTTCGAGTTCGCGTACTATTTTGCATATGTATTCTCAATGAACTTATGGTTGGTTGTAGAGAAAATTTCCAGAAACTTGGTTTTTCTAATCTCCAACTGAACTGAAATGTATTAGAGTTATTTCAACCAGCTCATTGATGCATGAGAAAATCAACCGTTTTGGAAACTATTTGCCGTGATTCCTTTTTAAAACAAAATTTTCTACGATAAGGACTAAGTAAAAAAAAAAGCAAAACCTTTTTCACAGTTTGCAGCTCAGTTGATCTGTTTTGAAGTTTGTTCAATTATCTCATTCAACATTCAGAGAACAAACAGTTCTTTTAGATTTTCGCCGGAATGTTTTTTGAAGTTTCTGAACTTCCTATAGCGTTTTCCGAATACCAATTCTGACAGAGTTTGCACAGGTGTGCCACTAAAACTGAGAATATGTCATCAAAAGTCATTCCCGAATGAAGCTCTCAACGCAAAATCAGAAAATCATACTAACTGAGTCGAAAGTTGCCTCCCAAGACTTTTGTTTCCCTCGTAGTCAAGGGAACGTTTTTTTCTGGCTTCTAGTATGTTGTGGAAATTCTCTTTCGTACTTTCAAAAGCTATCTTTCAGACCTTCAATCATCGTGAGTACGATCCTGTTAGTGTTGCAACTTCATCGTACCTCGGACTACCAATTCAAATGGCGACTAGTGCTGTGAGTTTTGACGATTGCATGTGTCGAATTTCAACAATTCAATATGTTCCGTGTGTTTTTAATGGTGCCCCTCAGATAGCATATGGCCAAATAAGACAAATATAATGTGAAATTGGAGATCTAATTAAAACATGTTGGGGTGCACTTATTCTGTAAGTGAGATGTCCTTCTTCTTTTACTTTAGTCATGTACTGTTTCTTCGTAATTCCATCGAATTTGTGTATTGAATGGATCTGAATCTATATTACTTTTATATTTGTAAGTCTTGTCATCATTTTGAAAAACACATGATTCAAAATTTTTGATACTCGGTTTTCGAAATCAGTATTTGATTTTTGAAATGTCCTGGCTAATTTTTCAAAATAATGTGTGATGCCTACAAAAGTGAAACACAACTTCAAAATATATGAGCAAGATTTACTATTCCAAAACCAATATTCTATTAGAATTGTTTCTCCGAAAGTGATAGAATAACTTATTATTTTTTGACAGGTACACCTCAAAATCAGTTCTGATGATGAAACAATTCAATAAATTTGGAAAAAAAACACTATTTATTGTCTCAAGTCATAAACGAAGAACAATGCGTCAAGTCGATTATTGCTTGTTAGACCCCCTATTGTATACAGTTTATGCGCATATGGAATAGTGAAGCACTTCACACGCAACAATTTGCCGATTCTACTCTCTGTTCTCTCTACTAAATTGGTCACCAGAAGTGGCGATTGGCCCAAAGCATTTGAATAGAATAAGAGACCGTAGGAAGAAAGTTTCATCCAAAATGTTAACCTAGTGTTCAAGTGTTCCAAGTCGGCTAGTAAAAGTGTTGCTGTGGGTTAATCCAATTTTCGTTTCACTTTTGGCTCCGTACTCTCCTTCTTCACTTTTCTATCAAATAACCCAGTCGAACAATTTCAGAATTATTCCTACGTTAGGAGAAGACGTTCTTTAATTGAAGCTGTCAACAACTCTATTCAAGACGTAAGTTTCTTGCTATGCAACTTGTTTATTTTAATTGTGTGGATGAATCTCCCTGGTTTGGCTTGAAAATCTTGCAAATTGAGAAGAAAAAGCGCATGAAAACAATATTTTTTTCAATATGATCAAAGTCATATCAAAAATAGACCTGAACTCTGTTGATTCCACTGACGTGAACACTAATTTTCCTCTAAGTCGTTCCTCCTAACAAGGTTGCAGAACACATTCAATGTTACATCACTGATCTCATCACTACACCTGTTTTTCTCTTCCTATCAATCCTTAGAGACCAACTAACAGAAGATTCTACTTTACTAACAACAACTGGTACACGTCTAGACATGGATGAACATACTGTGCATATTTGCGTGATTACAAGCAGTTTGTGCGTTCACCGTAGCGGTGTATGCACAGAGTGCCAGGTGCCACTGAAAAATGCACTTTAATGCCTATCTGTCACTTCTAATTCACTTTTTCTCTTCTCTAAAAACTAGTAGTACACGTCTGCACAGAGATGAACATCTCTGCAGGTGCATCTCCGCAGCTGGTGTATTCACCGCAGATGTTCTTATCACAGCGGTGACTGCACCAACTGCTCAAGTTCACGAAAAAGTACACATTGTTGTCTATCTGTCACCTCAAATACACAAAAAGCCATGTGTGTAAGTTGTAACACGTTTCCGCACCACAGGTAGCTCTCATTGGCCGTACTTACCGCATTTTCAACAAATAGTAGGGTCAACGGCGGTAAGTTGGTAAACGATGTCGCTGTTTGTACAGATGGTGGCACCACTTGTGCGTAGTGGTCTGCTGGTGGTGCTGCTTCCAAATAGATACTCCTGACTGCAGTAAGTTTTTTCCCTCAGGCGATATCATGTTTTCTATCTTCAGACTTTCACTTTCTCTCTCACGCACTTTTCAGAAAAAATACATTTCTAGGTCATTTATTGTTTTTGTTACTCAATTGTTGAAGAAATAATAATTTTCAGACTGTATGATCTTTTTTAAATGTATAGTTTCGTCATTCTTTCCTGTTCTTTTTATCTCAATATTATTATTTTTACTTGTAGTCATCACGATAATTTCTTGAAGTTCTCCTTCAAAATCTAACATGCTTTTTCTCTCTCTCTCTTTCTCTCTCTCTCTCTTTCTCTCTCTCTCTCTCTCTCTCTCTCTCTCTCTCTCTCTCTCTCTCTCTCTCTCTATTTTTCTCCCTCTCTTTCTTTTTTTTCTTTCCTTCAATATCTCTCTTTCTAATAATAATAACTTCATTCATGTAGAAAAAAACAAAGTATACAAGCTTCATGACGACCAGCAATAGCCGCCGTGAGCACAGTATATGGGCATGGGAACCGTAGGAAAACCTTTTTAAAAAAGCTGCTCCGGTCAGAACAGTTGTGCAATTTTTTGCAAAAAGTACGTTGGATAGCTTTGTAAGATAACCGGAGGAAAGGAACTGATTATGAGTGTTAGTAATGATAGAACGTTGGTGTTAGTTGTTCGACCAGGATATTCAGATCTATTCCAACCAGTAGTCTGACAAATTGCATTTGACCGTAATTTAGGAAGGTTCCCAACAGTTAATAGAACAAGGGTTAGCAATCAAAGACGAAATAGTAACCCTTTATTCTTTCTCTCTCTCTCTCTTTCTCTCTCTCTCTCTCTCTCTCTCTCTCTCTCTCTCTCTCTCTCTCTCTCTCTCTCTCTCTCTCTTTCTCTCTCTCTCTCTGTGTATCTGTCCTTCTCTTTGTTTTTTGTTCTCTCTTTTCCCCTCCATTCTGGTCCAAATAAATCAAAACTCTTTTCCACGACATTTTTTTGATTTTTGATTTGCAACCTTGACACTCAATTGCATTTCCCTATTCCCATAATCCTAACTAAATACATGTTCGACTCCCACCCCACCTTGTACAATTCCCTCATACAAAAGAGCAATAGGAGTGAAAAGAACTCCTTTTGACTCAAAAGTTCCTTACTCATTCCACTCCTACAATAGATTGCACTGTGGGATCGTTCGTTGATAGTAACGTTTGTCCATGAGCTTACGACACGTCGTCCTCGCACAACATTGAGATTGTAACACCTTGCTATCTGTTCCACATCCAACCTTGAGGCAGATCAAAACCAAAAAAGTGTTCGTCTCTTAATTCCATTAAAAGTCTCTGGAACATGCTTCCGATTTCTCCCGCCCAGTCTGAATGTTTGCCCCTCTGGTGGCAAAGAATGGAACCTTTTCATGACCTCTCCTCAAAAATGCACGCTTCCAACGGGCTCAACTACTTGCAGAGTCATCAGTTATATGTTTCAGGATATCTGGACAGAAGAAACAAGTGCCTGGTCGTCTGAAGATAATTCGTCGCAGGACGAGATCAATGTGAGTACCTTCTTGCACATTTGCATTTGATTTGATCAAAAAATACACCCCAAACTTTCTCAACCTCGGTTTCGAATGTTATAAAACGAGTCTGAACATTTTTTCTTGACTCTGCATAACCCCATAAAAGTATTTAATGGATGTTCCCATTGCTCAATTTCTGAACCATCCATTTTTCACCATTATAGCGTGGCGACGAATGACGAGATTGGGTTTTCTACTCTTTTACTCTTTTTTTCACCCTTCTGAGAAAAAATTGATTTTCTTGGAAGTTTACGTCATATTTTCTTGATTATCTCCAATTTTTCTGTTTATGAAACCTGGAAGATTCTTACCTTCTAAAAAGAAAAAAAGTCGTATCATTCTTTACTTTCCCATTTTCGAGTTTCATCAATTCTTCTTGTTATTTCTAAGTTTAGTTTGAAACAACACACAACTGTAATTCTTGAGTTCACTCAGTCTCGATGCTATTATGTAATTACTATACCCGATGGTCTGAAATTGTGTACAAAATGATTAGATATATCTTGGCGATTGGCACTGGTGCATTTAGGCTTAGGTTTCTATTAATGTTTGGCTCGGAATTTCGAGTTTCATTTTGTAAAAATTCTATTTTTCAACTCGTTCAGTGTTGATCTCATTGAAACTCAGTATTAGCTAATGAAATTACCACACCCGGTGGTCAAAAATTACGTTGAATGACTTGATCCCGCGGTGCCCTTGGGGTTGTTGACGATGAATTGAGACAACGGGGTAGATGGGTCCGTAGCGCTGTGTACAAGAAATGTGTCTTGCATTGTTTGCCACAATGTTGTTCGCATTCAACAACCCTTCTCGCACGATATACAGACTGCGAGACACATACACGTCGAGGCGATAAGTCGGCAGAAACAATGGAGCTTCAGAGACAAGCTCACTGAGCATCACAGTCTGTGTTTGCCGTTGGACATAACTTCTTCAAACGTTCCGTCCGAACCCACCATTTTTCTCACTTTACCCTGCAGAATACTAACACATGATTTGCAGATGGCTGGCAGCAACTATCTCCAAAACGAGCGCATCTTCTCGATAAAACAAATTTTGAACAGAGTAAGTTGTTGGTTTTTCTTCTTTTTTGTGTGTGATTCATTTGTGTGTGGCCTCTCCTCATATACGTTTTCAATCTCTTCTCTAAGTACGGATTCAATGCTAAGCCTCCTGCAGATTGGCATTCACGCACTCGCCAACACATACTTTCTTCACTTCATTGTTCACACATTTCGCTTGTCCCAAATTTCAATACAATCTCTCTCGCTCTCGTGTTGCGAGGATTGTAAGCGTAGCTTCTTATGAACACGTTTTTCACTTTTGAATTCCATTCAATTGATCCTTGCGCACTGCAAACATGCAATAACACCCATTGGTGTTTGCCAAAGAATTACGGAGTTTGGATATGATATAGGGAAATGTATCTGTTTAATGTTGTAAGTACCATTTTGCAATTTCCCGCTAAGCGTAATAAAATACCTCATACAGTCATTGCATCAGGAAATGAAAGTGAAAGATTATTGAGATCACGCATCATTGTGAAAAATTTAATTAAACATCAAAAATGCTCCCAAAAACATCAAAATAGTCATCATTAGTTTTCATAAGTCAGACAAAAACAACGAAACACCGATTATGCGGGCGAAATTTGAATTTCCAATGGGGAAAAGTGACTGATACGTCGTTTCCGGTGTTCTTCGAGAATTGACTCAACGTGTAAATGGGAAGCGAACATGTAAGTGATGATTGACTTACATTGATATGGAGTTGATGGACGGATATTGCCGGATGTTCTTTTGTCGAAATGAAAAATTGAGAATCTTGTGATTCTGTAGGAAATTGAAAAAATCAACTTTCCTTCAGGAATCGTTTAAACACTAGGAAGAAAGCAAATCTAAATTCCTATGAAATGTTAAAATTTTTGGTACAAACAGAAGCATCGGAAATACTAGAAAAAATAGTAACGTGTGAACATTCATGAACAATCAGTACTTCTAATTGACCAGCAGCACACATACAGTGCTTTAAAGTGAGTCGGAATAATTCCAATGATAACTCACGACTACTGTAAGATGAAATGAAGATCAACTAAATAACGGTCAAGGTCCACAGACAACTTGTACATAGACAAGAACAAGGGAAAGCATGCGATTGTATGACGATGTGGATGTGAGATAAGACTTTGTTCTGCCTATATTGGTATCTTCCCCTTTTGCCTGCCGTTTTCAGTTGCCCGCGAGCCTTGTTCTTCTCAACGGGAATTATCAACGTTAATCTGCTTAGGGTCACAGCCCACCGTTTTTTGGTGTGCACTGAAGCAGCGGGTCGACGCGACCACTGACGGCTGGTTTTTGCCGCTGTCGGCTTGCTTCTACTTGTGTCCCTCCCCTCAACCTACAAACGTCTCGTGTACCCTTCTGCTTTTTGTCCCAGCTTCAGCCGTATTCGGACACGATCCAAAACGTGTCCAACATGGCCCTGATCATACCAATACGTCCTCAGGTCAAGTGGTTTTACTTTTACTCTTGCGATTACCAATGAAAGTGTCATTGGAAAGGTCGAAAATCAGCACACATAAGGAATACTCTTTGTGACTTTGATGAAGGAATGTTTTTTGGCACTTTTTCAAATTTAACTTCGATAGCAACAAATTAAATCATTAGGATTTTCTCTCACTTTTTTCTCAAACAGGTTATAGTCAGTGAACATTCCAATTTTTTCCAAAATTATGATGTGTATTCATTTTTCCCTTTTCTGTTCCTTTTTTGCAAGAATTGCTAGTACACTGGCAGTTATGAACATTTAAACTTTTTTTGTTTTTGACAAAAAACACAGAACTCGAATTATAATTTTTTTCATTTTTATGCTTTCTTTACCACAATGTCTCTCTCGAGTCACATATCACAAAGAATTTGTCTCATTATTACGTGATCTTGCGGTTGCTCTACAAGAGGATGACATCTTATTTACACACATACACATAACTGTACGAGATCATTACAAAACAAACAATAAGAGCCATGAGTGAAAGAGTATCCAGTACCATCAACAACTTGTATGTTTGGAGAAAACGATAATTAAAAGAAAACGGAGAGTTCATGTATCTTTTCAAAGTTTTTTGCAGTTTCAGAATGACGACACGTTGGATCGAGGCAGGATGTCGATGAGAGTACCAAGGATCAATGTTCGATATAGTGGAGATGAAGAAGTTCATCAGGTTGGTTGCTAAGCGCTCTGCCATGTTTTGACGGATACAAGTTTCACACCTCTCTTTTCATTGTTTTCTGAATCCGAATTCATTGATACCTCGATCTGTTTTTATCTTTCTCTCTCTCTCTCTTTTCTCCTATCTTTCTCTCTCTCTTGCGCGCTCTATCTTGATCTTTCTTTCTCTCTCTCTCTCTCTCTCTCTCTCTCTCTCTCTCTCTCTCTCTCTCTCTCTATCTCTCTCTCTCTCTCTCTCTCTCTCTCTCTCTCTCTCTCTCTCTCTCTCTCTCTCTCTCTCTCTCTCTCTTTCTTTCTCTTTCTCTCTTTTTCTTTCCATCTATATCTAGAATAAAATTTTTATATGAATATCGTGAAAATTTATGTATAAAGCTGAAAATAAAATATTCCATCATGTTGGATAATGTTCTGAGTTAATAAAAAATTTCATTACTTGAGTTCTTGAACGCAGTTTCTTGAGGTAATAATAGTAAAAGTGAAAACGATTGTTCTTCCTCATCCAAGATCCATTATATCCGGCGAAAATTGGCGTAAATGGATAATGTACACACATAATAAGGCGACGTTCATTGAAACTGACTTTTCCAGCCACCTGTGAGAATTTATCGTTCGAAGACACAAAAGCGATCTCAAAGTCATCCACACTATCACAACACGTCGAGTCAAGGATCTGATGAAGATTGCGGTAAGAAGCTATCATTACATGGTCTAATTGTCACGTTAGGAAGTTTGCAGCGTAGTTAATGATAGGTTTTGTAGTTGCAAAACTTCGATTCTCGAAAGAAATTCTTTTTCAACAAAGCTCTCTGCATAAACTACAGTTGAGAAACGATCTATCAAAAATTTGAGCAAACGATAGACAAAAGATATCCCGCAAACGTTTGACCTACACGCATCAAAACTTGGCGGGATCGTTAGTTGTTTGTTCTCATTTCGAACACATCAGTTTTCATACTATATTTTCTTTGATGGAAGCTTCTAATAAAGCACCTCAAGAGTCGGATACTTGCCAAAACTGCTTCGAAGACAACTCCAACAACTTCAAACGATCTTGCCGTTGCTCAATGCAGAGTACCTGTAGCTCATTTGCCTCAAGAAGTGTCAGTACAGTCAGTACAAGTGGAGAGAACGGAGTGAGTTGAATTTTTGCTATTTTTATCTTTTAAAAAAACTCCTGTGAGCATATCCCAATCAAAGTCGTCATCTTTCCGAAAATTCTGAAAACGCAATTCATGAAAATCCCCTCCGGGCATTTCGAATAGTTTTAATATGATGTTTACATTATTTCAAAACTCATATCTGCTTTTTTTAGCTCATACTCTTCACCTAAACAATTTTCAAAGATTTTGATTTAATTTTCAATAAAAAATAGTAGTTTCCTATTTTTTCGTAGCTGAATCATTTTCATAAGCACATCACTCTGAATCCAGCTTGAACATTAAAACACTTCGAAGTGGAAGGAATGAATCAGATTTTGAAAAAGGAAACATCAAAAAAAAAGAATTCTGGAACTAACTTCAACAAGCTGTGTGTTCTGACAAAATAATTTCAGGCAATGATAGCTGAAGCAATTTGGGACCACGTTGCTGTTCTCCCAGATGAACTTCCGTTTTCTGCCGGCGACATCATCAACGTTCTAGATTCGACGCCACAGTCCGCCCTGTGGTACGGCATCTGTCGTGATAGCCAAGGATGGTTCCCAGCAGCTCATGTGAAGGTAAAACAATCCGATCACCCGCCAAAAGCAAACGCTCGCGATGATTCCAGCTATTGACCAACAACAACAACACGCAAAAAGAATGCCAAACGGACGCACAAGATTTTCCACCCATGATGAAAAGATACAGGGCAAACGTGGTCGATGAGCTGTTGCACACTGAAAGAGAATATGTGCGACTTCTGGAGGATATTGTCTTTGTGAGTTTACAATGAAAAAGTAGCCTGATTTCAACCTCATTTTTTTCCCACCACCCAAATTATCAATTTATAAAAATTCTCCGATTGTTCCCGGTGTTTTTGTTCTCGAAAAAAGATCAATCAAAAAACTCAGGAAACGATGATTTTTAAAATGAATTACAGGGATTTCTAGAGCAGACTAGGCGAAGGTCGGAAATGTTCAGTCCGAACCTGGTGAAAAACGTCTTTGGAAACGTTCAAGCGATCTACACCATACAATGCAAATTGTTGCGGGACCTCGAAGTTGCTTACGATCAAAGTGCACCAGAGAATACATGTATAGGGCTGGCGTTTTTGAAAAATGTAAGTAAAATGAGGCTTGAGAACAAAACTAGGTTCGAATTGAGAGAAGTATTTTGTTGCGAACAGTTCTGGCAAGATGTAATAACTATTGCTGTGGGTTTTCCACTAGTGACTAAATCTTATGGCCTTTCCATATTTTTTCTGAATGCTGTATCCCGCTGAAGCTTCATTTTTTCTGCGAGTGGGAGTCGCTGCGTCTGAAAAAAAAAGGGAAATCAATATCAAACATCGAAAATATTCCACGCAATTCGCGATTGATCTATTCGCAATCACGCAATTCGTATTCAAAAATTCAGAAGCACGCTTTCTCGATCTACTCGGACTACTGCAACAACCGACCTTTGTCAGTCATCGAACTCGAGCAATTATCTAGACATCCGATGTTTCGTAACTTTTTCGAGGTGCTTAAGATGATTTTGCTCTAAAACATCAAAATTTGACTCCAGGCGTGTCGTCTCCTCCGTGGTATGCCGAATTTATCGCTCGAAGCGTTCCTTCTGACGCCAGTTCAACGCATTTGCCGGTACCCACTACATCTGACAGAGTTGCTCAAGGTTTGTTCACAGCTGTACACACAAAATGAATAAACGTGTTGTGAGGTGTGGTTGTATCAACGTGTGTGGAACATGTGTTCAAAAAGAAGTGATCGGGTTTTTAATTTTCACATGGAATCAAAAACATTAGTAATTTTCTAATGTTTTCGAATGGTTCGGCAAAAAATTGGATCTCAGTTCTCAAGGAATAATCAAAAACACATGTAACTTTCTATCAAGTGAAACGCTCAATTTGTGTTACAGATAAGCCTGATCGAAGATGGAATACGACTGAATTTTCACTATTTTTTTTGGAAAGTGTCGTTCCATTTTACCATGCAACATCTTTTTTCTCAGCAAAAAGTAAAATTTGTTTTTTTAATCGAAACTGGAGAAAAGTTTATGAAAAGCTTTCAAAGAACTTGATTAATGAGATTTCAGTTTTCCACATTGAAATAATCAAAGTTTGATACAATTATGTATATGTAATTTTGAACTGCTTTGTCTGTGAAAGTACTACGCGTTTGTTCCACCCTCGCTCATCTCTAGTCTCGGGCGAAACAACCGGTGTATACACAAGCGATTTGACTTTTTGTTGATGCCGATGATCAGATTGACCGGAAGCATGTAATTTGTCTAGTCAGCAGCATCCGAGCATTGCAACATGACACAATGCTGCACGGCGTTATAATCAATCAAGTTAAAATCAAAATTCAAGTTAAACGTTATAATCAAGCTGTTAAAATATACGCCGATAGTGAGGAATAAAGAGAGAGAGAGAAAGAAAAAAAGAAAAAGAGAGAGAGAGAGAAAAAGAGAAAGAGAAATAAAAAGTATGACGAATCGCTTAAAATTTTTCCAATGTTGAAAATAAAAGTCTAACGTATCAGAGTCTTCCGAGTTCAAGAATACAATTCGTTTTTTTTTACTGAACAGTCGTATCGACTTTTTCAATTTTCAGAATCAATCTCAAAAAATCTTCAACCCGCCGTATGAGCCCCATTCCAGCTTGACTGTAATTGCCCATCAATCGGGCACTTGAGCCTATCCATTTGACGAGCTGTAGATTGTTTTATTGCCATCATTCGACACGGCTCTCGAACACTTTAGCTGTCTGTGTACGTGCGGTGCGTGCGTGTGTCATTTTAACGAGCTCTCGCCAAATTTATTGTCAGGCTGTGTATCGACAAAGAGCAGTAGAACCTCTAGACAAGCCAAGATGAAAAATGATGTGTGTGACGGTGTTGTGTCCCTTCAATGTATGTGTACTAATGAACGATATGTTGCACTTGTAGGCAACACCAACCAGCCATCCGGACTATACAGCGCTGCAAGCGGCTGAGAAGGCGATGAGAGAAGTGGCTTCACAGGTCAACGATAGAAAACGCAAGATTGAAGCACTCCAAGAGGTCTTCAAGTGGCAACAAGGAGTCCATAACTGGAAGGTGGGTTTGAGCAAACGTGAAATTTTGCAAAGTGTATCACGCTAATTCATCGAGATGCGAAACGCAATAAAATGCACTGAACTATGGATCAAAGATTTGAACAAGCTGAGAACCTTATATAAAAACTACCGGAGAAAATAACTGTGTGTTTTTAACAAAGTAATATTGTAACTGCACTTCCTGATTTTCAAAAACAGCAAAAATTGGTTTGATACGATTTTTAGAATGTTTTTGTTCTACGAAAACTGAATCATGATAATTATGAGAAAAAAACGAACGAGAAAAAGAAGGGAGCGAATGGGAGCAAACAATAGAGGAAGAGAAAGAAAGAAAGAGAGAGAAAGAGAGAGAGAAGAGAGAGAGAGAGAGAGAGAGAGAGAGAGAGAGAGAGAGAGAGAGAGAAAGAGAGAGAGAGAGAGAGAGAGAGAGAGAGAGAGAGAGAGAGAGAGAGAGAGAGAGAGAGAGAAAGAGAGAGAAAGAGAAAGAGGAAGAGAGAGAAAAAGAGAGAAAGAGAGAGAAAGAGAAACTCACTTTCCTGTGAAAGAACAGTTTGGCTCTTGTCTAGCCTGTTTCAATAGTCAGTGACCTTTGCACGAATTACAAAATCCAACCACAAATATCTATTTACTTGGATGCAAAAAACGGGTGGTGTTCAAGTGTGAAGAAGGTCAATTAGTTCTCGTGTGCTGCAAGAAGTTTCCGTGTTCCCGGTATCTGTTATTTTGTTAGTTCAAATCAGTCCTTCTACATATGATCTTTCCCATCAACTTTTCATCTATAGGAAGTGCGAACTGACCAAAACGTGTCAATAGAAAAAGCGCAACGAGCTACCGCTTCCTCGCTTTTTCACCCGCCCTCTTTCCGAGGTTCGTTCGGCTCTCATCATAGAACGCCATTTATCGCTGGCTTGTACCTCACCTCTAACCTTTCATCAAATGCTTCACGCAATTGACTGTACCTCGATCATGACCCTTGTCAGCAAATACCGCAAACTGCGTAGAGTTAGGGATAGACAAAAACGACATCTGAGTATTTTACACGCAGTTAGAGAGGAACAGGTGCTGATGTACTCCCACAGTGCAGTTTTCTAATTTGACCTTTTACAGGGACCAAATCTTATTGAGAACAATAGTGCTCTTCTGCGATCAGGACAAGTATATTGCAGATGTCATTCTATAAACGGAAATCATTGGTCAAAGGTAAGTGGGACTACTTTGTTTTGATTTTAGTCTTCACTACTGGACATTGATGATTACTAACTTCAGGAAGTTGTAATGTTCCTTTTCGATCAATCCATCGTCATGTGCAAAAAGGACGTTCTGAAAAAGAATGGATTCGTGTTCAAGGATAGATTGACCCTGACGAACTCTAGAGTGGTCGATGTTCCGGATGGAAAAGGTGAATGGAGTTTTGGAGACTCAAGTCCATTCGATTCTTCTCGTGAAGATACTTCACGTCTTTTACTATTCGTGGTAGTTAAAGATTAGCATCATTTGTGCGATTGATGTGTGTCTGAGGTTGGAATACTGTTGATCGTATTTCAAGAGTTTCAAGGTCGTTATAAAATTTTGAAAAAAAAGAGGCTGAGCGAGTGAAAGAAAGAGAAAGTAGGTTTCTTTGTGTTCCAAACAGCCTAATTCCAGATCCGACTTTCTCTACAACAGTTAAGAATTCATTCAAAGTTCTCACGGAAAGCAAACAGTTTATGGTCACGTGTAGTGATAAGAAATCAAAGGTGAGAGAAAAAAAATTAGAATATCATATTCTGATTACTACGGAAATTGTGAAAAACGAAAAATTAAATTTCAGAGCCTCTGGCTCTCGGCGTTCACGATGAGACAGTCGATGTCGTACTGCGCAACAGCGGAAGAGAAACGACTAGCAATTGCGACGCTGAATGCAGCAAATCTACAGTAAACGACACGAACGATTGATTATCCGGCCATTTACAGTATTTGGAGAGAATATTCACTTTTGAGCAGTTTTTTCAATCTTTTCGGAACTTTTATGACCGAAAAATACTGGTTTTTCTTGAGATTAATTTGAGGTTCTTTCATAGTTCGTTCCCAAAAGGTGAAAAACGCTGCCTCACTTTCTTGGTTTTGATTTTTAGGTCGAAGCAGAGTGAGAGAAAGAATTATTTTGGAAAATTATTGTCTCACTAAGTTGTTTTTACGTTCTCCAACTCACTCTGCAGAATACCTTCATAATTCCCGTTGTACAAACGTGATTACCAGCTTTACCTGACAAATAAGACGAGAATCACTCTGACAGTTTTAGTTGAGTGAACCCTTGCCCCTGGATATATTAATGTTTTCTGCTAATATTGGAAGGCTCAATAATAATGGATACAACAACTTGTAGAAGACGTCGGAGCAAATTCACAGAGAACTAAGAAGCGTTGTGACACTACTGTTCATTTCACTGATTCCCCATTCGAAGCGCTACGCGTTTCTTTTGCTTGCTTCATTGCAAAAATCTCTCTCTCACACTCATTAATATTTGTTCTTGTACTACAGCTTTACTGCCAGTGTAATTGTTGACAACAACAAATTCTGGCGGATTGCATATCTCAAAGTAATAAATTTATCGATGATCTTCCGTATTTGCTTGATCCAGATTGTTGATTTTGAGCGAAAGGTTGTTTGAACTTGTGTAATCTGATCGGAAAAATAGTTTATCTGCACGTTACCCTGATACATGGCGGAAAATGATATTGTAGGTTCAGTTTGAGTTTTGAACTTCTCAAAATTTTCGGAAAACATACATCTTATTATATTGACTAAAAATTTGCGTTGAAACTATTGATTGTAATGTCAGGAACGTGATATAGGAAGATAGGCTATATGAATTCTAGCAGGATTTGTTATCTTAAAAAACTAAAAGCATTGGGGAAGCCTAACGCTCATCCTTCTGTTCACCAGCTAGGTTGTTATTATATGGCTGCTGGGTCAACGTGTTATGTGGTACCTAGTGCTGATGTTTCGCACTAGATCGTGAGCTTTTATAAGCCACGCTTAAAGTGAAAATATATTATATTTGCTGGTCCTGAGCGCTCTGACGCAACTGAACCTTCAAATTGCAATCATTATTGTATAACTCTGAAGAAGCATCATTCACTCAGAAAAAATTACATCTCAGTGTTTGCAAAATGAAAATTTCATCCCAGGTACAATTACGCCGTGAGGAATTCAACACATCATAAAAAGGTTAATTTCACAGTGTACTTGGGTACACAAGAGTTGGTTTTTCTCAAAAGTTCTTCTCCCAACCTAACCTAAGTTCATTACAAAATAAAATTACTGTTGGCGGCAGATCGCAGATTGGAATTAACGTAATGAACGCGGGATTTTACAATGTGTCGAATTCCTCACTGCCGTCTTTCTAAGACTCCGTGGTAAAATTGCCTTAGTTTTCAGGGCAGGAGGTGATGACTTGAAACTATTGTCTGCAAAATGTCGTTGATTCATTATCTTACTTCAAGTTCATCTTAGATTCAGAATGGTTTTGGTGTACGATTCTAACTTCATTCCAGTTTTTCAGAAGAGAATGTCTGAATGTGAGCTTCCGGATCAGTCTACTAGAAGCGCTTGTAAGAAGAGAGAATATGCCGCCTTCAGCAATTTACAACAGACACTCAAAGATTTTTGATTTCCCGGAGAACAGAAGAAGTAAATTTAACATGTTCTAAGTAGCTCTTATCTTTATCATTCAAGGAATGTGACAAGGAAGTGGGTGTGGACTAACGTTCATTTTTTATTGATATTTGATTTTTACTTTTATTACATTGAATTGTTCATGTCATTCTCAATTACCAATAAACCACAATTTGTTCTGATTTGAGGGGTCGTATACATTGATTTCATACACATAAAATGTGTGAAACACAAGATTACACTATTGATTACTCGAGATATCAGACTACTTTGAGCCAGATACAACACCTTCTCTTCAGGTGAGATTCGTACCTTTTTTGAGCTGTCTCCGGCTGGAGAAAGAAATCGGCAGCGTTTCATCTTCAACGACAAAATTTTCAGAATCTTTTAAGAATCGATGGCCTGTGTCATATCGTTAGATCAATTGGTTCAGTTTTTAGATGAGTGGTTCAACCAAGTTCACATGGTTCAAGTTTCAGCAAAAATAGTGAACATCGTTCACTTCATTTCTAATAATTCACCACAAACTTGGATTTTCCCAGTCTTATCATCAATTCTCAAAATGTTTTTCGACACTTCCGTTTCCTAAGTTCTCGGTTGTTGCAAATATAGTTTCCATGTATTGTGAACGAATAAGTCTTTAATGGAACTACATATTACACACCTGCTTACCATGCGCAAAGGTCAACTTTGTGACCCACTTCTGGGCGGAGTCTGCTGACCTGAGAGATACTCACAAGAGAAGGTGCGATCCACCATTGCTTCATTATTGCTTCCTTCTCCACACGTTTTATCGATCTTTTATTTATATCTTCTCATTACAGAGCCAAAAATTATGTCTCAGAACGTGCAACAAGCCAATGAAGCATCAGAACCAGAACAAGTGAGTTTTCATACGTTTCTAGTTTCATCTTAATAATTCAGATTAGCGCACAAGTGTCGCCCAATCTTTTGAGAGCGGGCTTCCGGATTAGTCAGCTAGAAGCGATTGTTAGAAGAGAAAATATGCCGGACCACCTGCGGCAATTCGTAAGAGATGCTCGAAGATTTTTAATTTCTCGGAGAACAGAAGAAGTAAGTTGGACATGTTCTAAATAACTCTTATTTTTATCATTCCAGGAATGTGACAATGAATCGGATGCGGACTGAATGAAGTCCGACATCGTTCGAGTTGATTTGCTCGGTTCTTTAATTCATTATTGTTGATTTGCTTGGTTCTTTAATTCATTATTTATTCATCTAATTATTGCCTGAAATTATTGCCAATAAAACATCATTTCGTGATTGAATGGTTAGGAAAAACTCACTGTTTTTTAAAACTCAGTAGGTGTTAAACATTTTCAACATTCAAAGTGTTTTTATGTTTGTGATAACAATAAGAGTAAGAGTTATTCTAAACTCTACTGGTTTCTGAATTTGATATCTAGTGGAAGCAGAAAGTAAGTGATAATAGTTTCTTGATGTGAAGACAGTATGAAAATCCAATTTTAATTTCGTATTCAATTTAGATTGGATCAGAACATGGTTCACATAGCTTCCTCTACCTGTAAAAAAGTCTGACCTCCGTAAATCGGATACTTAGTACCGTGGCAGTTCCGCCTCAGAATACAAGAACGACTAAAGTAATGCGCCTTTTTTTCAAATGGACTGAAAGTAAGAATAATATTTTAAATCCACAAAGTTCAACTGTTCGTTGTGAGAGTCCCGACCCTACCGTACTCATTTTACAAAAATGCGATTGGCGCGCGTTTGAAATCGGTCAGACTTTTTGCTAGATATGTGTGGTTATTCACACAATATTTTCATCAACAATGATGAAAAATCTTTTTGATTGTTAAAATTTATCACAGGGAAAAAACAAAACATTTTGTAGTCATATTAATAACAAACTAATTCTCCGCCCACTTTTCACAGAGGAAAATTTCGGATGAAACTTTTTGCTTTTAATGGAATTGGAAGAAAATAAGAGAGAAACGAAAATAGTCAAAGGGTAACGAGATTCGGAGCTGCGAATCACAATTCACCGTTTTGACCACTCGACCGAATTTCACGTGATTAGTGGCGTCCATTTGCGTGAGTACTTTTTATTATACAAATTCAAGTATCACTTGCATTGGTTCTAGTCAAATTTGAATGAAGGAGGAAGTTGAATCAAATGTTTCCTTGCGTGCGCGTAAAACCTACAGTCGCAGGAGCTCAAGAGGGGAGGGGGAACTGTTGGCTAACTGAGTCATTGTGAGAGTCTTGAATTTTCTGTTGTTTTTTCTTCTTGCTTGCTTGCTGGTATAATTTTCACTGAAAATACACAGTGATTTTTTTGTCTCGTCCAAGACAAGGCGCAGGCAAACAGATGAAATTAGAGATGAGATGCGCATACAGCAGTCGAATGTGCAAACACGCTGCGTTGTAAATGTTAGTAGAGACGCAGAAAATCAGAGACAAATTAGACGCTAAAAACACAAAGAGAAACGTGACAGTTAGAAATGTCGATTTACGGATTTTTGAGAAAATTAAATGTTTTATGTATTATTCAACGAAAATCCGCAAATTTCTTTCTTTTGTAACATAATAATAATTATTATTTTTTGGAGACCCTAAAAATATAGAGATTATCAGCACATAACCATCAACAAATAATCACTGTTAACTCGGAAAGGCCACTACAACATAGAAGGCCTTTACAACATAGAAGCGATCCACACCGATAAAGAAAAAGTAACTCGGAAAATTTTTTTCCGATGGAAAGCAGATCGTTGAACAATTCTTTGTTGGAAAAAACACAATTTTTTCATTATACCTTGCTATTTTTTAGAACATTTTTGCGAAAAGAAGTACAAGAAAATTCTTCATTGAACGAGATAGATACAGTAATGAATGAAACCGTAATATTGTGTAAAAAGCAAAACGAGCAGAAAAAGAGAAGAAACCACTGCTGAATTTCATACTCTTCTCTGATAAGGATTGAAGCGTGGATTCATTGGAGCTCCTGGGGCTGGCATTCCTGGCATGAAGTGAGGTGGCATCTAAAATTGTCTGATTGAACATCGTTAGCAATTTCTTTGTGGGTGGTCTTGATTTAATGACTACTATGCGCGTAGTCTTGACAATCGAATACTGCAAAAAGCTTTCAATTGATGAGTTGAACAACTTTGACACAAAGCAGTAAGAAAAGGTGAGTTTCTATTCACAGAGTCACTTCCCAGTTTCTGTTTTGCTGGAAGCCGCGACCGATACCAAAACGGTCAACATAAGAATGTTTCTGAAATTGAAATATATGATAACCATACCATGTGGTGCGATTGAATTTGAAATTTGATTCGCGCTAATAGAAATGAGGACAACGTTTCCAGATTGTTTCAATCTAGAATCTGTGAGCTGACAACTAGTCGTGTGAAGACCATGTAACCAAACAATGTTTTTCAATAAAAAAAGAGAATAAGCACCTGACAACACTAGTAACTTCTGAAACTTGCAAATTCAAAAACTTACACCTGGCATTCCCATTGGAGGCATGAATCCACGTCCCATAGCTGGCATTGGTGCTCCCATGTTCGGAACAATTGATGGTCTCAGCTGTTGACCTGCAGGTAGAAGTGGTCGGCCTCCTGGTCCCTGAAAAGAGTTCGTTGAGAGTTTAATCTTTTGTTCTCGGAAAAATGTTCATTTTCGTGAATTCACGTTTGTATAAGATACACACTCAATTTCTGTTCAGTTTTAAAATTCTTTTTTTTTAACACAACAAAAAAATGAAACCATTTTCAGCTGTAATAAGACTTACCCGTTGCGTTACGAACGCCCTCGCAGTTGCGTCCACGAGCTTCTGAGCTTGCTCTTCCATCCACTTCTGAAAGTTGTTTTGTAAAGGATGATTCGTTCAGTTTATCAACTATAAAGCAGAATTTTCAAATAAGCTGACATCCTCTCACTATCTTCGTACTATTTGAATTTTATAGTCACAAAAACCTTTAATGGTCGACTTTTCATCAAAATATTTTCTGACTACTGGATTTTTTCTATCAAAATTTTCTCTGACTACTGGCGTCTTTGTTGACTGCAAAAGGTCTGATTAGAAACAACTTTTTTTCTACAAACAACTCGCAATGATTGTTCTGAACTAATACTTTCGGTGTAAAAAAACATTACTTGATAGAACTGTCTGACGTTGTCCTTGTGCTTCTTTCCACCGTTGTGGGTTTTGCGAACCGATGGAGAGTCGTGTGTGAGAAAAGCGTCACAATAGTCGCAGTAGTACTTTGGCATTCTGAACACTCTGGGTTGGGATGGAGAGAAGGGGGCTTGGATGATGAAACTTGAAACAGAGAGAGAGAGAGTGGAAATAAGTTAGAAAGATGTTATGGGTGATTGGATTTCGACTTCTCTACTCAAGTTGAGTAGAAAGATTTCAAAATCAAAGTAAGGAAAATTCATTCAAAGGTTGCGTTGATCGAGACATTCTCAGCTTTTTACTGTAACTATCATTAACTGCTGATGGAACATGACTAACTAACTGAACGCAATATATTTGTTGGAATTAGTCCCGAAATGTAACTCAATACCAATTAAGTACAACTCATTACATGGTAAAGTGGCACGAAAGAAACTAAACACGAAAATCTAGAAATACACTAACAAATACTGTGCGTAAAACGGAAAAGTACAACGCAGCGCATTTGCATTGGTTTTTCTTTTGTTCTGTTCTAACCGACGAAATACGTGATGAAGTACACGGGAACACGGGAAAAATTCTGTAAATCAGATTCAATGAAATGAAAGCTCTTTTTTCAGAGTTAACAAAAAAATGCGAAGGAACTTCCAATTAAAACAAAGATACATTGTTTTCTACGAAAAGCTTTTTTTTCCTGAAAACACAAAGGCGATGCGTTCTATTTCTACCTTCGCTCAATGCGTGATTCCTAAGTTCTCTCACGTTTTGTGACTAAGATCTTTACAAAGTCATTTTCCTCATTTTTTTACCTATGTTTAGGATGAATAACTTCTGGCAGCAGATTACATCACTCGCAAAAAGTTAATGGTTTTTTGGGAAGAAAAACAGAAAGTGAGAAGATGGTGATACAAAACAACAGAGGTGGTGCAAAAAAAGTGTTCTTGAGAAATTACGGTGGTCCAGAAAAAAAGCAGTGTTCTCTTGAAATAGCTGGATGGTATAGAAAATCAAGATAGTCTCAAAAAATAAAGATGGTCTTGGAAAATCAGGGTGGTCTCCGGAATATGGATAGTCATGAAAAATCAGGGTGGTTCAAGCAAAATCTAATGCGTTTTGAAAAACTTGAAGGTCCTTTGAAAAATCATGACAAGCATGACGAAAACGGCGGACCGCAAAATATTACTGCGAGTTTTTTCAAGGCTGGGCAAGTGCTTGCTATTGGGATATTGAAGTAGGTCACGCTCACGGCATTCTGAGCCAATTGCAAAGAAAAGTGGTAACAAGAAGGGTGGTGCAAAAAAAGAGGTCTTGAGAAATTACGGTAGTCCAGAAAAAAAAGCAGTGTGCTTTTGAAAACGCTGGATAATATGGATAATCAGGATATTCTCAAAAAAAAAGGATGATCTTGAAAAATCAGGGTGATTCAAGCAAGATCGAACTTGTTAAAAAAATTGAAGGTCCTCTGAAAAGTCATGACGAGTCAGAGAATTGTCCGCATTTTCCTTCGTAAGCTTCAATGTTTCATCGACTTTGTAAAAAGTTGTACCTAAAAAAACTAACATAAACAGTGCTCAGAAAACGGCGGACCGCAAAATATGACTGCTAGCAGTTTTTTCAAGGCTGGGCAAGTGCTTGCCATTGGGATATTGAAGCAGGTCATGCTCACAGCGTTTTTTTCTGAGCATTCTGAGCCGATTGCAAAGTGAAGTGATAGAAGATGCTCGCTTTTCAAAACTGAGCAATGTGTGAAAAATTGAAGATTGAAACTATGTCACCTCATTGAACCCATATTTGAGAAACATACCACAACATTTGTAATAACTATCAGTAATAGAAAACAATCAACTTACAGAAAGAGTAATAATACGTGCCAGACACAAGACAGCAACATTTATGATTCACATTATTTTCACGCGAGGAGCAATAAAGGGGTTTCCTGGAAACATTAGACGAAACTTTGTAAAATTGTTAAGGTGAACCGAAACGAAGAAAAATGTGAGTCAGTTCATTTTCACTTAGAAAAAACCGCCAATATCCATTTCATTTGAAAAAAATCTTTCTGATTATGAATCTAAAACTATAAAAAATATTATTTTCACACAAATTTCAATAGAATAGTTCTGAAGAAAATAACACAGGTTTTTTTTCAAATAAAACTAATGAGATTTAAAAATGAAGCTGAATGTAAGAACAATAAAAGTATATATTTTCTAGAAGACATGTTGAAACTTCATCCTGGTTGAGATTTTGTATTTTTAGACGAATGATAAAAAAGTAAACGCGTTTGACGAATGAGTCTAAAGAAATATTCATACACTTAACGCAGTTTACAATGATTTGCAAAAAACAGAGAAAAAACAATGGAGAACTTTTATTTTAAACGAGAAAGATACCTTTTATTTTAAACAAGAAAGCGCGAAAAAATCTAATTGAATTTTAATCTTGATTAGACGGGAAAAAACAGAGATGAAGCATTGTTGAAAAACAAATTCAGTTTTTTTTTCTGTTTTTGAACAGTGAATTATAGAAAAAGAATGAATGAAATTATTATTTTTCCGTTTATGGTTATAACTATGGCACGCTGACCTCAACTTTTCTCTGATTTTACCAGGAATCTTGAACTTTCTTTAAGATTGCACTCTGTACCTGTCTTTTCTTTTTCAAAGTGTTCCCTTTTCCTCAGGGAAAACAATAAGATTTTGTTCTACTAACATGACTAAGGTAGCAGTGATCCTAATTTCTGTAAATGCAGAGAACACACGTGAAAACACCATATGTGCAAACGCGCTGCGTTGTTAATTTGGGAGAGACGCAGACAATCAGAGAAAAGTCAGACGTAAATACTACCTGAGAGAACACGACTGTTAGAGCCTTCGATTTACAAAGTAATGGGATTCGTGAATGTTTTTTTTATTAAATAAATTGAATTTTGTTTGTTTATTGTATGTTTTTATCATTCGATGTATTTATTAATTTGATGAAAATGAAACTTTAAGTATTCATAATTTATTCTCGATCATAAAAAAAGTCAAAATTCAGCGTATAATAACTATAATGGTAGAACAATAAAAGAATACAACGTGCGGAATGAAATTATGAAAAATTCGACACGTACAATCTTCAGAGAGAAGAACAAAGTAAATTTGATGCCTCTCGAGAGGTAACAATATGATAGTGTGAAGAGACTCGTAGTGAAACGATTCAACACAAGTTGTCAGTGGAGCTGTGGTTATTGGGGTTGATGTCATGGAAAGTTTTCCTGACATGAATAGACCCGTACAATGAACGCGAATTGATATGTGGAGTGAGCGGAAGATGAGTTCAGTAGGAATCAAGTGATACAGCTATGGAATAGAAAGATCAGCTTGAAACCAAAAGTACAACTGTACAACACGAGAAACTGGAAAGTTTCCTGTTGACTTTCGTTGAATATACTCAGTGGAGCAGGCTTTGGGAGAACAATGTTGAACTTCAGAATAACATGTTCAGTAGTAGTAGTAGAACTCCTCCTCGTTGGCGTCCATTGGCTCGTTGATCAAATAGCACGTTGGTTCATCGTCCTCTTCAATGTTTGGAAGATCCGGAGTATAACGCTCAACATCAATGAACTCATCATCTTCTTCTACAGATTCTAGTCCTTCTTCTTCTTCTTCATACTCCATTTCTTCTTCTTCCGCAGATCGATCATCATTCAAAACCTAGAATAGTGGGAATTATGAAACTACTATTTTTGTTCCACTCACTTCTTGAACCGCCAGGAAACGTCTTGGGTTGTATGCCCAACTGTCGTCCAAAACATCAAAACGAACACTTGGTACAGGGTAGTCTAGTGCCAGGTCGTCAGCTACTTCATCTCCATGTCTCCGTCTCTTAAATTGATTTTAAGGCTATTGATGACCGTCACAAAACTCATGATTTTATTCTTGATGAATAAAGTTGTTATTATCAAGTTCATGCATGTTACTGTTTCTACTCACCATTTCATCCAATGCGCGCTGTCTGGCCGTGAGAGCTCGCAGAAACTCCGTGGCTGTTCCTCGATAGACGGGTAGATTATCGTTCTCGTTCGTCTCATCACTTCTGATGATTTCGTTCAGCTCTCTGGTCCAATACTGTGTGTCTTGAACATATATCACTCGTTCTCTACCACCCTGAAATTTTCACATGAGACTCGAAGGAAGAGGAAAAAGCTCACCGTGTACACTATCACTTCTACAGTTTTCTTGCTATCAACTTCTAGTTCAGATTCGTCAATCATTGGCTGGACAGGGTGCGACATATTGTATCTGGAAAAAAGTAATGAGAGAAAGATGAGGAGAAGCTTCTCGAAAAGAAACAATTGAAAGATAGTAATGGAATGGTCCATGAGCCCACCTTTTATAAGCGTTCACTCGCCCATTTTTTGCCTTGAGCTGACTCCACCCAGGATTGACGCCTGGGAACGGTAAGTGTGAAGTGTCTGGGGCTACGCCGTCTTTTGCCATTGGCGTCTGGCGCCTTTGCCAGAATGTGACAAGTGTTCCGACTTTGATGCTTCGTCTGATATCACCTGCGTATCCTCATGCGAGAAGAGCTACACCACAACTTCGGAGCACCATTTGACGCTTTTTTTGATTGACGCGGGTCAACTATTAGCACTTCATTGATCCGGAGTATAAGATGGACAAATCTAACCTACATATTCTTTCATAAAATTGAACCTCAACAGGAAATGACCTTCAGCGTAATTCGGATCCAGAATTGAGACCTAGCCAGATGTGTTAAGCAGGTCGAGGGATGAAGTTTTCATGTAGAAAATTTTTGCACGTTTTTTGTTACAAGCGAGATATTTTAATTTAAAAATTTTAAACTCCAAAAATGAGTGCCCTCTCGCACGACACAATTAGATCCAACAGGAAAAACAACTAGCGGGGTGGTGGAGTGGTCAAAGGTTCTGCGTTCGAACCGAGTGGGCAGGGGTTCTATTCCATCCGCTGACGACTTTTTGGTCATTTTTTTTGCACAATGACAAAAATGTGCCCAAATTGTGTGGAATTACTCTTTTGCATGTATTTAAACCCTTCTACTCATGTTAATACTCTTCGAAGTTGCCAAAAGTCTATAGCCGATCTCATCTATCACCTCCTCCATTATGAAGCTAGTGAAATGGTCGTTACAACTTTGATATTCATCAAAAACAAGATTTTCGAGTTCGAGATGCATTTCTATTTGTGAACGGAACGGTAACCGTTCAAACCGGAGTTATCCTCTAGAATTCCTCAAGTCGTGAGCCAGAAGCATCTCGACAAGTGGCCGGATGAGGGTCTCTAATCACAAACCTTGATAAAATCTTCATGGATATAATCTCATGACCGCCCAGATTACACCAAACAACAACCACAAACATTAATTATAATATTATCAATAAATAAGTTCATAAGATGAAGTTGTTGAATTCAACTTTTTCTTGTTTGCATACTCATCCAGCTACTTGTCGAGATGCTTCTGGCTCAAGACTTGAGGAATTCTAGAGGATAGTTCCGGTTTGAACGGTTACCGTTCAGTTCACGAATAGAAATGCATCTCGAACTCGAAAATCTTGTTTTTGATGAATATCAAAGTTGTAACGACCATTTCACTAGCTTCATAATGGAGGAGGTGATAGATGAGATCGGCTATAGACTTTTGGCAACTTCGAAGAGTATTAACATGAGTAGAAGGGTTTAAATACATGCAAAAGAGTAATTCCACACAATTTGGGCACATTTTTATCATTGTGCAAAAAAATGACCAAAAAGTCGTCAGCGGATGGAATAGAACCCTAGACCTCTCGGTTCGAACGCAGAACCTTTGACCACTCCACCACCCCGCTAGTTGTTTTTCCTGTTGGATCTAATTGTGTCGTGCGAGAGGGCACTCATTTTTGGAGTTTAAAATTTTTAAATTAAAATATCTCGCTTGTAACAAAAAACGTGCAAAAATTTTCTACATGAAAACTTCATCCCTCGACCTGCTTAACACATCTGGCTAGGTCTCAATTCTGGATCCGAATTACGCTGAAGGTCATTTCCTGTTCAGATTATTAATTTGTAGTTTACAAGTTGAAGAAATAAATTGTTCGAAAATGATCGAAAATCTCAAACTGTAATGAATCATTCTGAAATTTAATTAAAAATCATAGGTTATTTCGGTTATCGACGGATTTTCTTGTTGTGACCAGATGAACAATTTCTAAGGGAGGTGAAACAAAAACATTTTTTGTGGGTGGTCATAAAAAATCAGAGTGGTCCGAGAAAAACCGGAGTAGTTTTGAAAAACTTGGTGTTTCACTGAAAAATTATGGTAATTAAGAGAATTGTCAACGAACAATCCACTTCTCCAACTTGAAAACTACGGGGTAAGCCAAAAGTATATTAACACAACTTTGCGCGTGTGCTCCAAGGCTGTAGTTTGTAAAATCATCAATTTTTTCGAAATCAGATTTTTAGAACCTTTGGGAACACGCGTCCCAATTCTCATTGTTCTAATAGTTTTTTGGATGAGGATGTAACTGAATAAGCAACCCGACCTAAGATCGCAGAATTGCCAACCCGAAATTGGATGAGTTTTCAGGTGCAAGGAGAAGATTTAACAGAAACAATCCACTGAGGGCATCGACAAGCATTTTATTAGATGTCTCATATTGAACCGTCAAAAATGGCTTGAAAGACGCTTAAATAAGCATGGTTATTCTTTTCTCCGTTATTCAATGTATTTTGAAGAGCTGTGATTGGTGAAAACCTGACAAAATGTTTGAAAAAAACCTCTTCTTACCTTTTCAATGTTCTGTCTAAAGAAATTTCGTTTTTGGGCTGGACTATGGCCCGATGAACACACGCCAAGTGAGGAAAGTACAGTATGCAGATGACAATATCGACTTTCTAGAGTCGGAGGAACCTTGTGATGATGTGGAACATTATGAAAACTGTAGAATTACATGTTCACATCAATTTGTGACAAAATGAATGGTGTGACAGCTGAAAGAAGCTCATATGGCTTGTTGGAGCAAAAATGGAACTTTCTGCTCTCCAGCATTCTAAGTTTCTGTGAACTTCTACAAAACATCATTTTTTTTCATTTACAAGATCTGTGAAATCATCATCCATCAAGACAAATTCCGTTTCGCAGTGTTCTGTTCTCGTATTCTTGGTTTTTGATGAAAATGACGGTGTTTTTATACAGGCTCATTTTCGTTCCATGGTCATAACTCGAGAACCCGTAGACCAATTTGATTGGAATTTTCAGAAAATGTGTATTTAAATGTGAATAAAAACTTTTGTCTCAAAAACTTTTGTCATTCTCAAAAGTACCTGGAAAATCAGAAAAAACACAACATGACGTTTTTTTAATACACACTGTAGTTTTTTGGATGAGGATGTAACTAAATAAACAACCCGACCTAAACGCAAGATCGCAGAATTGCCAACCCAAAATTGGATGAGTTTTCAGGTGTGTATCGGCTCAAACTTTTTATAGATCTTGTTTTTGTTGTCGAAAATAACTTCAAAAGTATAAGTTTACTCGAAAACCAGCAATAGAGATGTATCGAAAAAAACTCGAAGTACAAAAAACAGATTTTTTTTGAAAGTTATGAAAAGCAAGGTGACCATTTTATTCAAAGCCTCGGATGTCGGCACGCTCATGAAAATTCAAATAAACGAAGTCATTTTTTTCTTTGCAGGAGTGAACAAAACGAATGCAATCTGAAAATGTTTAAATTACCAGGTTTTTAAAGTCTCCGAATTTTTTGAGGTGCTTTCGAGTACACGTCCTGGCTTTACTAGAGAACAACCGCCCCCCTCCCTCAGTGGATTGTTTCTGTTAAATCTTCTCCTTGCACCTGAAAACTCATCCAATTTCGGGTTGGCAATTCTGCGATCTTAGGTCGGGTTGCTTATTCAGTTACATCCTCATCCAAAAAACTATTAGAACAATGAGAATTGGGACGCGTGTTCCCAAAGGTTCTAAAAATCTGATTTCGAAAAAATTGATGATTTTACAAACTACAGCCTTGGAGCACACGCGCAAAGTTGTGTTAATATACTTTTGGCTTACCCCGTAGTTTTCAAGTTGGAGAAGTGGATTGTTCGTTGACAATTCTCTTAATTACCATAATTTTTCAGTGAAACACCAAGTTTTTCAAAACTACTCCGGTTTTTCTCGGACCACTCTGATTTTTTATGACCACCCACAAAAAATGTTTTTGTTTCACCTCCCTTAGAAATTGTTCATCTGGTCACAACAAGAAAATCCGTCGATAACCGAAATAACCTATGATTTTTAATTAAATTTCAGAATGATTCATTACAGTTTGAGATTTTCGATCATTTTCGAACAATTTATTTCTTCAACTTGTAAACTACAAATTAATAATCTGAGGTTCAATTTTATGAAAGAATATGTAGGTTAGATTTGTCCATCTTATACTCCGGATCAATGAAGTGCTAATAGTTGACCCGCGTCAATCAAAAAAAGCGTCAAATGGTGCTCCGAAGTTGTGGTGTAGCTCTTCTCGCATGAGGATACGCAGGTGATATCAGACGAAGCATCAAAGTCGGAACACTTGTCACATTCTGGCAAAAGCGCCAGACGCCAATGGCAAAAGACGGCGTAGCCCCAGACACTTCACACTTACCGTTCCCAGGCGTCAATCCTGGGTGGAGTCAGCTCAAGGCAAAAAATGGGCGAGTGAACGCTTATAAAAGGTGGGCTCATGGACCATTCCATTACTATCTTTCAATTGTTTCTTTTCGAGAAGCTTCTCCTCATCTTTCTCTCATTACTTTTTTCCAGATACAATATGTCGCACCCTGTCCAGCCAATGATTGACGAATCTGAACTAGAAGTTGATAGCAAGAAAACTGTAGAAGTGATAGTGTACACGGTGAGCTTTTTCCTCTTCCTTCGAGTCTCATGTGAAAATTTCAGGGTGGTAGAGAACGAGTGATATATGTTCAAGACACACAGTATTGGACCAGAGAGCTGAACGAAATCATCAGAAGTGATGAGACGAACGAGAACGATAATCTACCCGTCTATCGAGGAACAGCCACGGAGTTTCTGCGAGCTCTCACGGCCAGACAGCGCGCATTGGATGAAATGGTGAGTAGAAACAGTAACATGCATGAACTTGATAATAACAACTTTATTCATCAAGAATAAAATCATGAGTTTTGTGACGGTCATCAATAGCCTTAAAATCAATTTAAGAGACGGAGACATGGAGATGAAGTAGCTGACGACCTGGCACTAGACTACCCTGTACCAAGTGTTCGTTTTGATGTTTTGGACGACAGTTGGGCATACAACCCAAGACGTTTCCTGGCGGTTCAAGAAGTGAGTGGAACAAAAATAGTAGTTTCATAATTCCCACTATTCTAGGTTTTGAATGATGATCGATCTGCGGAAGAAGAAGAAATGGAGTATGAAGAAGAAGAAGAAGGACTAGAATCTGTAGAAGAAGATGATGAGTTCATTGATGTTGAGCGTTATACTCCGGATCTTCCAAACATTGAAGAGGACGATGAACCAACGTGCTATTTGATCAACGAGCCAATGGACGCCAACGAGGAGGAGTTCTACTACTACTACTGAACATGTTATTCTGAAGTTCAACATTGTTCTCCCAAAGCCTGCTCCACTGAGTATATTCAACGAAAGTCAACAGGAAACTTTCCAGTTTCTCGTGTTGTACAGTTGTACTTTTGGTTTCAAGCTGATCTTTCTATTCCATAGCTGTATCACTTGATTCCTACTGAACTCATCTTCCGCTCACTCCACATATCAATTCGCGTTCATTGTACGGGTCTATTCATGTCAGGAAAACTTTCCATGACATCAACCCCAATAACCACAGCTCCACTGACAACTTGTGTTGAATCGTTTCACTACGAGTCTCTTCACACTATCATATTGTTACCTCTCGAGAGGCATCAAATTTACTTTGTTCTTCTCTCTGAAGATTGTACGTGTCGAATATTTCATAATTTCATTCCGCACGTTGTATTCTTTTATTGTTCTACCATTATCGTTACTATACGCTGATTTTGACCTTTTTTATGATCGAGAATAAATTATGAATACTTAAAGTTTCATTTTCATCAAAGTAATAAATACATCGAATGATAAAAACATACAATAAACAAGCAAAATTCAATTTATTTAATAAAAAAAACATTCACGAATCCCATTACTTTGTAAATCGAAGGCTCTAACAGCCGTGTTCTCTCAGGTAGTATTTACGTCTGACTTTTCTCTGATTGTCTGCGTCTCTCCCAAATCAACAACGCAGCGCGTTTGCACATATGGTGTTTTCACGTGTGTTCTCTGCATTTACAGAAATTAGGATCACTGCTACCTTAGTCATGTTAGTAGAACAAAATCTTATTGTTTTCCCTGAGGAAAGGGGAACATTTTGAAAAAGAAAAGACAAGTACAGAGTGCAATCTTAAAGAAAGTTCAAGATTCCTGTTTAAATCAGAAAGAATTTGAAGACAGCCATAAATATAACCATAAACGAGAATAATATAATTTTATTCATTCTTTTTCTACATTTCATGGTTCAAAAATAGAGAAAACTGAATTATTTTTCAGATATGCTTCATCTCTGCTTTTTTCCGTCTAATCAGGACTAATATTCAGTTAGATTTTTTCGTGCTTTCTTGTTTAAAATCAAAGGTCTTTCCTGTTGTTTTTTCTCTGTTTCTTTGCAAATCATTGTCAACTGCGGTAAGTAAATGAGTATTTTCAGACTTATTTGTCAAACGCGTTTACTTTTTTATTATCCGTCTAAAAATACAAAACCTCAACCAGAATTTAGTTTCACCAGAAAAAAAATCCTGTGTTATTTTCTTCAAAACTATTTTATTGAAACTTGTGTGGATGTAATATATTAGGTTGTCGATTAAGTATCCGAATTTTTTGTAGAAAATTTCTTTCATCATTATCTCAACAGTGCACAATGGTGATATTATATATATTGGCCATCACTATCTATGACTTGTTCTCAACGTTGGGGTAGCTTCTCAATGCCATGGCGATACCAGGTCTCGCCGTATATATATAAAAAAAATTGACTGGAAGAAGTTGCGGAGCGCGAATTCGACCTCGGCTACATCAACGTAATTATTTCTATCTATATATCGTTGGAGGCCAAGACCATATAGAAATGAGATAGGGGTAGATCAAAACTATCGGGTGGGTGGGGAAAGACGATCCAACCGTAACCGAGTAGCTCAGTCTTGGTTAATTTGCCGACGTGGGGTCGAGCGTTGTCGTGTTGAAGATAGATTTTTGCATCCGCTCCGCGAGTAGAAATGAGATCAGCTATGAGGGCTCGCCGCTGACGAACATAGAGTTCACTGTTTATAGTAGTACTAGCCTTTGAGATCTTCCAATACTCTAAACCACGAACGGACCATCAGACTTAGAGCATCATTTTTTGCCATGAAAATCAGCTTTGGAAATGTCTGGAGCAGGGGAATCGGCATTTACACAAGCGGTCTTCCGTACAACATTAGAGTGGACTATCCTCTTCTTATTTCCAGTGATGATATGATGATGCCATTGAAAACGGCGTTGAGAGGTGAGCAGAGACATCGGCATGTCGACCCTCCGGATTCGATCAAAATTGGTGATATCATGGATTACTCATCTTTCGAGCGTCTTTTTCTTGTTGACAGACCTGAGGTTTTCAGCAATTGTGGAATGGTTGGAGCCAAATATGTGCTCCAATTCACGAGTACTCACACACGGCTCAGCCTCCACGGCTTCAAGTAGCTAGTCAATAATCATCTCAGACCGACGACCTGACCTCGGGACATGTTCGAGGTTGTAGCTCTTTTCATTTATTTAAGTGTACGATTTGTTGACTGTACCAGCAAAGAGGAGATTCTAGTTGTACGTTTAATGAAGACCATCCCTGGCTCCATTTTGGTTGGAGTCAGAAACGTGAAGAAATAGCAAAACATGACGGTCGCGAAAATTTCCACGGAAAAACAGGGTTACCATTACCAATCAATGAAACTGAGTGAAGACTCACTTAGACTACTAGCAAGGAGAAGACTCGATAATAACAATCCACTAAGGGAGGGGGGCGGTTGTTGTCTAGGAAAGCCAGGATGTGCACTCGAAAACACCCCAAAAAATTCGGGGACTTAATCGACAACCTAATATTTTCATAGTTCAAATCAGAAAGAATCTTTTTTTCAAATAAAGTGGATATTGTTGTTTTTTTCAAAAATAAAACGAACTGACTCACATTCTCTTCCGTTTCGGTTCACCTCAACATTTTTTCCAAGTCACAGATATTTATTCAAACATTTCTAAATTCAGTCAACTCAATGAACTGTTGATAAATCGCAAAAGAAAAATGTAATAACAATTTTCCCTAAACATGTCTGAAATCGACTTCGAAGTTAACCTGAATTCACTTGAATTCAGAGCTTGTGAGAAGCCAAAGCATCAAAAACTATTAAAAATTCAATGATTCAGTGTTTTGAATCATTAAAACATCACATATTCCGAACATGGACTCCAGAATCCAAATTCGTGGACTTAATCAGTGAGGATTTCACTTCGCATGAGTTTTTGCTAATTTTTCTCGGATTTCTGAATTTTGTTTTCATTTTCCATTTTATAAAGCTCGACATAACCTATACGCATGGTTTGAGTTGAGTACTGAAGGAATTCGTCTCACAATTAACATGTCCTTCTACCGAAAACGTCATCGCGCGAGTCGGTTTGAGTGTTTGGAGTTGTCATCTTGATTGAAAATGGAGCTTCATCTAAAACTCCGAAAACAAAAAAGGAGTGTTTTATGTCAATGAATGAGTTCCCGAGTCATCTTTTTCATAATTTCAAAACTCGTGATTTTACCGTCGACTTAATGAGCACTGGAGTAGCCCTATAATAACGTCATGAATAGAGATCAGCCTCTGATTCCTAAGGAAAAGCAATTGAGCTTCATTTTTTCTAGAAACATTGTACATGAGATAATAATGATTCAAAACTTTGTTCGGGGTTCCTAACAGTTTTTACCCAAGAGTGAGTGATCTAGCCCAGGTACACACAAGTACACGCTAGACAATATGCATGTAAAGTCATCATAACGGTCACAAATGTTAAATTCATGAGTGAGTGATTAACACTGTTTGTTTACTCTTTTTGTAAGTTGATTGTTTTCTATTACTGATAGTGATTACAAATGTTGTGGTATGTTTCTCAAATATGGGTTCAATGAGGAAACATAGTTTCAATCTTCAATTTCTCAAACATTGCACAGTTTCGAAAAGCGAGCATCTTTTACCACTTTACTTTGCAATTGGCTCAGAATGCCGTGAGCGTGATCTACTTCAATATCCTAATAGCAAGCACTTGCTCCGCCTCGAAAAAAATCGCAGTGATATTTTGCGGTCCGCCGTTTTCGTCATGCTCGTCACGATTTTTCAAAGGACCTTCAAGTTTTTCAAAACACATTCGATTTTGCTTGAACCACCCTGATTTTTCATGACTATCCACATTCCCGAGACCACCCTGATTTTCCATGATCATCTTTATTTTTTGAGACTATCTTGATTTTCTATACCATCCAGCTATTTCAAGAGAACACTGCTTTTTTTTTTCTGGACCACCGTAATTTCTCAAGAACACTTTTTTTGCACCACCTCTGTTGTTTTGTATCACCATCTCCTCATATTCTGTTTCTCTTTCCAAAAACCATTAACTTTTTGCGAGTGATGTAATCTGCTGCCAGAAGTTATTCATCTTAAACATAGGTAAAAAAAGGAAAATGACTTTGTAAAGATCTTAGTCACAAAACGTGAGTGAACTCAGAAATCACGCATTGAGCAGTGGTAAAAATAAAACGAATCGTCTTCGTGTTTTCAGAACAAAAATATATTTTTCGTGGAAAACATGGTATTCTTTTTTTAATTGGAAGTTTTTTCGCACTTCTTTGTTAACTCTGAGAAAAAGAGCTTTCATTTCATTGAATCTGATTTACAGAATTTTTCCCGTGTTCCCGTGTACTTCGTCACGTATTTCATCGGTTAGAACAGAACAAAAGAAAAACCAATGCAAATGCGCTGCTTTGTACTTTCTCCGTTTTACGCACAGTATTTGTTAGTGTATTTCTAGATTTTCGTGTTTAGTTTCTTTCATGCCACTTTACCATGTAATGAGTTGTACTTAATTGGTATTGAGTTACATTTTGGGACTAATTCCAACAAATATATCTTGTTCAGTTAATTAGTCATGTTCCACCAGCAGTTATTGAAAGTTAAAGCTGAAAACGTTTCGATCCACACAACCTTTGAATGATTTTTGCCTACTTTAACTCTGAAATTTTTATACTCAACTAGAGTAGAAACAGTCAGAATCCAATCATTCATAACATCCTTCTAACTTATTTCCACTCTCTCTGTTCCAAGTTTCAACATTCAAGCCTCCCTCTTCTCCATCACAACCCATAGTGTTCAGAATGCCAAAGTACTACTGCGACTATTGTGACGCTTTTCTCACACACGACTCTCCATCGGTTCGCAAGACCCACAACGGTGGAAAGAAGCACAAGGACAACGTCAGACAGTTCTATCAAGTAATGTTTTTTTTACACCGAAAGTATTAGCTCAGAACAGTCATTGCCAGTTGTCCGTATGAAAAAAGTTGTTTCTAATCAGAATTTTTTGATCAACAAATACACCAGTCATCAGAGAACATTTTCATAGGAAAAACTCCAGTAGTCAGAGAATATTTTGATGAAAAGTCGACCACTGAAGGTTTTTGTAACTATAAATTTCAAATAGAATGAAGATAGTGCGAGGATGTCAGCTTAATTGAAAATTTCGCTTTATAGTTGATAAACTGAACGAATTATCTTTTTCACAACAATTTTCAGAAGTGGATGGAAGAGCAAGCTCAGAAGCTCGTAGACGCAACTGCGAGGGCATTCGTAACGCAACGGGTAAGTCTTATTACATCTGAAAATGGCTCCATTTTTTTGTTGTGTTAAAAAAAAAGAATTTTAAAACTGAACAGAAATTGAGTGTGTATCTTATACAAACGTGAATTCACGAAAATGAACATTTTTCCGAGAACAAAAGATTAAACTCTCAACGAACTCTTTTCAGGGACCAGGAGGCCGACCACTTCTACCTGCAGGTCAACAGCTGAGACCATCAATTGTTCCGAACATGGGAGCACCAATGCCAGCTATGGGACGTGGATTCATGCCTCCAATGGGAATGCCAGGTGTAAGTTTTTGAATTTTTAAGTTTCAGAAGTTACTAGTGTTGTCAGGTGCTTATTCTCTTTTTTTATTGAAAAACATTGTTTGGTTACATGGTCTTCACACGACTAGTTGTCAGCTCACAGATTCTAGATTGAAACAATCTGGAAACGTTGTCCTCATTTCTATTAGCGCGAATCAAATTTCAAATTCAATCGCACCACATGGTATGGTTATCATATATTTCAATTTCAGAAACATTCTTATGTTGACCGTTTTGGTATCGGTCGCGGCTTCCAGCAAAACAGAAACTGGGAAGTGACTCTGTGAATAGAAACTCACCTTTTCTTACTGCTTTGTGTCAAAGTTGTTCAACTCATCAATTGAAAGCTTTTTGCAATATTCGATTGTCAAGACTACGCGCATAGTAGTCATTAAATCAAGACCACCCACAAAGAAATTGCTAACGATGTTCAATCAGACAATTTTAGATGCCACCTCACTTCATGCCAGGAATGCCAGCCCCAGGAGCTCCAATGAATCCACGCTTCAATCCTTATCAGAGAAGAGTATGAAATTCAGCAGTGGTTTCTTCTCTTTTTCTGCTCGTTTTGCTTTTTACACAATATTACGGTTTCATTCATTACTGTATCTATCTCGTTCAATGAAGAATTTTCTTGTACTTCTTTTCGCAAAAATGTTCTAAAAAATAGCAAGGTATAATGAAAAAATTGTGTTTTTTCCAACAAAGAATTGTTCAACGATCTGCTTTCCATCGGAAAAAAATTTTCCGAGTTACTTTTTCTTTATCGGTGTGGATCGCTTCTATGTTGTAAAGGCCTTCTATGTTGTAGTGGCCTTTCCGAGTTAACAGTGATTATTTGTTGATGGTTATGTGCTGATAATCTCTATATTTTTAGGGTCTCCAAAAATAATTATTATTATTATGTTACAAAAGAAAGAAATTTGCGGATTTTCGTTGAATAATACATAAAACATTTAATTTTCTCAAAAATCCGTAAATCGACATTTCTAACTGTCACGTTTCTCTTTGTGTTTTTTAGCGTCTAATTTGTCTCCGATTTTCTGCGTCTCTACTAACATTTACAACGCAGCGTGTTTGCACATTCGACTGCTGTATGCGCATCTCATCTCTAATTTCATCTGTTTGCCTGCGCCTTGTCTTGGACGAGACAAAAAAAATCACTGTGTATTTTCAGTGAAAATTATACCAGCAAGCGAGTAAAAAGAAAAAACAACAGAAATACAAGAGAAGCCTGCAGAAAAGTTAGACCTAATATACAAAAGTAGAAATGTGATTATATGTTAAAGGTCTTCACAGTAGTTGACAATATGGTATACGGTAATCGCTCCAAAACTCTTACAAAAAATATTTTTTGATGATCACAAAACTTTGTATGTATTTGAAAACAAGCGAATACACTACATATAAACGAGAATTAACGAAAAGAAGAAGCAGTGTTGAAAAATTCGTTTTTTGTGAGAACTAGCTTTTATCGTTCAAAAAATCCTCCACCTGTAGTAAATATATATAAAGTTTATTTCGGGAAAAGCCCTCAATGGAAATTTTACTAACCGTATGGAACTATGCTGAATGTGTCAAGTATCAACAAAAAAGGGGAAAAGAGAACTTCACTTTTTTTCAAGGAAGTCGGAAAAAAGATAAGAGTTTTACAGAAAAACTGAAAAAAAAATTGAAGCTATCAAATAGAGAATGAAAATTGGGGGTTCGGCTAATATAATTCTTTAAGTAGAGTTATGTTTCTTTATCGATGTGGATCGCTTCTATGTTGTAGTGGTCTGAACGAGAATGTGCTTTCCATGTCTTTCTGATCTGAATATGAAATTTATTTCGTTTCGTGATCTTCTGAATTTTATGATACGATCTACACACGCGCGGGACTAAGGAACATTCTCGTACTTTCTGTTTTGGCAGTTTGCACGATATCTTGAATGGATCGCCTCTAGTTTTTGAAGGAATGAGTGTGAAGTTCTTAAGGTTTCAAAAAATTTTCCCATTCAAGATTTTTTAATGTACGCAAGTCCGTCAGATTTCTTCAGCTACTGAGTGTCTATGTTTAGTTGTGAAATTTTATGCTCGTACAGAAATTTGTTCTTATTCAGTGTGTTGTAACCATGTATCCTGGCGTAAATTTCATCAGTGAAGTCTCTTTGAACGGCCTCGATCATATTCGACTCTTTTTTCAACCTGCGACATGATACAACAGTGCCGTATTCAAGAATGGGTCTCACGAAACTTTTGTATAACCTGAGCTAAAACTCCTTTCTAATTGCGTAAATCGATTTGAAGATAGTGAAGGTGATGAATTTTCCTTGTGAACTCAATTGTATATCATAACTTGTTGACCAGTTTTAGATCAACACGACATTCTGACATTGCAAAACTTCTGAAAATAATAATTCACAAATCTTCGCCTGAGACAACACATCAAACGCTACTGTCTTTCCTTGAAGAAAAACTGATACTGTACGTTCAACGGCAATAAATCACAATTTTTTAGTTGGAAACAATCGCGACGGACATTTGCTTTGACTCGCCTGCTAGTATTTTCAGCGAATTTTTCTGAAAAAAAGGCTGTTGTTGTGATTGACGTGAGAACTCCTTGTTGTTTTCAACAAGCGATGGCGAAAATATTTTCCAAAAACACTGAATAACAATTTTACGCCACACTCCTGTTTATTTCTGTTCTTGTATTTTGTATTCACATAGAATAGGTGAGTGAAAACGCAACTCATACATTTTCAATTCGTCCTTTTTATATTGTTTTCACTAGATTTTCAAAAGCTACAAATTGCACCGTTTCTGTCCAGTTTTCACTGTTTTAGTAGACATTCTTGAGTCGAATGAGAAAGATACGGAGAGAGCTAGAAAAAACTGTTTGAAAAACTTTTTTTAAATGAAAATAATATTGAAAAAGTGAAATTTCAAAATTTTACTAATTGTAAAACGGAAACTGATGTTTTACGTTTTTCAACAATGAATCACAACTTTTTCTTCTGACAACAAAACAGCAACACGATGAGCATTCCGACCGTTAATATTTTCATTATTGATTGTTTAAAAAAAGCTCCTGTTGAGATATACGTGAGGACTTTTTGTTGTTTTCAACCAACGACTCCTGACAGTCTCTTTTGAAAAGATTGACAACCTCCACAAACATTCTCTGCGCCTTGTTTTTGTAAAAAATATAAGAAAAAAAGTTGAAAGAGCAGAAAAAAAATCCTTGCTGTTGCTGGCATCGATCCGGTTTATTAATTGAACTGGAGTGAGAACACAAATCTTTTTTCTTTCTTTACTCTATTGATTTTGTCAAAAAAATCAAACTCTGTTAGTTACGTCCCCTCCCCAGAGTAATCCCTCCGTGATGAAAAATAAACAATTTAATCGGAAAAATGATTCAAAATTCTTTTTTTTCCATTTTTCATTCATAATTTGTGCAAATTATGCTACAGATTAATGTGTGATTTTGATGTTTTTATAAGTATCCACTCTTTTTCATCATCAGCTTGTGTGCATTGAGGTTCACCATGGAAACATAGATTTAATGATGCGTTTGCATGTTTTGTCCTCACTGAATTGAACTCTTCTCATGCTACTTTCAGTTCCAACGTATCACTCCCAATTAACTGAAACTTCAATACAATTTTCAGTTGTCAGTCTTTTCCAATTGATTGACTTTTTTCCAAATTTTACGCTAAAAGAACTTCCCAGATCTTCCCACCTGAGAACATTGATTCATTCATTACATATCACAGCAACTGAGTCTATTGATACGAATCACTTCCTAACAAGTATCATAAAATTTAGTTTCAACCTCATTGGCACGATGGCCTCTTTGCCAGAGCAGCCAACTGAAATCGCAACCCAGCCTAAACGCAAAGAACTTCCATGGTTCTTCTGGAAAGATGTGTTGTGCCACAGTGACCCGAAATCTAAGCAGAATATGAAACTCGTCTGCAAGGAGATGTATCACTTGGTCAGGTCAAACTACAAAAACCTGCCAAAAGAAAGGTGCACGAGTGTCACGTTCACTGAGGAGGATGGTCAGCACAAGCCACCAACTGTCTACACGGTATGTCAGAAATTATCGTTTTTCTTAGAACGAATATTTTTGTTGATCTTCATATAACACGAAGATACTTAATTCTCAAACAACCGTGTCTACCCGTATGCCTTCGGTGTTTAGGTTTTGAAATTTCAGTTGAATCTAAGACAGTACGAATGTAAATCGGAAGAAGATTTGTGGAGGCTTTCACCATACAGAGTTTATATTGATCAAGTTTGTGGAATCAACCCGAGCCTTGATGAATCATGGTTCAAAGAAGTTGAAACGGTCAGTCTTATGAGTGAGAGGAAAACGAGATTGCTTAACCAGAAGTTTTCAGATTTTTTTCTTCAAAGCGTTCACACACGTTTTGGAGGGAGCTTCGAAAGTTTTCGCTCACGTGAAATATGTTTATCTTCATGCGAACCGGAATGATTCAGATTCTCTCATCAATCTAGGCAACGGCGAGAGCTTCAAAACTGTTGAAACCATTCGGTGAGCCGTGTTTCTCACTAGTTAACGCGTTATTCCACTATTTTCACTCAGTCTCATTACATATTTTTTTATGAATGAGATACATGAATCTAGTTGAGCAAGTAACAAAGACTGGTAGAAACTCTTGCAGATTGGACGGATATGAGTGCATTGAGAACTTCAATGTGTCGCCCATCTTTTTGAAGAACTTTGCTGGAGCAGAAAACCCAGTTTACATGTATAAACGGACAAAGATCTATGCTAGCCGCAAAGAATATGTTTATTGTATTGCAAGAGAATCGACGATCTTCCTCACACTTTTCCAGGTTTGTTTCGAATAAGTGCATGAAGCTAACTCATTTACAAGTGATCACAAACACGTGACAAAATCAAGAAATTATTGAAATTGAATTTTCTTACAAACAGAAAATGTGAGTTTTTATTTCAAATTATTGACAAGGTTGAGAAACATACTTGTAAATGAGAATGGCATTTGTATAAACTCTCTGTCAATAGAAGACTTGAAGTTCGTTACAATTAACAAATATGAGATCTAAAACTTTTTTGAGATTGTCGTTTCTTCTAAAAAAGATAATTTCAAATTAATACTGGTGGGTTTTCATAGGTGAGAATGAGAAGAATATCATGTTTCAAAACTTAAGGGCGGTCTACGTAGACAAAGAGATGAAGAGTGTCGAGTCAATCACGAACTGACTGTTTTTTACCAATCACTCGACTTCAACGAGGAATGGATGAATGACAACAAGTGGGTTCAATCATGAAAAAAATAATGATGTTTTTGCAGCGTCCAGTTCCAGAGATTCAACGAGGAAGGATACACCATGTTTAGTTTGAGCTGCCCTTGTCCTTACGGGTTCTATCAACATATGAGATTCACACTGTACAATCTCCGTGTCCCTCTGGATCTAAGTCAATGGAACTTCATGAAAAATGACTAGATCACTTTTATGTATTATTGTTGACTCCTCTGTGAACTAGCGACTATTCCTCGCTATGTTCCGGCCGCTGGAGTTCAGACATGTTTTTCTCCCTCACTGTTCGATCCAAATTCAACTAGATACAATGCAAACGGAATCAGGACTCTCACAATGACTCAGTTAGCCAACAGTTCCCCTCCCCTCTTAAGCTTCTGCGACTGGAGTTTTTACGCGCACGCAAGAAAACATTTGATTCAACTTCCTCACTATATTCAAATTTGGCTGGAACCGATGCAAGTGATACTTGAATTTATACAATGGATAGTACTCACGCAAATGGACGCCGCAAATCATGTGAAATTTGGTCGGTGTGTTAAAGCGGTTACTCTTTGACTATTCTTGTTATTAATAATAATAACTTTTCCGAGTCTCTTTACCCTTTGACTATTTTTGTTATTAGTAATAATACCTTTTTTCTTTCAACTCCATTGAAATCGAAAAAGCTTCATCCACAATTTTCCCCTATAAAAAATGGGCGGACTACAAGATATTTTGTTCGTTGTTTTCCCTGTAATAAATTTTTTGATCAGAGAAACGTTGTACAATGTTGACAAAAGTATTGTGTGGATAACTGTGTCCTAATCCTACCAGAATCCTATACAAATTTGAAGTTGGATTTTCATACTGTCTTCATACTAAGAAACTATTCTCACTAACTCTCTGTTTCAACCAGTTATAAATTTCAATAATCAGCAGAGTTTGCAAATTCTTGCTTCAATTTTTATCACAAATTCAAAAATACTTGAAATTTGAAAAATGTTTTACGCCTACTAATTTTTAGATAATACTGAGCTTTTTTTCAACGATTCAATAACAAATTTATGATTTATTGGTAGTTGGAAATGGAATGAACAATCGAACAAAAAACAATTAGGCAAGAATGGGAGAAATTCATAATGAATTATAGAACCGAGCAAATCAACTGACCCTCGAACGATGTCGGACTTCATTCAATCCGCTTTATTGTCACACTCCTGAAATGATAAAGATGAGAAGTATTGGAAACATGTTCAACTGACTTCTTCTGTTCTCTGGGCAATCAAAAATCTCCGAGCGTCTATGATGAACTGCCACAGGTGAGGTGGCATATTCTCTCTTCTTACAAGCGCTTCCAGTTGACTCATCCGGAAGCCTGCATTTAAAAGGTTGGGCGACACTTGTGCGGTAATCCGAATTATTTAGATAAAACTGGAAACGTATAAAAATTCACTTGTTCTGGTTCCGATGCTTCATTGACTTATTACACGTTCTGAGACATGATTCTTTGGCTCTGTAAAGAGAAGATATGATGGTGAGCAGGTGTGTAATAGCTCCATAAAAGACTTACATATACCCAAGGAAATTCTGAAAACATTTTCAGAAATGATGATAAGTCTCGAAAAATCCAAGTTCGTGGTGAATTAATAAAAACGAGAGAAACACTGTTCACCTTTGTTGCTAAAAGTCGAGTCATACACGGTGTATTAGAAAGGTCTTTTTTGTTGATTTTCCATGTATTTTTGAGAATTTTTTCAAAGAATGACAAAATTGGAAAATCGATGTTTTTTGGGTGATAGAAGTTTAGGTGTCAGCAATGACCTATATGAGCGTGTGCAGCTTGTTTTTCTGCATCGATTGAGTGTTAACAACTCGTTTCCACGAGAGGTGAAAAATTCATACAACTGATTGCAGATCACAACTTATAGCGCTAGGTCAAAAAATTTTAACGTTTCAGCTAGAAAATGAGGTGAAACCCTCTAAATCTGGTTTTTTTCTGTGTGGGCAAAACATTTTTTAGGACTATTTAACACTTACAATGTTGAGCAGAAAAACAGAAAATTAACAGATTGGGGAAGAGATAGTGGTACTCTGTTCGATCCGGTATAACTCTGTTTCATGAAGTTATCTGAGAATAAAGAAGAATATATTAAGAGATGAAGACCAAAGAACAATATTTTGTAAACGATTTTTTATGCAAACTCTACTTTCTCTTAGTTCAGCTCTGAAAACGTTCAATTGAACGTTGTTGAATGTTTGCAGGTAATATACATATGTGTTAAGATCTTCTCATCTATTTTTTTAATACTTCTTGCAAAAGAACCTTGGAGTCCGATGTTTCTTTATTGTTTCTTTATATGAGATGTTTCTCTATTGTGTTGGAAGCTCCGTGGGTCGTTTGTGAACGGATTCTGAATCAGAATAGTTTCTCCTCGTTGTTTGATATAGTTTGAAAACTATGCCAGATGTTTGAGTCTTTTTGGACCTGAAAAAAACTTGCGAAAACTCGCAATTCTCAACTTTATTATTATGAAACGCTTAGATGAAGTTTTCGAAACTTTCACACTTCACGAAATCTGACGAAAGAAAGTATTTTATAGAAATCTGGGCACAACAAACGAGTGGAGATCGTCGGCGTACTCCTGGGCTGCGTATCAAAACAATTTCGGGTAATAGGTGACACGAAAATCTTTTTCTAGACTATGTTGAACATAAAATATTTTTTTCCAGGTAATTTGGGATGTTTACAAAATATTCTGGGATTTTGAATCATGGATGCTGAATTTTTCGAGTGAAAAATCTAAGAGGTTGCTTGAGGATTTTTGAATTACTAGAGTCAATAAAAATTTTTCTTCCCTCAAATTCATATTTTTTCCGTGTTCACTGATATTTAAAAATGAAATATACTATTACATATCGTTTCAAAAACATGTTTTACATACACGAACAAAAAACTCATGATTCATGAATAATTTTTGAGTTATTTTTTGGAAGTATGACTTTCTTTCAGTGTCTTTCAAACAAAGAAACACTATGGTTTTTTTTAGCTTCTCGATTTTCCTACAGTTTTTGTTGTTTTTCAATCGTTCTATGTTTTTTTCTGCTGTCGTTTCCTTTTTTGTGAGAACACGCTGAAAAAGACCATAAGAATCCGGGAATAATCCGATTTTGATACCTCAGGTAAACCACGTTCATTCATCAACTCAAGGTAAAAACTGCAAATAAATCAGAATCGTTTTTTTTGCTGTTCAATAACCTAGTTCAACTCGTCCTTCATACCAGAAACGACAATGTTTCTTAATGATACCAAAAAAAGTGATCATTGCGATCACTCAACTCTACGATGTGAAGAACAAAGGTGTAAAGAGTGTTGCGGGTAAATGTTGTGTGATATGAGTGATTTGTTCTTTCTCAATCGCAATAAGAAAAAGAGAAAAAAACACGAGACCACCAAAAACAATTAGGATTGTTGGAAAACATAGGAAACTTTTTTTCGAATGGTTTATCAATTTATGGTAGCTAAGAACCTTTCTGAACGAGAAAGTTTGTCATTCTAATCGGTTCGGCAAATTATTCCATTTGTAGAATAAGCAGCAAAAAAGATAGAAAATTACCGAAAAAAAAATAGATTTTGAATTATTGAAAAAATGATCATAGAAGAGACTTGTTGTCACAATTCTGAAACGTCAATAAAGTCAAGTTCCAGAAAATATTTTTTAAAAAATACCCATACTGAAAGCAAAGTGAAGAGAAGCTATTTTGATGAAATAAACTGCGCCATAACCACTTTCTGTAGAACGTTGTGATCAAACAATTTTGAAATGAATGAATCAGAAATATTTTTCAAGTTCTAGAAAATTCATATTTTTGTGTTCCGTCATTCAATGAACGCAACATTTCGATACTAATCACGAAGCGAACTGAAGCCCGATATTTTGATAAATTAAACTGCGCCATACAATCACTTCCTTGTAGGTCGTCATGATTATTCTCATTATGTTTTTGTATGTATGTCTCACCCCTGCACCCACCGTCTACGGCAACAGGAACGTTAGCTGAGCAGGAACCAGCGCGTCCTTGGCGACGTTGTCTCAGTCTCCACCTCCAACATTCTCTCCGTCGTACACTGCTTACAATCACCGCCTACAGTTGGTATAAAAGGCTAGCCCCGAGTACATTCGACACATCAACCTTTCTTCTTCACTTCAACTCATTCTCTAATTAGCTTGAGTTTTTTTTTCAATAATTTTTTGGTTTAGGTATGTCGAACGAGAAGCAACTTGAGATCGAAGCCAGCTCTCTCCGCAGAGTCGCTTTCTTTGGAGTCGCAGTCTCCACTGTCGCCACTCTTGTGTGCGTCCTCTCAGTCCCAATGGTCTACAACTACATGCAGCACATGCAGTCGGTCATGCAGTCCGAGGTTGATTTCTGCCGTTCCCGCTCTGGAAACATCTGGAGAGAGGTTACTCGCACTCAGGTGAATATTCAATACTTTCACATCTTTACAATATCTTTCTCAGGTTCTCGCCAAGGTCAGCGGAGGAGCTGTCAGATCCCGCCGTCAAGCCGGATACAGCAGCCTTGGAGTAGAGGGATCCTCATTCTCATCTGGAGGATGCTGTGGATGCGGAGTTTCCCCACAAGGACCACCAGGAGCCCCTGGACCAGACGGAGAAGATGGAGCTGATGGACAGCCAGGAGCCCCAGGAAACGATGGACCAGACGGACCAGCCGCCACCCCAGCCCCAGCTCACGACTTCTGCTTTGACTGCCCAACCGGACCACCAGGACCAGCTGGACCAGCCGGACCAAAGGGACCATCAGGAAACCCAGGAGCCGCCGGAGGACCAGGACAGCCAGGAGCCCCAGGAGGTCAGGGAGCCCCAGGACCACAGGGACCAGCAGGAAACGACGGACAGCCAGGACAAGCCGGAGCTCCAGGAGCCCCAGGAAAGGTCGTCGAAGTTCCAGGTCCAGCCGGAGCCCCAGGACAGCCAGGACCAGACGGACCAGCTGGACCAGCTGGAGCCCCAGGACAGCCAGGACAACCAGGAGCCCAAGGACCACCAGGACCAGCCGGAGACAACGGATCCGATGGATCTGCTGGACAGCCAGGAGCCGCCGGAAACAACGGACCAGACGGAGAGACCGGAGCTCCAGGAGGTTGCGACCACTGCCCACCACCAAGAACCGCCCCAGGATATTAATTCTCATATCCTTGTATCTCATTTATGTGCCTATTGCATACTCATACGGATATCAAATAAAATTTGATCTACTTCATTTATTCTTCACAACATCTGCACAATTTCAACCAAAAATTTCGTTTACTCAGTAAACAAGCTCATTGACAACACTTCCGTACATGTTTTCAAACCTTCTTGGAGTCTTGTCAATCCCACTGAATGTCGAATTGTGAAGAGTTGATTGAATCTGAAAACTATGGTTGTCAAAGGCTGTTTTCACTGTTGACGCAAAAAATAGTCGTTCAAACATGTCAGAGAAGTAAACAACAATACAGAAAAAACTTGAAATTCGACTTTTACCTTCCCTTCATTACTTTCTCTTACGGGCGATAACCGGCGCAAAAAGCGTGTTTCTTGTCGCAAAAACATCATTGCGTTAGGCGATTGATACCGTCTTCGTTGTGTAACTTTCTTGCCTTGGCAATGAGTAACTTTCGCTCTCTTTATGCAAAACGTTACGGCTTCACGTGATCTTACCTCGTCAGTGGTTCGGCCTTGGGTTTCGGGCAGGAAAAGATAAATGACAATAGCTGCAATGAGAGCGGGTCCTGCTGCGAGAAGAATCAAACTGTAATGTGTTCGTGTGGTTTTCACAAGACGAACTCGATCTCTTACCTGTAATCGCCGAGAACTTCTTGGATTTGAAGGTAGAAGAATGTTTCCAGCATTGTGGAACCTAGTAGGAGACCTGTTGATATTGGCTGGAAGATCCAAGCGTGTTCTGGACGTACCTTAAATAACGTTTTTCAAACTGAGATTTGTTTTAATCTGAAAATTTGAACAAGATAATATTATTTCCAGAATACTCGAATATCGAATGCATAATCAGGTTAGTTAGTTTATTTATTCTTTGGTTAGAAATGATACTATCAAGAATAGTGTTGATTCTTTGTTATTACGATTGAAAAACATAAACTTGGTAACTGCTTATTTTTTGCAAAAAACTGAAAACCAGTACTTTGTATTTCAAATTACATCAACCGAACTTTCCTAACTGTCAGCTCTAATTAGCGGTGTCTGAACTATCGATCATTATCTTCGAGATAGAATGACTTGTCACGAGCTTTTCAGACGACCTTGACAAAAGTTCGAGACGAAAACTTGCACTATTCAAAAGCACTTAACAAGTTTTGAGTGATGTCAGATTATTGTCAAAGTCGCACTAGAACGCGTTCAATGGCATTCATGTCGTTTTTTTTCTGTCAACTTATCGCATTACATACCAATTCTGACGTGATGAACCAAGCGGGACCGCCGCAGCCTAGCCCAATGAACATTTTCGTCAGGCTGAAGCAGATCGCAACAAAAAATTTGTTCTTGCCGAGAAAGCTTGCTCCAAAGTTTGCGATGCATGTTCCGATGAGACCCAGCAGTACGAGTTTACGTCTACCATAACGGTCAGCCAGAAAAAGACCAACAATACTTGCTAGGAGAAGTATCACACCAAATGCATCAGATGCCAGAATTGTGAATTCATCAGTTTCTTCGTGGGCTGCCGGTGGCTTGTCATCAGACTGAAAATTTGAATTTAGAAAAAAATCAAGTTTTGATATTAGTTTCAAGTTGCAGTTTTTCTCAATTTTCTTACAGTAACACTATCGTATCGCTATGATCGCCTGACAGATCCAATTTTACACTAATTTGCTACTCACAATAAGCATCTGAGATGAGAACGTATCAACAAGGTCATCGCCGGTGAAAGCGTAAGACAGTGCGACAACGGCACCAATCCAGAATCCTTTGAAAGATGACTTCCAGTCAGTAGAAGAGTCTCTGAAACAACGAAAAATTATCTTTCAATCATTGGAACTGCTTTTCATCTGTTTTCTAATGAATATTTACACAATATTCTCTGAATATGTAAAATTCCGTCACACCTTTGCAAAGTTCGATTGAAAACAACTTTTCTCGGTTATAGGACGTGTTCCGCATTGTTAAACTTTCCTGATGATGCGAACAGATGGAAATAGTTTCACGATTCTTGTTTTCTCCTAGGCGATATGGGAACAAGAAAAAAACAAAAGTATGCTGTCAACAATTATAGATTATGGTATTGATTTGCCTCTTTTGAGTGCATTATCAAATTGTGGTTTTGAAAAACTGGTTTCTACAACAAAATATTCCAAGTTCGAAGTTTTTTCAATATAAACATTCTTGTTCCTTGAATTGTCAGATGGACAATTATGGTTTCGAGAATGAGTACAGAAGTTTTTGAGTAACTTACACATTCAGTTTCCCATTCGAAAGAATTACATGGAAAATTTTTAATTTATTTTTTTGTTTCATCAAAATAAACTCACAAAGTTCCTGTATGTGTTGACAATTGAGAAAGAGCTCTATCGATTTTCTCGTATTTCATATCTTGTATCAACGGGAAGTATGCAATATCATCACCATAGTAGAATTCATTTGCTTCTCGAGCTGGAATGATTCCAAAGAATATGACTAGTACACTCTTTTTACCTTCTGTTCCAGCATGCGGACGGAACGTTTTGAGGTAAGATGGAGTTTGTGGTGTCAGGAGAAGGAGTAGAAAAAGAACAACGATTGGAAGTAATGCTACCAGTTGCATTATGGTGAATCTGAAAAACAGAAGAGTGTTGAAGAAGTGGAAAATTCTGATTCACCTGAATTTTCCAAGTGGAAAAATTTCTTCAGATCCTAAAACGAGGCCGAGTAGTGTTGCGAAGGATTGTGATATTTGCTTAAAATGTATCAGTTGGTGAATTTTCAAATTTTTTTGATTTTGGGATGAAAATTGAGAAAGTATAGTGTCGAACTTCTCAGATAACTGAAATTTTCGAATTTTTTCTTTAACTTCGAACATCGGAACGTCAGATTCTACTAACAAATCACAAGTTCAAAGTATTCACCTGCAACGAGTTCAAAAAATGTCGATGCTCCTTAGGACTCGTCTCGATTATGTATAGAGGTAATAAGCATAGTGAGCTACCGGCTTGGATACCAACCAGCAAGCGGCCCAGTGAGATGAGTGTGGAGAAAACACCGATCCCATGATTCAAGAAGTACGGTGTGATTATGTGCAGCATGATTCCTAATGAAGCTGCTAAGCACATAACCGCCTTGGTTCTCTTGACTCCAATCCATTTTGTCATGAATGGTACCTAAAAGTTTAACAAATTGTAGTATTACTGAACGAAGTTAGAAAAAAACACAAAATTAGAATCCACTCACCAACAAAAAACCGGCAATAGTCCCGGGATAGAATGAGCTGACCATGAAACTCCACTCGGTGAGCCAGAGTGATTCAGGGAGCTTACAGGTCACACAACCTTCAGATTCACGATATGCGCGTTTAGCCATCTCGAAAAAGGTATCAACTGAGGTGTTCACATAGGTGATCTGAAATGTTGAGTCAAAGTTGAAAATACAATGAATATTATCGTTTCTCTATTTTCAGTACGAATTTTGATTTTTTATACACTCTATACTGCTTATGACATTTCCACTTGAAATGTTTTTTAAATTTCATAACTTGTGTGAAATTTGCAACACCTTAGAAAAAAGAACCTATTATCGATATAATTTCATTTTTTTCTAATTCAACCTAAAAAAATTACCTGGAAAGCAAACGACCAGTTGTTGCAGAAAGACGCAATAGCGGATAGTACCAACAAACGACATGGTGGAATTTTCATCAATCAAACTGTAATTAAACCAATATTCGAGAGTCGAAATCAACTTATTCGGAACAAACTGCTACCTCGGCACTCGTGATATCGCTATCACTGTCCAGAAAAATGATACTGATGAGCATACCAGAGTTCTGTGATCATTTATGGATAGAATCAGTTTCTGCAGTAAAAGTGCACGCTACAAGATTCGTAAGTGACTTATCACTCTGCGAATACAAACAACAGATAACCTCTCGATAAAAGTGTCGGAAACGATAGCCTTCTTGCTCAGAGAGAAAAAGAATTAATGAATCAAGAGTCAACCATCAAAACATGTGTGTAAATAGGGATTGTTTCTCAAACGGGCCAGAAGTGTTATGCTGTTACTATAAACGGAGTCCTTATCTGCTCTCAGTGATAAGATAAATGAGATATTTCTACCTTAGCTGCTCATCCACAGCGTGCTCACACATCATAGAACATAATCCAAGTCTCAAGACTGTTATGTGGATAACATACTAAAATGAATTGGAAAACTTATTTTGAGAGAATGAGCCACGACTGATTCGTTCAATCCAGATAAAGAAATTAAATCCGTTGTAGTATAATGACGTTCAATGTGATGTTAAAAAGATAATGATGAGTTTTTACGCACAGAACAACGTCAAGTCTCTCGATCAAAAAAGGTTCCACTTCTGGAATTTCGTACTTTTATACTGAGAAGTAATTGCGTTTTGGAACGTCTTATTTCATTCAAGAAGATTGAAAAAAAACATTCGTGTTAGAAAAATGTTCATGGAGTACGAAATGTTTCTAGAAGCGATCATTTGAACACCATCACAAAGATGGAAATGCTGACTAATGCTGAAACTTCTCCAGAAGGCCAGTAGGACGACTTTTGATAAAAATGACCCGATTTACTTCAAAGACTATGTTAGCGAAGCTCAGACTACAGAACGAGTGAGCTGATAAGAAGAAGTCTGACAAGAACGGAGTCTCTGCATGTGTAACTTGTAGCCAAATATAAGCACATTTTCATTCATTTACTAAAATTTATTGATCAGCGATGCAACTACAAAAATGGTGGGGTCCGAGGAATGAAGGCTTGAGTGAGCGTACATACTTATGATTATAAGCTGCCGTCGTAGTGCTTACCGGATTGAATTCTGAAATTGTTGTGTTATCGGAATTAAATTCGCAAGAAAATAATTTAGTACGTTGTTTGAAGTAGCAAATTTATACGACACCAGGTAAATATTGGTTCAAATCGCCATTTGACCTCGATCAAATTCTAAAAAAGTGAAAAAATGTTCTAACAAATTATTTGAAGAGTTTTGTTCCCAATTATTGGTATTAGCGGAAAAATCAATAATTCTAATTCTATGTTTATTCTAAAAATTAGCGTGTTTGCTACGTTGATAAGCATTTTGTTGGTTAAAGAAGGATTGAAAAGCAACCTAAAGCTAGGCCGGTGGTGACATGCTCAAAGAAGAAGAGGTTATGTGGTTAGGAGGAATGTTGAGTTATTCAGCCTTGGCTTCCTGGGCGGCTAACCTTTGGGCTGGGACGCGTGGCTGTGGGCCGAATCCATACTGAAAAAATGTTCATGATTGACGTGGACAACCTGATGTGTTCACCTTGGCGAAGACGGTTGGATCGTCGTTCTTGGAGACGCAGCACCACAGGATGCAAGTGATGGAGAGGATGAAGACGGTGGCGAAGAAGCAGAGCCAGACAGCGACGACTCCGAAGTAGTCGATGACGTCGAGGTGTTGCTTGAGGTCGACCATTCTGGAAATAAGAAATTTAGAAGCTGGAGTAAAAGATTCGTTGGTCAAACTTGTGAAATGAATCTAAAACGAGTGATCAGAAGCTCGCTGTAACATCAACATATGTAAGTTGTTTCTGTTTTGATGATATTGCGAAATACTAAAATAATAAATGAATTGACTTTTTCGAATTGGGAAGAGACACATAAGAGTGAAAAGCGGTTAAAACGTATGGATCCACACGAGCTTGCTGACATACCAGCTGTCACGTTACTACAATCGATACAAGTTACATCAATTGAGAGCTGACCATGATCAAGAGAAACTTTGTGGGAAAAAGAGAATTCTGGACTGTGTACAACCGTCTGCCCCTAGTATTGGATTACAAAGAGCCTAGCGCAGCTTCTCTATTTGCTCTTTAAACAAGTGCAGTCTTTGTCTTAAATCAAAGTTCCTTCAAAATTCAAAATGGCGCCAACTTGCACGTCAATACTGAGAAGTAAATACTGGGGAGCGTTTAGTTTCTGCAAGACGAAGATTTATTCATGCCATGCATATGATGTAGTCTGGCACGAATGTGGACATGTTTCGAGTTTTTTTTTGGGATAAGGCGTCTTGGTTTGAGTTTTTACTAACGTTTTTTCTGGGGATAATAAGTATGAGTGTTTCACATAAAACGTGACGAATTCTGTGAAAACCGTCACGTTTGAGAAAAATCATCATAAATGTATGCAAGGTCGGGACGAGAAGAGAGATGAATGATATAGAAACGTTCCCGAGTGGTTGGAGGAGTGAAAAGCAATGGATTGATATTGGACTGGAATGAGTCACGATGGGCTGTCGCACAATGTGAAACGTTTCATTTTGTGATTTATCGATCCACGATGTTCGTTGTGAAAAAAGCACTGTTTACAGCCATCTGCGGGAAGTTTATAACGGAGCGCGTGGTGGAGTTGGAAAAAGGGGAGAAATGGGACCACACTGAGTTGACTGAGGGCCCACAACGCGATCGATAGGTCGGTCCTTGCCGATGCATCCCTCTGGCGAAATATTCTCTTACTCGGGCCCTCTCGTGCCGTTTGTTGCCTCTTGGAACGAAATGCTAGTGAAGGACACTTGAAACTCGCAAGAAGAAAAGAAGGTTGGCGAGTGCAATGGAGTTTCAAAAAGTTGTAGCTGAGATAGATCCCCGAGTCCCAGATGTCATCAAGTTTGGGATATTAGTAAACAAAAATTTGATCACGATGATTTATTATGATCACGATGATTTATTATGATGAGCTTTTGATCGTTGTAAATGAAAAAACAACTTATGGGGAATTGTTTGGCTCGGTACTCACAAAATTTTAATTAACTTATAGTTTAGCAAATTACGAGTGTCAAAAAACGAATTTCTTTTTGAACGAATGATTTTGTTTTTTCTTTCAGTGTTGTTAAAAAACTATATTGTAGTTTTCATGAAGTACGTTTCAAAATTCATTTTTTCACACATGTTTCAAAAAACAGAACAAACCCAAGGGGTATTTAAATGAAATGTCTCAATCTCCAAAAGTTTTTTTCAAACACGGGAAAACATAAAGAAGAACAGTGTGGATCGATTCTGTTTTGCAAATCTGCGCAGTTAACCAAACATTTCCACTTGCTCTGTTTGTTCTAAATCTCTAATCACAGGTCACAGCTAAAACACTTTATCGTGAAAAGAAGAGAAAGAAAAATGTTCTACCTAAAGAAATGAGAAATGACGCAAGGCGTGTGTGTGTACGGACCGTCCAAAGCAAAAGTGCAAGTCAAATGAATCAGCATTTCTTCCAGGTCACACATGCGCCCTTTTGGTTTCTATAGAACTTCGGCTTGCACTGACAGACGTCAACTTTGCAGGATTCGATGCAGAACATCTGGAAAGAGTGTTTATTCATCTTATTGTCTTCAAAATTAATTTGTATAAACTTGTTTTATTAAAATAAAACCTTGTCATCTTTATGTTTCATGATACTTCAAAATCTGGATGGCAAAATGAAACTACGATTGACTAATTTATCATCACAAAATGGTTTTTCCCAAATTTTTTATCAGTTATCTAGCAAAATTTTCGAATTTCTTGTGAAAAAATCGCTCAGTTGTCATGAGCGGAGCAGATTTGAACTTTTTTCAAAAGGTTCTCAGCAATGGGTCATTTTTCTTGAGCTTGTAACGTTTATTTAAAGTTGTAGTTCAAAAGGGATGTCAAGAGAATAGTTAAAAATCTGTTTGACCCCAAACTATTCCTTGACATTTCCCAGACTCCCCTATGATTGTGACAGTTTCGGACATTTCCTCAAACTCATTTTTGAAGTTTTAGAAATCTACTACAACACGCTCTACAACAATTCTGGATGGTTACAGACATTAGTTATTTTGTTTATCGCTTTCAGTTCTGGTTTATTAATTCTTTAAAGTTTTAATTATCATTCTTGTTTTTCAAATTCTAATCCTTATTTCAAAAATTGATGGAATCTTTTCTAAATTAGGGTCAAACACAACTTGTCAGACTACTGATTGGAATTGATCCAAACATCCTGATAGAACTACATAATGTCACCAATGTTCTATCAACACTAACAATCTTATTCAGTTTTTTTCTTTCTGATAATTTGATAAACTTATCCAACGTTTTTTTGCGAAAATAGTATAACTGTCTTAACCGGAGCAGATTTTCAAAAGGTTCTCTTCACGGTTCACACGCCCATTACTTGTGCTCGTGACGGCTATTGCTGGTGGTCACAAAGCTTATGAACTTATTGTTAATGAAAAAAGTTATTATTATGAATATTATGTGAATTATTTGCAGTGAAAAAAAAAATTTGAAAAATGTCACTGAAAACATCTTCATTCTGAATAACTTTCAAATTTGAACGCCATATGTCATTTAGAATTGCTCTTCAGTATTGTTATTTCACGCAAAATTCAATGAATCTCATAAAATTCATGGCAATTCATGTGAAGTACGAACTAAACAGGATGTTTTTATTGAATTCACTATTGATGTTATACAATCTGGTTGATTAGATATTCGAACAAATTTCCACGGGTTTGTCAGAACTTCTCTGTCTAAAATCTATGATTGATCACACTCAAGAACTTCTGACATTGTTGCAGTTTTGTGAATATTTTTCAATTCATATTTTGTCTTCGTGAAGTTTTAATTTCTTTCATTTCAACGTGACTTACAGGAGCTGGTTCTGCACATTTCGCCTCACACATGGTTCCACATTTAGTGAATTCTTCGTTTTCCCCACACTTCTCTGAAAAAATGTGATTACGGTTCAAAATGCAGACGAAAACTAACTTGGGGCTGCGGAGACAAAAGCAAAGATGATGACGAAGATGAAGAAAACTGACTTCTGGAATATGAAAGTATTTGAATTTCACAAACAACGATTGAAATGGAAATGTTACGATGATTCTCCGTTCAAAAACTGATTTTATAAATTGAAAAAAAACTCACCAGGAACATTTCGAACGAACAACTGACTGAAAACTAACGGTCCGAAACAACTCATTTTATAGGCGCGAAATTGTTACACTCAGAAATTTTTGATGTCAGGTTCCTCTCTGGTTATCGTTACGAACCGCTCGTTCGTATCAATCGGGAGGAAGAAAAAATGGGAGTTTTTCTCAGAACCCAGATGAATATTTCAATTGTTTGGTAGAATAGACGTTTCCCATGCACTATGAAATTTTCGAGAGTGTTTTTGAGCATAGTGGATTGAGATTTTCAGTATCCTTCGAACAGAGTTCTCACAAGTGGTCCTACTTGGTTCTTGACGGAATTAACCAGTTCACTGAACTTTGTGAATGTCTAACGAAAATGGACTCAGCCACACGGCTTCTTTAAGCAGTCACATTTTTATTTAGTTTTTTTTTTGAATGAACAAAATTTTTAACATGGAAATTACACATTATCTCTGTTACTAGTTTTATATTTGTGATCTCTCCATTTTTCCTTTCTTTAAAAAAAACTGTAAATAATTTAACACCTTCGATTCAAGAGGTACCTGATAGACATTTTAAATGCATCAATTGATCAATTTGAATGTCCGTCATAACCAGTGATGTATCTTTGCAACTTTGAATTTATTTCCGCGAGCTAAAACTGAACATCTGCTTTTCCCATGTGTCTCACACTATGAACTATTATTAATGCACTTTTGAACAGCGTCAACACTGTCAGAATTGCTCAGTTTTTGGGAACGAACAAAACGGGAACTATACAGATTTCCCGAAGTCGAGGTTAAAGTTGGTTTTCCCTTATTTTCAAAGTTGAAAATCTTCCATGAATCTCCTTACTTGGGAATGGTAACCACTGTCCGAGAATCTGTGATGTCAGAGTGGGTTCTAGGGTTTTCGACTATTCTGAAAATGATAGAACCGGTTTCAAAAAGTGCTTTGTCGACCTTGTTTCAGAGTTATAACCCAAAAACTATGAAAGAAGAGAGTTTTGAGTGTTTGGGACATATTTTATACCTCTAAAGTACCCGTTTTCATACATTGAAGCGAATAAACATTTTCCGACTTCAAACCGCTCTAATTTTCGCCTTTTGGACAGAAAAATTCAATTCGGAAAATTCACGAAAGAAAGCGCATTGAGTACTGAATAATCTATAACACGGACATAAAAGTGAGCAGGGGCCATCAGTGATATGAGACGTTTCACGAGAGAAACGACCGAAAAGTGCGCTAGGCTGTGTGTAGACCGTTTTAGTTGAAATTTTGTACACAAGTAGATTTCAGTGCGCTGAATTCAAATATGTCGGTTCTGTTTCAGTATGTTCTACCAAATTCTCGCAGTACTTGCCCAAACTTGGCCTTTTCCAAACTTTAGACTATCATATCTTTTTTCAAACGTTTTTTCAAGGAAAAAATTTTTAGTAACAAAGTAAAACAAACATGAGAAATCGATCGATATAAAAATTTCTGAAACTTATCGATTGATTTTCCTGAAAACAAACATGAGAAATCGATCGATATAAAAATTTCTGAAACTTATCGATTGATTTTTTAC